>CM072513.1:16151008-16596008 GCA_036898135.1 Oncomelania hupensis
CTTCTTCTTCTTCTTCTTCTTCTTCTTCTTCTTCTTCTTCTTCTTCCTCTTCTTTTTCCTCTTCATTTTCCTCTCATTCCTATTACTCTTTTTCCTCTTCTTCTTCTTCTTCTTCTTCTTCTTCTTCTTCTTCTTCCTTTTCTTACTTTCCCTCTTCTTCTTCTTTTTCTTCTTCTTCTTCTTCTTCTTCTTCTTCTTCTTCTTCTTCTTCTTCTTCTTCTTCTTCTTCTTCTTCCTTTTCCTCTTCTTCTTCCTTTTCCTCTTCTTCCTTTTCCTCTTCTTCCTTTTCCTCTTCTTCTTCTTCCTTTTCTTCTTCTTCTTCCTTTTCCTCTTCTTCCTTTTCCTCTTCTTCCTTTTCCTCTTCTTCTTCTTCCTTTTCTTCTTCTTCTTCTTCCTTTTCCTCTTCTTCCTTTTCCTCTTCTTCTTCCTTTTCCTCTTCTTCCTTTTCCTCTTCTTCCTTTTCCTCTTCTTCTTCTTCCTTTTCTTCTTCTTCCTTTTCCTCTTCTTCCTTTTCCTCTTCTTCCTTTTCCTCTTCTTCTTCTTCCTTTTCCTCTTCTTCCTTTTCCTCTACTTCTTCTTCCTTTTCCTCTTCTTCCTTTTCCTCTCCTTCCTATTATTCATTTTCCTCTTCTTCTTCTTCTACCTTTTCCTCTTCTTCTTCCTTTTCCTTTTCCTCTTCTTCTTCTTCTTCTTCTTCTTCTTCTTCTTCTTCTTCCTCTTCGTCCTTTTCTTCTTCTTCCTCTTCTTCCTTTTCCTCTTCTTCCTTTTCCTCTTCTTCTTTTTTTATGTTCTCCTCTTCGTCTTTCTACTGCTTCAGAATCAATGTAATCTGTTTGATGATGATGACCCACCTACTCTTGTTCTCCTCCTCCTCCTTCCTCTATTTCGGTTTTTTTCTCCTTTTCCTCCTCCTTTCCACTCCTTCAATTCGGCATCTGTTTGCTGATTTCTTTTTTTTTTATCTTATTGTTTGATGCTCTAACCTTTTAAACCTTGTTCTTCTTCATCAGCATCTTCTTCCTCCCCCTCTTCTTCTTCCTTCTTCTTCTTTTTCACAGCCTATTCATCATGTTCTTCTTATTCAAAGATTCAGGATAAAGTTCCATGACACAGACAATCAAATAAGGAAGCCTTGTAACCGTTCTTTTTGCGCATTTTATTTGTGCCTTCGGCGACATTGCTCTTGACTAGCAGTTTGTTTTTCTTCTTCTTCTTCTTCTTCTTCTTCTTCTTCTTCTTCTTCTTCTTCTTCTTCTTCTTCTTCTCCTCCTCCTCCTCTTTCTTCTATCTTCTTCTACGTCTTTTTTTCCTCCTTTTTACTTCCTTCAATTTCTACAATCACACTTTAGGCATCTTATTTTGATTCATACTACGAGACGCTTGTTGCGTTTATTGTACTGATTCCTGATAGAAATTAAATATTCTTAAGATTGCTTTATGGATATTTTAATGGCACGACTATCTATCTATCTATCTATCTATCTATCTATCTATCTATCTATCTATCTATCTATCTATCTATCTATCTATCTATCTATCTATCTATCTATCTATCTATCTATTATCCATCCATCCATCCATCCATCTATCTATATCTGTCTGTCTATCTGTGTTACACTCAGTTTGATATTGGTGTTTTCTATCAGTATCTGATTCAGCCCCGATGCTTGAATTCCTGATAGGGTGTAACTCAGATTCGTTTATTCACACAGCCCGTCCAAACAGCATACAAGTCACAAAGTCGACGTATGAAGTTTTCCACTTTTATTCAGCACACATCAACAACTGCATACAATTCTCAATTCAACTCAACAACTTTCACAGCAACTTTCCAAATCACTATCAACAACTTTTTCTCTCAACAACAATCTCGGCACACGATTAAATAACCTCTCTCTTTTCCGGAAGGATTTCGAATACTGTAGAAATGACGTACTGCCACCAATCGAATAAAAGATCGTCATCACTGACTTACGTCAATACATATTTTTATATCTTCCAGAACGACCTCTTGCTTCTACATGTATCGGGAAATTTCTATCAAGAGTAAACACGCATATCCAGAAGATTCTCAAATAATATCGACTAACGCAAATTATCAACGTTATACAAAACCTCTCCTAACAACAACGCAAACTCAAATCAAAGGTAAATAAACACCATTATTGAATACTTTGCAAAACGAAACTATTAGATCTATCGTGCGCGCTTCCGACATACTTTCGTTCACGTTTCAACGTAACATAACCCCCCACTCAAGAAGAAATTTACCCAATTTCTTTCAACAACGTTGAAACGTAATGCACAAGCAAAGTTCAGAATTAAAACTTATTTCAGACTGTCTCATTTACTGTCAATGTTCTCAGTTTATATACACAGAGTCCATGTTTTTCATCCGCAAGTCTTTCTGGGTACTGTCAATGTTCACAGATCATTTACCCAGTCAACGTTTTTCATTTTCAAGTCTGTCATTACCAATATTCTTAGTTCGTCCACACAGTCAATGTTCTTTCGTTCGCAAGGAATCGACGCCCTCGTCAGTTGCGGTCGTCATCGGCCCAGGGTCAAAGACGATGATCACGTGGGCTTCCCTGGAATCAGTGCGTCCTCCGTTGTCTCCTTCTTCCATCGGATGTCCGACGCAGTCGACGTTGTCAGCTCCCAGAATGCATTCGCTGGGTCTCACGGTCAGGTTGGCTTCTGCGGGACGGTGGAACTGCTCCCTCAAGGTCTGCAGATGCTCCTTCCAGGTCTGGGTGTGGACTTCATGTTCGACCAAAGTCGTAGAGCCTGGGACATCATTGAAGCTATGTGGAAATTCGCCCATAAGGTCCTTGAGCTCCAACTTTTGACCTTCCGTCAAGCCTGGTCCTAGCTTAACGTCATCGATGCCTTCTTTGCTGTGGAAGTCTCCAAGTTCCAACAGTTCTTCGCTGTCAAAGCTGTCGTCGGTCACAGCTGCTGTGGCTGCGTGCACAGTCTCTGATGGCCTTTCCACGTACAGCTTAAGGAGGTTGGCGTGGTATATCTTGGAATGCTGGCCGACCTTCACCTTGTAGTCGTTGATTCCCACCACGGTCTCCACTTCGTACGGGCCTCTCCACTGCATCAGCAACTTATTATGATCGGTAGGTAGCAGCACCAGCACTTTGTTGCCAGGTTTGAACTTCCTGTTCACAGCCCTACGATCATAGTAGTGCTTTCCACAGTCTTGGGACTTCTTCAGGTTTTCTCTGGCTATCTCGAGAGTTCGCTCCAGCTTCTCCCGTAGCTCAAACACATACTGGTAGCTGTTCTTCACCTCTGGGGTGTCCACTTCTTTCGTCCACAGTTCTTTTAGGATGTGCATCGGCCCTCGGATGGTTCTTCCGTACAGCAGCTCGAACGGAGAAAAGCCGGTGGACTCCTGCGGTACTTCTCTGTACGCGAAAAGTAAGGCGTTGATGTAGCGATGCCATTGTCTGGGCTGCTCGCTGCACAGTTTCTTCAAGGTGGACTTCAACGTAGCATTGAACTTTTCGACAAGCCCGTTGCACATTGGATGGTAGGGTGTCGTAGTTAGATGCCGGATGCTCAGCAGTCTGTTGACCTCCTTCATACAGTCAGAGACGAACTGCGTCCCGAGGTCTGTCAGAATTTCTTCAGGCACTCCAAGTCTACTGAACATGTCCACCAGTGCCTCTGCTACAGTTTCAGTGTCAATCTTCTTCAGTGGCACTGCTTCTGGGTACCGAGTCGCATAGTCCACTAAAGTCAGTACCCATCGATGACCTTCTTCACTCGGAGGTCTTATTTCGCCGATTAAGTCTAAGGCCACCCTCTTGAAAGGTCGGTCGATCAGAGGCATCCTCTGCATAGGCACTTTCGGGACCCTTCCTCGAGGTATGGTCTTCTGGCAAATGTCACATGATCGGCAGAAACGGCTGACGTCCGCATGAAGTCCTGGCCAGTAGAACACCGCCTGGATTCTGTCCGACGTCTTCTTGATGCCTAGGTGACCTCCCATAATTGAGTCATGCGCTACTTCCATCACCTGGCGCCTTAAGGGTAATGGTACCAGTACTTGACGTAGTGGTTTACCTCCGTTGACCCTCGGGCGCTGGAAGATTCTGTACAGGATCTTGGCCTTCACCTCAAAATAGACCGTGCCACTGCCCTTGGTCACGTGGTCTTGGCGGTTCCTGTACTTGTTTAAAGTGCTATCAGCTCCCTGGAGCTGGATAAGCTTATCTCTGTCCACGATGGCAGCTTTAGAGTTGTCGGCGACCTTCAGTGGCGTAGACGTCTTGTCTCTCTTGGCCTGGGCCCTGGTAGTAACAGCACCGACGATCTCTGGTCGGCAGGGCTGAGCCGGAGTAACCACATCGTCCCGTAGCAGCTCTGTAAGGTCTCCATCGGGAAATGGCAATGGATCCTCCTCCACAACTTCGACGCGTTGGGTTGAGGCAGGACTCCACTCTGGATCGGGGTCGTCGGGTCGTCTCGCGCCGTCGATATTCCCGATCATCAAATCATACAGCGGCTTCTTCAGGCAAACCGCTTCGACTTCGCCTATGTAGAAAGGGGTGTTGACATGAATTTTTGCAACTGGCGCTTTCACACATTTGCTGTCGGCCATGAGTGTCCAATTAGAATCGCCAGTGAACTGTTCTTTAGCGATTAGGTCTTCTCTGACGATGACCCCACTGCAGCCAGAGTCTCTTAGAACAGTCACTTCATGATTTCCGACGCGTCCCTTGGAAACAGGCATGTTCTGGACGGTCACAGCTGCGCTGGTGACGACGGGGATGGATTTTCCGTTGGCAAGGAGAAGTTGGCCATCAGTCATGCACTCTTGCACGTCCGCAGGGGTAGCTGTGCGCTTGGTCTCACTCGGAAGAATGACGCTCCCGCCGCACACTTGATGGTCAGATCTACTGTTTTGCCGTTGATTGGAGAACCGCCTCTGCCGGTTGCCCGCCGCTGCGTTGTCCGTACTGCTCCGCTGTCCGCTACTTTTGTTTTGAGGACAGTTAGAAGCTCTGTGGTCTGTAGCGTTGCAGGTGAAACAGCCCCTTGAATGCCCTTCCCTGGGAGGAGGCGTGGAGTCTGTCTGTCTCTGGCTCGTCTGGCTTCCTTGGATCTGGTTCCCATGGTTTGCAGTCTTCTGAAAATGTTTCGTCGCGCTGGGTGGCCCCAACGTTTTCCCATGAGCGATAAGATATCTTTCAGCAGCCTCAGTCACATCTTTAAGCGTCTGCAGCTTTTGTTCTTCTAAGTGGGTCGCTAGGTCCTTGTGACAGGCATTGAGAAATTGTTCTTTCACAATCAGGTCATGGAGACTGTCGTAAGACTTCATTTCGCCTGATAACTCCACCCACTTGTGTAGATATGACGACAGGCGCTCCACAAACTGCTTTGGCGTCTCGTCTGACTTAGGCCGGCATTCACGGAAGCGTTTACGGTAGCCCTTCTCTGTAAAGTTGTAGCACTGCAACAGGGCCTCTTTCAAGACGTCGTAGTTTTTGGCGTCATCGTTCGACAGTCTGGTGTAAACTTCGAGAGCTTGCCCCGTCAGAAGTGCACTCAGTCGAATTGCCCAGTCTTGAGGTTGCCAATTAGAGCTTTCAGCGAACCTTTCGAATCTCGCCAGATAACTGTCAATCTGGTCCTTCCCGTCGACGAAAGCTGGCAATTTTGGAGCCGTGTTGTCACTGATAACTTGTGGCGCATGCTGCTGTTGCTGGATGCGCGCCAACTCTAGTTGGAACTGACGATCAGCTTCTCTTTCCTCACGCCTGCGCTCATCTTCTCTTTCTTGCCGCTGCTGTTCAATTTCCAGACGCTTCAGTTCAAATTCTCTTTCTTCACGGCGACGCTGCTCTTCTACTTCTAGACGCTTCTGTTCTAGTTCTATTTCTTTTTCTAGACGCTTCTCTTCCAATTCTCTTTCTCGTGTTCTCTCCTGAGACTTGACGTACTCCGTCAGCTGCTTGCCTTTTAGATTCAGTTCAACCCCTTTCTGCCAGAAGTCAGCCATCTTGATGCTTCTGGAAAGTTCTTTTCTAGAAAGTTCTTTTCTGGAAAGTTCTTTTCTGGAAGGTTCTTCTTCTAGAAAGTTCTTGACTGTAGAGTTCTCTTTTTTTTTCTTTTTCTGGAAAGTTCTTGACTGTGCTGTACCTTTCTAGACTGTTCTAGAACAGCACGCTTTCTGCAGTAGCGCTGATGCTTGTCACTAGTCGCCTTCGCTGACGCAGGCCCCGCTGTCCTCGTCGTATGCGACGCTGCACCACGCTGGTGTTGATGTATACGCTCCTGTGCTGAAGTAGACGCGACGTCCGCTCGACGCTCGCTGTAACACTGGCGATGTAGCTCCGAGACTGTCCCTTGACGTAGTCTTGCGGCAGCCACGTAGTCCCGACTTGTTGTTCGCTCACGAAGCAACTCTTCAGCGACTACACGCCCTTGCAGTCAACCCGAACCTATCGGATGTAGTCCCAGTATGTTGGCCCCTCTCGACGCAACTCGTTGGCGGCTACCCTCGATGACTGCTTCTCGTAACGTTGACTCGCTTGTTGTAACAGTTGAACCCTTGGCTATGGCGTGAATCGCGGCTTGACCCCCAAAATGTTACACTCAGTTCGATGTTGGTGTTTTCTATCAGTATCTGATTCAGCCCCGATGCTTGAATTCCTGATAGGGTGTAACTCAGATTCGTTTATTCACACAGCCCGTCCAAACAGCATACAAGTCACAAAGTCGACGTATGAAGTTTTCCACTTTTATTCAGCACACATCAACAACTGCATACAATTCTCAATTCAACTCAACAACTTTCACAGCAACTTTCCAAATCACTATCAACAACTTTTTCTCTCAACAACAATCTCGGCACACGATTAAATAACCTCTCTCTTTTCCGGAAGGATTTCGAATATTGTAGAAATGACGTACTGCCACCAATCGAATAAAAGATCGTCATCACTGACTTACGTCAATACATATTTTTATATCTTCCAGAACGACCTCTTGCTTCTACATGTATCGGGAAATTTCTATCAAGAGTAAACACGCATATCCAGAAGATTCTCAAATAATATCGACTAACGCAAATTATCAACGTTATACAAAACCTCTCCTAACAACAACGCAAACTCAAATCAAAGGTAAATAAACACCATTATTGAATACTTTGCAAAACGAAACTATTAGATCTATCGTGCGCGCTTCCGACATACTTTCGTTCACGTTTCAACGTAACAATCTGTATATGTGTCTGTCCGGTATGATCTGATGTGATTGGTCTGTCTGTCCTAACAACCAGTCAGGTTGGTCAGGCTGCAAGCGGGCCCCTTGATACAAATCCTTTATCGATCAGCGCCTTGAGCAGTTCTTGACCTGGAAAAGCGCAAAATAACAACGATGAAATAACAAAGGAGATACACAGCGACAAAGGCATCTTCTAAACAAGTCTGTCATAGGCCTTTATGGCCATTGGTGTGAAACAATTATCTGACCAACTCTTTTTCCCTTCGACAACGTAGCTTTCCCAGCAACCGTGCCCTGTGGAAAGATTTTGGAGAGTGTTGTGCGTAGTATAGTGACCCATCGATCGACCGATCTATTTTGCTGCAGGACGACACCGACCTCTAAACGTCCCAGCGCCTTGAGAAGCTTTTAAACCGGAAAGGGGCTCTATAAAAACCATAACATTTTTTAAAGTCAACATATTTTTTCGATTCTCCACCTCCTCTTTTTCCCATCACCGACCCCCTCAATAATTCTGTCTGTTGAACAGTATTTTTTTTAACACGTTCCCACATTGATGATAATGTCGGCTACAACAAGATAGTGTGATATTCATGCGTTGTCCCCGCAAAGGACCGTTTTGTGTTCAGCGTTCTCTGGAGTTCTTTCTCTGCTGTTATCAACACTCAGGATTTCCATCACAGGTTGTCAAAAATTCAAACGTACACGTTGTTTCTTGGGTGAGGTGCACTGCACACGTCAAACTCCCATGTGCACATTGCTTTTTTTTCTCCCCAGCCTGCAATCAAAATGCCACAACCTTGGTTTCTGGGTTCTGTCTGAAACCCTCTATCACGTCTTCGTTTGTCCGTTCAATGTTGACAGTATTTTATTCCTCTCCGCTCCTTGCTAGTTGGAAATTCAAATCAGTATCAAGGTACCCCCCTTTAAATAAATGTTGTTTTTCTTCGATCTAGACATGTGCCGTGCCATGCCATTTTTATGGCTTCTGTAATTAGGCATGCCATGGAAGGTTTAGAAACACAATCCTCACTTGTCCAATTTTCAAATCGGAATTGAAACATCATCCTACCTAGAGTTGTTTCTTGTTATATTTATATAATATCGACAATGTGGCGCCTTTTACCTTTTTTAACACTTTATTGTCCCTTTTTATCGGGAAATTCTGGGCCGCCTCCGGCTCCCCATGGGGAAGGCGCAGTCGCAGCCTATGGCGCACCCAAACCCAGCCCTAATATTAGTTGTTGTTTTTATATTTTGTTGGGAGAGCAAATCAGAGTACCCAGAGAAAATCCCAGAGCCGTTGGCCGATTCGGATTTCTGATTTCAATTCCAAATCGAGAATGTTTTGTTTCTCATTCTGGAAATGTTAGTGGCCAAGCTGAAAAAAATTGCTCATTCAACTTTCAAATCCGGATTGAGCCATCATTGTACAGTTATTGCTTGTTGTGCTGTTGGCGCTATTGCAATATTGGTATCAGGCCATGCTGGTGAAACGTTTGAAAATCCGAATTGAGAAGTCATCTCAGCGTTGTTTGTACTGCAAACTGGAGGTTTCTCTTTTTTCCGCCTTCTGTTTCCCAGCCTGAAGAGTCTTTCAGGGATTTCAGGGGCGCTAACTTGACACTGGGATTCCCGTCCCATCAGACCCTGTCAACATCGCGGAGCGCCCTCTGTCACGTGACAAGGGAAGGCTATCGATGACTAACTCGTGTCATTGGGACCCCGCTCATTTCGGGCTTCTCACCAATCACTTCTGTTTTCCTCTTCGCCTTTGAGAGTGGGAGGCAGCAGCATTAGTTTTAGGTTGTGAAAGCTGGGACAGAACTTTAGAATATTTTAAGGAAACTATGCATTTACCATCTCTTCCAATCTCTGCAACGTTTCTCATTACTTCTTCTTCTTCTTCTTCTTCTTCTTCTTCTTCTTCTTCTTCTTCTTCTTCTACTACTACTTCTTCTTCTTTTTCGTCTATGTAAAAGCAGGGATGTGTATGAAAATATATCTTTGCGTTGGCCTGTCTTAAATAAATTGTCCTTGGTTGTTCTAGGTTAAGCTAAGAACGCAGAAAATTGGGGGAAATAGACTTCTCTTCAACTACTCGTTCTGTCGCTAGCATCTTCTTCTTCTTCTTCTTCTTCTTCTTCTTCTTCTTCTTCTTCTTCTTCTTCTTCTTCTTCTTCTTCTGCATGAAAGGCAAGGATGAGCATGATGGGACATTAATTTGAAATTGACAGAAGACATCTTCTTTTCATCTACTCTTTTTCTTTTTCCAAAAAAAACCACACAAATAGTGTGGACACTGTTCCACAATCTCCGTTTTCGTCTTTTTTTTTTTTTAATCTCACAATCCTTTTTAGAAGAAAATCTTCCTTTTGGGATGGCTTTTTTTTTTTTATTTCTGCGACTTCTCTTCCTTATGACTCTTCGTCTCCTTCTCCTTCTACCTCCTTCTCCACCTCCTCTCAAGGAAAATCCTCCTTTTGAGCTTTGAGAGAACTAAAGAAGGAAATCCTTATTGCGACGTCTTTATTTCTGTAATGCCACATCGCTCCACAAGTGTCAATTGCTGCAGCACGATTCTCAAATTTGACTTGTCATTTTTTAAGGACTCAGACAACGAATTAGGGGGGGGGGAGAGAAGGAAGGGGGGAGAGAGAGAGGGAGGGAGCGAGAGGAGGGAGTGTGGAGGGGAAGGTGGAGAGAGCATTATTAACCTGCGAGTGTGAGAGTGTGTGCATGCGTGTGAGCGCTTTGAGCAGACAGTTGTTTGGAATCGCGCTTTATAAAATAAATTATTATTATTTATTATTATTATTATGTTTACAAATAACTATTTTTCGAAGAAAAGGAATAAGAAGGAGGAACTGAGTTGTCTGGCCGTCAGACGATGCGCCCAAAAGGTTGCAAGTGGGCGCCTGGGAAGATCTTAAATCGCAAACATCTTGGAGCATCTCTTGAGCTGGAAGAGAACTATATAAGAATAATGACGTAAATAAATACTGTAAACAAGTCAATCTATCAATTAATGTATTTTAACGTCTTTTCGCATGTATATGATTGTAGACCATACACTCTTTCTCATGCATGGACAAACAAACATAAAAGTAAATCTAACAACTTAAAGTTGAACCATAACCATAAAAAGTAACTTACATTGTAGTATCAACTGCGGACATGTAAAGTATACGTCAATGTCTGTTATCGCGGGACTATGCAATAAAATTTCATCAGATCCTTCAGTAATGATGTTTTTTTTGTTTTGTTTTTTTAATATGGTGGAGTTAAAATAGCACATTCATATACAATCTGTTTAACGGTACACAAGTACAGTGATGTGTGTGTGTGTTTTGTGTATGTGTTTGTGTATGTTTACGTGCGTGCATGTATATGTGTATGTGTGTGTAAAAGAGAGAGTGTTCGCCGCACGATAATAACTCCTTTTCACCCATTCCTTGCATTACTTACTTGCCAAATACTCATGCCATTAAGAAAACTACAATATTTCTTTCTTTATAATAATAATAATAATAATAATAATAATAATAATAATAATAATAATAATAATAATAATAATAATAATAATAATACAGTACATTTGTATCGCGCGGTACCTCGCAAACGGTAAGGAAAGCGAGCTCGCCGCGCTTGACAACACACGTGCAATCACACACACACACACACACACACACACACACACACACACACACTCACACATAACAGGTATACACTTATCAAATGGTTAAATAATTACAGTAAAACATGGCCATGCAAAACAACAGATAATATGAATACCAAGAACCGAGCCAGTGCCGCCACCATCCATGAACAGATGACGTGACTTGGTAAAAGATTACATATGGGGATGGAAGGGAGGAGGAGTGAAAATTATTGAGTTTGCATGTTAAAAAGGTGGGTCTTTAATTGGCGCTTGAAGGAAGAAAGTGATGGAGCATGTCGGAGTTGCATCGGTAGTGAGTTCCAGGCAGTTGCAGTAGAGAAAGAGAAAGATCGTTCACCATAGGTCTTTAAGTGAACACGGGGGATAGAAAGCAGTCTTGTATCGGAAGAAGAGCGGAGTTGTCTTGCAGGAGAGTAGACAGAGAGAAGGTCAGTAAAGTATGAAGGGGCAGAACCAGTGAAGAATTTGAAAACAATAGTTGAGAGCTTGTACAAGATTTATTTCATTGGTCTTATATGGCAATTTTTCAAGCTGAAGGTCTGCTCAAGGCGCTGGCCAATACAGGATCGAACCCCAGCTGCCCGAGGCCGCCACTTTGCCCCCTGGCCTTTGGACGCGTCGTCTGGCACTAGCACTAATTCTGTGGTTTGTCCTGGAATTAAAAGCGCAGTGAAACATCTATAGTTTGAACAGTAAAGGAAGAAGCTACAGGACCGGAATGAGAGGTAAATGGAGAAGGAAATCCCGAGCTTAAAAGCAAATTGAACGGGTTGACTGCTGAAGTAGCAGAGTGGAATGGATGTCGTCGAATCGTGAACCCCGGACCCTGATCTTGCCGCCCTGGGGAGATAGGGGAATGAAGACTGTGGCTGAGGGATGGAGACGCGGAGTAGTTTGAAAGGGGGAAATATTTGGATACTAGCCGATTTCAGTATCATACATTGAAATAAAACAAACACGTTTTAGCTTTTACATTGTACAATAATGATTTTTAAAAAATGTAAAAATGTATACATCGTCTAAAAGATTGCTAATTTGAACTAGTTTTTGTCCGCATGAACATTCTATAAGTGTATTTATCCCTTTGTTTCTCCTTATTGTGTGGTTATATAGTCTTATACATTTCCATCCATCAAAGTTCCCATTGCACGGCGCTCCATTTGTTTGCAGTCGGGAGTTCTAGAGAGTGCATGTGTGTGTTAGAAAATGAGGGTAAGAAAGGGAGATAATTTTAAGATGGGGGTTGAGCTGCAGTTTCATACTTCTCAGCCCGGTTCCTACGGATCAAGGAAATTAGAAGATGAGGAGAGGATGGAAGCATTCATGTTTTTTTTGGAATAGACGAAGGCTTCGGTTTCGTTAATGTCAGCCTGAATCCTACTACTGAGTGTGGGTCGGAGACTGGGGACAGGGAAAGGAGGAGCGATGGGGGAGGGAGGTTCGGGTAAGTTTGGGATCGGGCTTCTGCAACAGGGAGATGGAGGCGTGGGTGGGGAGAACGACGTGTTTAATGGGAACGGAGAGTTTTAGTGAAGTGAGGGACCATCCCCCTTAATCTATCCTTTGGTCAGCTTTACTGTTGCAATCATTGCCAGTTAACTCGTTAACTGTATCGCGCCGCCAGACTGGCTTCTTGGGACGGGCAAGAAGTTGTAGCTGGGCGATTGGGAAAGGCTTTGTGACAAATCACTGTTGAAATTTAAAAGCTTTATCTCCAGAGAAAGAGCGACGCGGCTTAGAAACGCAGCGGAATTTAATTGTATGGAAAATATCACTTCGCATCGCTTCTCGGTCGCCACGAAGTGCCGCCGTTTATCTCACCGGGAATAGCGGCCCCGCATGAGTTAAAGCGATGTTGAATTGATTTAAACCCTTTCAGCGCCGACAGTGGAAATGGGCACAGAAGAGTGAACTGCTATTTGATAAAAAGAAATACCAGAATCGGATGAAATAAGAAAAACCCTATTAAGTTGTTTGTTTTGCTGATTCTGGACATTGAATTTGTCCTGAAGGTTTTAATACCAAAATATTGACTTTTAAAACAAACTTATTGTTGGAGTGTTGGACTTTTAGTTTTTTCAGACGAACATTCCCGACGGACTAAATGTTTTTGACTGACTGATTGACTGCATAGCTGGTTTTACCAGTGAGTGTGCTCTTCTCTTGATAACGTTGTGGTCCTGATTCGGCTCTTTACAGTCCGCTGGACCCTATAAACAATGACTAACTCTTGCTATCGGCTTGCTTCTGTTAATAGCTGTGAACCTTAATATGTTTGTGGTGTTTTCACTACTGATGATAGTAATGTATGTGTATAAAGTGGTGAGAGAGAGAGTGAGAGACATAGCGAGAGAGAGAGAGAGAGAGAGAGAGAGAGAGAGAGAGAGAGAGAGAAAGAGAGAGAGAGAGAGAGAGAGAGAGAGAGAGAGAGAGAGAGAGAAAGAGAGAGAGAGAGAGAGAGAGAGAGAGAGAGAGAGAGAGAGAGAGAGAGAAAGAGAGAGAGAGAGAGAGAGAGAGAGAGAGAGAGAGAGAGAGAGAGAGAGAGAGAGAGAGAGAGAGAGAGAGAGAGAGAGAGAGAGAGATGTGACGTGTTTTGCATGCGTCATCATATGTGTCATCGGTTCTTTTACGTCATTTTTCCCATCGTGTTCTTTTCGTTTTGTTTGTGTGTAGCTGAGGAAGTGTAACAAATTACACGAAATATTCTAGTTTACGGTGTTTGGGTGTTCGTTTTTATCACAATTCTTTTTAACTTGGCTGTTTGTTTTGCTGTCCACTTGTGTTAAAGCAACATTTAATTGGTTCAACCTTTTCAATTCCGACTTTGTGACTTTTCGGTTGATGCTGCGAGTTTTCTGCAATGAAAGCGGTTGCTTTTTAGGCAGTGCCATTTTCCTGGCAAAGAAAGCTCAAGAAAAGCTGAGAGGTCTAATCTCGGTGATTATTTTTCCATTTTAATTTTGGATTTGGGATTGTATTCTTCACCTATAGCCATGGTCAGATCGAAGGCGATGCGCCTTAACCACAATGCTTTCGTGTGAGGAAGCAGTTACCTCCAGAACTCGCAGTCGGTTTCTTCAGCGAATAAGGCTAAATTTTAAAAAAAAAGGGAGAAGTCTAATCTTAGTGCGCATGCGCATGGTCTTAGTGTTTGTTGCCACGTGGATGCCCGACGTCATAGTTAACGACATCCTTTGTGCGTGCAGCGCGCATTGCACGACAGGCGCGTGCAGTATCGATGGTCGTTTGTCCCCATTTTCCCGCCATTGCTTTCCACAAGGCCAGGACCGTGAAACTACTGTTTAGCTCGACTCTGTGGTGCTTCTTCGGCAGACCCAGCCAGCGCATATCAAGCAATCGTGATAATCTGCGTATTTCTTCTTCTTCTTCTTCTTCTTCTTCTTCTTCTTCTTCTTCTTCTTCTTCTTCTTCTTCTTCTTCTTCTTCTTCTTCTTCTTCTTCAACTTCCATTTATCATCATCATCATCATCATCATCATCATCATCATCATCATCATCATCATCATCATCTTCATCATCATTACTTCTTTCTAATTGAGCACAATGATTTTTATACTGTTGCAAACAACTGGCACTGTATATGTCTTCCATCAGCTTCAACCTCTTCTTCTTCGTCTCCTCCTCCTCCTCCTCCTCATCGTCATCGTCTTCATCATCATCATCATCATCATCATCATCATCATCATCATCATCATCATCATCATCGTCGTCGTCGTCGTCGTCGTAGTAGTAGTCGTCGTCAGTGTCATCGTCTTCATCGACATTGATTGTGTCTCATCCATTGCGAATAAAATAAAGTTGTCACTCTATTGTTACGATCGCCTCTGTTAAGGAATTACAGATGGTTTCTTTGGTCGTCAGGGTGATTTTAAGAAATTATTTCCACAGTTCTCCCTCTCTTTTCTTCATACAGAGTGTCGAAATAGACAGCTTGCTAGCGATAATAGATTATTAATATAATGTGGACAGATTGGAGTCGGAATTGACCATAAAACATTTTTAAGAACATCGTATGATTTTTCGTAAAAAGGGAGTGTAGTTAAGCTCTCTTGATTAAAACTTAAATAAGAATCCTCATCGTAAATCATCATCATAACCATCATAATCTTCTTCTCCTTGCTCTTCATCGTAAATCATCATCATAATAATCATCATCTTTTTCCTTCCATCCTTTCTTAATGGGAGTTAGTAGGAGCTTAGTGGACGCAATGCCTTAAATGCCGTGATTCCATTTGGGCGTTCCATTGCTCAAACCCCACTAGCAGATTTAGGTTTGTCATGCTGGCGCAGTGTTCATGCGACGATCCTCCGTGTAGAAATGTGGAGGGTTGCGGCGTTTGTATAATGTAGTTTTTGCTATTAATGTCACTAAAACTTGCGGGCAGATGTATGTGTGGGTGGACGGTGAGAGGGGGAATTGAGATTTAACTTTGTTTAAAAGGCCGCACAGTGGCCGCACATTGGATGATGTCCCCTATACGCTGATGTGTCCGGGGACGTTAATCTACCAAACGAACGAACGAACGCACATTGGTGAAAAAACGGAAACTCCGATGGTATGGCCACGTCACCAGATCATGAGGACTTGCAAAGACCATCCTGCAAGGCACAGTGCAAGGAGGTAGAAGAAGAGGGAGACCGAAAAAGAGGTGGGAGGACAACATTCGAGAATGGACTGGTTTGACACTGAGCAAAACTATCAGGGTTGCTGAGGACAGGGAAAGATGGAGTACGCTGGTTAAACGATCATCTGTGGTGCCCCTACGACCTCCGAGTTGCGGCATAGGATAGGATAGGATAGGATTCGTTGCTTAAACCAACCGCTAAAGTTAAGACGTTTCAATGTCGGTTCTGAGAGGGAGTTATTGCTCCTGTTTCTAGCGGTACAGCCGTGTGATTTGGCTCGGAAGAGTCCGCTGGACCTAAAGCAATAACCATGTAATGTAATGTAATGTGTGGCCTTTGACCCTATTTCGGATTGAACATAACGGCTTGAAGCGTGCGTCTTTGGTGTCTATATATGTATGTTCTGTTTTGTCAACCTAAAAAACGAAAACCCATCCTAGCCAACGTGGTTACGGGCTCTGTCTTTTACTGGCTTTGGTAGCTGCTATTTTTAGCTCCACAATCTTGGCTGGCTGCTTTTAATAGGCACAAAAACTACAGAATTTATTCATTAAAATGTTTCCAAAGTTATTTTTTGTTGCAAGCTTATTTTTTCAGTGGTACAGCACTCACTGTGAATGTTAAAAGGATCTGTGGAAGGTGCCTGTTCAAAGTGGATTCCTTTAACCACATGTGGAAACGACCATGGGAGTGCAATAGCAAAGGCCATTGAACTTTTAAATTAAGTTTGTTTCCTTAAACTGAGCTTCGCAAACTTAAACTTACAATAGGTGGTTTTTGCGCTTATTCACACTTTTCTGCTATCCTATGCACCAACGGGAATCCCCTCAATGAAACATACTTCCGGTTTTTTTCTCCAAAGTTATTTCCAAATATTCAAGAATAATAACATGTGTCACTGGCCACCTGTATCGTACCCTCACATATTTTTATTTTTTTTTGCTGCAGTTTATTATCCCTTTCTATCGCCAGTGGCGCGCCTAAACCCTACCTACCTAACATTATTTGTGAATTTTTGGAAAATATTCGGAAAAACATAACGCCCAGATGCTGGCGCGAACCCACACCTGTCAGGCGCCATTGGTTTCTGACTTGTGGACAAGGCAAGTTAGTCCCGCCTTAGCCCACTTGGCCACAACGCTCGCTTAACATAGTCAACTACTTCGTGTTTTGTGAAGGTTGCGACGGCGAAGCTATGGAAAACTACAAGAGTCTTCAGGTCCTGTTTCACTTTCTGTCGATGATCGACGCACCTCCGAAGTCGCCACAAATACAGGTTTCTACGATTGTTTTTTGCATCCTTTCACTGAGAATGTACTTCCTCCACCGTTTTTATACTTATCCCACTCGTTTTCTGGCTCTAACAATCGTCGTTTCACCAATTTGCCATATTTAAAAGTCACGCATCAAGCTTTGATAAAAGCAAAACAAGCTAGACCGGAACTTGGTTTCATGCTAACCTCGCTTTAATTTATAATGGCGATACCCACGAGTTTTTATGAGAGGTGCCGGAAAGTTGTGAATAGCAAAGATTTTTTTTTCTTCGCTCGCTGCACGGGAAAACTCCGGGACGTCCTATGGCATGAGGTCGCGTAGCAGGCGACGAAGAATGTCTATTTTTGGCGTTTGGTAACTACGCTCTCGACAGGCAGCGTGGTCATAGTTCAGAACTGAATCTAGGAAACGAAGTTTTCACACCACGTGCACGGGAGATATCTGTTTCGATTTCAATTCAACGCATAAATACGACAAAAAATAAACCCGAAGATGCATGACTGAATTGTGCATGTACCACAAATATCCACAGCTTCATATTTTTTTTTACAAAAGACAAGGAAAAACATTCACCGAAAGCAGGGCCGGATCTGGGGGGGGGGGGGTTCCTGGGTTCCGGAACCCCCCCCCCCTGGCCATTCGATGTACCTCACTCAGTCAGAAAAAAAAATATATATGGAGTTTTTTTAAAGCTCTTACTTTAGTTGACACTGGTGGTAAGTAAAACGTTCCTCATTCTACTCAAGTTCCTCGAGCGGACACGTTTTTGTCACCCCTAACCCCTTAAAAATTTTTTGGAACCCCCCCCCCCTCCAAGAGTATAAAGTGATCTGGCCCTGGAAAGCTTGCTTTTTTTAACCCGCCACATCATGGACTCTGGCGAAAGAAAATTTTGACTTCGACCGAAAAAGTAAACAGGAGCTAACGTCGCACAGGCGCAAATGCGATCGTTCTAAAAAATAAACCAGGGAATCGCCCTAAAAAATATTTTTGTTGAGTTGCAAAACATCCCAATTACGAGAAATTTCTTTTTCTCCTCCTCAATAATAATAATAATAATAATAATAATAATAATAATAATAATAATAATAATAATAATAATAATAATAATAATAATAATAATAATACAGGACGCTATCACGCGCTTTTCCTTCAGTCGAACGTCAAGCGCGGCGATCTGAAGAGATCTCTATTACATAAGTCGGAATAGAAATATATCTTATTTGTGAAATGTTAGATTGACTTCAACCGATACCATTATTTGAAGATAGGGAGGAAATCGGGAGTTCCAGGACAAAACTCTCCGTGTCCTGAAAAGTCTGGTACCTAAGTCACGCAAGTTCGTCCCACGCGGGATTCGAACCCGCGATCTTCGGCCTAGGAAAGCAGCTCTCTATTAACTGTGCTACCAAGCCACCCTTCTTCTTCTACTACTCCTCCTGCTTCTGCTATTCTCTGTCTCTCTCTCTCTCTCTCTCTCTCTCTCTCTCTCTCTCTCTCTCTCTCTGTCTCTCTCTCTCTCTCTCTCTCTCTCTCTCTCTCTCTCTCTCTCTCTCTCTCTCTCTCTCTCTCTCTCTCTCTCTCATTATCTTTTATGGTGTTTTGCTGCCTTTTTATTTCAGCCTGTTTTGTTAATCCCAAATGCAGTTAATTATTAACTCTCTGAAGACAATCGCCTTCTCATTGAACTTTCTTGATCCCACTGAACTTGATAGACCTCCCTAAGGAATCCAATTAGAGCGATGGGTGAACGAAAAATCGTCAAAAGGGCATAACAAGAGGAATTTCTACATGCAGTTTTGGCAACTCCGAGTAACTAGACCCCCTTTTTAAATGTGTATTCTTTTTGAACTTCATTACATTTTTTTTAAAAGGGGCCCAATTCGAAGGCTTTATTTGCTTTTGGTAAAAACGGATGTTCCCTAAAATTCGCCTCGTTATTGCATTAATTAATTAATTTATTTAATCGTTCTTATATAGCGCTTTACCAGCTCAAAAGCTGCTCAAGGCGCTGGCCGATACAGGATCTAACCAAAGCCGCCCGAGACGCCCACCCGCAGCCTTTGGGCGCATGGTCTGACGCCCGTACAACTGAGCACAATCCTGGGCAGCCAGGGATGGGGGAAAAGGACCTAAGTGCATGCTGGGTGTGTTCTTGTCACCGGCGCTCACCCGTCTAGGACATTAGCGTCAGGATCTTTAAAGTCCGTTATGATGGAATGTATGAGACACAGACAAGACCTCGGTTTATACTCTCATCCGAAGGAGTAGGAAACGGGAGTAAAGTGTCTTTCCCAAGGACACAACACAATGCCCCGGCCTGGGCTCGAACCCGGGACCGTTAGATCCGCAAGCCAAAGCTCTACCATTAGGCCACCATTAAACAATGACAAACTGGACTTTTGTTGCTCAAACCAAGTTTTAATTTTCCATTTCTGTTCTGGCAGTGAGTTATTTCCCCTGTTCAATGGGGGACACCAACACTATAGCCCTGTGACCATTGACCCTAGTTTTGTATGAACCACGCAGCTTCAAGAATACGTCTTTGGTGTGTGGGGTAGAGTAGGGTCATCGGTATCAACCTAAACTGAAGAACCCTAGCGAGCCACTTTGATATGGGTTTTGCCTCTTATCGGCATGGGCGAATGGTATTTTTAGGGCTAGCTATTAACAGGTACGAACACTACGGAATTTATTGATTAAAAAATATCTTTACTTTCCAAAGAGATGTTGTTTTGTTATAAGCTCCATTAAAAAAAATGTTATTAATGCACCACTCACTGTGAATGTTAAATAGATCTGTCGAAGGCGGCGTGGTCAAAAAGAGCCCCTTTAAGCTAGTTCACCTTGTTTTAACTTGGCCGACAATGGACTTATGTAAATCGCGCGCGCGCGCGTGTGTGTGTGTATGTGCGTGCGTGCGTTGCGCCACCGTATGTCTAGTTCTCGTTTAACATGCCATTTTTTATACTTAGATGTGATGTTTCTTATTATTTCTTAAGCTGTTTAAGGTGTTTTATCTCATAATGTGTCATATTGTTTAAGTATTTATCCTTGGAATGTATGCATGTGTGGAAGCTTTTAAGTTTGGTTTTGCGCTTTAAAAATAAATTATTCATAATTATTTAATTCATCTATATCTTGATACGTTGTTTAAGCCGCGTTAAAAGTTCACTAACTGCGAACATCGAACCTGTGATTTTTAAGGTAATTAACATTATTATTAAAGCAAAGTTTCTTTTTAAAAAAAAAATTTTATTACTTTTCTTTTTTAAAAAAAAGAAAAGGAAAAAAAAAAAACGCAACTCGTGATATGTATCTTCGGAGTTAAAGTAAAAGTGTAAGCTGTCTTTTGTTAAAATTTTACGTTTGCTGGCTTTTTTCATTTCACCGTACTGATTAAAATTTTGGAAACGCATTGCTTCCAAATTGTTTTTTTGTATTGCCACATGAACTTTTGGTGCCCGTTTGTTGCCAGTGGAAAATAAATTAGTAAATAAAGAAATTTAAATTGATTTCTGCCTTCTAATTTCCCAAACAATACCATCACAATAAATCCTAGCAAATTGCATAAACTAAAATCAAAATAGTAAATAATAAATAAATAAATAAATAAGCGGATTTTTTTAAGGGTCAAAATTTTTTATTTTCCTTTAAAGCGCACGCATTCTTTTTTTCTACATACACACACACACACACACAAATCATTAAGTAAAGACGCCTGAATGAAGTCCTGATGAAAAACATCTTCATGCGAAAAAGGTATCCACAGTGTGGCTGGTTTTCAACAGAAAGGGAAGTAATCTACATTTTTGACAGATAATTCATTGCCAAAAAGAGTTATATAATCTGGGTTTGCAGTGTTGGCAATGGGACAAACTTGCTAAAAATGGAGCTACAGATACAAATCCCATATAATATGGTAATATGTTGCAGTAGTGAAAAACATTTCAAAAATTAGTAAACAAAGATAACATTGTATCATTTGGAAGAAATATTGCAAAAATCGTGTATAAATAGCGTTTGAATTTTATGGAGCACAAAATACGTAAATGATATTCATTGTACATGCCAGCGTACAATGTCTGTACAACATTTATTATTTGAATGTACAACATTACTACCATATAGAAAGCAAATGATGTTTTGATAAATGACACTGATAGTATCAAATATATTTAATATAACTATACACATATTGGAAACAAAATGCTTATATTATCTTACCTACTGATATAAAAATATGATTAAAAACATAAATGTGTGTAGATGTGTGTATATTTCTGCCTGGATATGTTTATGCATTTTTATGTTTGTGAAAGTCTAATATTGTACCAATGAGAATATTTTTAATAAAAAAAAATATTAATCTGAATCTTGGTAGTTTTGAACAGCGTTATGTTCAGAAAATGGCTTCTGGCTATTGAAATTTAAAAAAAAACAGTTTTTTTTCTTCTTTTAAACATAACACAATAAGAAGACAACGAAAATTTGCTATATTTTAGAGGTTGAACAGTCCAGTGGAACTGGTCCTTATACATTGCTTAATCTTTTCAATTTTAAAATTTTATTTTCTGACCCATTTCTTCCTATTTTGACGTGAACTTTTGCAACCTGTCCTTTGGTGAATGCCACAGAGAGTTTAAAGGAACTCTTTGGGCGATTGGAGGAAAACTGGCTAGTAAAACTTGTGTAAACATGAGATGAGAATTGGAAAATGGTATGGTGTGTTTTTTGGGTGACGGGGATGAGGAATCATTTTATCTTTTCTTCTGGAATACGGGTGCAAAGGGGTGGAGGAGTGTAGAGCTGTAAAAAAAATAAATAATAAATAAATAAATAAATAAAATAAATGAGGAGTAAGTCAGTGTTTTTGCCGTTTCTCTACCTTATTTCCATACCCCTTGGGGTCATGAGCAATCTTGCCACTGTAGATTGTTCTAACCTATAAAGGGTACAGTGAAAGCCCCAGTTGAAAACCTGTCTTGCCTTTGTAGGCATGACAAATTAACTGCGGCAACAGTTCCCCCCGTTGGAGTGCCGGGGGTTTCAGTATAAATAGTATCCCCACTTTCTGGAAATTTAGTGCTTTAAATTCCCACTGTCGCTGTCTTCCTCATTTGCTCTTTCCCATTCCCGATCTGTCCTACCACTCTGCTATACTATCTTCTTCTTCGCTAGATCAATGACCTACCTTTTTTCTTGAAAACTCTTCCTGGACAAGACTCCTTGTTTGTGTATGAGGTCTGTTGGATCAGCTTGGGAGTGTTGGACGCTTTCTGCCGGGTGGTCACTAGGGCTTCCTATGAATGTACTATTTAGCACTATAGGCATTTTATATGTATGTTTTTTGTTGATGATTTATCATGATGTTTGTATTCTATTTTGTTTTTGTAATCGGGGAGTTCGCGTAGTTGAGGTCAACCCTCAGCCGTCCCTCGCGTGGGATGTCTTTATTGTAAAGTGACTGGCCGGTGGAGGGCATTCAATTTTCCCACTGGGGTTGTTTCAACAGATCTTTTATGCGGATCGGGGGTTGTCCGGTCCTGATTTGGCTCGGAAGAGTCCGCTGGACCTAAAGCAATAATAAATCAATCAATCAATCAAAAAACCTTATTTCCATCCGGTTTAACTTGATTAGTTTATTTTCGGAATAATGTAGTTTCGTTTTGTCTCGCTTTTTTGGACTCGATTTGATTCATGTTGCCTTATGCCAACACCGCATCTTAAGTTTCAGACTTTCCATTAGGATGATAGATGTTTTATATTGAAGTTTTCGCTCTTCAGAATTTCTACATATAGTTTTAAGCGAAATCTTGGAAACGGACTTAAGAATTCTTCAAAACTAAATATTCATTTCCTGAAAAAAAAAAAGGAATACTTTCGAAATGGAACGAATTGAAATCGGTTTTATACAGCGCTTTTCCAGCTCACGGACTGCTCAGGCCGCGCACTGCGAACGAAGAAAGGCATAACTAGAGCGTCTGAAGAGTGGCCTTTGGAATGAGAGGATGGGGGTTTGAGCAACATTTTGGTAAAGAAAACAAGTACAAAGATTTAACGACTGGGGTTGGCTTTGTTTGAAAGAGACGTAGGCCTACCAGAATTCCCAATCTTGAGAGTGATTAGGGAAAACAAATAACAAGTGTCAAACTTCGCCCACTAGTTTGTTAGGACTTTCCACCTAGTAGCTAAGACTTGGTTTCCCGTCGTGAAAAACTCCCTGCTCAAGAATGCAATACTTGCTGGCCTGTGAGGTGTCGTTTGAGACTCGTCGTTTGTACGTGCTGATATGATTGGTTTAGACTTTCTACTTACTGATTTGGAAAAAAAAATGCGGTGTCTAAAACTTGATAATTGCTTTTACTAATTGCTCGCTTCATTTACATTTTGATGACAATGTAGACAAAGTTTGCGAATTAATGTTGTATGGACATGGACAGCTGACCTTTCTCCCTTCTTCTCCTTCTTCTCTTCCTCCTCCATATGCGCTACCTTCTACGTTTGTCTCCCTCTTTTAGCACATGTTGTCTGTTAGAATTCTCTTCTCTCGTTTTAAATTCTTTTCTTTACAAAGTCTTTATTTTCTGTTGCATGGATGTTTCTTTACAAACACATAATTATTGAAACCAAAATCATGGTGGCTTTGCCTTGTCGACCTTGTTTTTGTATGCAATAGTTTCCGAAAGTTGTGAAGAGCAAACTCATTTTGTGGTGTCTGACACAGAGATGAGAAGCTAGCTTGCTTTGACAGCGGACGAAAAACAAAGTTGTTCCCCTTTGATACTTTCCATGACCTTTCCAACCTTCTTCAAACTTGTCGTCTGCGACCCGAGCCGGAAGCCACTAAGTGCTCTCCCCTTAATCGCTCTTGCGTGTAACAAGGATAAAAGAGAGCATTGATTTTTGCTCGGAATGCGTTGATTATTTTGTTGTGCCTTTGAAAATTTAGAGCTTCCATCTTCTCTCTCTCCTACCCTCCCTCCTTCCTCCCTTTCGGACCCCACTCCCTTTCGAAACTTCGACACTTTTCCGAACCGATAACATCGTCCCCCTCTCCGCCCCCTCTTCCGGCACCTTAGTGAATCCCATCGAATTCCACAAGCTGTCACACTCTACGTACTGTGTCACTGTGGTTGATTGGGTTGTCAAAACTGTGGCTCTTTTTCTATTAACCAATTACAAGAGTGTGGTTATTAATATTATGACGATGACGATGACGCTAAGGATTGACGGACTGGTTTGATTCGATTGTGATTTAAAGAATGGTATTGGATGCAGTCACTCCAAATTTCAGTTTACTTTTGAAATTGTGGATTGATTACTTCAGTCATTGATTGATTCAGTCATTGATTAATTCCGTCAGTGATTTATTCAGTCATTGATTAATTCAGTCATCGATTGATTCAGTAATTGATTGATTCAGTCATTGATTGATTTAGTCGTTGATTGATTCAGTCATTTTGGCTGAAAACTCTTCCTGGACAAGACTTCTTGTTTGTGTATGAGGTCTGTTGGATCAGCTTGGGAGTGTTGGACGCTTTCTTCCGGGTGGTCAATAGGGCTTCCTATGATGTTATTATTTAGCACTATAGGCATTTTATATGTATGTGTTTTGTTGATGATTTATAATGATGTTTGTATTCTATTTTGTTTTTGTAACCGGGGGTTCGAGTAGTTGGGGTAAAGCCTCAGCCGTCCCCTGCGTGGGATGTCTTTATTGTAAAGTGACTGGCCGGTGGGGGGCATTCAATTTTCCCTCTAAGGTTGTTTCGGCAGATCTTTTATGCGGATTGGGGGTTGTCCGGTCCTGATTTGGCTCGGAGGAGTCCGCTGGACCTAAAGCAACAATCAATCAATCAATAAAAATTCATCTGTTCATTCAATCGTGTATTGATGTTCCAGGCGGCGCAGACGACGGAAGGACCAGCGAGGTGGGCAGCAGGCGAGTGGGAATGGCACACAATACGCAGGCATCCACTATGCGTCAGCTTCCGTCATCAACAGAGAAGGAGAGGTGAGTAGTTACTGTTCGTATTATAAGTATTATTACGACTTCAACATGTCTTTACGGTACTTTATACCTGTAGTTATTTATTTTGAGTGTGGATCAATGGCGGTGCCATAAAAAAAAATCCACAAGGATTCTATGCTCCTCTGGCCCGTCATACTCTGTCCCACTTTCCCCAGCCCAATAGACGTCATAGGATGGGTCATGTAAACAAACCGATACGTGCAAGGTTGATGCGATCGGATAAGCGTTAGCTTTAGTCATCAACTCTGCCCAAAACGAATGCAAGGTTAGGATTTATCGTGTGACATTTAAACACCAGTTGTTCCACAAGCCGGAGGGGAAGCGATGATTGACGCCCTCACCATTATCTGTAACCCGATCTGGCAGATGGGGAGTGTCCTACTCCATGGACCCAGTCGCTTGTCATCACTCTTCCCAAAAATGGTAACCTTCAAGAGTGTGAAAATTATCGCACCATCAGCCTCATCAGCGATCCCAGCAAAATCCTCCTAAAAAATAATACTCAACAGGCTGAAACCTCAAGCTGAACAAATAATAGCTGAAAAACAAGCAGGACCCACTGAACATAATTTCCACATGAGAATAATCTGCGAGAAATACCTACAGCATCAACAACATTTATATCATGTGTTTGTAGACTTCAAGAAGGCGTTTGGCCGAGTCTGGCATGCAGCTCTGTGGGCAACCATGAGAGGGTATAACATCAGTCCTAAAATTATTGAAGTCATCAAAATCCTGTATGACAACGGCTACCAGTGCAGTCCTCCATAACAGAGCCATCGGGAACTGGTTTAGAAAAACAATCGGTGTGCGTCAAGGATGCCTACTCTCTCCAACACTCTTTAACATCTTCCAAGAGCGCATCAAGTCAGATGCCCTTGCAGATCACGAAGGCACAGTCAGCATAGGGGGTAGAGCGATCTCCAACCCTCGTTTTGTGGATGACATTGGTGGATTGGCTGGAGAGGAACAAGAACTTGAACAGCTTGTACAGAGGCTTGACACCACCTCCAAAGGCTATGGATTAGAAATAAGTGCAGAGAAGACCAAAATGATGACCAACAACACCAAAGGTATCAACGTGGACATCAAAGTCCAAGGCCAATGCCTCCACACAGTGCATAGCTTCAAATATTTAGGAGCCATTGTATCAGACAATGGGTCCCGACAGGAAGTCCTCTTTAGGATCGCACAAACAACTGCTGCCCTGACAAGGTTGAAGTCAATTTGGATAGACGGGGCCATCAGTCTACATTCCAAGGTACGACTGCTGCGCTCCCTTGTCATCTCCATCTTCCTATATGCTTGCGAAATCTGGACCATCACAGCATATCTCCAACGAAGAATACAAAGCATGGAGATGAGGTGCTACAGAAGACCTCTGGGCATTTCCTATATCCAGCATATATATCACTAACGACGAAGGCCGACAGACTATCACACAAGCCATCGGTACAACTTATGTTAATCTGATGAATAAAAATTGATGCAACAACAACAACACACAAGCCATTGGACAACATGATGACATGCTCACAGTGGTGAAGAAACTAAAACTCTGATGGCATGGCCACATCATCAGAGCATCAGGCCTTGCAAAAAAGCATCCTGCAAGGCACGGTGCAAGGAGTTTGTGGTTAGACTAGTAGATGTAGAACTGGCAACATTTTCTGGCTCCTAGACCTTTGCCGAAATTAACCTTTGCCCTTTTTTGTTATTCCCTTGAAACTCCTCAAAATATTTTTTTTAAAATTTTTTTTTGAAACAAAAGAAAGAAACATGAGAAATTGTATTCGTACAAAGGATTACATTGGAAACATTATTTACGGCCATGCAAGACAGAAAGAATAACAATCGACCAGTACTTTGAACAATAACAAATTGCAATGGAATAACAGACCACAAGGGTTATGCTGACGATGCCATAACACGAAAGACAATGATGGCGATGGTAATAATAATGATGATGACGACGACGGCGATGATGATAACGACTACGATGATGATGATGATGATGACGGATACAAAGATGATGATTTTATTGACAATGATTTAATGATGAAGAGGAGAACAAAAAACAACGATGACGATGACGACTTTGATGATAATGAACGAACAAATCGATTATGGTAACAGTTGCGACAAACACATCACACTGTAGATAATAATAGGAATAACGAAAACGCCAATTCGGTATGGCTTTTGCTTCTCTCACAATCCGCCCACCTCCGACCCCGTGCATCCACACATGGCAGTCATTGACTCCAGAAAGAATCAGCATGAAGGTCACACAGAATGTCTCGCATATGCAGACTGAGCGGCATTATCACCACCACTCATAATCCCAGATCATGACACACGCAGGCTCTGGTTGTACAGCCGGACAGCAGTGACGCAGGCTCTGGTTGTACAGCCGGACAGCAGTGGGCAAGGACCGGCCTCAGCGGTTAGTTCTGCTGCTGAGTCTTGTCAGTCCCTCTGAGGTCTCTCTGACCAACCTCAGAGAGGCCAGGTCTTGGTGTAACGGGTGAGTTGCGTCCTCTAGAATGGACCTTGATGTGCTTGAGCGCCTTCCTTTTATGGTGGGCTTCTAGGTTAGTTCCCGCACACCCGATCACGCCGCTTGCAGGCTTCAACTTCCGTAACCTGGATCGGTTTGCTACCTTCAGGTTGTCAAAGAAGCACAGGTTGTTGTTAGTGGTGATGCTAACTGGTAAAACATCATGAGCGTGACCAGCTTGGCGCCAAAGGGCTTCAGTTTCCTCAGAAAGTAAATTCGCTGGTTGCTTTTCTTGACGAGCGAGGTGCTGTTTAGTGGCCAGTACAGTTGGGCATCAAGGATGGTGCCCAGGTACTTATAATCCTGGACTGTCTTTACCGTTGGTCTGGAGAGAAAGGAGGGGTGATGAGCTTCGTTTGAAGTTCGCAATGAGATCCTTATTCAACATTCAGCTGAAGCACGTTCACCTGGCACCTATCCTATCCTATCCTATCCCGTAACTCGGAGGTCGTAGGGGGCACCACAGATGATCGTTTAACCAGCGTACTCCATCTTTCCCTGTCCTCAGCAAACCCCGATTGTTTCGCTCAGTGTCAAACCAGTCCACTCTCGAATGTTGTCCTCCCACTTTTTTTCGGTCTCCCTCTTCTTCTACCTCCTTGCACTGTGCCTTGCAGGATGGTCTTTGCAAAACCTGATGATCTGGTGACGTGGCCATACCATCGGAGTTTCCGTTTTTTCACCACTGTAAGCAGGTCATCGTGTTGTCTCATGGCTTGTGTGATGGTCTTTCGGACTTCGTCGTTGGTGATGTGTTGGGTATAGGAAATGCCCAGAAGTCTTCTGTAGCACCTCATCTCCATGCTTTGTATTCTTCGTTGTAGATCTGCTGTGAGGCACCAGCTGGCCATTTTGATCTGTAGTCAGCTTCGTCGTCATTGGTCAGCACGCCAGAGATGGATATATGTCGTCGAAGAACTTCATCTAAAGAACTTGGTCCCTTTGGCATCTGCAGTCAGCCGTTTACAGCGTGAACAAGGCAGGCGACAAGATGCACCCTTGTGAAGCACATAATTCTAAAGAGCCAGAGACCTTCACTGACTGAGGACGGAAATAAGAAAACTTAAAACCCACTGAATGATTGCGGGCTTTACCTCCATTTTCAACAGCTTCAGCATCATGAGATGCGGCTGGATGATGTTGAACGCCGAGCTGAAGTCAAGGAAGAGCCTGCAAACGTACGACTTGAGCTTCTCCGGGTGCTGGTACGACTGATGGAGAAGAGTGTTGATGGCATCCTAACAACTTCGGTTGGCTTTGTAGGAAAATTGGTACGGATCTTAGAGATGTTCAGCTTCAGCTAGAAGTTGAGGGAGGACGATTCTCTCGAGAAACCTGAATGGGATGGATGTCAATGCCACCGACCTGCAGTCATTTAAAACTGCAGGCGAAGGCTTCTTCTAAACAGGCAAGGACCACTGGAACAGCTTGGTCAAAACCAGGCGCAAGAGCATCGCCATACTGTTTCAGCACCACGCCCAAGATGGAGTCAGGACCGGAAGCATTGTGAAATGTTTAAATAAAATGTAACTGTCTGCTAGTCTGATATTTATATGTAGAACTGGATAAATATTCTGTTCATAAGACTTTCGTTGAATTATCCTTCGGCTGCTTCCAGTTGAAACTGTTTGGAAGTTAAAAAAAAACTAATTGTAAAATATATACATTAAGGATATATGTATGTTAGTGTGTGGGTTATATGTAGAATTGGCAACATTTTCTGGTTTCAAGAGTGTTGCTGAAGTTATCCTTCCCTTCGGTGTTGTGAAAAGCTCACTGGTGCAGTATTGCTTTTCCCATTGCTGCTGAATTCATCACCGTCACAGATCAATGCCTGTTCTAATGGAGGATCAAGGAGGACCGAGAAAAATAAATGGAACTGCGGAGGTTGAGACTGGTTTGGAGGAAGTAGGAGGGAGGGAGAGAAAGAGAGAGAGAGAGAGAGAGAGAGAGAGAGAGAGAGAGAGAGAGAGAGAGAGAGAGAGAGAGAGAGAGAGAGAGAGTAAAAATGAGTGATAGGAAGGGAAGAGATTTGAGTTAATGAAATATAAGGAGACGCACACTTCATTAGAGAATGCATGAAGAAAATGAGTTAATGAGAGAGATAAGGAGGAGTACGAAGGGGAGGAAGAGAGAAAGAGAAAGAGAACAGAACGAACAGTAGTGACATCGATGTCGTAGACTCACCCGACTCTTAAAATCAAAGTTTGCCACTGAAATTTACACACGCATAACAAACATTTCCAAGTCCACATATACACGCCCCTCTGTATCCCTCTCGCTCGCGCCCACACACAATACAAACCAATACAACAACACAAGCTCGTTTCTTACACCCAACCTCACCCGTCACATATATGGCGTGCTATACAAATCCACTCGTCCACACATCCGAAGTCCAGAAAATCTTAAATGGTACTGTTGCCAAGGATTTGGGGAAAGGTCCGTTTTATCCTAAGGAACAGTAGAAAGGAACCCGAAAAAGGACTACTGGAGACAAATGCGGTCCCTTTTCAAGAGCGTAAAAAAGACATTTGTCTTGGGAATGAGTTCTAGGCAGGCAATTAGAAACAACATAAAGGGGATGGGGGGTACCGAATGAAAAGTCTCAGTCTAGGAAATGGCTGCGTCTTGTTTGAAACATTTCGATCTTTTCTTTCTTCTTTGACGCTGTGCCCCCTTGTCCGTTCCCAAATCACTACTAACTCGTTAACTAACTAACCACTAACCAGACTTAAATATTTCAAAGGTCACCTTCAATGCTTCAGGGTCATTGCAAACAAAACGTACTCATTTGAGGGTCAGATTTAGGTTAATTGCTTTGTTGATGTTGTTAGTTTTATTAGTTTTATTATTATCATTATTATCTGGTCATTTGAAAGTTTCATGTAATGAAGTGCCAGTTATATTATTTAACTTGAAAATGCGAGCCGGTTCTTAAGTCACGCGTGAGTGAATAAGACGGTAAAACTTGAAGTAGTGGTAGTAGCAGTAGTAGTAGTAGTAGTAGTAGTAGTAGTAGTAGTAGTAGTAGCAGTAGTAGTAGTAGTAGTAGTAGTAGTAGTAGTGGTAGTAGCAGTAGTAGTAGTAATAGTAGTAGTAGTAACAGGGGCGGATCTTGTTCTTGTGCCACATGTGTACGTGCACACACCCACCCACCCCCCCTCCCGGCGGTCAAAAAAAAAAGAAAAAAAAAGAAAAAGAAAAGGAGGGAGAAAAGGAGAAGTAGAGAAAAAAATGACTAATTCTCACTCACCACACAGTTTCATGTACCTCCAAATTAGGTTGGTTTTTTTTTTTGTTTTTTTTGTGTGTGACCAAACTTGTACATGCATCAGGTCAGTTTTGAATAAAACTGATGTGAGTGGCTATTTCTAGTTTTATTTGCAGTAACTTTATCTGTCTTTGTATAAGCCTTTATGCAAGATGTTCTGCTATTGTAAATTTTATCATCAGAGTTTGCAGAGGGGTGTTTGTGTGTGTGTGGGGGGGGGGACTAAAAGAGGACTTTTAGCACAAAACAATACTATTTTCAGTCCTTAAAATAATGCCCCAAATGCACCAGATTGCACAGATTTTAACCATTATTTTCACATTTTTCCGGACCCTTCTAGTACACTCGCCTGCTTCGCAGGCTTGCGCTTGTGGCTACGCCACTTCGCATTAGCTGTGCACACCCCCTCAACAATGGAAAGATCCGCCCCTGAGTAATAGTAGTAGTAGTTTCATATGAAAAAGTCATATGAAAATAACATTACTACTACTATTACTACTTCAGGTTTTACCGCTTTATTCACTTACGTGTGACTTGAGAATGCGTTGAATTTAATTGAATGTCATCACCCACGTGTTTCAAGGTCAACTTTTTGTTTTTGTTTTCAGCGTCCTTTACCACCGTGCCCTCCGCCGGGTGAAGGTGACTGCGAGTTACCTAGGCAACTGCACTCGTACGTCTACGACCCCAGGGACAACGACTCGCCTCCCACCCAGCCTCACCACCATCGCGGCCTTCACCTTCAACTTTGCCCTCTGAACCGACGCGCCGCGTACAGGCCGGTAAATCCCAACGCTTCGCCCTCCAGAGACAGCTTGGGAAGCGAAGCAGACTCGGCCCCTTATCACGTGTATGACTACATATCAGACACTGACTCTACGCGCTACAGAGGAGTAGGAGGGGGAGAGAGGGGAGGAAGTGTGCACGAATATGCCTACTGCACGTGTGGTGAGAGAGACAGTGGTGACGTGGACGTCGGCTGTAGCCATATCATTGGTGCCGGCGATGTACCCTGCGGTCTCCCTTCCACGACGTGCTGCTACGTCAGTGACTGCTGTGGTGGTCAGCAAGGTGCTGGGGGTGGAGGAGGGCTGACCGTCCATACCAACATCCTCAATAGCAGCATCCTCGCCAACAGCAGCAACAACAGCAGCGGTAACGCCAGTGCCAACTTGTCCTCCAACGTATCGTCTTCCCAGAGCACTCCCAGGCAGTCCGAAGGCTACCACAGTGACCACGACCTTCCATTCCTGGCTGGCAGGGGTCCCTTCGAAGTGTCCAAGCCTTTCCCGCGATACCCCCTCGCTCCTCACGCCACCGCTACAGGAACTGTGGGAGGAGGGAGAGGACGGCTAGCGGAAGGAGGAAGAGGGGGAATAACTCGCACCAAACCGTATCACCCTGAAAGAGGTATGACTGGTCTTCCAGTCGGCGTCAACAACAACATCAATGACGAGTTTGACGACCTAGGTGCAAGCAACTTAAATCACCACCGCAACACTTTGGGTAGAAACCACAACGGTCACAGGGGCCGACCTGACTTTATGCCAACTCACAGGGCTCTCCCTCCAAGGTACCCGGAGAGTCCCCAGAGGTACCCAGACCCGGTTGGTTCACAGCGATATCCTGATCCTACGGATCACCTAGGTAGAGGTCGCTATCCGATTCCGGGCCCTCCAGCTAGTGGTTTGCACGGACTTCCTGCGTATCCCGGAAGCAACGCACACGGATATCCGTTGCAACCCGGAGGCCGAGACGGGCGTGGTGGTGGACTTGGTGTGTCAAATGGAAGCAGAACTGTGAGTGGTGGCGGCGTCAGTGGGGGTTTGTCTCTGAACCTTGCCAACGGGTTTTTCAACGACGCCTTGGACTTCACCGACCCTCCTCCTCCTTACAACGACGTCTGTCCTCTCCCTAGAGCTCCTCCTCCACCTCCTCCTCCCCCACCTCCCACTCAACCCTCCTCTTCTTCCTCCATTAACCCTTCCACTCTCTCTCGAAGGGGAGACGACTCGAGCCTGAGGTTCGTGAACGTCCCCGGTGGCACCCTGGAAAGCGACAGCACAGACCACGCCTACGAATACCCAGAAACCCCAGTGCTAGTGAGTGACGTCAATAGTTCTAGTAATCCAGCGCTCGTGCAGTCGTTCCATTTTCCGGAGTCTTTCGACAATGGATCAACAACTGTATAGTCCAGTCATATTCGGTACAGGGGCCGGGGAGAACAAAATGGCGTAACATTACCAGGAAATGGAAAAGTTGTGCATCGACTATTGAATTAAAGATAATACATTTTAGCCCCACGGATTCTTTTCAAATTTCTATTGAGTTTTGCCCCACTGGACAAAAGTAAGTTAAGCCATAATAATTATATAACCCCTCTTTCGAAAGCACGGTTTTGCTATAACATTCATTTGTTTTTGTGTTTAAATGGGTGGCATCCAGGTTGAGTCTAAACATAGCACTGCTGTAAAAGTATGTAATAATACGATTTAATAATTAATAGAGGCAATTGTGTGTTTACACAACAAGGTAGGGACGCCTAAAATTCAAAGCTACTCGGTCGGTTTGGGAACGAGTACCCATTATATCATCTTTAGATGTATCAGCGCAGTGTCCCAAGTAATCTCATAGTCACACACACACACACACCAACCCACCCACCCACACACACAACTGTGTAGAAACGCCGTTGTGATGACTTTCATGAAACTCTACGTACGTTACTTTGACATTTTAAAAAAAGGTGTCCATTTTTTTACGCTAACCATAACTCTAACCCTAACCCGAAACCTAACCCTAAGCCTAACACAGCCCTAACCCTAACGGAACACTAGCACTGTTTTGACGTCAAAATAACGGGGTACGTCAAAAGAAAGTACGTAGAGGTTCAAGTGTATGTCATAATAAAGGCGTTTCTACCTAGCCACACACGCACACTATAAAACAAACACAAAATAAAACAAAACTAAACAGTGATACCGTGTCCATTAAAAAATAACAACACTCGAATAGCTATGAAACTAAGTCAACCGCATGTGATTGTGGTGAAGCCAAAGCGTTTGTTTTGTGAACATTTGACTTTCATGTCTGATTTGGTTATTGTGGAGCATAAGTTTTGCCGTGTACCTGTTCTGACAATTTGACTTATCGTAATGCAAGATTATGTCTTGTCATTTGCGAGCAAACCTATATTTTGCCTTCTTGCAAACCTGGATGTTACATTTTGATCAAGATGTGATGAATTGCTAACTATATTTTAGCCTATACTCACAAAGTGCATGTTTAAAAGCCGTCTCGACAACAATGGGTTGTAACTGAAAGATTATAATGTCCCTGTCCTTGGATTATCAATGACTGTTAAAATACTTCTATATCAGTGTTTTTGCTAAGAAAGCAACATGGTTTTAGCGATACCAAGAGCTATACCAAAGGTTTATCGAATCTTCGCTGTAAGGTAGGCAATTACATTACAATACATGGTTATTGCTTTAGGTCCAGCGGACTCTTCCGAGCCAAATGAGGACCAGAGGTAGGCAATAGTCAACTGAAAGTAGAAGAATAAAAAGAATAAGCTAAATACATTGTGTGTTTTATTTATTAGGACAATTATGTGCCAGAAAATACTGTTGACACTTAGAAGATCACTACCGAAGTTATGATAAATCCAGGCATGATGGCTGGTATGTCGGAAGTTTGTGTGTTATAGTGAAAAAGCTACGCCTTAATGCGTGTTCGCGATCTGGAGTTTTGCACTATTCAAGCGGACATGACACTTGATTGTTTAGTTGCATTATATTCATCAAGAAATCACGATGGAATCGCAAAGAAAATACATTGACAGATGTTACGTTTTCTAAAGGTGTGCATTGGCAAAGGGCGTGGCAGCTCGTACATATTATGTTGCTGCATTCCTATGAGTCGCATGGTTGTCTTTCATTGGGTGTCAGACGGAATGACAAGTTCATTATACTATTATGCTCGTGTGTTCTTTCTTTGAATGTTCTTCTGGTACTGTTTACAATGCGCAACTGATTGATGCAAAGAACTTCTAACAAGCTAATAGTTTCTGTTGGCAAATGCTGAAAATGTGTATACCGTATAACAAAGCTGAACTGCAGTAGTGTATTCGAAAATATTCGTGAAATTAACAGCCACATCAGCGAATATTATTAGCCAGAAACAAAATTGTGCAAGCCGTATTTTGCGCTAAACATAATTATTGTACCAAGATAGCTTGTGTAAAACATGTTTGCAATCAGGTAGTAATACGGTGTCCTCATTTTTAAAACGACACCTGCATCTGGGACAAAATTATTTCTTTTTTATCTATACAAACTTCCATAAGCCTTGAGAAGTTAGTCATAGAAAGCAAGGCCTATTCTCTCTTCCATTTCTGCTGCTAATGTTTTGAAGTTATGGAATTTAGCCATAGCTATTTTGAAGCCGTTTTACAAACTGCTATTTTGTAAACATTTTCTAACTTTATTGTTTGCCGTAAGAGACGATCGAAATTTTTTTTTCAGACTGGAATCAGTTCGTTCGAACTTGAATTAACAACTTATACAGTTTCTGTGCCCTCAACCCTGAGTCTTGTTAATTTGAAGGAATAAATATTTTCCTAAATTTTATTTCTTTGAATGAAACCGCTGAAATATTTTTTGAGACAAAAATGTTGCTGCTTTCTTGCTTTTGTTTTCTGGGCTGAAATCAGGTGGGTAATTTAAAAAAAAAAGAAAATACAAGAGGAACACTACAGGAAATAAATGAACTTTATACTTCACGAATTTAAAAATAACGCCTTAAAAGTATGACTTCTTATGATTAAACATGCGATCATCTTTTGTGCAAACCCTATGGGTGACATTTTACAACTTTACACTATATAAATACAGTATTGTTTCTTTGATGCAACTGAAGCCAATGAATTTTTTAGCACCATGTGCTGAACAATTTATTTAAGCATTTGATTGTGCGTGTGTCGTTGTTTGCTGTTGTTGTCCTCTTTGAAATTGTTTCTATTTATTTCTGAATAAGAAGTTTCCCGTACTTCAAACAAATGTGTTCAATCTATGAAAAATACAAGCACACCTGACAAGATGACTAATGAATATGTCACGCGTTTTTTGTTATGTTAAATGTAAGAGTGCTATTTTGTGTTCATATGGTATTAATACGCCGAATGAACAAGTTCACTTATGCTGAATTAGTGACGCATTGGTAATTCTAGAGTATGATCAAAATTAAAGTCAATTCCATTGGTCTAAAATCAGATGTAAGTGGGTCTAAACAGATTATAAACACATTTTATATCTATTATATCTGAACCGCTGGTACAAACGTTTGAAAACACCTCCAGAGCCTATGGAATGGAAATACGTGCTGAGAAGACCGACAACACCAATGGCACCAAAATGGACATCAAAGTCCAAGGTCAATCCCTCAACATAGTGAATAGCTTCAAATATTTAGGAGCCATTGTATCAGACAATGGGTCCCGACAGGAGGTCCTCTCCAGGATCGCTCAAACTGCTGCCCTGACAAGGTTGAAGCCCATTTGGAAAGACAGTGCCATCAGTCTACATTCCAAGGTAAGGATGCTGCGCTCCCTTGTCATCTCCATTTTCCTATACGCTTGCGAAGCATGGACCCTCACAGCAGATCTACAACAAAGAATACAAAGCATGGAGATGATGTGCTACAGAAGACTTCGGGGAATTTCGTATACCCAGCACATTACCAACGTCAAAGTCCTATAGATCATCAAACAAGCCATTGGACAACATGATGACATGCTCACAGTGGTGAAGAAACGGAAACTCCGATGGTATGGCCACGTCACCAGAGCATCAGGCCTTGCAAAGACCATCCTGCAAGGCACAGTGTAAGGAGGTAGAAGAAGAGGGAGACAGAAAAAGAGGTGGAAGGACAACACTCGAGAATGGACGGGCTTGACACTGAACGAAGCCACGAGGGTTGCTGAGGACAGAGAAAGATGGAGTGCGCTGGTTAAACGATCATCAACGACCTTCAAGTTACGGAATAGGATAGGATAGGATATCTATTATGGAAATATTGTACTTAGGAATAACATATAAGGTTACAAAGTAAGAGATTCTATATGTACATAGTAATTAATTAAAAATTGTATTATGTGATTTAATACATAGGTTTAAGGCGATTGAACTCTCTGCGAAGATGTTTATAGTGTTATTATCATAGATACATGTTTTGTGTCAATGGTATTTACTTGTATACTGTCAACATATCAGACTTGTATTATGTTTAAAAGCTTTGACTGAACAATCGTATTATATTGTGTAAATATTTGTAAGGATCCTTGTATGTAATGGGATTGTGATATTGTACACAAAATATTTCGCAATAAATATGTATATATTTACATATCGAGTCATGCGATCAGGCCAATACGATTCCCGGAATGTTGATTTGCAAATTACTTACAATCTTATTTGACACGCACTAAAAATATATTTTAACACTATAATAATGTACTGGCGTGAGGTAGAGGAGGCGGGGTTTTCAGTATAAATAGTATCCCCACTTACTGGAAATGTAGTGTTTGAAATTCCCTCTGTTCTTTCTCATTCCTACTTTGTTTCATCAGTCTACTATCTTAATCTTCGCTAGACCAGTCATCTACCTTTTTTTCATGAAAACTCCCCAAACTCCTCATTTGTGTATGAGGTCTGTTGGGTCAGTTTGGGGGATATTGGATGCTTTCTGCCTAATGGTCACTTTTGCTGTCTATGGTATTATTTAGCAATGTAGGCATTTTATATGTAGGCTATTTGTTTTGTTAATATTTAATTATATTTTATTTTATTATGTTATGTTTATATTTTATTTTGTTTTTGTATCCCCCGTTTACCCCCGTTGGGGTGCCGGGGGTTTCAGTATAAATAGTAAGTATATCCCCACTTTCTGGAAATTTAGTGCTTTAAATTCCCACTGTCGCTGTCTTTCTCATTTGCTCTTTCTCATTCCTGCTCTGTTCTATCAATCTGCTATACTATCGTCTTCTTCGCTAGACCAGTCTCCTACCTTTTTTCATGAAAACTCTTCCGGGACAAGACTCCTTGTTTGTGTATGAGGTCTGTTGGATCAGCTTGGGAATATTGGACGCTTTCTGCCAGGTGGTCACTAGGGCTTCCTATGACGTTATTCTTTAGCAATGTAGGCATTTTATATGTATGTGTTTTGTTGATAATTTATAATGATGTTTGTATTCTATTTTGTTTTTGTAAACGGGGGTTCGATAAGTTGGGGTGAAGCCTCAGCCGTCCCCTGCGTGGGATGTCTTTATTGTAGAGTGACTGGCTGGTGGAGAGCTTTCGGTTTTCCCACTAGGGTTGTTTCAGCAGATCTTTTATGCGGATCAGGGGTTGTCCGGTCCTGATTTGGCTCGGAAGAGTCCGCTGGACCTAAAGCAATAATAATGTAATGTAATGTAGACCAGTCATCTACTTTTTTTTCATGAAAACTCTCCCCAAACTCCTCATTTGTGTATGAGGTCTGTTGAGTCAGTTTGGGGGATATTGGATGCTTTCTGCCTAATGGTCACTTTTGCTGTCTGTGGTATTAGTTAGCAATGTAGGCATTTTATATGTATGTGTTTTGTTAATATTTAATTACATTTTATTTTATTATATTATGTTTATATTTTATTTGGTTTTTGTATCCCCCGTTTGGGTGCCCGGGTTTTATGTATAAATAGTATCCCCACATTCTCATTTGTTCTTTCTCGTTATTATCAGTTTTATCAATCTACTATCTTCTTCGATAGACCAGTCATCTATCTTATTTTTGAAAACTCTCCCAAAACTCCTCGTCTGTGTATGGTGTCTGATGGGTCAGCTTTGGGATATTGGACGCTTTCTGCCAAATGGTCACTAGGGCTTTCTATGGCTTATTATTATTTAGCAATTTATGCTTTTGGAGGTTGACGAAGGACGACGCGAGCCGCATTGTTCTGAATGCGCTGAAGTCGGAAAATTGTATTATCAGGAAGGATAGTTAAAAGCGAGTTACTGGAGTCTAAGTCCACAAAGAATGAACCAGACAGCAAGCTTGTTGGTGGCATCTGTAGTAAGATACTGGCGTTTTTGCCCAATCTTGGGAGATTTGCACCTAGGCTTACTATAATATTTATTTGCGTTTACATTGACAAGCTCTGATCCAGATGCATACCTAGATTCTGGACAGACTTGGACAATTCAATCTGATGATCTAAGATAGACATTGAGTGAGTTGACATTTGTTGCAGTCTGCTCTGTGAACCAATCAAGATGAGCTTTGTCTTTTAGTCAGTAACAGTTTAGTTTCTACTTATCTTTTGAATATATATTTGTTTTAAAATAAAATTAATTGTTCTTGTTTTACCAAGGTATTGTTGTTATGGGAGCCAAAACGTGTGTGTAGAACACTAGAAGTTACATTACATTACATTATTATTGCTTTAGGTCCAGCGGACTCTTCCGAGCCAAATCAGGACCGGACAACCCCTGATCCGCATAAAAGATCTGCTGAAACAACCCTAGTGGTAAAACTGAAAGCTCTCCACCAGCCAGTCACTTTACAATAAGGACATCCCACGCAGGGGACGCTGAAGCTGCACTCTAATTTATCGAACCCCCGTTTACAAAAACAAAATAGAATACAAACGTCATTATAAATTATTAACAAAACACATACATATAAAGTGCCTACATTGCTAAATAATAACATAGAAAGCCCTAGTGACCACCTGGCAGAAAGCGTCCAATATTCCCATGCTGATCCAACAGACCTCATACACAAATAAAGAGTCTTGTCCCGGAAGAGTTTTCAAGAAAAAAGGTAGGTGACTGGTCTAGCGAAGAAGAAGATAGTATAGCAGATTTGATAGAACAGAACAGGAATGAGAAAGAGCAAATGAGAAAGACAGCGACAGTGGGAATTTAAAGCACTAAATTTCCAGAAAGTGGGGATACTATTTATACTGAAAACCCCGGCACCCCAACGGGGGTAACACTAGAAGTAAGTAAGGTGTCTCGCCCATAGAAATGGGACAGGAGTTTATTTGTTATGGTTTCTTTTCCACAATATATAGTTTGGATGTAGATGTACGACTAATTGTTGTGGAAGATTTATCGGAGCCATTCCATTCTTAGTTTTGTTGACATTTCAATTCCAAGGTATTGTTGTGGTGAAGGATTTTCGTTGTGTTAAATCTTTTTAGTTTTGATTGAAATTGTTTATTATTTGTAATAAATGTTTGTACATTGATACCATTCCCGGTTTTATTTATTTTTAAGCACTTTTTTTATCATCCTAAATGACCTTTTCAGGGCTCCAGATGTATATGCTTTGAGCTAGTTTTTACAGGGAGTCGCGCCGTATACAAGATTATTACCATCATCATCATCATCATCATCATCATCATCATCATCCATCATCCATGCATCATCCATCATCATCATTATTATTATAGAGGCTTATATTAAAACCCATCGATATAATTGTTTAAATGTTTTTGTAATATCAATCAGAGTCAGTGTTAGCATATGTCGAGACGATTTGTACGTGTTTTAAATAGTTGTGTTTTGGTCGAAAAAAGGTTCATTGTTTGTTATTGAGGCTTATTATATAGTCTTATCGATTTTACATAGTAATTCGTGTCTATCTCGAACTCAGAATACGGGTGTGTTGTGATGATTTCACTTGTGTAAAATTTTAGTTTTTGTATTTCGATCAAAAACAATGTTATTATGTGTTATAGAGTTCATTACTGTCTCTCTATATTTCCAGAAATACCTGGACATATTTTGAATCAGTCAAAAATCAGAACCTTAGACCTGTGTTAACTATTTTTGTTTTTATTTTAAAAAAAAGGTTTAATAATTGTTAGAGAGGCTTAAAATCAAGTTTTAAAAAATAATGTTTGACATGGTTGTATTGTTACCATGACTCTTTCGTGATTGTGTTTACTGTTTAATTTTGATTGAAGAATTGGGTATTATGGGTCAGTAGAATCAGATTTAAGGTGATCTCCTATTTCGTTTGACATTTATATGATACCATGTGAGGTACGAGTTAGTAAAGAAGATCTTTGGTTGATTGTTTAACATCTTTTTTTGCCCACCGAAATTAGAAGAATTGCAATAGATAACAAGTTCTGCAACTATCCTGATTACGTTTTTTTCTAGTTTTGTTGTTGTTTCCGTTTGCAGTGGTAGGGGCCTACGTCTTATGTATTTCCAAGACGTACTCTGCGAAGCTACCAAAGAATGTACGATTATTTTATGTATTTAAGGTAGTATAACCAAAGGTCGTTATTCGGTTGCCCTATTAAGACTTTGGATGAGAATCTGCATATTTGTGTTTAGCTTCACATTGTTATCATACTCGTAAGTTTTTAATTTACACTTGACTTTCTTATAAATCCAATTTTGTCTGCACGGTGTTTCGTTCTCTTCGCATGTAACTAAGCAAAAAATCTCCTTCCCGTCCCCCTTCCCCCCAAATCCCCCTTTCTCCCAGTTTTATCCAATCCCTTCTCCCTGGTGTTTCCCACAGTCTTCTTAATTCCCATCTAAAATCACTTCGGGTGAATTGATGAGGATGACGACGATGACAATAATAACGACGAACGACAATGATAATAATGTTGATGATGACGTTGATGGCAAAGGCCGAGATCTAGGGCATTTTCTGTTGTCTTTTTTTCTTTTCTTATTACAACAATACTGCTTGCTTTTTGTTTTATTTGTTAAAGGGACCAATATAGTACAAAATGTACTTTTTGATGCTTGGATTTTGTTTTGACGTCTGATATATTTTTACAGCCATCTTTTGTAATATTAATGATGGTTGCCAATACTTTTTTTTTTATTTGATTACTAACATGGCCATTGTCCACTAACATTTTGGGGAAATTCGTGGTGTGTGTAGGCTTGAAAAAATTGTACCAAGATATTATTTTTCATTGTTGAGAAAGCTTGGTAATTGTACACAGGACTGTGTGACCAATCGATTATACCTGAAAATCGCATTTGAATCGTTTTATACACTGCCATGATCACTCCCATTGCAATAAACGGAGTTTCAAATCAAATGTTGAAACAAAATGGTGTATTTTTTATACAGTCGGACAGATTCTGATTACTGTCCTCTCTCTCTCTCTCTCTCTCTCTCTCTCTCTCTCTCTCTCTCTCTCTCTCTCTCTCTCTCTCTCTCTCTTTCTCTCTCTCTCTTTCTCTCTCTCTCTCGTACCATAGTCTTTGCTGGTCCACACAAAAACTGGAGAGATAAAAAAAATACTGCTTAAATTGACAGCGAGGTTATTTTATGAAATGTTAACACTAGATATTATGACCATAGAAGATTTCATTACTCCACGTTATTAATAAAAATAACAATTTATTCAGCCAAATTACATACATTGCATTGGTAAATTGCTGCTATGTCGGTACTATCACCCACACATACACACTCCACACACCTTTTAAAACTTCTAAATTCAATTAAAAGATCTTGCATACATATTTGCAACATTAAGCGCAATCACAATGGGCATATCAAGAATTAAAAAATCGACATGTGTATATACTATATCACAAAATCTAATGCGAGAGAGAGAGAGAGAGAGAGAGAGAGAGAGAGAGAGAGAGAGAGAGAGAGAGAGAGAGAGAGAGAGAGGTAAATCGATGCATATTTAAAGAACACTGTTACATTAAAATACACTTTTAACAAAAAGATGAAATTTAAAATTTACGAGCATGTATGCGTGTTCTCCCGTCTCACAACTTCTCTAACTCATAACACTGAACTAATCGTCACACCCTCTATTAAACAATTAACATAAACCAAGACAACAAATGCAATCTTGGCAAGAATCAAATGGAATAAAATACGAATACGATCACTTTATTATCTCAATCAAAGAGAAATTCGCACATGATGCCACATATAAATGTTACAAGACGATAAAGGACAGTATAAAAACAATAAATAGTAAACAGTAAAACCGGATAAAAGTATATCAAGAAGACATTACTGAATTAACCATTTAAAACTGTAATCATAAGAAGTTACATGGGGAAAACAAATACCTATCACATGATTTGCGTTTAGTGTCATAATCCTGATAGAAGGTATTGCAACATAACAATCGCTGTTGGAAAGCAATAATCGCATCAATATACAACAACGTAAGACTTTAGGATAAATATGTTCATAAAAGAATATAAAAATCGCTAAGCACATATGCCTACACTAAAAGAAAATATAAGATCACAGTAGCACATATCCACTATCTCGTGCGCATTGGACATTCATTATAAAAATCATGCCACGCACACTGTCATAATAGAATCATCATACGTTCAGATTCTTAAACATTTAATAAAGAGATTGCGGTGGATATAAAAATATTTGAACTTTGGTGTCCTGAAACTGTAAAAACAAGCGCTTCTACTCACGTCAAGTGTCACAGCATAAATCCGTTTGAAATATTTATATAAATAACTCACAAATAATAATAATACACTTCTAAACACCGTCGCCAGAGAAAAGAACGATAGGTATATACTGTATGTATTGTAACACCTCAGTTATGTTCCCATTCGATCTCTTATTGTCTTATACGGCGACGATTTTGTCATCTTGGATTAATAAAGAGAGACCGGAATTGCTAACAGATATAAAGATGTTATGTCATCAAATCATTACCAGGCGATCGGTGGATACCTAGTCATCTAAATATATTAAAAAAATGTAATTATTGACCACAGAGTAGAGAGTGCTGCATCTTCAGACAACACAATTAAATTATTTTTTCAACTTGACAACAAATGAAATTAATAATCAAATAAGGCGATGCGCTTGGAATCAGCGGAATTCCTCGTTCTCCTCTCCTCCGCCCCTTTCTTTGTCTTCTTCTTCGTCTTAAACAATGGCTAACTAATTCATTCTTCTGCGTCTTCTTCTTCGTCCTACTCCGTCTTCACCCGGTACACATTGGTCGAACGCTAAAAGAAGCATGTTTTACTAGTCGCTCTCATGCTTCATAGCACTGCTTCCTACACGCTTCAAGCGCTATAATGACGGAAAAAGCGCAATTTCACTGTAAATATATACAGAATGTTGCTCTACAACATTCCGCTCTTTCCGTCTCAAAAACCCAATTGCCTTGTTGGATTCTTAAATTGCATGAAACCAAGTGAGGACACTATCCGGCGTCAACAAACAGTTCAAAAACATTGTCAAACGGTTCGTAAAAGACAGTTGACCTAGAAACTAATCAGTTTGACCTAATTCGTCCCCTAGAGGAGACGAAACTTACATTTTTCTATTTTCATGAGTTCACTGCAGTGAAATTGCGCTTTTTCCGTGACTATAGAGCTTGAAGCGTATAGAAAGCAGTGCTCTGAAGCATGGGAGCATGCTTTATCGCCTGTTGAGGCGACTAATAACGCATGCTTCTGGTAGCGTTCGACCAATGTGTATCGGGTGCCGTCTTTATCCTCTTCTTCTTTCTTCTTCCTCTTCTTTCTTCTTCCTCTTCTTTCTTCTTCCTCTTCTTTCTTCTTCCTCTTCTTTATTCTTCTTCTTCCTCCTCTTCTCCTTCTTCTTCTTTATTCTTTTTCCTCCTTTTTTTTAAAAATATTCTTCTTCCCTCTTCTCTGCTCCTTCGTCTTCCTCTTCATCGTCTTCTTCTTCCACTTCGTCTTCTTGTTATTATTGTTGAAGACCCGCCGTTGAAGACTTCTGCAGACAAAGGAGTTCGTCATGACAACTAAGTTTTCCAGATACGTAAACTTTCTTTGGACCATACCATTGCCGAAATACAATTAATTTCATCAATATCGAATACAGGTCACGAATATATAAAAAAAAATGCTACAGCTAATTTTAAGAATTAATTATTAGCTCAATCACACCCATAAATTTCATTCATACAAATGGAATAAATGCTTTACACTACAATTGTAGTTTCAACTTCAAATCAGTTAATTTATCTGAATTGTTGTTGAATAAATTTATGTTTAAACCACTTATCAAAATACAGTCCCCTATATGCGATTGTGTGTGGGGACTTTAATCTACCAACTGAACTTATCAGAATTCACACATTCTTTAACTAAGTAATGGGTTGGTTGGCAGATTGGTTGAATTGAACATTTGAGTGAACAGATATATAGGGTGAAGGGAATTAAATGATCAACAGTGGAAACCTGAAATCACACCTGCGAAGTAACGGCTCACTGCAAAGGAGAAGGGAAACAACTGCTCATTTTTGTGAAAACCATCCCGTTTGCCTCCCTTGCGACGGAAAAAAGGGGCTTCAACAGAGAGTTGTGCTATGTCACGTAACCCGTTAAATTTCCCTGAAACACATAAACAACACAGACCTTAAGTACATCTATTCATAAATTTTACGAGACCACACCGTTTTGCGGAGTTTTTGATGTTTCACTATTTCTGTTTTTCCACACACAACTTATAAAACATGCACATCAAAGACATGGAATGAATGATGCCAATGATATAATGCATGCACACACACACCTACACACACACCGAACACGTATACATTTATCAAATGGTTAAGTAATTACAGTAAAACATGGCCATGCAAGACAACAAATAATATGAATACCAAGAACCGAGCCGGTGCCGCCACCATCCATGAACAGATGACGTGACTTGGTAAAAGATTACATATGGGGATAGAAGGGAGGGGGGGGGGGTGAAAATTATTGAGTTTGCATGTTAAAAAGTGGGTCTTTAATTGGCGCTTGAAGGAAGAAAGTGATGGAGCATGTCGGAGTTGCATCGGTAGTGAGTTCCAGGCAGTTGCAGCAGAGAAAGAGAAAGATCGTTCACCATAGGTCTTTGAGTGAACACGGGGGATAGAAAGCAGTCTTGTATCAGAAGAAGAGCGGAGTTGTCTTGCAGGAGAGTAGACAGAGAGAAGGTCAGTAAAGTATGAAGGGGCATAACCAGTGAAGACTTTGAAAACAATAGTTGAGAGCTTGTACAAGATGCGAGCTCGAACAGGGAGCCAATGAAGAGATCGGAGTAGAGGGGTGGCATGGTCTCGTTTTTTAGCTTTAAGAACAAGGCGGGCGGCAGAGTTTTGGACTTTCTGAAGTTTTTCAAGAAGATAGAGAGGGTAGCCAGAGAGGAGATAGTTGCAAGTTTAAAGTATACAAGTTTAAAGTTTACATTAAATACGATTTATTCCTTGCATAGGTGGATAAATACGCGATTAAGGTATTGATTTAGTAATCCGGCCCACCAAGGACTTCAATTTCCTATTTCGGGCCCGCCGACTGGAGAAGTTGCCCACCCCTGCTTTAGATTGTTTTACGTTTTAATTTTGTTTTATACTTTTCTTTGGTTCCACTCTTTTGTTTCTTGATTGGGGTTTTAATTATGTTTTATTGAATAAATGTATATTTGTATTGTTACACCTTATTTCGCTAGTTGAGTTTATTAGTTTAGTTTAGTGGGAGAAAGGACGCTCGCGCACGCCACACCCAACCCCAAATACCTCTTCACTCCTTGTTTGAAGGAAAAGTCACCTATTTAAATACTGTATGGGGAAAATAGGCCTGACAAACACACACACACACACACACACACACACACACACCCACACACACGCATACACACACACACTGTTTCATTACAGTACAATACATGATTATTGCTTTAGGTCCAGCGGACTCTTCCGAGCCAAATCAGGACCGGACAACCCCTGATCCGCATAAAAGGATCCGCATAAAAGATCTGCCGAAACAACCCTAGTGGTAACACTGAAGGCAATCTACCAGCCGGTCACTTTACAATAAAGACATCCCACGCAGGGGACGCTGAGGCTATACTCTAATTTATCGAACCCCAGTTTACAAAAACAAAATAAAATACAAACATCATTATTGTGACGATACAGACTCAATTAATTAACCACGCGCCTATGAATCGAGAAGTCTCCCCGCACTCCAGCATCTAAATTTACATCATTTAGAACACGTCTCCTAAAACACAATAAAAATTAAATACACATTAATTGTTAATCCTGTTCCTGTTAATTGATATTAGCAACATTAATTTGATATCAATTGTTTGAAAATGATTTTATCTAATGACGACTTTGTTTATTTGTTATTGTTCCATGATGTGAATGTTATAACATTGAGTTGTATTTAATAGTTATTGTTAAAGCCCCAAAGGCAAGATGTAAAAAAACGCATCCAGCGCTTACTCTTTTACCCTTGCAAAATAAAATTGCAAAATAAAATTGTTATCTTATCTTATCTTATTTTATCTTATCTCAACTTATCTTATCTTATCTCCCCCTCTGTCTCTATCTCCCCCTCTATCTCTCTCCCATTCTGTCTCTCTTTCCCTCTCTATCTCACCTCTCTCTCCTCCCCCTCCCCCTCCTTTGTATATGACTGAACATTGATGTTTAACGTCCATTCCATCCATTGACGATATGGCAGGCGGAGATATACCTTCCAGGAAAGAAGAGATAAGGACATAAATCAACACTGAACCACATGAGCAATCATATTGCTGAGATGGACAGTGAAAATTGGCCACTTTTATCTTGCGCACCTAACCTTAGCTGCTTCTTTGTTTGTTGGTGTTGTTGAATATAATTATCAAATCGCACTTAAACCAAGGCAAAGGCCAGGCATTGTGCCATATACGAGGTCATAACCAAGGAACAAAGGTTCATGTTCGCGACCAGGACAAAGACCTCTCACTCCAGCCACTAGGACACATAACCTGGGCACAGGTCGCACGTCATTCGCGAGTTCGTACCACGAGGTGACATTAAACCTGGGTGAAGGAGTCTTGACATTCTTGAGGTAATGACCTCGTTTAAGTCTTTAGGTCATCACCCGGGCAAAAGACGCAAGACTACGTCAGTCATTCGCGAGGTCGTAACCAGGACAAAGGTTTGAACCTATTAGTGAGGTTGTAACCTGGGTGAAGAACACGCTTCAATCAAAGTCCTAACTTGGTGAAAAAGCTGTGTTTGTGAGATTATTACTATCAATCCATACTTAGGATGGACATCATTATGGTATGATTGTGTGTACAAAAAACATTAACATAACATAAAGTCTGATTGGTTAACAAAAAATAAAAGTTTAAAAGCCCCAAGTTGAAGAATGTTTGTATTTTGGCAAAACAGATTTCTCCTAATATTTAACATTTTTGCTTTTACATTAAACAATGATAAAGTGGGCTTTAGTTGCTCAAACCAACAGCCAAAGTTTGAATTCTCCATGTCTGTTCTGACAGGGGTTGATTTCCTCTAAGTTGAACGGCACATCAATACGGTAAAAGACCGTCTAGTAGACTTTGTTAGTGCTAGAGCGGTAGAACGACCGCACCTATTAATAGCCACAAGAACTATTTATTGATTTAAAAAAAACAACTTTACTTTGGTATGAAATTTTTGTTGTTGTTTTGTTAAAAGCTTTTTTCAGTGAGGCAACACTCACTGTGCATTTTAAAGGGATCTGTGGCGGGGAGGTGGTCACAATGGGTCATTTTAAAGGGATCTGTGGCGGGGACGTGTCAAAATGGGTAATTTTAAAGTAGCTTTCACGTGAGGAAACCAAAGCAGTTTGGATTTGTCCCACAGCCGTAGGTTCAGCGGGAGAGCGTTCGCCTGGCACACCTGTTGGCCCAGGTTCCTATTCCGTGCTGGACAAGAAAAAATGTGGCCAATTTCACTGTCAGTATTTGCAGTATGATTGCTCTGGCGGTTCAGTGTTGATTTAGGTCCCTACACTCTCTATCCTGGGATGGTTACCCCTGTCTGCCATATCGCCAATGGTGGGTGTAGACGTTAAACCTCAATGTTCATTCATGTGTGTGCGTGTGTATGTGTGTGTAGATTCCGCTGGACCTAAACCATTAACCATGTCATGTAATGTGTGTGTACATTGCTTTCTTTCTCACTCATGATAGATGCGTGTGAACCAAAAACGAATTATTTATTTTGCTTTTGAGTCTCACTTGTGACGACCGGCACTTTAGAATATATTTATCATCCGTTGGTGATAACGCGTTTACGACCACTCAGTTACGAAGCTAATATTTCTGTGCTAGGTGTCAAAATTTAAGTCTATAATAGGCTTACATGCTAGACTAACATCGTCGATGAGCATTTTTAGTTGTTTTTATATTATTTTTTTTATCTACCAGATTAGTACTATAACTCTCAACACAGATCTAACACAATTATAAATGCGTACATTATAGTCCAGAATGCCTTGCCCACATCCTGGCCCAAAAGGGGCATCACGATATTATTCTAAATTATTTTATTACATTTGTTGTTGTTGCTATTATTGTAGTAGCAGTTGTTGTTGTCGTCATTGTTGTTGTTATCGTTGTTGTTGTTGTTGTTCTTCTTCTTCTTCTTTCCCACCCTCTTCCCTTATTCTTCTTCTTTTTTCTCCTTACGTCACCTCGCATTTCTTTTCGAGATTTTGAACTCAGGTCTAAGACCTTATGTCATTAACGAGGTCGTACCCACGACAAAGAGTTCATGTTCTCCGCGAGGTCATAACCAGTGCAAAGACCTTTCACGTCTGCAGCCACAAAACACCCAAGACTACGTCATTCACAAGATCGTAACTAGGGCAAAATTGTCCACACAATTAATCCAGCGACGATTTATTTTGAACTTTGTAAATAAATCGTTCTTATATCGCGCATTTTTTTAGCTCTAGAGCTGCTCAAGGCGCTGGCTGATACAGGAAATTAATCAAGCCGCCCGAGGCGCTTTTGCTGCGGAGCTATCATTAAAATCAACATTGTTGTTATCAATAGGTGCATAAGCCAATAAATGGATCGATTTATATTAAAGAAGGTTATTTTTGTTATAGCGTTTTATCCTTGTAGAACAATAGTGATTGTTAATTTTAAAAGGACCTGTTACTCTGTACTGTGTGTCCTTGGGACATTGCATTTTACAGTTGGACTTGACTTTGTCGGATGTCGGATGTGTCGGGGTGTCGGATAGCGCAATGGTTGGAGCACTCTCTACTGTGTCGCAAGTTAAGTTAAGCACCGTTCAGTGCGGTTAGCACTACCCCCGTTGGGGTGCCGGGGGTTTCAGTATAAATAGTATCCCCACTTTCTGGAAATTTAGTGCTTTAAATTCCCATTGTCGTTGTCTTTCTCATTTGCTCTTTCTCATTCCTGCTCTGTTCTATCAATCTGCTATACTATCTTCTTCTTCGCTTGACCAGTCACCTACCTTTTTTCTTGAAAACTCTTCCGGGACAAGACTCCTTATTTGTGTATGAGGTCTGTTGGATCAGTTTGGGAATATTGGACGTTTTCTGCCAGGTGGTCGCTAGGGCTTCCTATGATGTTATTATTTAGCAATGTAGGCATTTTATATGTATGTGTTTTGTTGATAATATATAATGATGTTTGTATTCTATTTTGCTTTTGTAAACGGGGTTTCATAAATTAGAGTACAGCCTCAGCGTCCCCTGCGTGGGATGTCTTTATTGTAAAGTGACTGGCTGGTGGAGAGCTTTCAGTTTTACCACTGGGGTTGTTTCAGCAGATCTTTTATGCGGATCGGGGGTTGTCCGGTCCTGATTTGGCTCAGAAGAGTCCGCTGGACCTAAAGCAATAATGATGTAATGTAATGTAATGTAATGTAATGTAATGTAATGTAATGTAATGTAATGCGGTTAGCACTTGGATGGGTGACCGCAACGTGAAGCGACTAATAACAACGCCCCCAGTTGCCTCAACTGTGATTGAGTACCTACTCTCTTGAGGGTGGGGAAGATGGGCATCACTCTCAGTACGCTGGCCCAAGATAAGTGTGATCTCCAACATCACGCTCCCGATCCCCTACGGCCACAAGGCTACGGGACTACTTTTACCTTTTTACCTTTTACTTGACTTTGTGATCTGTTAAACTTCGGAAGAACCTTGGTGCCACTAGGTCTTTGCCCGGCAACAGGTTATGTCCATCGACCTTCACGAGGCTCTCTCTCTCTCTCTCTCTCTCTCTCTCTCTCTCTCTCTCTCTCTCTCTCTCTCTCTCTCTCTCTCTCTCTCTCTGTTTGAGTGTGTGCGTGTGTTAGTGCGTCTTTCTATCACTCATGATCAAACGCATGTGAATCCAAAATAAGTAATTATATTGCGCTCGAGAGTTACCTTCCGTCTATCAGCACTATGAAATATGCCTACTGATTGCCATTCACTTGTGTGTACGTGTTTGCCATCTCTCTGTTATGTGTCTAACGCTCAGGGTGCCTAAACTTAATCCTTGCATTGCAAGGAGTCTTTCATACCATGGTGTCTGAACTTTATTCCATGGTATTCCGTGATGTCTAAATTTAATTCCGTGGTGTCTAAACTTTCATTCCATGGAGCCTAAACTGTTCGTCCAGTTCAGCTTGGATCAGTATTTTAATTTTACGTCTGTATACTCTAGGTGCATGACATTAGACAATAAAACTAAACACACACACACACACACACACACACACACACACACACGCACACACCCCCACACCCCCACACACACACAGATATATATATATATATATATATATATATATATATATATATATATATATATATATATATATATATACACACATATATTGATGGTACAAAATATTATCTGTTACTTCTTTATCTCGATATAAAAATAAAACTTTACATACTTTTATTGACATCCATTCAAGACATAAATAATATAAATCTACTAACGGTTTCAAACGTAAAGATAAATGCATTTTTGCCTTCAGACAGTCCGGTCTTTACGTCTTTATTACTCTTTATCACTCGTGGAATAGTCCTGTATTGTAGCTAGTCAGTAGATATGACATCCTCTATACTGTCAGTGTGCCAACCGTGTCTATGACTATTGCATAGCCCCCACTCGTTTGTTAATGTTATTATACGTAGAAACCAAAGTCTGTGGGATTTCCTTATAGTTGAATGTTATCTTCTGTTATCAGACATGTGAATCTCAAAAATGTTAGTAGATAACTGCAGTGGTAGAAAGTCTTTTATGTAACACAGATTATATTATTCGTTCTCAGTGATCCTTTGTAAGGTTAGGCACATCGTTGTCATCACACATGTAATTTCATCGTTGATAGATCGTATATCAACATCCAGAAGGATATCCTCGAATAATGTTCATTCCGGTGATCCATAGTAGAATGGTGATTATTAAAAAAAGTTAAAGAATTAAAAAATAAAAGTGGAAATAAAACCAAAACTAAAACACTTAAAACATGATCGACACAGAAATGATAGCGAGACGCCGCCTTAACGCAATCACGTCAATCAGTCCGTGGCCTTCGTAATAGATGGCCTGACACTCGCTAGCCGTGTAGCGGTATGACGTCACCACCGGAGTCATAACACACTACTCACAGCGCCATTTTTGAAAGTCACCACGTGTGTTTGTTCGAGTGTTTGTTAGCAAAATGCCTCGAAGATGCATTGTTCCAGGGTGCAAAGGGAATTACAATGAACAACACAAGGTTACTGTTTTTCGTTTTCCTAGTGAAAGTGATAGAAAACTGTTGTGGCTGAGCAAAATTCCCCGAGAGAACTGGCAACCATCGAAAGACTCTGTTGTTTGCATCAGCCACTTCAGTGAGCAGTTCATTGTCCGATCTGACTCTGTAAAAAGGGTCGATGGGAGTATTTTGACTCTACCAAGGACTGTGCTCAAGCTGACTGAAGATGCATTTCCATCTATCTTTCCAAACTGCCCTTCTTACCTCTCCCAAGAGCCGCCGGCAAAGCGAAAAAAAACCTGACGAGAGAAGGGCCGAGGTGGAAGATCGCGACAACATGGCCTTCCTCAGTTGGCAAGAGAGGGACAAAATAAAAGACTTTGCCGACTTCAGTGCACAGTGTGAAGGGAAGCTGAGCACAGGATGGATCCCTAAACTTCATGACAAAGATCAGTACTGGAGTTTTTACAAGATTGCTGACTCTGCACCTACACAACCAACTTTGCTAGCAACAGTGAGAATCTTCAAGAGCCTACATGTGGAGATCTTCACTGAAAAACTTGGTAAGTCGCTTGCATTCAATTTCACCTCTTTGATACTCATATTAATGTAAACTTCATTTAAACACAAGGTATTTCGTCATTTTCCCCCAGTCACACATTGCAACTGATTAATTTTTACTCTTCTTCTTTACATCATTTCCTTTTATCCATGGGTGTGTAACTACAGTTTCAAAGAAAACTTTTGAATTGTTCGTTGTTACATTTTTGAAGTGTTTATTATTATTATTATTATTGTTATTATTATTATTATTATTATTATTATTATTATTATTATTATTATTATTATTATTATTATTATTATTTGCGTTGATTGTTAAAGATGTTACTTTATTTACTTTTAGGCATGATTGGGAGAACAGGTTTTATACCTAAAATTATTGCCAAATAAAGTGTCTAAAGTGTCTAAATTAGACAAATCCTTATGCACAAGCACATAAATTATGTTAACATATAATTCATAAATTTATAATACATGTATTTTTAATTGTATGAGAGTGCACTGAATTGAAGCAGGGGCGGATCAGTTAGTTTTTTTGGGGGGGTTTCCAAAATTCGTATAAAAAAATTAATAAATAAATTATATATATATATATATATATAAGGCCAAATGTGCACATGGGTCGACCACAGTAAATATATGCTATAAGTCGACCATGGCTATATTTGGTCTTTATAAATCTGTGAGGATGTCCTTTAACTATGTTCATTGTCTTTTCCTTCTATGGCTAAATGGATAAGATTGTATGATTGCATCAAATAACAACACATATAGAATTTTAAGTGGTCGACCTTCTGTTTACTAAGTACTTTAGCACTGTTAAGTCGACCACGGTTAAATTACCGCTTAGGTAGACACAACATATATACCATAATTTAAACTGTTATGTCGACAACAGTAAATTTGCTTGTTAAGACAACTTATACTATCTTAGTAAACATTTTATGGGTTCTTGCTGCTTATGTCTACCACATTTTCTCTCTTAATAGTCTTAAGCATGCAAACTACAGTAAAGTAAATAACAATAAAACATAGTAAAAATGATAAGTACTAGTGTATATTAACAATAATGATAAAATGAAAGAATCATACTTGTTAAAAAATATTGAATTGTGTATTGTTTTCACTATGATTTTCAGTTTTTTAAATGTAATAATCACATGTCTAACAATCGTAATGAACATAATATAAATTCCTTAGTAATTTATTTGTGTGTGCTTTTATTGTATGATTAATTGTCTTCACCAGTCTTTTTCAGCGCTCCTTTGATGAAGGCCACTACCGCAACTATGGAAGACCTCTGAAACTATAATCCCGGTGCCGAAGAAGAAATCACCGGCCCAGCTAAATGACTACCGGCCTGTGGCGCTCACTTCCATTCCGATGAAGTGTGCTGAGAAGATTGCACTGAGACATCTCAGAGAAGAAACAGTGAGGCACCAGGATCCAATGCAGTTTGCCTACTCTGAGGGTCGTGGCACAGAGGATGCCATCCTGACACTGCTGCACCATTTGTACCAACACCTCGATAGACGGGGAACTTATGCGCGCATCCTTTTCTTGGATTTTTCCAGCGCGTTTAACACTCTGCAGCCACATCTCCTCACGCAGAAGCTCCTGGCCATGGATGTCAACCCGACCTTGATAAGGTGGATCCACAGTTTTGACAGTACGTCCACAGAGGGTCAGGATTGGCACTACCATGTCCTCCATACTGATGACTAACACTGGGGCTCCTCAGGGATGCGTGCTATCCCCAGTCCTGTTCACCACCTACACTGCCGACTGTCGCTCAACAGACCCCAGCAACATCCAGGTCAAGTTTGCCGACAACACATCCCTTTCAGGATTGGTGAACACCGACGAGACGGCATACAGGTTGGGCGTGGACGGGTTGGTGGAGTGGTGCGACAGGAACTACCTGGAGCTCAACGTTGCCAAAACGGAGGAGATGGTGATTGATTTCCGCCTCAAGTCCAGTACCATCAAGCCACTCACCATCAAGGGCGAAGCAGTCCGGATAGTTGACAGATACAAGCAGCTAAAGTGATAGGGAAGGAGGTTAGACCCCTGGCGGAGACCCACAGCAGGGTGGCGCTGAGGAAGATCAGCAAGATTCAAGCAGATGTGTCTCACCCGCTGCATGAAACTGTTGCTGGGTGTGTGTCGAGGCGCAACACAGGGCGCTTAATCTCCCTGTGGGCCCGAACCTCTCGATTCAGTGACTCCTTCCTCCCCATGGCTATCCGCCTGGCCAACAGTGCCCCACGACAAGGAGGCTGGGGATTGGCTCATAGGCTGTGACTTGCTCAGTAGGTCAGCAAACTGTTAATCTAAACCAAGTCTTTCATCAACAAAGACAGTGGGCAAGAAATCAGGCTATGTACATGTGTGTGTGTGTGGGTGTGTGTAGGTGTGTGTATGTGTGTGTGTGAAATAATATCTTATTTTATAATGTAGTCTAAGGCATGCATTATTATATTATATTTTATAATTATTGTTAGTTTGAGTGACATGTAATGCATATGTGTGTGTGTGTGTATAAGTGTATGGGTGTATATATGTGTATGTATATATGTGTATATGTATGTATAGATATCTATAAATATGTGAAAGTGTGTGTGTGTGATAGTGCGCGTGTGCTTGTGTGTTGGTGTGTGATAACGTTATGATCTTAATCACTGTAGATATCATCATCATCATAATTATTTATTTTCAGTTTAGTGTGTGGTTTTTATTGTTTGAGATTTTATATGCAGAGATGGACACTGCAATAAGAATTTCCTTGCAGGTATTTGTGGGGACAATAAAGAGTCTGTATTCTGTAATTTTCTGTTTTGCATTTGAATATTTTTTTCCAAATTATGACTTTTTGAAGTGGTAAGCAATAAAAACAATGTGCAATGAAGGCATTGAAAAATAGTTTGAAGTTGTGAATTGTTTGGAATATGTGACACTTTGTAATGTATTCTTTTATTATTCATAGCACGTGTTTCTATTTGTTTATTTTAATTATGCATTTGTGGGTATGCAAGAAAATTAAAAGTGCTTACATGTTCTAGAATCACACAGAGAGAGAGAGGGAAAGAGAGAGAGAAGAATCAGAGAGAGAGAGAGAGAGAGAGAGAGAGAGAGAGAGAGAGAGAGAGAGAGAAGAATCATACAGAGAGAGAGAGCAGGGTCCGTACAGAAAAGTGGTTTCAAAATTCCCAAGCATTTCCCAAACTTTCCCAACCGCTACATACTTTTTCACTGACTCAATTTGCAGCAAACTCCAAACAAGGCAAGGCAAGGCAAAAAAAAAAAAAAAAAAAAAAAAAAAAACGAAATATAAACCAGTATTCCATCCCATGCATATGTATGGCAGCAGCATAAATAGAAAATAATTATTTACCTGCAGCTCTTAGTGCATGCACATTATTTTTTAGTTTCAGTCATGCTACTTGTCACAAGATCCGAATGAATGCATCGTCCAATATCTGATTCAGCAGCAGTTTCTGTTGATATAGGCCTATTCATCTACTGTACATTGCCATACTATTTATACCAAAATATATGTTCTTTCAAGAAGCAGATTTTTTTTGGGGGGAGGGGGTTTGGGGCGGGGGTGGAGGATTACTGTACATGTATGCACACTATTTAAACAAAATGTATGTTCTTTCAAACAACGGATTTTTCTTGGATCAGCTTCTCCACCCCCTTTATTTCTTCTCGTCTTTGTCTTTTGCTTTCTTTCTCAAGGCACCGACTGGACTGTGAGATGAGGTCCAATCTGTTATGTTTTTCAGCATCTTCTGCTTTAGAGTCTGCAGTTTTCTGTAAGGATGCTTTTCAAAGCCCCTTCACCTATGTTTTTCAGCATCTTCTGCTTTAGAGTCTGCAGTTTTCTGTAAGGATGCTTTTCAAAGCCCCTACACCTATAGAAGCAATGTGAATTTTTTTTGGGCATACTTTGCAAAACGCTTCCTTTATATTCTCTAATTTTTTAATCCAAGCTGTATATTCTGGTTTTCCCAACCATTCATCACGAAACGAACATGAGTCCGGCATTGTGCACAAAGTGTAAAATATTACCGATCACACGCGGCGCCAAACATTGATGTAGAAGCACGGATGTCAATAAACGGAAATGAATAATTAGAAACCGGAAATGAAACATTAGAAACTGAAAGTAGACTTCTTCAATTTTCCAGATTCGGGAATATTCGCTTCTCATTTTATTTATGTATTTAAAAAATTTTTTTTTTATTTTGCACATTGTTTTTACCAAGCAAAGACAAGTGCTTAGATTGTTGAATCAGTTTTCCAAGACTTTCACTGACCCAGACAGTTTTGCTCAATTTTCACACTTTCACAGACTGGAAAACACCCTCTCAAATTTCCCAAACTTTCAAAGACTTCACAGACCTGTGCGGACCCTGGAGAGAGAGAGAGAGAGAGAGAGAGAGAGAGAGAGAGAGAGATGGGTTGTGCGTCGCTATCGCCAGACTTCAAGTGTGGCTGAAATGCTTGAAAATCTACAATGGCCCACACTCCAGGATCGCCGCCGCCAAGCCAGACTCTGCCTGTTCTACAAGCAGCACAAAGGTTCAACAGTAATCACGTCCTCAAGGAAACCCACACCTGCCCCGCCCCTGAAGAATACCCGTCAGACGCACGCTGAGCAGTACCTGCTGCCTTCCTGCAGAACTGCATACAGGCAACAAACCTTTTTTCCACGCACCATTGCCGAGTGGAATGCTCTCCCAGAAGAAGCTGTTTGCAGCCAAACTCTGGAAGAGTTTAAATCCCGGATCTAGCCCTCCTCCTCCCCTCCCCTCCCCTCCTCCACCCCACACCCCCTATCCCTGACCCCACAAGCTGGTCACCCGGGCAGCGTTTTCTCAAATTTCAAGTTCAATAGCCAATATACCTAAGCGCAAAACCCCATTATGTCTACGTAATCTTCACAACGATGAAGGTGGTAGTCAACAAGAAGAAGAAGAAGAAGAAGAAGAAGAGAGAGAGAGAGAGAGAGAGAGAGAGAGAGAGAGAGAGAGAGAGAGAGAGAGAGAGAGAGAGAAGAATCATACAGAGAGAGAGAGAGAGAGAGGGAGAGATAGAAGAATCATACAGAGAGAGAGAGAGAGAGAGAGAGAGAGAGAGAGAGAGAGAGAGAGAGAAAAGAATCATACACAGAGAGAGAATCATACAGAGAGAGAGACTGACTGATTAAGAACTTGAATAATTTAAGTCTGTATTTATTCACGAGAACTTCAACAATTAGTGTCTTGTAATTTGCGGTTGTTAAAAATCAAGTTGTTTTATATAATGCTTTTTTCACATATATTACAATGCAAGGCAAAAGTTTAATTCCAGACCCTTGTGTAAGGGATTGGGGAAAAGTGGTGGGAGGGGGCAAACCGAACACACGCACACTCACTCACCCACACACAATTTCAAAATGACAATAAATAGTACATCTAAAAGATAACAAATGTACAATGAAATCTCAAGACAATATGTTAGAACAAAATATATAAAACTAAACCAAAAACAAGAGAGAGAGAGAGAGAGAGAGAGAGAGAGAGAGAGAGAGAGAGAGAGAGAGAGAGAGAGAATGGAGTACACTGCTTCACACATATAACAGAAAATTAATAATCTATATTCATCAACACTAGAAGGGCACAACCCATATGAATCACATGATCTTTTATAATATCTCATGGGTAGGCTATACACCATCTAACCAAGTTTGGTTGTGATAGTTCAAATAGATTCCGAGTACTTAGTTATATTATTTTTACTTAACCACTTTAAAGTTTTTAAAGACGACGTACGGCGGAAAGACGGACACTTTTTTTAAATCAATTATTTTTGGACTATATTGGACTCTTATAGCACAGATTTGCAAAAATCTGGAAAAAAAGTTAGTGTGGAGTGTTAGTACATAGGCTTACGTTGCTAAGCACGTTATTCAAAAAATTAAACAACGACCATATATATTGAATTGCCCAAAAATAACCTAAACACAAAAAAATTATATCAAACAGTGAATAAACAAATATAGACATAAAAATAAAAAAAATGATTTTCCTTCCTGTGGTTCTGCAATTTTTGGCAAATAATGTTAATGAATGATACTACGTAGAAGCTGCAAATGATCACACAAAAAGAGACGCAAAACAGCTTAATGCTAAGTAACCAAGAATCCGATTTGTAAAATAAACAACATTCACGACAACAACATCAAGAAGAAGAATATATGAAATCATTAGCTAACAAATGAGGAAAAATCCAATGTGTGGAACAAATGATGAAATTAAAGTATTCTAATGTCTTGCTTAAAAAAAAAAAAAAAAACTTTTGCAGACCCTGTGACACAAAAGTTTTCTTTCTTTTGCGGAATAAAGGTGTGCTGACCTGACTTGTTTCTTTTCTTTATCTACATAGTGTTGCAAGTTACTTTAATGAATTTTATTAAACTTCCTGGAACTTTCTTCTTTGTGCTGCTGAATAATGCAATAATTTCACCAAATGAACACTTACAAGCAGGTTGTGAGATATATAAAATGGCAGCAATAAAGAAATATATTATATATATACATAAGGTATACAAATTGAAGAACTGACTAAACGTAATGATTATGCAACACTAAACTGATTTAACATTATCCAAATGGCTAGGGATAGCAACACAACATAAAATAATTTATAATAAAAATAAGTCAATACAGTACACATATGCGGTTTCCAAAAAACACCTGTTGAATAATATAAAAATAATCCAGTAGATATTTGGTCAAATTTTTAAGTGAAAGAAGTGCTTGAATGTAAATGTGTCTGTATACTCGTTGATATTTGAGAACAAAAGGTGAACACTTGTAATTGTATTGAATTTATGTAAATTGGATTGCCTACATGTTTTTTTTTTAAAGAAAAGAAGAAGATTTAGTTAATGTACACGTGTGTATTGTGCTGTAGTGTTTTGTTAGCACTGCATTCTCCTGCATTACTTAGCATTCTTTTAATCTAGCTTTCCTTCATCCATTCATTTGCTGTTGTTGTTGTTGTAACAGTTATTACGGTGTGTGGATGACGTTTCATATCATCCTCTCTGTCTCCATCCCTGTCTCCAATCATTAAATACAATGTCTTGTGTCAACCGAACACCCTCTTTGTTCCCCCTTTCTCCTCATAACTGAAGCCCATTTCTGATGTGGACCGCACCTCTTTCCTCTTACCCTACATTAAAAACAAAAGTCGTATGTCAACCAAACCGCCCGGCAAGGAACACAAGAGTAACAGTTAAAAGGAACTGCAACAAGTCATAATTTATTAGCTAACACTCTTCAAATGTTGCATTCCCCCTACATTTTTTTCTTTCATTAAAAACTTTGGTTTTTACCAGTTTTATCTTCTCTTTTTCTGAGAGAGAACATCCATCTAAAATTGAATTCTCTGATAAAAACTCTTTCACCAGTTTTACACCAGGCAGCGCTCCCTTTTCACCTGTGCCAAACATGTGTATGTAGTCTTTAAAAAACTGTTTCACTTTCTTAGTGTCTGTCTCGTTCCACTTAGTATAGTTTCTTCTAGACTTTGCTGATAAGGATAAAGTTGTCACTACTTGCATTGTGTCTGTGTCCTGTTGTGCAAGTTCTGGAGCTGCCATGGCAGGGATTATACATGCAGTATCTAGCATCATCTCAGTTGTGTCATTATGTGTAGTTTTAGTCTTTGAAGATTGACTGCAGGCTGACTCAGCTATTTTAGGCTTTGAAAACTGACTGCAGGACATAGAGTCTGGTCCAGTTGTTTCAGGCTTTGAAGACTGACTGCAGGATTTAGAGGCTGACCCATCTGTTTCAGGTTTTGGAGACTGGCTGCACGACTTAGAGGCTGACCCAGCTGTTTCAGGCTTTGAAGACTGACTGCAGGACTTAGAGGCTGACCCATCTGTTTCAGGTTTTGGAGACTGACCACACCTCTTACCATGTGAATCCAGTGAATGTAAAAATCCACCGACCCTAGTGACTTCCAAGACTGCCATTGGGCACTGGTAGACATCTCTGTTGATCGAGGCAGAATGCCCCATATGACGATAAAACATGTCTCTTTCCTGCTCCGGAATATCTTGTAGTGCAAAAATTGTTGATGCCCGATGTCTAAATCTGTCTGCAATTAATAGATGGGGTTTAGAAAGAATGCTGCCCATAGCCTTTGTTACAGAGCTTATGCAATTCCATCCTGTAACATGATCAAGTGACTGACCTGAATTTGGAAATAGAAACACGTTGTCTTCACTAATGCCCACATGACTGCGCTCTTCTATCAGTTTTTGCAGAGGCTTCACAGTATCATTAGGGATCAACACGGGAACCAAACGACGACTACCTTTCCCAGCCTGGTAGGCAAGCTTGTAAGTATCAACAAGATGCTGCTGCAATGGGTCAGAGACCTTCTGAACCATGTCTTGGTCAATCCACTTCCCTTCTTCTGCATCTCTCCACTCTGCCACAGTCATTCTTGCTGGTTCGCCTCCTCTACGTGCATTAAACATCGTGAGTCTTGTCACTACCAGGTTGCGCAGTGTAATAAAACGGTGCAAATCCCACACTTCAAACTCTTTATCCAACATGGACTGCATCGTGTTGACAACGTATGTTCTTAGCTTTGCAACATCGTCCTCTGATGGAAGATCACTAGGTTTTCTAAGGTTGTTTCTTCTCTGCTCACACGCCAGTTGTGCAGAATAAAATATGAAGTCCCAGTTAAGTTGCAAGACTTCACTGAATCTTTGCACTTCATCTGCTTGATCCAACTGGTTGTGTTGTGCATAGTACCCTTTCATGACTTTAATAGCTTTCTTCAGTACAAAGCCAATAATAAGTTTTAATCCTGATTTTGGCGGACCCTGTTCCTGCTGTGTCATGTCTTGGACTGCCTGTGTTAGAAAATCAAAGTTTTCTCGTCGCAAAATATCTTCTCCAGTAATACTATCCTTTTGGGCAGCTTCGTTGGTCTTCACAATCAGATTCCCTAGAATGCGCATATCAGACATTATTACCCGCTTTTCTTTTTTAATTGACTTTGACCAAAGTTTGCAGCCAAGCAGACCAACAACTTTGTCTCTTCGACAAAGATTACCCACTTTGTCATCTCTGAAACGATCTAATACTTTAGTTTGAAAGTCTGCAGGCATACCATCACTTTTGTAGGCAACGAAATCAACAGTTGTTGCATTTAAGTTTCCTGTATTTGAACATGTCTTTTTATGTTGACTTATTCTTCTTTTACCAAAAAATCCCTTGCAGCCACTGCACATAACGAGTCTGTAATCGCCCTGTCGTCTTTCTCTTAAAAGTTCTTTATTTTCATTCTTCAACTGAACATTTTTTAAATATATCCCTTCCCTCTTTAAGGCAGTAAAAGCCCTTTGTTTCTCTTTGTTGGGCAGTTTTGCTGCTGCTTGTACAGCTTCCTCGTTTTTGTGCTTTCGTTTAATATGACGAGTTAGTTGGGATTGAAATTGTCCACAGTAAACACATGGTCTTTGGGGTTTTTTCTTATATTGAGTTCTTTTTTGGCTTGAAGTTGACGACCCTCCAAGTATGGCGTGGTCATCAACCGATCCAACTTCTGGCATGGCATGGTCCTCCTTATCAGCCGGTTCCACTTCAAGCATGGTGCAATCCGGACTGGACCCAGCATCAGGCTCGTCAATGTCTGGAACCATACAGAAATATTACACTACCAAAATAAAACTTAAGGGGCCGTATTCATGAAGCTCGGATAGGCGCTAGAATAGACACTTATCCTATCCGACCCGTAATAACCGATATAATGAACGCTGGAAAAGAAATATTAAGAAACGCGTGACATGACAAGTTTATCCCACTCGCCCACTGCAGATAGCGACTAGTGTAGCAATATGGAGGATGCTTTGCAGAGGCGACAAAAGCTTTTTTTTTCTTTTTTTTTTTTTTTTAGCAAGAAACAGAATTGTACCTGACAGAATCAATTCTGTTGATGTCTAAGATGACGCTAAACTTTACAGGAAATTAATTTTTTCAAGCAATTAGCTCTTTGATATAATACAAGAAGTGAGAGAACATTTTAAACATGTAAATCGACAGGACTCTTTGCCAATGTGGCCACAAGCATAGCGTAGCGTTTAGAACTCAAGGCCGCGGGCCAAGATCAAGACTTGCTACGTCACGAAAAGTAGCCACGTGGCCACATAGACACAAACACGCGGAATAAAGGCGACGTTTGAAAGATTTCCTGTGGTTGTCTTGAGCGTGGCATTACTTTTTTAACACACCAGGCTACTTGAAAACACACAGTATTTATTCACAAGTGTTAAGGCAATACTGAACATTTGCCCAAGTTAGCCTATTATGACAGAAAGTGAAATCTGGAAATGGAAATCCCAAATCAAATATTAAAAATCCCAGGGTATGCATACAAATACAGGCCGTAACCAGTAAATGCTATATACGAGAGAGAGAGAGAGAGAGAGAGAGAGAGAGAGAGAGAGAGAGAGAGAGAGAGAATCTGAACCCAAAAAGCACCTAACAAGAACGCTGCAGTTGCAAGAATTTTAGAATATCGATCATACAGCTATAGGCCTATATTGTGCAGACAGTGTGGAGTTATGTTGCGTTCATAATTTACGAGTGTGAGGACTGCAAAATGTGCGAGATGCAACTTAGTTTATCACATGAGAAACAAAAGTATGGAACAATGTAATAACCTTGTTCGTTTAATTCTTACCTGATCTGGAGTGTATAGTGGGATGGGAAAGACGATATGGCCCGATTCAGTGATTGATTGTTTATCGACTGATTGATTTGATGATTAATTACTATTCTTAAGTACCCTATTATATTATCTTCATGTTTTTATTTAACTGTCGGCAGTGAGTGTTCGTGATGTGTGTGTGTGTTGTGTGTTTGGTTTATGCTTGTATGACATGTAGGCCTATGTGCTTATAAGATCGTGTGACAATGTTGTGATACCTTGTTTCACATTTCACTATTTATAAAAAAAATTTAAACAAAAAATGAGCAGCTTCTAAATCCTGTAATTGCCTTATGTGGATAAATAAAGTTGTATTGAATTGAATTGAAAGGATCGGGATTTCTTGCATTCGGTCGGTCAAATACGAAGTGCTTGCTACACAAAAACTTCGGATTCTTTGGTGTTCCTTTAGCCGTTTGAGGAGTAAAACCTTTACATCTGCAGGCAAGTACCCATTTTTCAAACTCAGTTCTTTTCTTTTCCCAGTCAGGAAATCGGAAAAATACTAAATCTTTCATGTAATCTTTGAATGAATAGCGTTCATCGCTATAGCAAGTACTGTGGCTAGCGGCATGTTTGTGTCCATGGCGCAAAGGATTGTGGGAATGAATCTATTTTTAACATGGGGCTTGACCTTGGCCCGCGGCCTTGAGCTCTAAACGCTACGCTATGGAAAACACTGCTAGCTGCAAAGGCTTATGCAAGGAAGTGGGCCCCGAATTGGGCATGGTAACATGGGAGGTTAATAGTTTGTTCCTTATTGTTTCACTTTCAATGAAAATGCATCGGAATGATCCTGACCACCATAAAGAACGTGAACGAATTAAAATATTTTTTTTGGAATGTTGACAAGTGACTTAATTTATGAACACTGCCATTACTGTTTACTTTTTCGCTTTTTGTGATGGTAAATCTGAAGCGAACATCTGAACTCTGATTTTCATATCTAATTCTCAACCCAGACCATTTGTATAGGTTATGTGTTTTGAGACATTATTTATTTTAAAAAAAATATCGTGTGTCATTCTGACGTCATTTTTGATGAAGACTTTTCTTTAGCTCTTCGAAAATCATATGTGGTTGGAGGTTACGAGCTCTAAGGAAATGCTGACAGTAGGGTCGAAAATCAGCGTCTTACTCCTTTATCAAATAATTTTAGATGCACTGGTACTGACAGTACTAGAATGGAGTCGCTCAGCTCGGTGATGATGTGAAAGCCATCTATTGGGGAAGTGGGGGTGAAGGTAGGGATTAGGTGAGTGGGTGATTCACCCTTGCTTTTGAAAATTGAAACAATAAGGAAAAAACTATTGACCTCCTAAGTTACCATGTCCAATACAAGACCCACTCTCTTACATATGCCTATGCAGTTAGCAGTGTTTTCCAATTGTAACAACGAAGGCAAAGTTCAACATGTTTCCTCACTTATTTTGTGATAGCAAACATCTTATTTCTAAACTTGTTAGATCTGGTTCTAGTGCACTGAAGACCCCCAGAATGAATCTCGTGATTGGTTTTTTCCCTTATAGAAAGGCCTAAAGAGGGGGTAGCCCAATATAGGAACATGCCCAATATAGAGAGCCTCATCATTTATTGAGTGCATCTGTACAATACTACATTTAATTTTATTTAGATATTTGCCTGATTTTACACACCATACAAACATTCTATGCAATGTGACAAACATAAGGCCAACAGTTTTCCTCCTTTCCACCAAGTTAGCACTAATATAACTTACTGAATGAAAAACTACCTGTATTTAGAGTGAAACTGTGTTGTATATATGCCTGTGTGTAAATAATGAATGTAAAAAGGTTTTTGTTCAGCAGCAGCAATAGCAGTAGCAGTAGGAGTAGTAGTATAGGTTTCTTCGATTTCTAACACTCTTGAAGTAGAGCAAAAATCTCAGCTTGTGAAATGTTCGCTTTGACATTTCGTAGGCATCTATGTTTAAATGTTTAGGTCATTGCGCATAATTATGGAGTGGCGATCAGTTTAAGAATGCGCTGTTTGCAGACAGGAATACCTACTATCCGAGCTCTATTCGACTTACAAGAATACTGCGTTATTTTCTCGGATAACTATTACCATGGAAAGGGTTATCCGAGCGTCATGAATACGACCCCATAAGACTAATTAAGAAAAGTGCAGAATATCTAAATGGTGTAAACTTTAGTAGGCAGCCACATTTGTTTGTTTTGGTGTTCCCCTTTTTGATTAGGGGTTGCATGCGTAGGTTTTAATAGTAGGAGAATTCCTACACTATATTTGTGGACTTTATTGCAAGCTGTTTGTTTTTTCAGTATCCATAATTCACAGCATTCTGAATTTGATTACAGAATTTTTAAAGTGCATATTATACCTCTCGTATTCCATCGCATAGACTTTAAAGTTCCTGACACCCATATTCTAGACGGGTGAGTGCCGGCTATACAAATACACCCAGTACGCACAAGGTCACTTAGCCCCATCCCCGGTAACACAGGATTGTGCACAGTGGTCTGGGCGTCAGACTATGCGCCCAAAAAGCTGCAAGTGGGTGCCTCAAGTGGCTCCAGTTAGATCCTGTATCGGCCAGCGCCCTGAGCATTCAACAATGGATGGAGACATGCGCGTTATAAGTGAACATCATCTTCATCCTGCATATATACACAGGGGAGAGGGGGGGGATGGGAGTGGGAAACGGAACACTGTACAAAGAGTCTGGAAAGAAAGTCAACTTTTGTAAGAAAAATCTCATATTTCATGGATGTGACGTAAATCGAATCTGTTTCCGAGGTTTACAGGCAATTTTGCTACCTATGTCTAGATCAACAATTAGGCTATTAATGGCTTTGGGATTTTAAATTAACCGTTCTGTAGAACGGCTACAGCATGACATGGTTGATCCACCGAATAAATATGTATGGTAAACCTGTGAGTTAATTCACTAATGAAACTCTTAATAGTGTAGCAATCCCAAAATGTACTACTTTATTATTATTATTTGGGAAGGTAAGGAAGAAACAGTGAGGCGAATGGATGGGAAAGTGTTCGGATTGGTTATTTGCAGATAAATATTTATTTATTAACAATCTTGTACAATATTTAGAAGAGTAGAAACACTCACCTTTATTACATGAACGAAGAAAGCTAAATTCATATTGAACTGATTCTGATTCATCAGATTCTGGAACATGTTCCGATGGCACATACTCTGAGCCCTCTTCCTCTGGGCCCTGAAAAATAAGAAAATAAAGTTTTAGCTAAATCATATACTTTAACAGCGGGTAAGTAATCAGTACAAGAGTTTAATATTAATTTTAAATCATATAATTATTGCCCCTTTTTCTTTCAGTCTCTTTTTTGTATCAATCATAAGCTCATAACTGTCAAAACCTGTTCAGAAGCTACTCAGGTGGGCGCGCGAAACAGACAAACACCTCAAGTCAAAATTGGCCCGTTATAAATGCACAACCAGCATGCATCAATATCTCTGCTGTTTTCAGATATAATGGCAGTGCGCCAGCAGCAGCAAGTCACTTGACAGCCACTCCCAGAGAGGGCTAGAACCAACCAAGCACCCTGAGCATACATCTAGTGTGTGGGAAGAGCGCAAAAAATAATTAATTTAAAAATTGCAACTGACGGACACATTACCATTTGCTACCAGATTGATGAACATGTATGCCTTTGTGGCAGGAAAACTAAGTAAAATGTGCACCTGCAGATTTAATATTTTGTATGATAAAGCTTTAACAACATGAGATTAGGTTAAAATAACAATAATAAAACTAAAATATTTTTTTCAAATTAAAGGAATAATCACTGAATACTGCTCCCATCAAAATTACTCTTCCCTGTAGATTATAAAATACTAACAAACAATGTTTTAACTGAAATCAGTGATATATGCATGCAATTCAAAGGTGTCAATTAATCATTTACAAGAGAGTGTAAGCAGGTGTGCGTGCTTGTGTTTTTCATAGTTCAACTGTATTTTGTACATATGTATATTATGTATCTTTTGTCCAGTTTTGTCTGTCTTGTCTTCCCATTCCCCCAACCCCTTGCGCGCCTTGATCCTTAGGCTAAGGCGCCTTACAAATGATGAACATTATTATTACTATTATAAAAGACCTTAAACATAGCGAAACCAAAGATCCATGTCACAAGGAAGTGTCTATAGTGACACCACAGTTGCATGTCACAAAGAACTTAATAAATTAGTTTTTTCTCTTTTAAATACAGCATATAAACATATTTAAAATTTGAAATATTGATGAAATGCTTACAATTTCACTACTAGAGGTTTCCATACTGTCATCAACTGTAACAACTGTGTTACTGTTAGCTGTAGACGCTGAAATTGAAAAGAAAGTGCTTAATAAATTAATATAGTATCAGTAGTACTTCTATAAAAGTGGTAATGAAAACAAAAGTTGACAGGGAACAGGAGAATTATTGCGTGTGTGAGGTTTACTTCCAATGTTTATTTCATTTTAATGTTTAAAATTTTAAAGCAGTTGCTTTCCTCCCTTCTACCCCCCTTCTCCCCACTCCAGTATATACTGATTGTAATCTATTGTACTGTGTGTGTGCCTGTGTGGGATGCGCATTGAGCACACTATTGTTTGATAATGCGCTTTATAAATAAATTTATTATTATTATTATTATTATTATTATTATTATTATTATTATTATTATTATTATTATTATTATTATCATTATTATTATTGTTTTAGGTAACAGAAGAGTTGTTACAACTCAAGGAAAAAAGCTTACATTTATTAGTCTTCTCTTCTCTACCGGGCCCAGCTTCAGGTATGGCGTGGTCCTTAGCAGCCGCTCCAACTTCAAGCATGGTGCAATCCTGACCTGACCCAGCCTCAGGCTCGTCAATGTCTTGAACATACACACAAAATGCACTACTAAAATAAAACTTCAGAAAAACTGCAAAGAAAAATGTAGAAAATCTATAAGCAGTGTAAACTTTGGTAGACAGCCACTGACTATAGTGTGTAGAACAAAGGAATACAACATGAGACAGGAAGTAATCCTAATGAATAAATGCAAGCAAAACTAAACACAACCAAGAAAAAAATATCTATGAATCCTATCCTATCCTGTCCTATAACCCGAAGGTCGTAGGGGCACCACAGATGATCGTTTAACCAGCATACTCCATCTTTCTCTGTCCTCAGCAGCCCTCATGGCTTCCCTCAGTGTCAAACCAGTCCATTCTCGAATGTTGTCCTCCCACCTCCTTTTCGGTCTCCCTATACTTCTACCTCCTTGCACTGTGCCTTGCAGAATGGTCTTTGCAAGGCCTGATGATCTGGTGACGTGGCCATACCATCGGAGTTTCCGTTTCTTCACCACTGTGAACAGGTCATCGTGTTGTACAATGGCTTGTGTGATGGTCTGTCGCACTTCGTCGTTGGTGATGTGTTGGGTATAGGAAATGCTTTGTATTCTTCATTGGAGATCTGCTGTGAGGGCCCATGCTTCGCAAGCATATAGGAAGATGGAGATACAAGGGAGCGCAGCAGTCTTACTTTGGAATGTAGACTGATGGTTCTGTCTTTCTAAATGGGCTTCAACCTTGTCAGGGCAGCAGTTGTTTGTGCGATCCTGGAGAGGACTTACTGTCGAGACCCATTGTCTGACACAATGGCTCCCAAATATTTGAAGCTATGCTTTGTGTTGAGGGATTGGCCTTGTACTTTGATGTCCGTGTTGATGCCATTGGTGTTGTTGGTCATCATTTTGGTCTTCTCTGCACTTATTTCCATTCCATAAGCTCTGGAGGTGTTGTCAAGCCTCTGTACAAGTTGTTCCAAGTTCTTGTTCCTCTCCAGCCAATCCATCAATGTCATCCGCAAAATGAAGATTGGAGATTGCTCTGCCCCCTATGCTGACTGTGCCTTCGTGATCTGCAAGAGCATCTGACATGATGCGCTCTAGGAAGATGTTGAAGAGTGTTGGAGAGAGTAGGCATCCTTGACGCACACCAATTGTTGTTCTGAACCAGTTCCCGATGACGCTGTTATGGAGGACTGCACTGGTAGCCTTGTCATACAGGCTTTTGATGACTTCTATAATTTTAGGGCTGATGTTGTACACTTTCATTGTTGCCCATAGAGCTGCATGCCAGACTCGGTCAAACGCCTTCTTGAAGTCTATAAACACATGATATAGATGTTGTTGGTGCTGTAGGTATTTCTCACAGATTATTCTGAGGTTGAAAATCTGTTCAGTGGTACTTCGTCCTGCCATGAATCCTGCTTGTTCTTCAGCTATGATTTGTTCAGCTTGGGGTTTCAGCCTGTTGAGTATTATTTTCAGGAGGACCTTGCTGGGATGGCTGATGGTGCTGTAATTTTCACACTCCTGAAGGTTACCTTTTTTGGGAAGAGTGATGACAAGCGACTGGGTCCATGGTGTAGGCCATTCCCCACTCTGCCAGATCTTGTTACAGATAATGGTGAGAGCATCAATCATCGCTTCTCCTCCTGCTTGTAGCAGTTCCGCTGGTATGTTGTCAACTCCCGCTGACTTCTCTTTCTTCAGCGATTGCACTGCTGCCTCAATTTCTTCCCGGAGAATATGGAGGATTTCTTCTTCTTCTCTGCTCTTGGGACATGCTAGAACTGATGGGTCTCCATTTGGTGTATGGTTGTAAAGCCTGTAAGACAACGCTACCAGTGCAGTCCTCCATAACAGCGTCATCGGGAACTATTTCAGAACAACAATCGGTGTGCGCCAAGGATGCCTACTCTCTCCAACACTCTTCAACATCTTCCTAGAGCGCATCATGTCAGATGCTCTTGCAGATCACGAAGGCACAGTCAGCATAGGGGGTAGAGCAATCTCCAATCTTCGTTTTGCGGATGACATTGATGGATTGGCTGGAGAAGAACAAGAACAGCTTGTACAGAGCCTTGACACCACCTCCAGAGCTTATGGAATGGAAATAAGTGCAGAGAAGACCAAAATGATGACCAACAACACCAATGGCATCAACACGGACATCAAAGTCCAAGGCCAATCCAGAGATGCCTAGGCGCCTTGATGCCTCTCAGTAATTTGGCAACTTGTTTTCAGTAATTTTGGAACCTTTTTCAGTAATCATCAGTAATTCTTTTAAAGCTAATATAAACACACAAAAACTAAGCAAAAAACTAAATTCTATTTCGCTGTCAGACTCCTCGGTTTTGTGCTTTCGTTTGGAAGCCATTTTAGAACTCTCGCTTGGTCACGTGATCACCTCTCGTAACATTTCGCGCAAGCTTCACGGTTACAAAAAAGCCTCAGACGAACCGTTAGCTTCGCAGTTAAAAATAAGAGCCTCAAACGAACCTATAAATATAGGCATCAGCGGCGCTATGAAAATCCGTAAAATTGATCGCTGCAAATCCGTAATTTCGCTAATTATTCCGTATTTCCGTAGTAACTATTGTTTTTCCGTAAAATTACGGACGTTCCGTAATACTAGGCATCTCTGCCAATCCCTCGACACAGTGTATAGCTTCAAATATTTAGGAGCCATTGTGTCAGACAATGGGTCCCGACAGGAAGTCCTCTCCAGGATCGCACAAACAACTGCTGCCCTGACAAGGTTGAAGCCCATTAGGAAAGACAGAACCATCAGTCTACATTCCAAAGACTGCTGCGCTCCCTTGTCATCTCCATCTTCCTATATGCTTGTGAAGCATGGACCCTCACAGCAGATCTTCAACGAAGAATACAAAGCACGGAGATGAGGTGCTACAGAAGACTTCTGGGCATTTCCTATACCCAACACATCACCAACGACGAAGTTCGACAGACCATCACACAGGCCATTGGACAACACGATGACCTGCTCACAGTGGTGAAGAAACGGAAACTCCGATGGTATGGCCACGTCACAAGACCATCAGGCCTTGCAAAGACCATTCTGCAAGGCACAGTGCAAGGAGGTAGAAGAGGGAGACCGAAAAAGAGGTGGGAGGACAACATTCGAGAATGGACTGGTTTGACACTGAGGGAAGCCATGAGGGCTGCTGAGGACAGAGAAAGATGGAGTATGCTGGTTAAACGATCATCTGTGGTGCCCCTACGACCTCCAGGTTATGGGACAGGATAGGATAGGCAATGGTATTGGGTTTCCGAAAGTATGTAGTGTAATGGAAGAGGAATACAAGAAGAAGAAACTGTAAAAGAACAATTGATAAAAACTCAGAGATAAAAAGCGTAAATGTATCATTCTATTGTCTAGATGGCTCACCTTCAGTCATGGTGTGATCCTTCCCAGCTGGTCCAACTTCAAGCATGGTGCAATCCTGACCAGACCCAGTGTCTAGAACTATACACAAATATAATATTGTGTTACAAAAACTTATCTTAAGAATAACAGCAAATCTCTATACGGTGGTACATATAACATTTGGTAGACAGCCGATGACACTAATTTTCTTATAGTTATACATTTGTAGACTAATGCAGCCTATGGCAAAAAACAGTGTGGATTCAACACACTCTATGGTTTTAAGTGCAGTGTTGATTTTGAACATTTGACAATCTATGTATAACTAACAGTTGGCTGTAGATTTTATTCAGGGTTATATTGTTGGGTTATAAAAGAACTTGCCCAAACAGTTAATAATAAGTTTATGTGACCTAATAAAATTGAATTGAAGGGACCAGTAGCAGAAGGAAAGTAAAGATGCAATAAAATAAGAAGTTTACCTTCATCTGTCTTCTTAGATTTTGTGAAAGCTGAAATATAGAGAAAAAATAAATAGTACTACTATAGTGAGTAGTACCATTACAAGCAACTGTAGCACATGTATAGTAGTTAGCACAATGGTTTACAAACTGGGAGTTTCTGGATTTTAACCCTGCAGAGGTGATGGGATTTTGTTGCTCAGACAATCCTCATATGTGGGAGGGTGTGCTATGGACACAATGGGAAAGTTATTGCCACACACGTGTGACTCATCCATCTTACACTACAGATGCAACATTGAGGACAATTATATCATTCCGGGAAAGATTGAATTTATTTGACACAAAATCGCAGGACATCGCAGTTCGGTTGTTGTCAATGCTGATGGTTTATAAAGCACACAAAAATTATACAGATGTTTTTATTAGATAACATAATGGTTATCTGGATATGATTTTTAAATGATAAAAAGCTACACATGAACAGTTTCCAAAAATGGCATTGCTAATCGTGTTATAAATACAATGACATGATGATAACACAGCAATATAATCAAAATAAAAGAACAAAGGGAAGAGGAAGGGGAGGGGAGGTAGGGTGATTGATCTCTCCAAACCTTGGTTAACACAACAAGATCAATGTACACTAATAATATGAGTATTAGTGAGTAAATCACTAAATCAGTAAATGTGTGTTTGTTTTGTTTTTTAAAACAGAAAAGACTTACCTAGAGCAGCTTTCAAAATGCTTAGGCCTCGGCCTGGTGGTAATTTTTCCAGTAATTTCTTTGACATGATCTGAAATTGTAAACAGATTTAAATTACATAATGAGAATCAAAAGGACCTAGATGACAAACAATACTAAGGAATCAACAACACTCCGGACCACCTAAACACAAAATAATTCAAACAATATAATTTGTTTTTGTAATATTATTGTACATACAAAGAATATTGTTGGATGCAATATTAAAATAATGTATGCATAGTAACTTGTATTGATAACATGATAATGTAGCTAAGAATCTTTTGTACTAAAACACAATATATTAATGTATCCTATTAAATGACTAACAATACTGATTCTTCTATTTTTTCAGTTGCTAAAATGTAACAAATTTACCATGATTACTGTACATGTAGGCTACTGATATAGGCTTAGATCAGTAGATGGCTATTTTTTTCAGCTCCAGCATATAAATAGGCCTATTAATTTATTAATTAGTTTGTGTTATTAGCCTATATTAAATATATTTTTATAGTATACAAAAATTATTGCAATAACATTTTATACATAGCACCTTTCCCATTTATGTTGCTTTGTTTATAATGCCGCGATAGTCTAATAATAGTAATAATATAAAATAATACTTAAAATAGGCCTATAACATATGACAACATGCTAGTGCAGTGTAGCGACGGCGAACTTCCGGTTGTGCCAGTGACAGTAATATTTATTTTATATATCTACCTGAGCCATTATTTTTACAATCTGGTTTACAGACATAATCTTCAATGTATGTTTATTGCTTCTGAAAACAGATCAGACTCCTGTTTGCTTCAGACAAAAATAACATGTGCGAATCATTTCCCTGGCTCGCAGTAGTTTGTTTCAGTGAAAATGGAACATCGTATATTACATTTTAAAAACCTATAATCTGCAACTTATAATTGTAAAATAACAAAAATCCACCAAACTAGTTCATGATTGATAATATATACCTTCAAAAACGACATTATTTACCAATAAAACCTGCCAGTCTTTCGAAAAACGAGTTCACAATCACGCCGGCTGATTGAACAGATTCAGAAGTATGATTCGCCATTTCACGAGCGTAAGACAAATGCAAATAAGGCCGCGGCATGTGTAGCTTTTTACTGGCTCCCGATCGAACAGAGCTGTTTCAATGTCTAAATTTCGTATACCATTAGATTGTGTTTTAAAAAAAATGCTTTCCGGGCATGTATGGGAGTTGTATTGTCCGATCAGTAGATTTTGTATTATACTTCTCCAAAGTTTACTGAAATGTTTACTAGTTTTTTAATTAAAATATAAGAAAAAAACACAGATGAATGCGAGACCAACCAGTGTGTAGCTTTATTATTTTCCTTTGACCTGAACTTATTTGCATACAATGAATGAGACACACAGAAGCGATCTTGACAGTTTCCACAACGATGTATACACACTCAGTCACACCGTAGTGTTAAAAATGGCGGCGAGTCATTGTTACAGTGATTAGTGAAATCGTGTTGGTTGGTATATTATTTTCACAAAAACAAACACAAAGATGCGACACATAAAAAAGTATAAGTAGTCAGACGGTTCAGAAATGGTTCATCTTTATTTATTTTAAATCAGCGACTAAATAATGGTACTATTTCAATTAAAACATGGTTAAAATAAAACAGAGAAAAGTTAGTATTTTATGACTTTCACACAAAAGCTAAGTAGAGGCTGCCGGTACCTAAATATATCAGTTTTGATGTAAATTTACAGTATTCATTTTTTCCCTCCTGAGTCCTGAAACAAATTTAATTGTTTATAACCTTCGAAACACATCGTTCTTCGACTTCGTAGCAGGCAATAAAATGTATAGGTAAGGTATAGGTAGCCCTGGGTAAGCATTCACAAAGTTCTTTACTTATGGTGACGTTATGCGGATTGCCTCAGCGAAGGACAGTTGTTTGTTGTAGCAGTTCAACGGTAAAATCCAGGACATATTTTGTATGTTCAAGATTTTAAATCTGAATATTAATATTGATTTTAAAAAATGTGTTGCCTAGTTTACGTTGAGATCAAAGTCGCGTACTTGCCGCTATGGAGGAAGATGGCGGTCTTTGGTTAATATTTCCTAGATCAACAACTGTACTTGTCTTAGTAGAACTAGCCGATCAATACCAAACCAAAACTTCCAGGTTAATAAACATACCTGTTGTGTTTGATCATATCAATGCACTAATAGATTATACAACAGATTAAAATTAAGAAACAAGACTAAAAACCACCACTTACTTTTTTATTTCATCCCGCTCAAATCACAAGCGCCCAACTAAACGGAAATGACAGCATCACGCAAGCGAGGTCACATGGTCAGAGAGTGCGCTCTCTCTCTCAAACAAAGATATAGACATTTGGATCCAAAGCAGAGTTAATTTCGTTGTAAAATAAAACTAATAAACACCCAGACTTCAAACTTTAATATTGTGTCAGTGCGTATTAGAAATGAAAAAAGAACAAATTTCACAAAGATATAGATCTTCTTTAAAAAGTTAATGCCAAAAATACAGTGGTCAACATAATGAAAACTTTTACTGTGGTCGCCATAAATGGTCATATACAAAGTGTAGTTTTTCCCATTCATATTTATTCTCAAATTAAATTTCAGTAGCGGTCAAGGACGGTCGACACTGGATCCTCAATAGCGCAAACTACTCTCTTTCCCTGGTAATGGGTTTAGCCGGCAGAGGCAAAAACATTAGGTCGACCGATTTTGGTCGCCTTAAAGAAGCCCTGCAGTAAAAGTATCATTTAGGTAGACATTTTGTCGACCCAACCGCACCTTGTACATATATATATATATATATATATATATATATATATATATATATATATATATATATATATATATATATATATATATATATATATATATATATATATAGTATTTATTTTATGTTTATTTTTATCTTTATAATTGTATTCTCTCTCTCTCTCTTTCTCTCCTTCTTCTTCTTCTTTCTTTTCCTTTTTTTTTTTTTTTTTTTTTTGGGGTGGGGGGGGGGGGGGGGTTTCCGGAAACCCCGGAAACCCCCCCCTCGTCCGCCCCTGTGAAGTACACACTAGAACAGTGTGCACTGTCTATGTGTGCCCACTTGTGTTTGTTTGTTTGTGTGTGTGTGTGTGTCTGCGTGTGTGTGGGTGTGTGTGTGTGTGTGTGTGTGTGTGTGAGGGATAGAGGAAGAACAGAACTGTTTAATCAAAATGAATGTAAATCATACTGAGTGCATTGTTGTAGGTGTGAGTGTGTCGGGGGGGGGGGGTGGGGGGGGGGGTGACACTATTTGATGACAGTGAGGTGGTAAAATAAAATGTACGTATTTTCTGTAATAATCAAACTTTCGCAACAAATTGCTAATGTTTCTTTTCTTTCTTTTTTTTTTCAGCACGTGTGCCGGCCAGAAGTATCAAGGGACTGTTCAGCGAATTTTCTGACCAAGGTGCCATCCTAACCCACTGGACGCAGTTCGAGTCCATGCTGTCCACCTTCGCCTCACCTTCACCAACCTTGCAAGACAAGGGTACACTTCTGGGAGTTTACACCGACAAATTGCAAGAATTGTGCTCGGATGATTATGCTGAGGAAAAAGAGTTTGAAGACAGGGAGACTTCTGACCGAGACCACTTAACCTTTCTGGTGGAACAGCTGAAACTGATGACAGCTACTTCCAAAAGGTATTCTTGTGAAACTCTCCTGTGGGCATTTCAAGTGTTTGCAATGGCTCCAGCAGCATATTCCATGATGAGAAATTCTGTTTTGACCATGCCACATCCATCGTACCTGAAGAGGCTTGCGTCAGTGTTTGGAATCAACAGCGGCACCGGCAATACTGCTGTACATGAAGAATATCTGAAGCAGAAATGTGCAGCACTGACTGAACGTGAAAGGACTGTCACTCTTATGCTGGATGAAATCCACATCACCAGCAAGTTATCTTACAAAGCGGGAAAGCTTGAGGGGCCAGCAGTGAACTGTGCTCTATCAGAAGCAAACACAGCTCAGGTCTTCATGACGTCTTCTCTCCTCTCCAAAAGTAAGGATGTGGTGGCCATCATTCCTGTGTGCAATCTCGATGGAGCGCTACTGAGGGAACTGTGCAAAACAATGCTGCAGCTGCTGCACCGTGTGGGATACAGTGTGTTGTGTCTCATATCTGACAACAACCGGGTCAATAGAAATGCGTTTGCAACTTTGTGTGGGGGTTCATTGAAAGTATCAATCCCTCACCCACTCTGCACAAATGAGAGACTGTTTTTTCTGTTAGATACAGTGCACATCATGAAGTGTGTTAGGAACAATTGGCTTTGCCAAAAAGACAGCAAGAAGACGTTTGCCATCCCTGAGTGCAACATGTGCCTTCCATCCGACACCCATGGCCGAGTACTCTTCGCTTCCTTTGAGCATTTGAGGATGGTACATGCCCAAGAGAAATCCTCAACGTTGAAGCTGGCTCCAGCCCTGAATCAAAAAGCCCTCAACCCCACCTCTACAGAGAAGCAAAATGTCAATCTCATGATGAGGATATTTCATGAGAGGAACATATTTGCGCTTGAGCACTACGAATCACGCCTGAAGGAGGACACACTTGGCACGAGACAGTTCCTGCGCGCCATGGTCCGCCTGTGGGCCATCCTCGACACCAACGCCAGATTCCTCCAGAATTTCCTCCACTGGTTGGACCTGTGGAAGGGGCTGAAGCTCAAACCAAGGGACGGCATTCTGTCTGTGGAGACCATGAGCGCGCTGCAGCACACCCTGACAGGTCTCCTTGAGATCACAAAGTACCTGACTGAGGAGAAGGGGTTTGCCTACATTTTGCCAGGGAAGTTCCAGACTGACCATCTTGAATTCCGCTTCTCCCAGTATCGACAGCTGAGCGGCTCAAATTATCATGAGTCCGTGCAGCAACTGCTTGAAGGAGAGAAAAAACTGAAACTCATCAGTTTTCTGAAGCTGGTGTCTTCTTCACAAGGAACACTCTCCATCAAACAATTCAGTGCCACCATCAGCCAGGCTGTAGAGGACAATGCATCTACAGAATCGCTCAACTTCCTCCAAGTTCTGAATGCCAGCCAAACTTTTGAAGTGAGTGCAGACCAGCTGAAGGCACTTGTATTTGTGACAGGCTATGCAGTGTTCAAAGTTGTGCCACATCTCCAGTGCTCCTCCTGTGCAGAGAGACTGAGCCTCGGCAAAGCACTACCAGTTGAAGTGAACCAGGACAGCCATTCCTACCTCTCTGCCCTGGACAGGGGGGGGGTTGACCTGGCCCACAGACCTGGCGGTCGATGCAGTGGCAGTGATTTTCCGAGTGTTCCAGTGCTTAGTGGCCGACCCTGTCATGGAACCAAAGTTTCTCTTGTGCAAGAACCAGCGCCAAGTCGTCATGGACCTTGCAATGAGGAAGGTGTCCGACATGGATTGTGAACCATGCGAACATTGTTCAGCGGACTTTGCCACCATCATCTACAAATGCTACAGACCAACGGTCAACATTCTTCTTAATAACTACACAAAGAACTTCAGCGACAAGCAAACCAAGTCCTCCAAAAATGCAAGAAAGCTGCAGACCTTCAACTAAGTTCAGAGGAAAAGGTAGGTTCCTTTTTAAAATTTTCATGTTGGGTCTGTTTGTGAATCAATGTTTGTGGGTTTTTTTCCACAGTATCAGACATTCCCACACACACTGTCATGCCATCATTTTTGCCTTTACTACCTGTATGTGGATCAATGTTTGTGTATATGTACATAAGTAATATCATTCATTTATCTTTAAGGTTGGTTAAGAAATCTTTATTAAATTCTCTCTCTTTTTCCCTCTCAGTCTCTCTCTCTCTCTCTCTCTCACACACACACACCTAGAACCAAATCTGATGACATTAAGTCTATACATTTCATGAATTTATTTTACTGTTCTCATACATGTATATATTTGTTAAATATCATACTAACAAGTGCTGTTCTTAACGGGGCCAGTGTACCCCCCTCTCCTTTATTACAGAAGGCGGATGTTTTGCTCTGTCAAGGGGCTTAGCCACAAAAAGTATTATATGAGGCACTTGTATTGAATTGTATACCTTTATCAAGTCGCCCTCAATTTTCTTCAGTGTCTGTGAGCCGAACACTTTCATTTTTGGGGAGGCACCTCCTTGGGCAATTAGTATCCTATCCACAAACTTTCAGCCCAATCGGTCCACAAACATCAGAGATATGAATGCGGACAAACAGACAAACAAACAGACCAAGTGAATCCTATATACCCCCTATAGGGGGGTATAATTAGAGTGAATCTGTGTTGTATCTGTGTTGTAGCGTTTAACGGGCACGTTTTTGTTGATAAGAATGATGTGGTTTCTAAGTCCGGAAAAACTGCATTCGGTTTCTATTTTGTGATAGCATTTACAGATGATAACTACCGGTACCAAATCAGATCTTTTCACAAGATTACAAAATAAGATTACAAGATGTGCTTGATCATCAGTAAGCGAAAAAAATGTTTACTTTAAAATGTTCGATGTGTCGAGTTGGAAGCAGTCAGCTCTGCTAATCGCTGCATAAGCCAGCGTGCGAGTGTGCCTAGGCATAGACTCCGGCCGTGACGTCACGGCTAGCGAGTGTCAGGCCATCTATTACGAAGGCCACGATCAGTCTCACCATCACTTCCGCCTACGCCATTCCCTAAACAGCTAACAAAAGAATCGATTTCAGCATTCTTCGCGCTGTTGAAACCCGAATTAATATACACGCAAACATGCATGAAACGATCGAATCACGAAACGCACAGTTCATTCATTCAATCCTTTGAAACTGGAAACCAGCGCCACGCTCGCGCGACCTTAACCGTCAAAATAGAATCTCGATCTCTCGTCCTATACATATCTGTGACCCACGGATGTTCCCAGCTCCGAATCGAGCACGAACAGCGGCTGCCTACCCAGCGGTGCCTGAGAATATATTATATCACACTCCCGCTATTATGGCTGCAGTACGCCCTCACACAAGAATCTATAACTTTAAAATGTTGCTTCCACTGTTCACAGATTTTTCAAAATTCTTCCAAACGTGCCCAAAAGCTTCACACTACAGACCTATTTGAACTAAATTATCTCCACATTCAGAATAGATTATGAACTACATTCGGAACACAAGGTATTTAGTTGCTGGTAAAAAAAAAAAGACTTGAAAAACCCCGTTAGCGTATAGCCAGACCAGCGCCAATTGAACCTGTGCAGAGCTTTTCGAGGACTGACTAAACAATTAAAATCCCCTAGCAATTCTGTATCTATGCGACAATGCATATTTCTGCAATCGATTGGTCCCAGAGCGCAGGAAGAAATAAAAACAAGTGACGAAAGCCCTGGAGATGACGTACTACGTCATTCAATTTTCCACGTGTTTGTCTCGGTGACTTTTACAAAACAAAATATCAGTACAACTTATGTTAATCTGATGAATAAGATTTGATACAACAACAAAACAAAATATTTATAAATTGTCTTTCAAAAACATCATTTCCCAATAATATTATAATTTCAATTTTCACAACCTATAAGCGTATCTCAACGGAGCTTGTATCGAGAGGGGCCGGGTAGCTCAGTTGGTAAGAGAGTCTTGCTAGTAACCGAAAGGTCGCTGGTTCGAATCCCGGATTGGTCAACGTGTGATCATATTATTTTCCCCTTTACCAACAACTGGCCCGCTGGTGTCAGTATAAATCGGTCCAGTAGTCACCTATATGCGAAAGTGTCGTGTGACTATAATCTACAAACAACAACAACAGCTTGTATCGCTAGATATGTGCTGCAAGTCACCGCTCTCTCTCTCTCTCTCTCTCTCTCTCTCTCTCTCTCTCTCTCTCTCTCTCGTGTTGTCAAGATTCATTAATTCATTATCTCTTCGCAACATTTCGTTTGGTCCTAGCCCTTTCAAACCACGAACGACAGCTTTCTACAGCCGCTAGCAATAAATATAGTTTACTAACGCTCGGGTTGATAGAGTGGAGTGTGTGCATAGACCACCGTCGAATGATGTTTAATGTTATTTTCTGCACTTGCAGGAAACATAGGCTAAGAAGCGCTCTGATCTTCATGCTTGGAGAGAGTGAAAAGGAGCGAAATCATGCTTCATTGTCTGCACAAAATATTGTAAGGTACAAGTAGAAAGGACTGGAGGGACATGTGTGTGTGGGGGGGGGGGGGGGTGTGATAAATCAAGATTGAGAGAGAGAGAGAGGGAGAGAGAGAGAGAGAGAGAGAGAGAGAGAGAGAGAGAGAGAGAGAAAGAGAGAGAGAGAGCCTGCCGGCAAGAGTTAGGATAAGGATCAGGCTATGGCCCAGGCTACAGATGCTTGAGATTCAAGCTTAGCCTGTCAAGCCAGATTACCAGCTTGAAGCTAGACAAGAATTGACTCAATAAGCTGACAAAACAGCAGAACAAAACAGAAGTGCACCCAAATAAAACAAAGGCAAGAACGAATACAAGAAAGAAATCCACCCTACTCAACTTTAGAAAAACAAACAAAAAAACTTCTCTTTGCTAGTACCAAAAGGACAAACAAAAAAACATGTTGACAAGTTGTCAGAACCTAGATAATAGTATTTTCATTCCAGTCGGGCCCTAGACATGAACAGTTTATAATGGGATAAACAGTGGTGTTCGTAATGGCACCCATACTCCCAATAATTGGGGAGTTAATGCTTTTCAGTGGCTATGAAATAAGGTGGGGGGGGGAGCAATATCAACAGCTCCTTCAACGCTCTAGAAATTTCAAACAAAAACTGAACGTTCGCCTATTTAGGGACATCTTACTCGTACAACGCGTCAACGCTGAAGTGGCTGTTCACCGTTGATCTTCGCAAAGTCGATGATAGGTGCAATTCAGCCATAAGATGTTAGGTTTGGGTGCATTTAACGGTTACAAAAAGGGTGGGGGCACAGTGCCAGCGGCGGTGTAGAAGGGACGTTAACAGGGTGGTGGTGAGGGGGGAATAGTAGTAGTATAGTAGTAATAGTAGTAGCGGCAGCAGCAGCAACAGTAGTAGTAGTAGAAGTAGTAGTAATAGTAGTAGTAGTAGTTGTTGTTGTTGTTGTAGTATAGTAGTACATTACATTACATGATTATTGCTTTAGGTCCAGCGAGTATAGTAGTAATAGTAGTAGCGGCAGCAGCAGCAACAGTAGTAGTATTAATAATAGTAGTAGTAGTAATAGTAGCAATAGTAGTAGCGGCAGCAGCAACAGTAGTAGTAATAGTAGTAGCGGCAGCAGCAGTAGTAGTAGGAATATAGTAGTAATAGTAGTAGCAGCAGCAGCAGCAACAGTAGTAGTATTAATAATAGTAGTAGTAGTAATAGTAGTAATAGTAGTAGCGGCAGCAGCAGTAGTAGTAGGAATATAGTAGTAATAGTAGTAGCGGCAGCAGCAGCAACAGTAGTAGTATTAATAATAGTAGTAGTAGTAATAGTAGCAATAGTAGTAGCGGCAGCAGCAACAGTAGTAGTAATAGTAGTAGCGGCAGCAGCAGTAGTAGTAGGAATATAGTAGTAATAGTAGTAGCAGCAGCAGCAACAGTAGTAGTAGTATAGAAGTAATAGTAGTAGCGGCAGCAGCAGCAGTAGTAGTAGTAGTAGTAATAGTAATAGTTATTGTAGAAGAAGCAGCAGTAGGGCCTAATAGTAGTGTTACGATTGATGATAAGCGCGCAATAGTTCCGAACGCTTTATTTTGCAAAGTGTGCAATAATAGTATGTATTTACCTTTGATTTGATCCTGCGCTGCTGCTAGAAAAAGCTGTACATAATGTTGGTATTGACACTTTATTGTCCATTTTTTTATCTGGAAATTCTGGGCCGCCTCTGGAGAAGGGGTCTTCGCAGCCTGTGGCGCGCCCAAACTCAACCTACCTAATATTAGTTGAAATTTTGCTTGGGGAGTGTGGGAGTTGGAGAGAGGGAGAATGAAGAAGGAGGGCAAACCGGAGAACCAGAAGAAAACCCCTGAGTCGTTGCCTGAGTCGAAAGTAAAAAAATATTCGGAGAAACATTGTAGTAGTATCGTTGAGAACTTCCTGGAATTACTTGTGTATTGTCGATCGAAGTTTCCAGATCTATCTGGCGATAGCTAGTAAACTGAGGAATGTTCTATGACGTAGTACATATATTAAGATCCAAGCATCGGAGCTGACTCGACTATTGATATTAGCGTGTAAAATTTGGAGGTGGGGGGGGGGGGGGGGGGCCCAAGCCGGTATGTACGCCATAGCCAAAGGTTCTCAAAATGTTACACGCTATTATCAAAAGTCAATTCAGCTTCGATGCTTGAATCTTGATATGTGTAACTCGAATTCGTTTATTCACGCAGCCTGTTCACTCAGCAACAAGTCAGGAGTCGTCGTATAAAGTTTTCCAACTTTATTCAGTAAACATCAACAACTGCATGCATACAAGATCGCTTTCCGAAAACCACTCCTCACAAGCAGACTTGTATAGTTTCTAAACAATCTGGGGAAACTTCGAACATTCTAGAATAACGCAATAACACCCAATCAAAATTAAACTCGTCACCGGAACTACGCACGGTCTACGTCATAGAACATTCCTCAGTTTGCGAGCTATCGCCATGGAAGCTTTGGAAACTTCGATCGACGATAAACAAGTACTTCCAGAAAATTCTCAACGATACTACAACAATATCGTCCGACGAAAATTATGAACACTATATAACGCTTTTTGTAGCAACAACGCAGAATCAAATCAAAGGTAAATACATACTGTTATTGCACACTTTGCAAAACAAAAACTTTTGGAACTATCGCGCGCGTCTCAATCGTAACAAGTAGAAAAAGCAGTAGCAACAGCAGTAGCAGCAGCAGTAGCAGTATTAGTAGCAGCTGTAATAATAATAATAATAATAATAATAATAATAATAATAATAATAATAATAATAATAATAATAATAACAATAATATCCTATCCTATCCCATAACTCGGAGGTCGTAGGGGCACCACAGATGATCGTTTAACCAGCGTACTCCATCTTTCCCTGTCCTCAGCAACCCTGAGGAGAATGAGAATAATAATAATAATAATAATAAGAAGAAGAAGAAGAAGAAGAAGAAGAAGAAGAAGAAGAAGAAGAAGAAGAAGAAGAAGAAGAAGAAGAGTACTAGCCTAACACAATACTCATTAGGTTTAAAGTGTAAACTGAGGTCAAGGTCTGTGCACATATCGCACGGTTTTAAAGACCCTGACGCTCATGTCCTAGGCGGGTGAGTACAGACTACACAAGTACACCCAGCAAGTACTAGGTCTCTTCTCTCCCAGTCCAGACCGCCCAAAATTGTAGGTTTGGGATATCAGACTATGCGCCTTACGGACAAAGTGGGCGCCTCTGGCGTCTTGATTTACATTGTGTATCGACCAGCGCCTTAAGCAGCTCTTGAGCTGAACAGCAGCAGCAGCAGTAGTAGTAGTATTAGTAGTAGTAGTAGTAGTAGTAGTAGTAGTAGTAGTAGTAGTAGTAGTAGTAGTAGTAGTAGTAGAAGAAGTTCTAAGGGTAGTAGTAATATTTAGCACATAATTTCTTCCACCTCTGCAAAAGTAGTTTTGACACCATGTCAAGGCATGCCTGAAGTGTGTTGTCGTTCCAGTAGTTTGTTTAACGGCTAAAATGAGAGAAACATTTGTGGTTGCGAGATAACAAGCTTTCAAAGCGCACCAAGAGTGTGTTGTCGTTCCGGTTAACGACAACGATTAACAGAGTTTAACAGTTTAACAAAGATTAGTGGTAAATAGCCAGAATGGCAAAAACGGCTGTTGTTGTCAGACGATAGTTTGTGCTTTCAGCATTGCGTTGAAATATATAATTCTATGTCGGGCAGAAGGAAATACTTTAGCCCCCCCTCCCCCCTCCCCCCTAAATTATATTTACGGTATCCCGACCGACCTTAATATTTTTGGCCCGACCCTAAACATTTTTTCGTATCGTGTGCAAAAAAAAAAAAAAAAAAAAAAAAAAAAAAAAAAAAAAGGCAAGAAAAATCGCACACAAGGTAGAAAAGGTTTTTGAAAAAAAAATGCAGCCGACACACCGACCCTATTTTTTTCCTATGTTACCGTAAACAGACTTTTTAAAATGTGGCCTTAGGACCCTCCCCCCTCTCTCTCCCCTTAACCGCCCCCCCCCCCAACCTCCCCTCTTAAAAGAAAAAAAAGACAAAGAAAGTGGAATAATTTACAATGTTCGAAGAAGAAGAAGAAGAAGAAGAAGAAGAAGAAGAAGAAGAAGAAGAAGAAGAAGAAACAGCGTCGACGATGATGAATAAGGGAAGGAGGAGCAAGATGAAAAGGTGAAATGAATCCAACCAGTTTGGCTGTTTGGGGAAGTATGTAAAATGTAAAGGTCGGGCTGGGGATACATCGACAGTAAATCTCTTCAATCTTACGCATGGTGTCAGAATGTTCTCTTTGAAGAAAAAGACCGTGTCATACATTCTGAACATGTTTGAATGGTGTGAGGACAACGAAATTATTTCAAGTCAAGTCAAGTCAATGCATTCTTTATTTCTCAGAAAGAAAAATGTGGATTGTCGCTTTGCAAGACAAGACAGGATTTCATAGTGGCAATAAACACAGTGACAGCAATGGAATAGTAACATAACATTGAGGAAAAATAAACCCACACACACCCACACACACACACCCACACACACACCCACACCCACCCAATTACGTTATTACAATATAATATTCAACTCCTCGTTTTAACAAACATACCAGATACACAACATTTGTACCCTCGCGTACATATGCATGTAAACACACACAAACACACACATACCCACACACACACACACACACACACACACACACACACACACACCCATACACACACAATATTACATAGGTTACATTACATGAAGGATCCATTACAACAAATAAGTTCATAGCAGGTCGAAGATGTTACGCGAATGAGTACTCTCGGAAGGGGTAAGTGGTGGAAATGGGTCGGTGGTAGCAAAACAGTGCGGGGAAGGGGGTGGGTTTTAACACATACAGACAATAGTCCATCTGGGGTGGTTCTGTCCTAGCGCTGTAACTATGCGCCGCCCGACTAACGCATTAAAGCATTTGAACTGCGTTAGGAACAAAGCTGTTTCTGAGTTTGACTTTGTTGCATTTGGGTACTCTGTACCTGCACTGCGATGGCAAGATATCAAACTCACTGTTCAGAGGGTGCGAAGTGTCGGCCAATACCCCATGCGCTCTGCGTAGGAGGGTTTTTTCACAAAGATCGGGCAGAGGGGGGACGGTGAGGCCTATGATCTTTGAGGCAGTTTGCGCTACTTTTAGCAGCTTGTTCTTCTCAGTGACCGACAGCGTCTGGAAGAACACAAGGCTGCAGTACATCAGAAGGGGCTCTATCATGCTCCTATACAAATTGAGAAGCAGCTTGGGGTCAAGGTCAAAGGATTTAAGTCTTGAGCCTCTGCTGACACTTCTTTTGAGTTGAGGACACGTGGTCTGTGAAGCTGAGCTTAGAGTCCAGAGTCAGGCCTAGGTACTTGATCGTGTCCACAATCACAATGTCCTCACCTCTAATTTGAATTGGCTCTGGCGGGTCAGCACTGCGCCTGTGGTCAAGAACCAATTCATTAGTTTTCGTCACATTGAGTTCCAAGAAATGGTCACTACACCAACCTGCAAACTCATCTACTGATTCTTGATACTTTTTGATGGATTCGTCATCGGAAATGAGACCCACAATTGCAGAATCGTCAGCAAATTTCACACACGAGGTGTTGTCTTTGGTGCACCGACAGGCGTTTGTGTACATAATGTATAAAAAGGGGCTCAAGACACACCCCTGAGGGGTCCCAGTGTTGGTAGACAGGGCCGATGACACAACGTCTCCCACTTTCACCCGCTGCTCTCTCTCGCTGAGGAAGTCCGCATTGCAACATGACTGAGCAGAAGAGTAGTTCATTACAATGGGTGGCATTGAGGTGGATAAGAGTGCAAACCGAGGTCTAGTGTGTGCACGCACGCATTCCTCCGCACAGACTTTAAAGATCCTGACGCTCACGCCCTAGACGGATGAGTACGCCTAGCCAGCACTAGGTCCCTTCTCCCTAATCCCTGGTTGCCTAGCAACGTGCTCCGTGGTCTGCGTGTCTGTCTAAGGCAGCAAGGGAGCATCTCGGGCGGCTTAAGTTATATCGTCCACAGCCTTGAGCAGTTCTTGAGAGGGAAGAGCACTATGTAATAACAATGGAATAAATACAAATAAAATAAATAAATAAGGTAGGAATGAATTTACCGACATTTTAATTTGTTGTTGCTTTTTGTTTTGTTGTTGCTGTAGTTGTTGTTGAGAAAATTAAAGTCAAAATGTGTTGAGGCAGCACAAACTAACGAAAGATGTGAACATTAACCCACTGGACCCTTCCGAATATACAGTATCCTATCCTATCCCATAACTCGGAGGTCGTATCGTTGCTGATCGTTTAACCAGCGTACTCCATCTTTCTCTGTCCTCAGCAACCCTGATTGTTTCGCTCAGTGTCAAACCAGTCCATTCTCGAATGTTGTCCTCCCACCTCTTTTTCGGTCTCCCTCTTCTTCTACTCCTTGCAGGATGGTCTTCGCAAGACCTGATGATCTGGTGACGTGGCCATACCATCGCAGTTTCCGTTTTTTCACCACTGTGAGCAGGTCATCGTGTTGTCCAATGGCTTGTGTGATGGTCTATCCAACGGATGTAAAAAATAAAAAAAATAACCCTTGCAAGTTCCGCCTGGGTAAAAATTTAACCCTTCCATGTTTGGATTGGATAAAAAATTAAACCCAACCCGGACTTCCCGTTCTACGTTGTTGTCAACCAACGCTGTAATTCGAAACTGGAGTGACCTCCTGTAGACAAATCCGTAACACAAAGCCTTCCCCCGTTGGGGTTCCTGGGTTTTCTGTATAAGCAGTATCCCCACTTTGTGGAAAGTTAGTGCTTTAAGCTACCACTGTTTCTGTCATGTTTACATGTTCTTTCTCGCTCATAATCTATTCCATCAATCTACTAGCTTCTTTGCTAGATCAATCACCTACCTTTTTTTTTCTTAAATTCTCCCAAAACACCTCATTTATGTATAGTTTATATTCTATTTTCTTTTTGTGAACAGGGTTCGATAAATTAGAGTAGAGCCTCCGCGTCCCCTGCAATGGATGACTTTATTGTCAAGTGACCGGCTGGTGGAGTGCCTTCAGTGTTACCATCAGCGTTGTTTCAGCAGATCTTTTATACGGATCAGGAGTGAGTTCTCTTTCAACCAAGATGTGGTCCTGATTCGGCTTTTTGCCGTCCGCTGGACCAATAAACACTGACTAACTAACTATCGCAAAACCTGGGTAGCTAGATATGGAAGACTGGTTGTATTATATGCTGCAAGTCCCTCCCCCCCCCCCCCCCTTCCTTGTCCACGACGCCGAGAAGGTCCAAAGGGATGGAGCAAGAGCCGAGACAGCGTGGTTCTTCCAGCGCCGTCGCAGGAGTTGCCAGGATTTTGTTGTATGTAGCATCAAACGGCCTTGGGAATCACCTTTTAATTAATAGCCCATCCTCGTTTTAGGTAAAAATAACACAAATAATTTGTTTTCTTAACAATGCTCAGGCAGATAAGTTCTTACATTTTATAAGCTTAACAGTATAATACTTACCTTTCACTGGGAGATAAAACCGTTAAATGGGTCTGTTGTAATACCCTCTTCGTGATGATTGAAACACCCTTGAATGGTTTGCCGTTGTGTTCATGTCTAGGCTAATGACCCCTAAGTATGCTGCTGAGCTTTTGATAGGTTGACCTGTCTGTCCCCTTCTTCATAGTTGATTACATGTTTTAGCCAAAGGTCAGTCCATCGTGTATTGTCTGTCACGGCTGGTCAATAATTTTCCTAACAATGATGCATTGTAATTGCAAGGGCTCAGAGACCGTACATCGTACATTGTCTTACTAAAAGTGAAAACGTCCCAATGGTGTGTATCTCAAAGGCGGGTGCATTGTGTTCTGTGTTCTGTGTATTGCGAGTGTGTGTGCGTGCGTGCGTGTTTGACTGTGTGTGTATGTGTGTGTGTGGGTGGTGGGCCATGGGAGAGTGTGTATTGTGTGTGTAGTGTGTTTGTGGGTGTGCGTGTGTATGTGTGTGGGTGTGTTTGAGTTATTGTGGGTGTGACCTTTTCACAACTTATTATCATTTTGGCCCCTAGTTCAAATTCACAGAAGATGGATTCAGACATGTTATTAACAACAAGGATATATTAGCCTAGTCTTTTCATCAACCCGTGCTTCAAGTAGTCCCCATATTATTGCAAATATCCTCGTTTGCAAATTTCGAGAAGAGGGAGAGGGTATTGTCAAGATTCATTCATTACCTTTCCACACAATTTCGTTTGGTCCTAGCCCCATCAAACCACCAACGGCAGCTCTCTACAGCCGCTAGCAAGAAATATAGTTTACTAACGCTCGGTTGATTAGAGTGGAGTATATATACGTAGACCACCGTCAAATGATGTTTATTTACTGCGCTTGCAGGAAACACAGGCTAAGAAGCTCTCTGATCTTCATGCTTGGAGAGAGTGAAAATGAGCGAAACCATCCTTCACTGTCTGCAAGAATGAATCAAAAGAAGAAAGAAGAAAAGAATAAGAGAGAGAAAAAAGGACAGAACAGAGAAAGCATGATAAACAGGGTTTTGTGGTGACGGTTCGGCGCACGGTGGAGTTTGTTGGTGGAGAGGGGATAAAGAGTGGTGGAAGTTAAGTGTATGTGTGTATGCATGTGTGTGGGGGGGGGATGGGTGGGTATGTGTGTGTGTGTGTGTGTGTGGGTGGGTGTGTTTGGGTGTGTGTGAGTGTTCTCAGTATTACACTATTCTTTTAACTTTTTGTGTTAGCTTGTGCTTTATAGACTGCAGCATCAAGGCGCAATCATTACGCAAGTTGGGTTGCTGTGGCGGATACTGTTTAGCAAAGCTGTATAGAACACGCTGCAGCTTTGCTTATGATAGATAGAAGGACCCCTGCGCTGCGGAATAGGAACCCGCGCGACCTTCGGCATAGGAAGCCGACGCCTAACCCACTGTGCCAGCAGCGACCCCTAAAGGGAGGTAAGAGTGAATGATGCAAGGCCAGATTGTAACATGAGGCTGACATGCAACCTAACATTTCCTCCCTTGTTGTAAATGAAGAACGTTGGAATCTCAATCTCAATCTTTTATTTATTTTATTTCATAGTTCTTATAAAGCTCTTTTTCAGCTCAAGTGCTGTTACTCAAGGCGGTTCCCCTTGCTGTGACTCTTGACCCCTTTGCGACAGTGGTAAAACGCCTGTCTCAGGAAACGCGCAAGTTTCTCCTTCCTGTGTGTGTAGGACTAAATAGAGTTAAAGGGGCCCCAGTTCAAGGGTTTTGTTTACGTTTGGCGAAAACGGGTTCACCCTACAATTCGCATTGTTATGACGTAAAATAAGGGTACAGTGGTCTTTCCTTGCTCAAATCAGCTGCTAAAGATTGGATTTTCCATTTCTGTTCTGGCCGGGGCGATTTCTTCAGTTTAACGGTACATCAATACGCTCTACGATCTAGGCCTACAATATTATCATTTAGTACTAGCGCTAGAAATTCAGCTGTAGCGGTCACTATTTATAGGCACAAAAGCTGCAGAATTGACTGATTTAAATAATGACTATACTTTCGAAAGAGTTGTGTTTTGTTGTTGTGGCTGCTGCTGTTGTTGTTGTTGTTGTTGCTGTTATTGTTGCTGCTGTTGTTGTTGTTGTTGCTGTTGTCGTTTTTGCAGTTGTTGTTGCTGTTGTTGCTGTTGCTGTTATTGTTGCTGCTGTTGTTGTTGTAGTGCTTTTGTTGTTGTAGTGCTGTTGTTGTTGCTGTTGTTGTTTTCCTGTTGTTGTTGCTGTTATTATTGTTGTTGTTGCTGTTATTGTTGTTTGTTGTTAGATTTTATTGTTGTTGTTGTTGTTGTTGTCGAAGGCTGATTTATTTCAGTAGGCCAAAGGTCTGTGTGAATGTTAAACAGATTTGTAGATGGCGCTGTGCTGAAAATGGGCTCCTTTAAGGTCCACTTTATATAATTACAGTATAACAGGATCTACATATCCTGCCAGTCACTGTGACAAGTTCCAAAGGAAATGATTTCAAGACTAATTCATCGAAAATGTTGCCTACATCCTTAAGAATCTGGTGTAGTAATGGGACGGTATACCTCAGAACCGTAAAACCGCGGGCCGCCGATCGCTCGGTATGGTATACCGGTTTGAGTTTATTAATAATAATAATAATAATAATAATAAGAAGAAGAAGAAGAAGAAGAAGAAGAAGAAGAAGAAGAAGAAGAAGAAGAAGAAGAAGAAGAAGAAGAAGAAGAAAAATCATCATCATCATCATCATCATCATCATCATCATCATCATCATCATCATCATCATCATGGATACTATACGCGCCATATTACTAAATCAGACTCAAAGCTCGGCGATCTGTAACTAACATACACGCTCTAATGTTACAGATTCTCCTACCTACACAACAAACACCTATGAGCCTCTCAGACATGTGGTTTAAAAGGAAAGTGGCTATTATATAACAACAGACGGAAGTGGAAATCGAATTTTATTTATGACATTTTTAGATAGATTGCATCAATCCTACATCATTATTGAAAGGGAGTGAGGAAACCGAGTACCCGGAGAAACCTTTCGGTGTCCTGAAACGTCGGCAGCGTAAACCACACTATCAATTGTGCTGTACGGTCAACCCCGTTGTTTTGTTCCCGCATAATCATTTTTTTAAATTTATTAATTTATTTTTTTATTTTACAGAATAATACATAATATAGTGGTTATTTGTATAGCGTGGTGTCTCCTTTGTTTTATCTAAGAGCTTTGCACACATACACACACACACACACACACACACCTACACACACACACATTTTTGTAGAAACGACGTTGTGATGACTGTTGTAAAACTCTACATACATTATTTTGACACACTTTCCATTTCTTTGACATTATTTTGACATTTTCAATTTTTTTGAAGGTATCCCTAACCCTAACCTAAACCCTAACCCTTAACCTAACCCTAAACGTAACACAGCCCTAACCCTAACGGAACACTGTTTTGACGTGAAAATAACGGGGCCGTCAAAAGAAATTACGTAGAGTTTCAAGTGTATGTCAGAGTAACGTCGTTTCTACCTAGCCACACACTCGTACACATGTTTATTTTATCTACGAGCTTTGCACATATACACGCACGCACGCACGCACGCACGCACGCACGCACACACACACACACACGCACACACATTTCAATCACTTTTATTTGTACAACCAAAACCGTTAACTTTAACAAAGTTGTAATGAACAGCACAGTTCGTCAATTACTTCACCCTCACCCTCTCTTCTTGCCCTGTACCCTTCTACAGCCAATGATGACACTGGTTGATCGCTATCCAGCCAGGCTTTTGCTTTGCCGCCATGTTAGTCTAATGAGGTGCAGTCCAAACACAAACTTTACGTGCATTAGCCCTAAAGAGACAATCACCCAAGCTTTGATTTGTGTTCATGTAGGTATGTTGTCTTGTATGTGGTCTTGTATGTTGTGTGCGGTTATAGTGTCCTGTAGTCAAACACACACGCGCGCTCTCACTCACGCACACACATAAATACACACACAGAGACACACCCACACATATACAGACACACATACACACACAGACACACATACACAGACACACGCACACACAGACACACATACACACACACACGGAAAATGTACAATCTCTGTTACTTTCCTAAGTAATTAATAATAATAATAATAATAATAATAATAATAATAATAATAATAATAATAATAATAATAATAAATACTAATAATAATAATAATAATAATAATAATAATAATAATAATAATAATAATAACAATAATAATAATAATAATAATAATAATAATAATAATAATAATTAATGGTCGCTGTGCAGGCGCTTTCTCTCTATCCTATCCAATCCCGTAACTCAAAGGTCGTTGGGGTATCACAGATGATCGTTTAACGAGCGTACTCCTCTTTCTCTGTTCTCAGCAACCCTCATGGTTCTCGCTCATTGTCAAGCCAGTCCATTTTAGAATGTTGTCCTCCCACCTCTTTTTTTTCTCCATCTTCTTCTGCCTCCTTGCAACGTGCCTTGCAGGATGGTCTTTACAAGGCCTGATGATCTGGTGACGTGGCCATACCATCGGAGTTTCCGTTTCTTCACCACTGTGAGCAGGTCATCGTGTTGTCCAATGGCTTGTGTGATGGTCTGTCGGACTTCGTTGTTGGTGATGTGTTGGGTATAGGAAATGCCCAGAAGTCTTCTGTAGCGCCTCATCTTCGTGCTTTGTATTCTTCGTTGTAGATCTGGTGTGAGGGTCCATGTTTCGCAAGCGTATAAGAAGATGGAGATAACAAGGGAGCGCGGCAGCCTTACTTCGGAATTAAGGTTAGGGCGCTTTCCTTCTCCTAGTCATCAGTTGGGACCAAAGCTCTACGAACTGTACCAACATACATGCTACATTCACTCTTACATACATAATTCACATCTATCACTCAAACATGTGGAGTAAAGGCAGGGAGATCGCGGTTAGAAGAAGGAAAGGAAATCGAATTTCAGTTTGAAATTTTAGATTGACTGCATACAATACCACTATTGAAGGGAGGGAAAAAACAGAGTACCTGGAGAAAGCCCTCAGCCACCTACGTCACATAAGTTCGTCCCAATGGTGGGAATCGAACCCGCGACCTTCCGCACGGGAAAGTGTTAAGTACGAAAGTAATATACCTGCGAATTGGCGTATATTAGAATTTGATTCACATTAGTAAGTTGTCAAAGGTGCCCAACGACTTTCGAGTTACGGGATAGGATAGGGAGAATGGCAACCGGTACATCGGTACGCAACATCGATTTTAAAAAAATTACGCTGTAATACCGGTACACCGTTTCAACACTAACTTCCAAACTACAGACATGTTATGATTAAACCTGGCACTGCCCTAACTTCCGGTAGTCACGCCTAACTAGTTGATCATGTCCTGCTTTTCAATGTCACAATTTGGCGTGGGAGTGTTGTAAGTTGTGATGGCTGAATCACACATACCAGCGCGTTGGCGACGTTCAAGGCTTGTACTGCAATAAATTTGTCAACCATCGTTGCTCAACGTTGCTCCTCTAGTGTCATAACCATTGAAAGGCTTTCAATTTCCGATTATTAACAGTTGTGTAGAAGGCTTTAGGAGGCCAATGTTACAATAATGGCTACAGTTAGCTTGTTTATTTACCGTGCTTTCTCCGTCTGTCGGTAAAGGTGGTCTGCACCATATAAACTACTTATCAACACGTAACAACATTTACGTGTGTCATTCGCGCTAAGAGATTCTTTTCTCTTTTATGTATTATTATTATTATTAGTAGTAGTAGTAGTAGTAGTAGTAGTAGTAGTAGTAGTAGTAGTAGTAGTAGTAGTAGTAGTAGTAGTAGTAGTAGTAGTAGTAGTAGTAGTAGTAATTTCATTTCAAAACACGCTACCTCCCTCGTAAAAGCTGGAAGCACGGTCCAGCGTTAAGCAAATGTACAGGGTGTTCGAAAAGTCTTGGGCACATTTGAAGTCCCCATATCTCAATTACTATGAATGGTAGTAAGATAAAAGTTGTGCCATTTTAAAGCTCATTACATTAAGTTTTTTCTAAAGCTGTTGATTTTTTTATTTCTTTTCAGACCCATTAATGGCGTTCACTCAACCAGAAAATGCTGGGACGCGTTTGGCAAGAATTTGACTATCGGCTTGATGTGTGTCGTGTGACCAACGGTGCTCACATTGAACATCTCTGACCATGTAAAAATTGAGATTACAATCTTTCTGAATTTACCTTATGCGTTTTTATATCCTTAATAGTTTCGGAAATATCAAATGTCAAAATGTGCCCAAGACTTTTGGAACACCCTGTACAATAAATATAAAAATAAAACAAAGCCCACAACTATAGCTCCCAGTGCTTTACAGCTCGGGAACTAATAAGACATTTACAATTTTAATGCACTCAAAAACTATACAACTGTACGCATATTGTGTGTGTGTGAATGTGTGTGTGTGTATGTGTGTGTAAGAGGGAAGTTGGGTGGGCGTGGGTGGAGGGAGGAGGGCAAACTACAATTTTATATTTAAAACACACAAATACTCACTCACACATTCACACACAAACACACACACACGCACACACACACATCCACAGATAAGTATGCAAATCTGTGTTCTGTGTCTGGTAATATTATATTGGAGTGGCCTGGCCTCTTGTTTTTTTCTTGTTTCAGATCATGTTCTGGTAGCATAGATATTGAAGTTGGAGGTGTCGCCAATAGAACCCTAATCGACCGATCAGAAATGTGCGTGGCTAGGCGACACAGGACGCGCACGCACGAGAGAAAAAGGAGAGAGAGAGGAAATGCGGATGAGAGACGATGCACCAGAGACAGAAACCCCGTCGTGCCATCCGCTTGTTCAGTTTTTGTAGCTTGTAGGCTACAGAAAACCATTACAGAGATTCCTCCTTCCAATGAGAGAATAAACCCAGGCCTAGCCTATGCACGCAAACATTCCATAGCACGGATTATGAAGATCTTTACGTTCATGTGCTAGACGGGTGAGTGCCAATTAGATCTACATAAAAAGAAGGTAGCGAGAGAGAGAGAGAGAGAGAGAGAGAGAGAGAGAGAGAGAGAGAGAGAGAGAGAGAGAGAGAGAGCAAGCGCTAGAAAAGAGAGAGGGACCCAATGTGCACCTGTTATCTAGTCCAGAAGCACGGAGGTACAATATTGCGCCGCGGAGCTTAAGGGCAGTTCTGCACGGAATGAAAACGAGAGGCAGAGTGCAGAGGGTCTATGGTCCGCACACAAATGGAGCAGCAACACAATCTATGCACTATATTTTGGTTCGGCCGTAGCGCCACGTCGCAAACCGTTATCCATCGCCGTTAAGTGTCACGTGACAGGCGGAGGAATAATAAACAATGTCATATTGATATTTAATGCAAAAGTGAAACAACGGAATTGGTCATTGTTTTAGTGAACAACGGTAAGTGTGACGTTTATTTTAATCTGATTGTATGTTTATTCTGTTGTTGACTTCCACTATTTAAAAATGCATTTAAACTTTATAGTCGTTATTTAAAAGCATTTTACTTTAAAAATCGCTTTAAACCTTAAAACAGAACAGCTCGACAATAATTTACAAGCTTGCGGTTTAAATGGCAGATGGGTTGTTAGCCACTGTAGATTGTCCTAACCTATAAAGGGAAAAGTGAAAGCCCCAGTTGAAAACCTGTCTTGCCTTTGTAGGCATGACTGATTCACTGCGGCAACAGTACCCCCGTTGGAGTGCCGGGGGTTTCAGTATAAATAGTATCCCCACTTTCTGGAAATTTAGTGCTTTAAATTCCCACTGTCGCTGTCTTCCTCATTTGCTCTTTCCCATTCCTGATCTGTCCTATCACTCTGCTATACTATCTTCTTCTTTGCTAGATCAATGACCTACCTTTTTTCTTGAAAACTCTTCCTGGACAAGACTCCTTGTTTGTGTATGAGGTCTGTTGGATCAGCTTGGGAGTGTTGGACGCTTTCTGCTGGGTGGTCACTAGGGCTTCCTATGATGTTATTATTTAGCACTATAGGCATTTTATATGTATGTGTTTTGTTGATGATTTATAATGATGTTTGTATTCTATTTTGTTTTTGTAACCGGGGGTTCGAGTAGTTGGGGTAAAGCCTCAGCCGTCCCCTGCGTGGGATGTCTTTATTGTAAAGTGACTGGCCGGTGGAGGGCATTCAATTTTCCCACTAGGGTTGTTTCGGCAGATCTTTTATGCGGATCGGGCGTTGTCCGGTCCTGATTTGGCTCGGAAGAGTCCGCTGGACCTAAAGCAACAATCAATCAATCAATCAATCAATCAAGATGGGTTGTTAGTTGTTGTTTGTCCTTCGATCAAAACTGACTTGTGTACCTTTTACTCTTTATTAGTTCCTCTAGAAAAGATTGTTTCAAATCTCACTATACAAATCCATTTAATTGTCTGAAATAAGACAAATCGAGAACAATTGACATTTTTGTGCTATGAGTTACATATGTTTAAGCCCCATGACAGAGAAACTCATTTTGTTATAGCGTTGAACGTGTCGGCCCTTAGTAATAGTTCAATTAGAAAATCCCTTTGCTCTTGCGAGATTACATAGATCTATTAAGGATAATGCCTTAATTGCCGCAACCACCGTTGTTCTGTTCTGTAGGGCGAAACTATACTTACATTTCAAGTGCTTTGCGCAACGTTCACCCTTTTACACTGAGAGTTAAGCAGCCAAAACAACCACACACACACACACACACACACAAAACATGACCCATGTGACACTGCGCCCTTACTTCTTCGGATAAGAGTGTAAACCGAGGTCTAATCTGTGCACACCCGCACGGACTTGAAAGATTCCGACGCTCATGTCCTAGACGGTGGAGTACCGGCTACACAAATATACCCAGCAAATGGACGCCTCAGGCAGCTTTGTAGCAGTATCCAGCAGCATCCAGTATAGCATAGCATCCAGTAGTAGTAGTAGTAGTAGTAGTAGTAGTAGTAGTAGTAGTAGTAGTAGTAGTAGTAGTAGTAGTTAGTTAGTTAGTTAGTTAGTTAGTTAGTTAGTTCTTCATTGCTTACAGGGTCCAGCGGACTGCAAAGAGCCGAATCAGGACCACAAAATCAAGACCACAATTCGCTGAAAGAGGACTAACACCTGATCCGCATAAAAGATCTGCCGAAACAACCCTAGTGGTAACAAGTAGTAGTAATAGTAGTAGTAGTAGTTGTAGTAGTAGTAGTAGTAGAAATAGTAGTAATAGAAGTAGTAGTAGGCCTAGTAGTAGTAGTAGTAGTAGTAGTCGTAGTAGTAGTAGCTGTAGTAGAAGTATTTTGTGTTAGATCCTGTTTGGGCTCGCGCCTTGAGCCGCTCTTGAGCGGAAAAAGCACCGCATAAGAACTATAAAATTATTTATTTAAAAAATAACAGTGCAGCAGACCCCAGACCTGGACAGCTACAGTGGGTTAAGCATACAATGACATGGCATAATTTATTGAAAGTCGTTCGTCTATTGTCTGGTACACGTCGTGCGCAAGAACCATTAATTTAATAGCACTGTTGCAGACCCATCAATCTCAGTTATTGGTTGCACTGTTGCAGACCCATCATCCTCCATTACTGCGCTGCATGCTGTGAATGTTGTGCTTACTGACCTAGCTACTGACCTAGCCATCATTTCTAGTCCAAACATTAATTATTTCTATTATGACTTGTGTACATTCCTGTACAAAAACTGCGCAGTTATCATCATTTTAGCAGCTACTGCTACTGTTATTGAATACCATTCGTCTTATTTGCTGTTCCTCCTGCTGCGGTGTTACAATACAACACAATACAATATGATACAAGAAAAACAATACAACACAATACAATTATTCAACTTTCATATTACATAAATAAAAAAAAATGCATTTAGCGTTGTCGCAAAACTTTACAGAGAATAAATAAATAAATAAATAAATAAATAATAAATTAATAAATACACGTTTTCTGAATAATCCATAATTTTGCTGAAGAAAATACCGTGTCAATTCATATTTATTCAACACTATTTTTATCGAAAAATAATAGCAGAAAATAAGATTGATTCAATTCGATTCGATTCAATTGTTTAATTTTACGTCTGTTCACTACAAAGTGATATTAGACGGTTAAACACTTAAATAATTAAAATTCAAAAAGTGAACAAATCATAACAATGTGTAATAACTCGGTTTTCATAATAATGCTAACAATGTCAACTATAACAGGTCTATACACAATGCTTTGACGGTCATCATCTTCTTATATAATAATTATTTTATGTTAATCATTCCTGTTAAAATTGTACAATCGAAAAGTATGTGTGAACTGAAATATTTTCTAATCAAAGCAAGTTGAGATTTTGTTTGTTTGTTTGTTTGTTTAAAATTATTTGTTGTTCCGCTAAGACTGATGAGAGATTCGACATAAATTGTGCTCTCTTGTTTGTACTGGCACCCGTTCCGTTGTAAACAAAACCTTTCTATTATGGTACCAGAAATTAACGAAGCGAGAAGTCACTCGTTTATTATTATTATTATTATTATTATTATTATTATTATTATTATTATTATTATTATTATTATTATTATTATTATTATTATTATTATTAGGGGTGTCGGATAGTGCAGTGGTTGGAGCACTCGCTATTGTGTCGAAAGTGAAGCACCGTCCGGTGCGGTTAGCACTTGGATGGGTGACCGCTAAGGTGTGAAGCGACAAACAACAACGCCCCCAGTTGACTCAACTGTGATTGAGTACCTACTCTCTTGAGGGTGGGGAAGGTAAAGCAGCGAGGGAGAGAGTTGGGCATCACCCTCATTACGCTGGCCCAAGATAAGTGTGATCTCCAACATCACGCTCCCCTACGGCCACAAGGCTATGGGACTACCTTTACCTACCTTTTACCTTTATTATTATTATTATTATTATTGAGTATTTTTATAGCGCACTTATCTCACCGTACTTGACCAGACTCTAGGCGCTGGCCGATACAGGATCTAACTCAAACCGCCCGAGACGCCCACCCGCAGCCTTTGGCCGCATGGTCTGACGCCCAGACAACTGAGCACTATCCTGGCCAGCCAGGGATGGGGGAGAAGGACCAAGTGCCTGCTGGGTGGGTGTGTTCTTGTTACCGGCACTCACCCGTCTAGGACATGAGCGTCAGGATCTTTAAAGTCCGTTATGATGGAATGTATGCGACACTCAGACTAGACCTCGGTTTATACTCTCATTCGAAGAGTAGGAAACGGGAGTAAAGTGTCTTTCCCAGGGACACAACACAATGGCCAGGACAGGGCTCGAACCCGGGACCTTCAGATCCGCAAGCCAAAACACTACCATTAGACCACCGTGCCTCCTAGAATTCCTGCCAATGCTTTGAGAAGTCCTTGAGCTGAAAAAGAGCCATTTAGGAACGGTAACATAAATAAATAAATTTACTAGGCTTAGTGAAAATTGTCGGAAATCAACCCAGCAATCAGGGCGGATAAGATAAATTAGATCGATACAATGCATGGGTATTGACTGTATTCCGAATGGCGGCCGGCAAATTGACTGTCCTACTTCTGTGTTTTTTAAAAATGATGTTTTGCTTATTTTCGATTAGAGAACTATAACGAAGATAATAATAATAATAATAATAATAATAATAATAATAATAATAATAATAATAATAATAATAATAATAATAATAATAATGATAATAATGATAATGATAATAATAATAATAATAATAATAATAATAATAATAATAATAATAATAATAATAATAATAATAATAATGAAAAAGAAGAAGAATGGGAGTTTACTCTATCAGTAACTTACTTTCCCTCTATGACCTGAAAACTTATTTTCGTTAGCAACAATAACCTTACACTCTCAAGTTCCGCAGCTATAATTAAGCTTACTATCATTAAATTTTGTTTAGTGTCATCTCCAAAACACTTTTCTCCAAAACTATTTCTGAAACTCTCATATTTTGCAATAACATCGTCATGAAATTTTGTTGAGTGTCGTCTCCAAAACAATTTTTTGTTCTTCGAAAACTCAGAATTTTCCTAACAATTTTGTTTTCTGAATCAGTCCAGAATGCTGGACCATGGGATTACATTATCGCTGATATTATTAGCACGGGTGACAACACACGAGCGTAGTGGTCTGAACACACGCTAGCAATGTTTGATGTTAAGCAACATCAGGAAGGGTTAGTACTTGGATGGGCGATCATGCTTGGTGTCACGTGGGTTTTTGGGTTTTAGGGCTCTGCACAATGGAATGATGTAAACCTCACGCTTTATCCGATGGGAACTGCTAGTTAGTCACACTGTGGAGTACTATAATAAATTTATTTATTTAGCTCGGTCTGTGTTTAAGGCTGGGTTACAGAGATAGATAGAAAAATGGTAAAAGTTTACCGTCACACTAGCTTTCACACGGCTATGAATCATATGTAGTCCAGCCACTTGATAATAGTTAAACATCACACATTTATTTCTTCTACTCTATACAAGATTTTCTAAGTACTAATCTACCTTAAACGTTAAATAGTCACTGTGAATAATTCGATCGCTGATAGTCTATGTAGCTAATAGTTCATCCTTGGGCACTGGATGTTATTGTTCATGAGAAGTGGACTACTGTGGTCCTGTAGCTCTCAGTTTTTTGTGCACACACGACTATAGACTTAACTGTGTGTCTGGCGTGCTGTGCTGTGGTCGGTTTGTTGACAACTTGTGTTGTCTTCTTCTGGTTCTTCCCTGTGGGTAGACTGATTGGCTTTCCTTGCGCAATGCTGGGGATACCGTTGCAGCCAACTCCTGCGTCGACGTGGTTTCGTCTGAGGCTGTGTTGGGCGCACTACAGAACGCCTGTTCATCTGTAACATATGAGACGAAATTCTGCACAACCTTGAATGATAGGTGTGTGCAGAGCGTCTCACTGAAGGTCGTAATAGCCCTCAGTGATTAGCTCCACATCTACATATATAAGCGACGAACATTCTGCTAAGTCCGTGGTCCACTGGAATCTCCACTCTAATTTCCTATACATTCATAAATATAAAACATGGCTACTTATACACATCAAGAATTAATAATATTATACACATTCATTTGTACAGTCACTGGTCTGTAAGCATACATATAAGTTAAACAACAGTGGTTCCGTAAATAATTCAAGATGGCGTCTGCCCGGTCGTCTTTTTGCCTCGTGGTCAGCTACGCCACGTGTCAAGCAAAGTCGGGCTGACAATTCCATTCTATGCATAGCAAATTTCACAAACATAATTCAACAATAATATAATACATCACGATGAAACAGAAATATGTTCATTTACCTTCGTGACAATATCAGGCCAGTGGCTACTTGAGTGAATTTGAATTTACACAAGTACTGCGTCCTAGTCTTTTCTGAAGAGAACTACTGCTCCTGTGTAGCTCTGTAGCTCTTAACTCTTCCTCGGTTTAGACACGAATGCCGGGTCTTCTCTACATTCGAAGTAGTCAGACCTGGCTGAGCCTCTTCTAAGCTGTGTTCTCATTGGCGGATAACTGACTTACCTAACGTAATTGCGATGATGTCATTGCCTTTGCTTACCGTCAGCTACCACTGTGTGTAGGCGCAGTATGCTATTGCAACGCTTGATTGCTTCCGTCGTCTGCTGCTTGCTAACTTTGAAATTCTAATATTACATAGACTAACCAAGCTAAATATTAAAATAAGCAGAGTAAAACTAGTCATCTCACGACACTTGGAAAGCAACGACCAAACGACCAACAAACAATGAGATGGAAAAAAAAGAAGAAGATTGAAACGAACGCACGACACCTCCCAGTCCACCCCGCTGTGAATGAGTACCTGGATTTGGACCCGGAGGGGGGGGGGGGGTGAGGGGGTGAAGGGGGGAGAACAGCCGATAGAGGAGACGGGCATCGCTCTCATTAAGCTGACCTAGAGAAAAGGGAGATCCCGTCCGCTTCCCGTCCGCTTCCCTCCCCAACGACGGGGACGCCTTTAGCGTTTGTAAACTTATTATCTTTCACCTGTTAACTACGACGTTGCTGGCTTCATTCCTTCCTCCTCTCTACCTTTAACGTGGAACTCTCTTCCCCTCTCTCTTCGCAGCTCTCCAAACATAGCTACTTTTAAATCCAACTTGAAAACTCATCTCTTCCTTAAATGTTTCTGATCTTGCCTCCCACCATCATCGTCCACTCACCCCATCACCCATTCTTAGCTATCCCCTTCTCCCTCGTCTCATATTCGTTAGCAAGTGTCTGATTTTATTTTGTATGAAGCCGGATGTTTACAATGAATGCGTGAGTACTGCGCTTTGAACTGATATTGTTCATTGGGAAAAAAGCGCTATATAAATATCGTTATTATTACTGCGCTTTGAACTGATATTGTTCATTGGGAAAAAAGCGCTATATAAATATCGTTATTATTACTGCGCTTTGAACTGATATTGTTCATTGGGAAAAAAGCGCTATATAAATATCCTTATTATTACTGCGCTTTGAACTGATATTGTTCATTGGGAAAAAAGCGCTATATAAATATCCTTATTATTACTGCGCTTTGAACTGATATTGTTCATTGGGAAAAAAGCGCTATATAAATATCGTTATTATTGCTGCGCTTTGAACTGATATTGTTCATTGGGAAAAAAAGCGCTATATAAATATCCTTATTATTATTATTATTATTATTATTATTATTATTATTATTATTATTATTATTATTATTATTATTATTATTATTATTACCTCCACATCCCACATCTACCCCCAACCCACCTTACCCCTAAACCCAGACCCACTACCCTCCCCTCCTTACTCCACTAGCAAGCATCTCTCCTGAATGTTTTGCAGCCCTTGTTAAATGAGCCAATCACTACACGACAATAGCCTACAAAAGAGGAATCGAAAAGGACATATTTAAGTGCTTATTAATGTGGTGAATGACGTACCAGTAATCAGACACCAGTCAGGTGTGCGGTCAAACCTAGTATACCCTTTATGCACCCGTATCCTTCCATCCTTCGGATGAGAGTATAATAATAATAATAATAATAATAATAATAATAATAATAATAATAATAATAATAATAATAATAATACAGGATGCTATGTACGCGCCTTTCCCCAAATCAATCAGGCTCAAAGCGCGGCGATCTGTACCAACATACACGCTCACCTGTCTCATCCACCCTCACAAACACACATAACAAATACACATCCATCACTCAAACAGGTGGTGTAAAGGCAGGGAAATCGCTATTGGAAGACGAAAAGAAAATCGAATTTTTATTTTTGAAAATTGTGTATTGACTGCATGCAGTACCATTATTGAAGGGAGGGAGGAAACCGGAGTGCCCGGAAAAAACCCTCGGTGACCTCAACAGTCTCGTACCTAAGTCACATACGTTCGCCCCTTGCGGGATTCGAACCCGCGACCTTCGGCATAGGAAACCGGTGACTTATCCACTGCGCCACGAGGTCTAGTCTATACACATTCCATCGCGCGAATTTTAAAGATTCTGGCGCTCATGTCCTAGACGGGTGATTGCCGGCTACACAAATACACCAGGCAAGCACTAAGTCCTCTCTCTCTATCTCCGGTCGATTGTTCTCAGTCGTCTGGGCGTCAGACTATGCGTACAAAGGTTGCCAGTGGGCGCCTCGGGCGGCTTGAGTACCAGCCAGCGCCTTGAGCACCCCTTGAACTGGAAACGCGCTATATAAGAAGTATGGGGCGAGGGGGGGGGGGGAAGTACCTAGAGGCGAGCGTGCTGTTTGACTGACGTGTAACGTGAAATATGTTTGCTAATTCCCATCTACAGTCACTGCCCACCCCGTGTGATAGGTTACAGGCTTTTTCCTTGTTTTGCTAAATCAAACCTCAGAATATTTCAGTGGTGTGTTTGCCCGATAAACAATACGGAGTAAAAGAAGGAGGTCGCGGTAAAAAGAGAAATGTAAATCCCACAATTAAATCTAAACAATAATAAAATTAAAAATATCCTATCCTATCCTATCCCGTAACTCGGAAGTCGAAGGGGCACCACCAAAGATGATCGTTTAACCAGCGTACTCCATCTTTCTCTGTCCTCAGCAACCATGATGGCTTCGCTCAATGTCAAAACAGTCCATTCTCGAATGTTGTCCTCCCACCTCTTTTTCGGTCTCCCTCTTCTTCTACCTCCTTGCTCTGTATTTTTTTTTAATCTGTTAAAACAACAGTTCAACTCAGCAAAACCTTTACGGACCTCTTACACTGACTTATGCCCGAGCGTTAAACATTGCTGACATAAATAAAAGACATTTAGACTTGAAAAACATAAGGTAGGCTAATAAAATATAAAAAATGCGTGCACAATTAACACTCTTAAAATCTAACACTCACAACTCTCTCACACCATTCATTTGACACCTTTATAACATTTGTCCCACCGCCGTAGCTCAAGTGATAGAGCGTTCGCCTGGCCCCGGTTCGAATCCTGTGATGGTGTTACGTTGAAACGCGCACGATAGTACGTGTGAGACGCGCACGATAGATCCGATCGTTTTCTTTTGCAAAGCATGCAATAATAGAGTGTATTTACCTTTGATTTGAATTTGCGTTGTTGTTGGAAGAAGCTTTGTATAGGTAAAGGTGGTAAAGGTGGTCCCATAGCATTGTGGCCGTAGGGGAGCGTGATATTGGACATCACACTTATCTTGGGCCAGCGTAATGAGGGTGATGCCCATCTCTCTCCCTCGCTGCTTTACCTTCCCCACCCTTAAGAGAGTAGGTACTCAGTCACAGTTGAGTCAACTGGGGGCGTTGTTATTTGTCGCTTCACGTTTTGCGGTCACCCATCCAAGTGCTAACCGCACTGGACGGTGCTTAACTTGCTACACAGTAGCGAGTGCTCCAACCACTGCGCTAACCGACACAAGCTTTCTATAATGTTGATAATTTTCGTTGGTCGATATTATTGGACAATTTTCTAGGTTTCCTTGTTTATTATCGATCGAAGCGTGTGGATAGATCTGGTGGTAGCTTCGAGATGTTCTAATCTAAATAAGGTTATATGACGTAAGACAGTGATGATGAATTTCATTGTGATTGGTTATAAGTGCGCCAAGCTGGAACATTCGAACGTTCTCTCGAGTATAGAGAGACTAAGCCTATATATGTACCGCACTGTTTCAGTTCAAAGAGAGAAAGTGAAAAGCGATTGAGCGATTGAATGCAGTTGTTGATGTACGCTGAATAAAGTTGGAAAACTTCGCACGACGACTCCTGCCTTGTTGCTGAGTGAACAGGTTGCGTGGATAAACGAATCCGAGTTACACTTATCAGGATTCATGCATTGGGGCTGAATCAACTACTGATAAATTACATTACATGATTATTGCTTTAGGTCCAGCGGACTCTTCCGAGCCAAATCAGGACCGGACAACCCCCGATCCGCATAAAAGATCTGCTGAAACAACCCTAGTGGTAAAACTGAAAGCTCTCCACCCGCCAGTCACTTTAAAATAAAGACATCCCACGCAGGGGACGCTAAGGCTGTACTTTAATTTATCGAACCCCCGTTTACAAAAACAAAATAGAATACAAACATCATTATAAATTATCAACAAAACACATACATATAAAATGCCTACATTGCCAAATAATAACATCATAGGAAGCCCCAGTGACCACCTGGCAGAAAGCGTCCAATATTCCCAAGCTGATCCAACAGACCTCATACACAAATAAGGAGTCTTGTCCCGGAAGAGTTTTCAAGAAAAAAGGTAGGTGACTGGTCTAGTGAAGAAGAAGATAGTATAGCAGATTGATAGAACAGAGCAGGAATGAGAAAGAGCAAATGAGAAAGACAGCGACAGTGGGAATTTAAAGCACTAAATTTCCAGAAAGTGGGGATACTATTTATACTGAAACCCCCGGTACCCCAACGGGGGTAACTACTGATAAAACCAACAAAAAGTGTAACAGATGGGCAAGACAAAGGGGTCAATTTTTACTATCCATTTTTGCAGTATGATTGCTCTGATGGTTCAGTGTTGATTTAGTTTCCCTCATCCCTTGTTTCCTGGGATGGTTGTCCTCGTCTGCCCTATTGCCAATGGTGGGTGTAGACCTTAAAACTTAAAGTTTATTCGTTCAAATTATATAACTGACAATATATAACATACAAGTGCATTGCATATAAACGTATTACGGAATAAAATTGGTGTAATAAACAAGAGTGCATAAAGTACGCATCCCTTGTACACACAACCGCGGTCAAACCGATATCACAATCCTCTTAGTATCAGAAACAAAGAAGCAAACACCACCACCACCACAACAACATGTGCTGGACCCCAACGGGTGCAGAGTTCCCTCGCGTGCACCTGGCGATGGGAAATCTTCATTTAAAATGCTGAGCCCTTCAATTTTTTTGTCTACGTTTATTTAATTTAAAAAACGAACTTTGGTGCTTTGTTTTTTTTTAAACAAACAATGAAACAACAAAATATCAAATTAGGCTCCTAGCTACAGCCTCAGCGTCCCCTGCATAGGATGCCTTTATTGCAAAAAGGCCGGTGGTGGACTGCCTTCAGTGTTTCAAAAGATCTTTTATACAGATCAGGGGTGAGCCCTCCCTCAACCAAGTTGTGGTTCTGATTCGGCTCTTTGTAGTCCGCTGAACCCTATAAACAATCATTAACTAACTAACTAACCTAGGGAGGCCGTATAGCCAGACAATGGGGTAAGATTGGGGGATAGGGACACACAACATATACATAACACAGCAACAACGGCACTATATTGCTATAACATAAACATTAAAAAGACACAGTAGCATCTACATGTAACTACAAACAATAACATAAAGGCTGTTGAATGAATAGAAACAAAGATACTAGATTCATATGAATGTAACAAAGGTTGAATTATTTTTTACACATACCTCGAAAATATGCACTCAATAGAATCCTATCCTATCCTATCCTATCCCGTAACTCGGAGGTCGTAGGTGCACCACAGATTTTCGTTTAACCAGCGTACTCCATCTTTCCCTGTCCTCAGCAGCCCTGATTGTTTCGCTCAGTGTCAAACCAGCCCATTCTCGAATGTTGTCCTCCCACCTCTTTTTCGGTCTCCCTCTTCTTCTACCTCCTTGCACTGTGCCTTGCAGGATGGTCTTTGCAAGACCTGATGATCTGGTGACGTGGCCATACCATCGGAGTTTCCGTTTTTTCACCACTGTGAGCAGGTCATCGTGTTGTCCAACCTCAATAGAAGAAAGACAAAAATTAAATAAGTAATAAATACAAGCGCATACAGATACAAGATAGAACAAAATCAACAGCCATCATTAAACAGTACTAACGCACTTGAAAAAGAAGTTTCCCAGTGTAACGAACTGAAGCTTACAATTTAAAGTCAACGCAAGTTAAACAGCTACAGCGTGTTTGTGGGAATGTGTTCGTGTGCTGACGGTGTCGCTGATATCGAGATAGTAGCCTATCGCGCGCCTGAAACACGCCATAACACCTAGGGTCTGATTCCAGCACCGCAAATGGCAGGAGATTTTTCTCACAGGCGTCGTCTTTCATGCTTTTTAGAGAGTGTTCCACCCTCACCCCCCCCCCCAGACCACCATCACCACCCTCACCCCTTCGTCTCTTCCCAGTTTGTAAAACTTTTCCCACTTTCCATCTCCCACCCTCTCACTCCCCCACCCCCCTCCTCACCCTGCACCCAGGCGCGTTAAAAACAAAAACTCGATTTTTTCCCTCAGCAGTACCCACCCGATTGTAACCCGTACGGCACGGCACGTTAGGGAGGAGGAAGAAGAAGAAGTAGGTTGGTTGCCCATTGGGTCGTTTTGGTCTCGGTGTGGCTGAATTCGTGTTTCCGGGAATTGTATTACTCCGGCTTGACATGCATGTTGATAGTACAGTCACGTGTAAGTAAGAAAATGTTTGACCTTCAAGCCTTTTGGTAAATTGTAACTAAAAGTTTAAGCTGGTCACATTGTTAAATTGTTAATGTTAATGTAAAGTTTTATTTTGTGTGTCTTAAAATTTTTTTTCATTGTTGTTGTTGGTCTAAGATCACTATGTTTACAGACTTTTAATTAAATAACTGAGAAGAAGAAGAAGAAGAAGAAGAAGAAGAAGAAGAAGAAGAAGAAGAAGAAGAAGAAGAAGAAGAAGAAAAATAACAAGAAGAACAAGAACAAGAAGAACAGAACAAGAGCAAGAAAAAGAACGAGAAGAACAAGAACAAGAAGAACTAGAACAAAAACCAAAAAAAGAACAAGAACAAGAAGAATTAAGAACAAAAAGAACAAGAACAAGACAATAGTACACAAAAGGGAAGATGAAGAGTAATCTTATTTTTGTCTTGTCTTTCTGTAGGTGCCCACGATCAAACTTGTTGATTACAGTGGGACTTTAAAAGATGTTTGCGCACGTTTCAACGACAGCAATTCTCCAAATCCACTTACAAAAAAAAACAAAACAATCCGGGTAAAAGATGTTTGCGCACGTTTCAACGACAGCAATTCTCCAAATCCCCTTTTTTAAAAAAAACACAAAAAAAAAAACAATCCGGGTGACTGAAAAGGAGGTCGTGGGGTGGTGAGACGGAGGGGGGGGGGGGGATGGAAGGTTGTAGGGATGATGAATGTCTATCCTGTGCAGCGGGAGACCCTTGACTCAAACGTGTCCATAGTTTTGGCTTTCACATCCTTTTTTCCGGTTGGGCAAACCTCGTGCTCACTGTGAATTTGAAAAAGAATCCGTGAAAGTGAGATGTGTGAACTTGAGGCACCTTATGCTAACCTAATCTTCTAAGCTAATCTGCTAATGTTTGTGCGTGTGACTGGGCATGCAACACTTAATTTGGGAACTAGACACGTAATCACTCATCAGTAATTAGAAATACTGTGGTTAAACAACAATAATTTTTATGTCAGTTTTGAAGTCAGGTAATTATGACAAACAATCATATTCTGTAGCACTTACGTGATGTCAACAAGCCTAGCAACAACCGCCGCAATCATCGTCATTTAACCCTTTACATTCCTTTACTAAGCAATTATAGGGCTCTCTACTGTGTGTGAACAGTTAGTTTCGTTTAACCCTTGGTGCACATAATGATTGCGCGGTGTTAAGGTAATACAAAGCAAGGCCAAAGACGTTAAAGTGGATCTCACCTATATATTATTGAAGCACATGTAACCGTAATCACGTTTGTGGTGCCTGTCAATGAAAGTATTTTTTTACCGACAACAGTCTATAATTAATTATATGACATTACAAACGAGCGTCTGAAGGGAAACACGATCTGGCGAAACAGCTAAAGAAGCTTTCCCCGTTTGTGACGTAGCACTGGACTACAAGATGGGGTGGAATGTGGATGTGGAATTTTATCCATGTACTGTGGATATGGAATATTATCCAGTGACAAGACCTGGTACATATTAGCATGACAGCTATTACAATTTCTATCCAGACCATCAGTGACTTTCAAGGATTATTCCCATTTGTCACATAGGATTGGATTATCGCCTTTTTCCCGTTTGCATTTTCTAACGCACTCGGCATGTCCGGTAAACAATGAAGTTTGTTTAGGGTATATACGAACACCCGGTTGTAAAGAAAACTACTGTTAGTCTACAGTTTGGGCATACATTTCAACCCATAACAGGTGCTTCTGACGGGATTCAGAACCCATTTAATTTTGAGAAGATCGACATTTTGTGTCGTGTTGACTTTCTATGTCTGACTGTCACGAATATAGGGGGGTGGGGGGATGAGGATTAGCAATTATTCCCCCGTGCTGTGTTGCCTCCCTTGACTAGGCCAACGTGCGGTGACGTTCAAGGAAATAATGCTGGGAGTACTAAAGAACGATAGAAAGTTAAAAGGGCAGACGAGAAGAATACAGACTAAACTAGTGGAGAATTTGAACAAGGGGAAGTCGGGAGTTATAATACAATATTAGACAATTTATTAAGTTGATGCAGGTCAGACGTAGGGGGTAGGCTTACGACTGAGTCACTAGTGATAGTCTGTTAACGTCCAGGGTATCTTGGAGTTATTCTGGTTTAGCTAATTGAGAGTCACTGGGGCGAATATGGACTGATATCATCACGTGGCAAAGGGGTATCTGGCTGCTTTAGCGTGGGTAGCCAGATATTCCGAGAATTGTGGTGTGCGCTGGGTGCGCACTTATCTGCTAGGGCGGGGCGGTGGTTGCCTCAGGAGTCTGGATGGCGATTGCGCAAGTGGTCAACGGCGTGGCTTCGGTCGTCCAGTCCAGGTCACTGGGTCAGGTTCTTGAGTAATCGGCGTTGTGGTACAACCGGTCTACGGTGCTGGCTGGTTGGGCTGTATTTCTTCTTTCACGCTTCACGGTGTCAACCAGGGGATATGGGTTGCACGCAGCGGGTCTGAGTCTCGTAGTAGCCCGGTATAAGGACCCGTTCTGGAATGGAGTATTGACTCAGTATCAGAGGTGCATCCATACTCTGGATGCCGCGCCATTCAACGCGCATGCCAGTCAGATTTGAATCTGGAAACGCCGGCCAAGACTGACCGGTGCGTTCCAACTGTCCAACAATATCAACAATGGCTATTGGGGTTCGGTGGAATTTACTGGCGGCCGCTAATGGTTAATAGTTTCGGCGCCTAAGATGGGGTTATGGACAGCAGGGGTGGATATTTACACAATAGGATCAGGGGAGAAGCAAAGGGGATAAATACAGGACAATGGCTACTATATGCAAGGGTGCTTTACTGGGGGACTTTAATCTAAGTAACCGGGCAACATGGCATGGGGGATTTATACAAGAGTCTAGGCAGGGGGATATACATGTATAAATACAAGCATGGCATGAGCAACAATCAAACTACAGATAACGGATACAAGAAGTAAAATGCATATCACAAGCAATACATCAAAACAAACCACAGACACGGACGTAAATATCTACAAGACATACGAACATGTTGGGAAATCGACGGGTGATGGGGATGCTAAGTGATATGAAATAAGTCGCCACTCTTACCTTGACCAAGGAACGGGTAGAACCACAAGAATATTGTCGGAGCTCAGCGGTCGCAACGTGTGTGCAGACGTGTCTCGGAGCAAGCAGTGTGTTCTCTCGGGCTGGCGGAATAAGACTGGCGTGCTTGGGTCTAACTGTTCCGGGGTTCCAAGGGGCTATCCCGAGGGGCGGGGCTTGGGTCGCTGTCATGAACTGGCTAGTTTTAACTCTGCCCATGGACTATTCAGCCTTGGGTAGTAGTTGTAACAGTAGAGAGTCAGTAAGCTACACAGCAGCAATTAAGATTACACAGCAGGCCACACACGGCGAGCGAGCCACCCACGCTGCGCAGTGAGTCAGCCCTTGAGTTTTGAATCGGACCGTTTAACCAATGAGAGCTCAGGTAAGCGGGTAGAGCAGTTCTGACTGTGTCAAATCCTCACACAGTGTTGGTCAGTCGTGTGTGAGACGAGGAAGAAGTAACATCTACTTAGATAGCTAGAGAATCTCTTCACTCATAGACCAGGAAGCAGGACTTAGAATCTTAGAATTCTATCAAGCCATCACGGGCCTGAACTTGTCAGACAGGTAAATGAACACCCTTCTGTTTCATCGTGATATATTTATATTATTGTGGAAATTATGTTTGTGGAATTTGCTATGCATAAATGTGAATTATTAATCCGAATTTGCCGTACCACGTGGAAGAGCCGACCACGAGGCGAAACACGACCGGTTGCGCCGCCATGTTGCATGCCGTACGGAACCACTGTTGTTTAACTTATATGTATGTTTGCAGGCCAGTGGCTGTACCACTGAATGTTTATAATATTATTAATTCTGGATGTGTATAGTTAGCCACGATTGATATTTATGTATGTATAGGAATTTAGAGTTGAGATTCCAGTGGAACCCGGAAGTAGCAGAATGTTCGTCGCTTATGTATAGAGATGTGGAGCTATCACTGAGGGCTACTTGGCTTTCAGTGAGACGCTCTGCACAAACCGATTATTCAGGGTTGTGCAGAATTTCGTCTCTTATATTACAGACGAGCAGGCGAGCTATCCCGAGCTATCCCGAGCTATCCTGTGAACCCCACTCCACAGAAACAAGTTGGCGGAGTATCCTCTACCGCACAAGACGGAAAGAGCTACCCTGAAAAACACCCTGTCAGACCCCACAGCGTGGCAAGGGAACCCAACTACACAACGACAAAGGTGTACCAGAAGCTACCTCACAGAAGGACTTCGACCGCACCATCAGAAAGTTAAGTGTATTCTCCGAAAGTGCACTTAACCTGATCATAACAGGACCACAGTAGTCCAACTCTTCAGAAACTGTAAAACGGACCACAGTAGTCCAAATCTACATGAGATATAATAGCAAGTGCCCGAGGAAGAAAAACAGCTGCCTAGACTATCAGCGATCGAACTATTTGCATTGAAAGAGACTTTTTAAGTTAGATTAGTACTTAGAGAATCTTGTATAGAGTAGAAGAAATAAATGTGTGATTTTAACTGTTATCAAGTGGCTGGACTACATATGATTCATAGCCGTGTGAAAGCTAGTGTGACAGTAATCTTTTACCATTTTTCTATCTATTTCTGTACCCCAACCTTAACACAGAACGAGCTAAACAAATAAATTTATTAAAGTAATTCATAGGGTGACTTACTAGCAGTTCCCACCGAATAAACGTGAGGGTCCATAATTCTATTGTGCAGAGCCCATAAACCCCACGTGACAGTCGCTTGGCCAGCGGGCAGGTAGGTGGAAACTTGACACGAGCAGAGCCAGGGCTGAATCGTACGCTTGTGACACTGACGAGATATTACATATTACAATTGTTTTTTCTACGACACTCTACTTTGACTTGCAATGCCAGAATTTACTTTCTTTCTTTGTTTGGGTGACTCATTTGTTTAGATCTCGCAACCTATGGACACCCGAAATTCAATATTCACATAATAAATACGCCGTCTCCTCGTCTTGATGTTTGAGAGGTGAAAGTTACGCATATAATAAAATAGGCCTATATCAGTGCGTTCCCAGTTATAGGACTGTAGTTTTCTATGTAAATGAAGATATTATAGGTTCGTTGATGCGCGGTTTGAGAATAACTTGAGCAACTGATTCGTTTCGCCAAGGACACAGTGTGATCCCACCCTTTCTATCTATGATACATGGGCTGTACGCTGTCACAAAGAAAGGGGTTGGGGGGATTGAGGGTAAGCTACTAATCTCTAGCACTGCATTGCCTCCCTTGTTTAGGCCAATATTGTGATGACATTCAAGAGACTAGAGCTGGAGAGACTAAATAAATGAAAGACAGTCAAGGTGCAGACGAGAAAGATTGGAGGCTACACTAGTTGAGAAATTCAAACAAGGGCCAGTCCAGGTAGGTACAATTTCTAACTAGGAGCTTTTATTAAATCAAATTGGGTCGTCTGAGTTGAGTAATTCTAAGAGTGAGTCATTGGATATTGTCCGTATTGGTAGGGAGTAGCTCGGAGATATTCTGGGTTGACGATTTCAGGGGTACTAGTGCTACTGAGGACTGCTATCATCACAGGGCAGGAGTGTATCTGGGTTGTCCAGAGTACTTCCAGATAATCAGCGAGTGGTGATGCTCGTAGGGCTAAAACTTAGCTCTGATTCCGAGGGCGGTGGTTGGTCCAGGATAGTCTGGGTGGTCAGTTGACCAAGGTTGGCGTGGCGTTAGTGGCAATGCGGGTCAGTCGGTCACTCTATTGAATAATGACCGGTGGGGCAATCCTGGTTTGAAGATACAGGCGTGGTTTTCAGCTTACGTTGCTAGCTGTCTGGGAGATGATGAAATTCAGTGAAACGCTTCTCGTTGACTCCCTGGGTCGTCAGGGGCCTGCAGCGGGTCAGCGACTTAATGCTGGTACAGGCGTGAGGAATACGCCCTGACAGGAGCCCGTCTGTAACGCAATACAGACTCTGTATCAGCTGGGGATAGGTGTATTCTGGGTTCAGCGCCTGTTGGCGCATGTGCCCATTCAGATTTCAAATTGGTTGAACCGGCCAAGGGTTAGCCGGTGCATACCAACAATCCAACAATTGCAACCAGGTTTATGGGGCCATTGTGGAGCTTACTGGCAGCCGCTAATATGTGATACCTTCGGCGCCTTAAGATGGGGTAGCGGACAACAGGGGCAGATATTTATACAGTGGGAGCATGGAGAAAAGCAAATGGAGTAGATACAGGACAAAGGGGTTGTACTTGGGGGGCTTTAATCTAGGTGGAGGGATAGCATGGCATGGGATATTTACACATGGGGCTAACGGGGAGCATACAAGTATAAATTCAAACATGGCATGAGTCATATACAAGGCAGATAATATATACAAGGAAATAATATATGTCACAGCAACACATCAAGACAGAACTATAAACACGAACGTACATATCGACAGGACATACGAACATGTTGGGCGAACGACGGGTGATGGGTCTGCTACATGACAAAGAGTAAGTTTCCTCTCTTACCTTGACTAAGACGGGTCGAAGCACCAGAGTACTGCCGTAGCTCAGAGGTCGCCAGTTGATGGGGACGTGTCCAGGACAGATTGTTGTGACTTCGAAGTTTCGTGGCTTGCGACTGACCACGGGTCTAGCTGTGTGCCAGGTTTTAAGGTGATCCCCGAGGGGCGGGGCTTAGGCGAGTTAGCCAGCGAGCGTGTTAGGGGCGACTGGATGTGTGGGAGGAATGAGTGTGCTCTGCCTGCCTCAGGGCTCGATTGTCCGCCTCGTCACATACGCTACTACTGCTACCTTCTATCTAAGATACATGGGTTGTACGCTTCTACTGCTACTACATGTACCTTTTATTTATGATACATGGGCTGTACGCTACTACTGCTACCTTCTATCTATGATACATGGGCTGTACGCTACTACTGCTACCTTCTATCTATGATACATGGGCTGTACGCTACTACTGCTACCTTCTATCTATGATACATGGGCTGTACGCTACTACTGCTACCTTCTATCTATGATACATGGGCTGTACGCTACTACTACTACCTTCTATCTATGATACATGGGCTGTACGCTACTACTGCTACCTTCTATCTATGATACATGGGCTGTAACCTACTACTGCTACCTTCTATCTATGATACATGGGCTGTACGCTACTACTACTGCTACCTTCTATCTATGATACATGGGCCGTACCCTACTACTGCTACCTTCTATCTATGATACATGGGCTGTACGCTACTACTACTGCTACCTTCTATCTATGATACATGGGCTGTACGCTACTACTACTACTACCTTCTATCTATGATACATGGGCTGTACGCTACTACTGCTACTTTTTATCTGTGATACATGGGCTGTACGCTACTACTGCTACCTTTAATCTATGATACATGGACTGTACGATACTACTGCTATTTTTTATCTATGATACATGGGCTGTAAGCTAATACTGCTTGTGACGTGGGGTTTTATTGTTGCTGGGCAAGCACAATGGAATGCTGTAACCCTCTCGTCTTATTCTAAGGGGACCGCTAGTGAATCACCCGGTGAATTACCTTAATACATTTATTTGTTTAGCTCGGTCTGTGTTTAGGCTGGGGTACAGAGATAGATAGAAAAATGGTAAAAGATCACTGTCACACTAGCTTTCATACGGCTATGAATCATATGTAGTCCAGCCACTTGATAACAGTAAAGATCACACATTTATTTCTTCTACTCTATACACGATCTTCGATGTACGAAACTAACTAAAAAGTTCAAATGTCAATGCGAATGGTTTGCTCGCTGATAGTCTAGGCAGCTACTTTCTCATCATCGGGCACTGGATACTTTATGCCCTAATGGTCAGATCTTGACGAGTGGACTACTGTTGTCCTGTTTATACAGAATTTGGTGCATTGAAGGCTGTGTACTTAGCTCAGTGTCCGAAGAGCTGTGTTTGCTGTTGATTCCTTGACACGCTGTGTTGTCGTGGCTTGTGTTCGACGGGTGGGCAATCTGCGCACAATGCTGTAGATGCCTCGGCAGCCAACTCTAAGCGTAGATTAGGTTCTGTTCTTTGCTGAGTTGGGCTCACGATATACCGCCTGCTCGTCTGTAACATATGAGACGAAATTCTGCACTTCCCTGAATAATAGGTCTGTGCAGAGCGTCTAACTGAAAGCCAAAGTAGCCCTCAGTGATAGCTCCACATCTCTATACATAAGCGACGAACATTCTGCTAAGTCCGTGGTCCACTGGAATCTCCACTCTAATTTCATATACATATATAAATATAAATCATAGCTAACTATACACATAGAGAAATACTAATATTATAAACATTCTCGGGTACAGCCGCTGGTCTGCAAGCATACATATAGGTTAAACAACAGTCGGTCCATCAGGGATACAACATGGCGTCTACCGGTCATGCTTGCCTCGTGGTCGGATTCTTCCACGTGGTCACGCAAAGTCGGACTAACAATTCATTCTGTGCATAGCAAATTTCACAAACATAATTCAACATTAATATAAATACATCACGATGAAACAGAAGTATGTTCATTTACCTGTTTGACAATGTCAGGCCGTGGCTACTTGATTGAATTCGAGTATTCAACAAGTACTGCTTCCCTGGTCTATCAGTGGAGAGATTTCTGCTAGGAAGTAGCTGTGTACTCCCCAAAGCTTTCAACACCAATGACCCTCTACCTAGCCTTGGACTGGTTCTACCTACCGGTGCTGTGTTCTGATAGGCTGAAGAAATCTGAGTGGCTGTATAATTCAAAGCCTTCTACCGTCAGCTGCGATGATGTCACTGCTATGCGGGCGTCAGGCTACAACTGTTACGCATGATCCCTTCTGTCGTCTGCTAAAGACTAACAGTAACCTTCTAATTCTAACTGACTAAACAAGCAAAATGTCAAAGTGTGCAGGGTAAACAGGTCCTCTTGTTACACTACTACCGCATTGCTATCGCGGATCCATTTTTTTCTCGCTATTTGGGTTCATTCTATTTGGTTCCTTAATTAGTGGCCACATTGGCTTAAGTAGTGACCACATTGGCTTACGTTTGACGGTTTATGCATTGGGTTATGAGATTTTTTACTGACAGGAAGTTTTACGGGTGGCCCATGCCTTATGAGTTTAGTGGCCACATTTGGCTTACATTTTACGGCTTATGCATTGGGTTGGAGTTAGTGGCGCCAAGGGTGCACAGCTTCAAATATTTAGGAGCAATAATTGTATCGGACAATGGGTCCCGACAAGAAGTCCTCTCCAGGATAGCAAAAACAACTGCTGCCCTGATAAAGGTTGAAACCCATTTGGAAAGACAGGACCATCAGTCTACACTCTAAGGTAAGGTTGCTGCGCTCCCTTGTCATCTCCATCTTCCTATACTCGTGAAATATGGACCCTCACAGCAGATCTACAACGAAGAATACAAAGCATGGAGTTGAGGTGCTACAGACGACTTGTGAGCATTTTCTATACCCAGCACATGACCAACAACGAAGTCAGACAGACCATCACATAAGCCATTGGACAACTTGATGACATGCTCACAGTGGTGAAGAAAGGGAAATTCAGATGGTATGGCCACGTCACCAGAGAATTAGGTCTTGCAATGACCATCCTGCAAGACAAGGTGCAAGGAGGCAGAAGATGAGGTAGACATACAAAGAGTTGGGAGGACAATATTCCAATTCTAGAATGGACTGGCTTGACACCGAGCGAAGCTATGAGGGTTGCTGAGGACAGAGAAAGATGGAGTACACTGGTTAAGCGATCATCTGTGGTGCCCCAACGACATTCGAGTTACGGGATAGGATAAATAGGATAGGATAGGATAGTATAGTAGCTGTATAATTTCACTACAACAAGGCACTTTTTCATGAATAATTATGTAATGTACTCTTTCACGATTTGACTATAATATGAAACAACTTTACTAAGATGAGCGAATTCAACTGCCTTAGCTCGCCAAGTCGTGTGTAGCAGGCAACTTGTGTTGCGTTTAATCATACAAGGGAGGAGTGTAGGTTGACCTCTAAACTCATGACGTCACACTCTAGCTTCTGATTGGTCCTCGTAAGCCCTGCTTACGTATTTTTGCAGAAGAAATAAAGCATGCCCTATCCTTGTGAAATTTTACGTTAGCCAGCACGCAAGGAAATTACAGAAGGAATTCATAAGCAATAACACAAGTGTGGCCGGGTGCTACGGGTTTGTTTGTTGTTTGCTGGGTAGATTAGAGTCTCCGGACACATGAAGCTTATAGGAGACGTGCTACGGGCCAATGTGGCCGGGTTTTTAATGTTCCTGCCGACTGATCAGGCTCATATGCGCTGCGTGCTTAAGACTCTGAGCAGCAGGCGTTGGCCGATATCGGGTTGCGTTGGATTGCTACTAGAGTTTTAGAGGCGGTTAGCGCAGCTGGCCCGAAAATGATGCTGATCCCAGGTTGAATGTCAGAGGCAGTTGAGACATAGGCCTATACACTGCCTAAGCTTCATAGCTCTACCTATTTATTTCATCCTTCCCATACATCGCCCTCCAGCTCAAGAGCTGCTCAAGGCGCTGGCCGCTAAATCATCTAACCCAACCCAAGCCACCCAATTGAAACCTTTGGGCGCATGGCTTACGCCCAGACGACTGAGCACGATCCTGAGCGACTGGGGATGGGGAGAAGGGACCTAGTGCGTGCTGGGTGTATTTTGTGTAGCCGGCACTCACCCATCTATAGGACATGAGCGTCGGGATCTTTAAAGTCCGTGTGATGGAATGCGTTCGTGCACAGACTCAACCTCGGTTTATACTCTCATCCTAAGTCGTCTGTTTAGTGGGTCTGGCCTATTAGCATCGCTTAACCTCTGGCTAAACCCCTCAATATGGTAATTGTAGCGTTATTTGGTAATTTACTGCAATATGGCGAACCTGAGTAGGGGGACGGTGAGAGCTGTACTTTTGTGTGTTTTAAAAGAGAGAGAGCTATATAAAAGGAACAGCTTATTGTTATACGTGATCAGTGGAATTCATACTGACGGCGTTAGGCCTTGGGGGCCAAAAGCTAGCTCTTGCGTGAATCGGGTAAGTGTAGGTCTCATTCACAGTAGTTCGTTTTGTTTTGGCTTTGTTTGGCTCGGGATGGTTTTTGCTCCGATGGAGTTAGTTTAGTTTAGTTTGTAGACAACGAAGTGCCCGTGTATCTCACAAGTATGGTTATGGATAGACAAGACATTCAGTTAATGGATAGACAAGACATTCAGTTTATGGATAGACAGGTCATTCGGCTTGCCTTAGATTATTATTATTATTATTATTATTATTATTATTATTATTATTAATATTATTATTATTATTATTATTATTATTATTATTATTATTATTATTATTATTGAGGATTTTTATAGCGCACTTATCTCGCCGTACGTGACCAGACTCTAGGCGCTGGCCGATACAGGATCTAACTCAAACCGCCCGAGACGCCCACCCGCAGCCTTTGGCCGCATGGTCTGACGCCCGGACAACTGAGCACTATCCTGGCCAGCCAAGTGCATGCTGGGTGTGTTCTTGTTACCGGCGCTCACCCGTCTAGGACATGAGCGTCAGGTTATTTAAAGTCCGTTATGATGGAATGTATGCGACACACAGACTAGACCTCGGTTTATATTACTCTCATCCAAAGAAGTAGGAAACGGGAGTAAAGTGTCTTTCCCAGGGACACAACACAATGGCCCGGACAGGGCTCGAACCCGGGACCTTCAGATCCGCAAGCCAAAGCTCTACCATTAGACCACCGTGTAGTCGGTGTAGTCGTTGTTATTATAATCGTTGTCCTAATATAGCATGTGGCCAGCTCCACAGCTGCTGAAGGCGCTGTACAAAACATGACCTCATTCATGCCGCCCGAAGCGCCCACTACCATCCCCAAGCGGATCGGCGGAGCTAGTTCTGGCTGGTAGTACTCGTATGTTATGTATGTAAAAGGGCTAGGACGTGAGTGTCAGGATCTTCAAAGTCCGTGATATGAAATGCGTACGTGGACAGACAAGACCTCGGTTTATACTCTCGTCCGAAGGAGTAGAAGGCGCTTGCCTAGGCATCTGGTTCTTTATTGTTCGGCACTCCTGACCGTCCAATTTACATTTCGGTACAACTGCCCACAATCGCTTAACGTTCAGTTTCTTCAAGAGTTTGGCCGTCGCTTTCCCGCTGAGCCAATGCGTGCCCAGTTAGTTAATGGATGGATCGTTGTAGATTGTAGATGTACAGTATCATCATCGTCGTCATGCAAAATTGTCTTGCACATTTGACATATCCAAAACCAATTATTAAATCCAAATCTTGCAGTTTGAGACAAGATACAGTGAAATATTTCAGTACGTTCGCTTCCAGCTTCAGTCCTGTACTTAGTCATGTTTAGGCAATACTGAAGTTTCGTTTATCCCGAACGAATAAACGAACAAAACAACGCCCGAAAATTCAAACATTCTCGCTATTTGCACTACTAGTAGGCCTATGCCACATGAATTTCGCTCTCGGATCCATACTGGTAACCGTAACGTTATGAATGAGGCCTTTATACTTTAACCCTATCATTAACCTTAGTTTTTGTTGTTGTTGGTTGGTGTGTTTTTTTCCCTCTCGCCCACATTATAGACTGAGCTAACGTTGTTGATTCAGTCTCCTTTTTTTACTGACAGACTTTGGGACTGCCTGTGTTCTGCACCTGTGCTCTGTCTCAGTGTGGCACTATTGCCAAGTTCCAGCGTTGTTAATATTGCACATGACGGTGTTTCGGTTCTGGTCCGCACAATTTATTGCAGTCTTCCATGGAATGCGCGCGTGCCACAGGCTAGACTTCGGTTTATACTCTAATCAGAAGGAGCTGCAGGGATCTGAGGCGTTTGGCTGTGATTGTTTTTCCCGGTACTGCAGGCTGTCAACTAGCTTCGGGCCTCTATAGGTTATCGCTCACCGCGTCCCTCACACATCAGATACAACGTGCGAACATACCACTTCGTTCGTGGCATCGGCGCCGTTACCTACAATACACGGGTTCACCTTGTAGCTTAAGGCTTTGAGTAGAGATGTCTTAGTTGCGTATGAAGTTATGTTGGGTGATTTGGCTTGTCTGTCTTTAAATAACAAAACAGTTAGGCCGGAATTTTATATGGTTAATTGGTTGGTTGGTTGGTTTATTAATGTCTTGTTTACCAAAGATGATAAGACAAAAAGGGGTGGGTGGGTGGAGGGTGGGGGGAAGACAGTTAAACAAATCTAGCTACTGGTGTATCAATTAAGATTTTTGCCACGACGGTAAATAAATCTAAATCAAAGTCTGCTAGACTTGTTTTCCTGTCTAAGACTGGAATAAACAAGGGGGTAATAACATTGCAATCAAAAAGAATATGTTTAAGTGAGAAGGGCTGGTTACACACACATTCAATATTTCTACAATATTTGGTCCGCACAGCATCAATTCTAGTAGTATTTTATATGACATAGAATAAATTACTCTTGAAGTTTTGTAAATCACTGCGGTATTGAACATTGCCTTAGTATTAAACGATTGTGTCATATTCCTTTCAATTTGGTTTTGCAATTCCTTGGATGATGGAAATATATCAAGGTATTTTGCATTAACATTTAGGGCTCCTTGCTTAGCTTTTCTGTCAACTTTGTCATTATACACCAATCCACAGTGTGAAGGTACCCAGCAAAAGCTTATTTCTGTACCATTGACTCTGAGGCTATGTATAGCATGCTTGATCTCAATGATTAACTCTTTCCGTTCCTTGTGAACTTGAGATTGCAATGCCTAAAGTACAGACATAGAATCAAAATACAAGCCTTAAAAAAATTATTTGTAAACTAATAATTTTACTTAAAGCCATTAAAATAGCAACTAATTCTGCAGCAAAAAATTATCTTCCATTTCCTAGATGAAATGATTCTTCTATATGCAAATCCGGTATAATATAAGCAGCACCGGTGCTTCCTGATTCTAAAACAGATCCATCTGTGTAAATTTTTAAATGCTCTGAGTAATTTACACTTCAATGCATCCTAGCTTCAACTGTTACATTGTTTTCATTTTGTTTTTTGTTTTCATTGCAGCAAGTTATGTCAAAGTGAGCAATTTCGATTTCCCATGGTGGTAAAGGCGAAAAAAGATCTTGTTCAACATTTTGAAGTACATTTACATTACAAGAACCAACAAAAAGGTCTTTAGTATAAGGTGCAAGGGTTTCATAGGCTTTTACTTTGTATCCTTGCTTTGGAAATGTTACATCTGACCGCAGAAATAACTCTTCAGTAGTACTGTTATGAACAAAGCTTGCTCTTACCATATACTTTGCACAAGACATTTTTCTATACTCATCAAGGGGCATAATACCCGCAAAAGTATAGGCTTTAGAAGTTTTAGTATGAATAGGAACACCAAATGCTAACTTTATTGCTTTACTACTATCTAAGCTGGTTAATTTTCTAAGGTATGTTTTAGGGGCAGAAAAATACACTTCTTGACCATAAATAAGTTTTGATCGGACTAACGAGCTAGCAAGATGAAGAAGATTATTAACATCATGACCCCAAGCTTTCTTGCAAACTACTTTTAGGAGATTGTAACTTTTGGCTGCTTTTTGTAGTAAATATTCTATTTGTCGTTTCCATTTTAGTTTTCTTGTTAAATATAGGCCTACGCCTAAAAATGTCACTTCAGATACATACTTACTCCTCATTTTCTATAAATAACTTAGAATTTTATATATTTTATTAATTAGAAATTGTGTGTACATATATTTAATTTTACAAAGAGGGATATAAAGCTGACACTGTGTACATGGCATGAAAGATGAGTCGAATGCAGTTGTATGTGCATATTATTTGCTTGTATTGTTATTTTATAGTCGTAATTGTGTTGTCATATCCTGCTTTTAGCGTTTAGTCTAAATAGGCGCAAGCCTCCTGCACTTTAAATGGAATAAAACAACAACAACAACAACAACTTGTAGCTGTAGTAGAAACCAGTTGGTCACATCCGACCCTGAATCATTGCCAAGTAGCATGGCATCGCACGTGGCAGTGTACATTTCGTTTGCCTGTTCCTTAGTTGTCAGCACATGTTTATTGCTCTCTACTTAGCAGACGACAGCTTGAACCTATTTTCTCTTTTGTTCGCTGTTTCGACATTGTATGTGCAATTCATAATACGGCGAACAAAGACGAACAGAAAATAAACACATTTTTGGTGTAGACAATATATTTAATTTATCGCTGCTTAGCAGACGACGGCTTGCACCATTCGCATTTTTCTTTTCTTTTTTTCTTTCTGTCGCGGTCTTGTAGGAGGTATACATGTAAAATGTACGGCGAACAGCAAGAAAGCCAAAAGCTATTTTAAAAATTAAGATGGCAAGCCATTTGAATGTATTTCCAGACAGACACACGTACAATGTTTCAATAAAGCGCAAAACGCCTTTAGAAAATGGTGAAGCTCAATGACCTTGACCTTTAAACAAGTACAAATACGAATGAAATAACATGCTTTAGCAGTGGATATAAATAGCCACAAACTAAAAATGATGAATTTCGGGTCAGTTAATCTTGAGAATCTTGGGCTGCTGAGGTTAAACGATCATCTGTGGCGCCCCAACGACTTTTGAGATACGGGACAGGATAAAATAGGATAGGTTAGGATAGAATAGGATACGATGATCTAGAGATAAGGCAAAAAAAATTTTTTTTTTGAAGAAAACAGTTAAATTGGGAGCGATGTACCGACCCACTGACCGACAACCAGACTGCCACTGAAGGATGGCCCATGTTGTAAAGTACCTGTATACCACTACTGAAGGATGGCCCATGTTGTGAAGTACCTGTATACCACTACTGAAGTATGGCCCATGTTGTAAAGTACCTGTATACCACTACTGAAGTATGGCCCATGTTGTAATGTACATGTATACCACTACTGAAGGATGGCCCATGTTGTAAAGTACCTGTATACCACTACTGAAGTATGGCCCATGTTGTAATGTACATGTATACCACTACTGAAGGATGGCCCATGTTGTAAAGTACCTGTATACCACTACTGAAGTATGGCCCATGTTGTAATGTACATGTATACCACTACTGAAGGATGGCCCATGTTGTAAAGTACCTGTATACCACTACTGAAGTATGGCCCATGTTGTAATGTACATGTATACCACTACTGAAGGATGGCCCATGTTGTGAAGTACCTGTATACCACTACTGAAGGATGGCCCATGTTGTAAAGTACCTGTATACCACTACTGAAGTATGGCCCATGTTGTAAAGTACCTGTATACCACTACTGAAGGATGGCCCATGATGTGAAGTACCTGTATACCACTACTGAAGTATGGCCCATGTTGTAAAGTACCTGTATACCACTACTGAAGTATGGCCCATGTTGTGAAGTACCTGTATACCACTACTGAAGGATGGCCCATGTTGTGAAGTACCTGTATACCCCTACTGAAGTATGGCCCATGTTGTAAAGTACCTGTATACCGCTATTGAAGGATGGCCCATGTTGTGAAGTACCTGTATACCCCTACTGAAGTATGGCCCATGTTGTGAAGTACCTGTATACCCCTACTGAAGGATGGCCCATGTTGTGAAGTACCTGTATACCACTACTGAAGTATGGACAATGATGTGAAGTACTGTATACCACTACTGAAGAATGGCCCATGTTGTAAAGTACCTGTGTACCACTACTGAAGAATGGCCAATGATGTGAAGTACTGTATACCACTACTGAAGAATGGCCCATGTTGTAAAGTACCTGTATACCACTACTGAAGAATGGCCAATGATGTGAAGTACTGTATACCACTACTGAAGAATGGCCCATGTTGTAAAGTACCTGTATACCACTACTGAAGAATGGCCAATGATGTGAAGTACTGTATACCACTACTGAAGAATGGCCCATGTTGTAAAGTACCTGTATACCACTACTGAAGAATGGCCAATGATGTGAAGTACTGTATACCACTACTGAAGAATGGCCCATGTTGTAAAGTACCTGTATACCACTACTGAAGAATGGCCAATGATGTGAAGTACTTTATACGACTACTGAAGAATGGCCTATGTTGTGAAGTACTGTATACCACTACTGAAGAATGGCCCATGTTGTGAAGTACCTGTATACCACTACTGGGGTGCGATATGGGGTGGCCTCGTGGCGCAGTGGATAAGTCGCCGGTTTCCTATGCCGAAGGTCGCGGGTTCGATTCCCGCAAGGGGCGAACGTATGTGACTTAGGTACGAGACTATTGAGGTCACCGAGGGTTTTCTCCGGGCACTCCGGTTTACTCCCTCCCTTCAATAATGGTACAGGACGCAGTCAATATAAAAATTTCAAAAATAAAAAATTTGATTTTCTTTCCGTCTTCTAATAGCGATCTTCTTGCCTTTACACCACCTGTTTGAGTGCTGAATGTGTATTTGGTGTGTGTGAGGGTGGATGAGACAGGTGAGCGTGTATGTTGGTATAGATCGCCGCGCTTTGAGCCTGATTGATTTGGGGAAAGGCGCGTATATAGCATCCTGTATTATTATTATTATTATTATTACTGAAGGATGGCCCATGCTGTGTAGTACCTGTATAACACTACTGAAGGATGGCCCATGTTGTGAAGTACCTAGATACTAAAACCCCACAAAATCGCTTCAGACGAAGTTTATTTTAGATATTGAACAAAACGTTTAGCAACAAAATGTCTGCAGTGACCTTGACCTTTGCGGAAGACCAAATGATGGCACGGTAGGCAGACCACCAACCTAAGTAATGTTCCTGTGACCTTTGGTCAAAATCCGTCAGTGGTTCTTGAGACATAGCTTCTAACGGACCGATAGACCGACATTTGGGTCGTTTTGATCCCCTCCCACCCCCACCTCACGACTGTTTCAAAGTATTCCCACAGAAAAATCTGTAAATACAATGAATTACTCTTCCCCTTTTAAAAAAAAAAGGAAATATATTTTATTGCTTTCCACTTTGCAGACGACAGCTTTCACCCTCTATGTCTTTTGTTGATTTTTATTATCTCCCTTTTTATTACAGCTATTTAAACAATTCGCTGTTTTGTTTGTTTTAAACAATTCGCTTTTCTTTTTTGGGAGGGGGGGGGAGGGGGAAGAGAGGGGGAGAGAGACAGACAGACAGAGAGTGAAAGAGAGAGAGAGAGAGAGAGAGAGAGAGAGAGAAAGAGAGAGAGAGAGAGAGAGAGAGAGAGAAGGAAGGGGGAGGAGGGGTGAAAGTGGCGAGGGGAGGGATAGCGTTCCCCAATTTCCGCGATTGACAGGCAGACCGGCAACTATGAGTAGAGTTATTGATTGTATTTGAGTGCAACTGACAGGCGACCCGTTTAACTGATGATGCGTGGGAAAACCGAAGTTCGATCCCGTGCTACACCTTTTTATTTTAAAATAGTAACTTTGTGTAGTTTTAAATGTTTTGTAATGATGTTCAGAAACTAGACTCTGCTAGAACTTGAAATTCTGTGATAGCGGAGTCCTAGATGGGTGGTTAGGCCAAATTCAAATTCAAAAAATCAAAAAATAAAAATAAAAGGTCGAACTCTCAAACAAGAAGTTTGTTGAAAAGTCAACCTTTCGGTATTAAAATCTTTCTGCATGTGTGCGGCTGTGTGAGTGAGGATGCATTGTATGGGTACGGTGCCACACCAATATCCTTGTAACGTTTTACGCAGTTCTTTTGTCTTCCTCAAGACAAATTCATTTCTTCAGATTCCGAACGAATCAGGTACTTAGTTACCAGGCTGCCGTGAACTGACAAAACCGAGCAAGTCCACAAAACCTACTTTCGATAAAATCGACGTTTTGTGTTGCGCTATATTACGCGATCGTTTCTGGAAGTTTAAGGGCATATTATAATGCAATTCCTCGATTTAAGAGTGCATACCTTGAATGTTAAAGAAATGTTTGATAGATTTGATGTTTTAAGACTATTTGTGGACTTGCTTTGTTTTGTCAGATTATTCTTGAGATAGGTCTTTGTTGAGAACATGACAAAACCAAGCAAGTCACCCACTTGGTTTTGTCAGTTTATTATTGAATTAAATCCTTGTTAAAAAAAAATTCACAAAACCAAGTAAGTCAAATCCGCTTGGTTTTGTCAGTTCACCAAACCAAGTAAGTCCCATAGGCCGTTTCTTTGTTAAAAAGTCTGACGAGATGAGTCACATAAGTTCGGTTTTGTAAGATGTGGGTGCGGCAGTTAAAGTATATGTATGTGTGTGCGTGTTTATTATTGTTTTTAGCCATTCTTCACTTAATATTCCTCGGTTGGTATGCAGGAGTCATGGTTGTGGGGTAGCCCGTAGCGCAGTGGGTAGGCGCCGGTGTCCAATGCCGATGGTCGCGGGTTCGAGCTCCGCACGGGGCAAAAATGTGTGATTCTTATGAGACTTTACGGGTCACCGAGGGTTCTCTCCGGGTACTCCGGTTTCCTCCCTCCCTTCAATATAATATTAGATGCAGCCAATTTAATTTTAAAAATACAAAACTATTTTCCTTTCAGTTTCCTATTGTACCTATCTTCCTGCCTTTACACCACGTGTATGTCTTGTATTTTGTTGCCCTTGTTGTGTGTCTGTAATATATTTGTTGCTGTTTGTTTGTGGGTTTGGGCACTGAACAGAATAGACCCAACGTTTCCCGGCGTGTCGTAAGAGGCGACTAACAGGGGTAATGTTAACACGGCATCACTGGGCGAAAGTCTTCTACACAGAAGTCACCTGCCAGGGCGAGGAACCTCACGTTACTACAGGTTCAACGACCACGTGCTCAGGGCCAAGGCGAGCCACACTGTATTCGTGGATTTCGGCTGTGGCCAACAGCCTGGAGAGGATTGGGCACCGTCAAGTCTTTTTTTGGCCAAGACACACTACATGATGACACTATCCACTAATTCCATACCGGACCGGTCGTCGCCCGGCTCAAGGACCGCGCCTTCCGTTGGCCACCAGGACGGATGTGTTAAGTATGCTACTGATGGACAATTTAGCAAGATCCGCGCGAGAAACAACATCGTCATAGGAACCTGGAATGTCAGGACCCTAACTGCGGAAGGAAAATTAGAAGAACTGGCCCACGAGTTCGACCACTATCGATGGAACGTTCTAGGTGTCACGTGGGGTTTATGGTTTCCCGTAGCTGTTCCCATACTAACAGTTCTGTCAGTCCATCATACGTCTTAGCCGTGGCTGACTGGCTAATCCACTTATCCAGCGTTGTGGACAACCTATCCGCGAACTGCGCATAGCTCTCTCCTTTCACCCTCCGATTGGTGCGGAACTTTTGCCGGTAGCATTCTCCTGTCAGTTCGAATCCCGTTAGGAGTGCCTCTTTTACTTTGTGATAGTCAGTCACTCTGTCAGTCGGTAGCTTACTGTAGATGTCATAAGCCTTTCCTCTAAGCCCTTGACTAAGCTTAAAAGACCAATGAGTGGGATCTAGTTTGTACTCTGTTGCTAGACGCTCAAACCTAGTCAGATAGAGATCTAGACCTTCTTCTCTCTCATTGAATGTTCCCAGTGGAAATGACATTCCTTGTACAGGGTTGGATGCTACCTCTAGCTGATCTGAGTGGGAAGGGGTTGAGGAAGAACTTGAAGCTCCTGATCCCAATCTTCTTAGCTCTAACTCATGCTGTCTTTCTTTTTCCTTTTCTTCCCTCTCTTTTTCTTTTTCTGCCCGCTCATACTCCCATTTCCTAACTTCTGCTTCTCTCTCTGCTGCTAATGCTGCCTTCTTCTGTTCTCCTTCTAATTCTAATTTCTTCTGTTCTCTTGCTGCTTCTAACTCTGCTTTCTTTTGCTCTGCTTCTAATGCTAGTTTCTTCTGCTCTGCTTCTAATTCTAATTTCTTTTGCTCTGCTTCTAGTTCTGCTTTTCTCTGTTCTGCTTCGAGTTTCTTCTGTTCTCTCTCGGCTGCTCTCTCTGCCTTAGCCTCCTGTTTCTCTACCTCTGCATTGATATACGCAATTAGGTCTCCCCCTGCTAAGTGTAAAGCTTCTCCTAGTTCCTTGAAGCGCAATCTCAAGGCCACTGGGTCCGACATTGCCAAACGTGTCTATGAACAACCTCTGAATCACGTGGAATACCAAAACACTAGCAATATTGCAATTCAATAAAAACAATGCAAAGACAATCAAATTCGTAATCAATAATAGAATAAAACAAGAGTCAAATGGCATACAACAGTTACTTAAGCAAAACCTGCAAAAGAACAATGCAACATACAGGCACAAAAATATTTGAAGCAAAAAAGTTTTTAACTAAAGAATAGTGCACCCAACTGATCAGTGTTATACCCTTACACTATTCTAAGTTATTCTACTACTCCTACTGTTATCTAATTTTATTGTACTTAGGTCCGGTTATACCCAATTCCTAATATACACAGATCCTAGCTAGGCTCGCCAATTAAAGTGTCACGTGGGGTTTATGGGCTCTGCACAATGGAATTATGGACCCTCACGTTTATTCGGTGGGAACTGCTAGTAGGTCACCCTATGAATTACTTTAATAAATTTATTTGTTTAGCTCGTTCTGTGTTAAGGTTGGGATACAGAGATAGATAGAAAAATGGTAAAAGATACTGTCACACTAGCTTTCACACGGCTATGAATCATATGTAGTCCAGCCACTTGATAACAGTTAAAATCACACATTTATTTCTTCTACTCTATACAAGATTCTCTAAGTACTAATCTAACTTAAAATGTCTCAGTCACTGCTAATAGTTCGATCGCTGATAGTCTAGGCAGCTGTTTTATCTTCCTCGGGCACTTTCTATTATATTTCATGTAGATTTGGACTACTGTGGTCCGTTTTACAGTTTCTGAAGAGTTGGACTACTGTGGTCCTGTTATGATCAGTTTAAGTGCACCTTGGCGTGTTCACTTAACTGCTAGATGGAGCGTGCGAAGTCCTTCTGTGAGGTAGCTTCTGGTCCACCTGGGTAGTTGTGTAGTTGGGTTCCCTTGCCACGCTGTGGGGTCTTGTAGGGGGTTTTGCAAGGTAGCTCTTTCCGGCTTGTGCGGCAGAGTCTCCTCAACCAACTAGTCGTTTCTGTGGAGTGGGGATAGCTCGGGATAGCTCGCCTGCTCGTCTGTTTGACAAGTTCAGGCCCGTGATGACTTGAGAGAATTCTAAGATTTCAAAGTCCTGCTTCCTGGTCTATGAGTGTAGAGATTTCTCTAGCTGTGGAGATGTTGACTCTACCTCGTCTCACACACGACTGATTCAAACTGCGCTAAGATCTGACACAGTCAGAACTGCTCTACCCACTGAGCCTGCTCTGATTGGTTAAAACGGTCCGATTCAAAGCTCAAGTGCTGAGTCACTGCGCAGCGTGGGTCGGGCTCGCGGTGTGTGGTCTGCTGTGTAATTTAATTGCTGCTGTGTTATAGTCTAACTTCTAAAGTTACAAGTACTACACATGGCTAAATAGTCACTGGGCAGAGTTAAAACTAGCCAATTCGTGACACTAGGCATCAGCGAACTGCGCTGGAAAGGCCTAGGTGAAACAACGACCGACAAAGGCCACAAGCTCTATTTCAGCGGTAGAGATGACAGGCACGAACACGGCGTTGGATTCGTGGTCCACAAGAACATTCTAGCCACTGTCATGGGTTGCCGCCCAGTCTCCAGTAGACTCATTACCATCCCCCTGAGAGGCAGCCCCTTTCAACATCACCATCATCCAGGTCTATGCCCCAAAATCAGACTATGACGACAGCGAAGTGGAGGATTTTATGAAAATCTACAGGCGGTCCTTGACCAAGTGCCGAAAAAGGATCATAGTGCAAGGCGACTGGAATGCCAAGGTTGGCCAAGATGCGCACCACAACTGGGGAGACACATGTGGATCCCACTGCAACAACGAGAAAAATGACAGGGGTCTGAGATTCTTGGAGTTTGCCAGATACAACAATCTGGTACTGGCAAACAAGCTTGGTCTCCACAAAAACTCCATACGATGGACATGGCACAGTCCCAGAGGGGAGCATCACAACCAAATAGACTACATCATGGTCAAGAAACGCTTCAGATCAAGCATCAACATTGGCAGGACACGCACTTTTCCAGGAGAAGACATCCGAAGTGACCACGATCTCTTGATGATGTCTTTCCGGCTCCACTTGAAGAGAGTAAATACAGCAAAGTGCACTAGACTGAAGTTCGACCTGGACAAACTGCAAAACCCGGAGGTGGCAGAACTATTTCAGGCCACAATTGGAGGGAAATTTGCACCACTGCTCATTTTGGGGGCTGGTGAAGTAGATGTCAACACCATGACCACCACCTTCAACTCAGCTGTGATAGATGTCGCCACTGAGATCCTTGGCAAGCACCGACAAAAGACAAAGCCGTGGATCACACCTGAACTTTTATATCTGTGTGATAAACGAAGAGAGATTAAAAAAAAAAAAAAAAAAAAAAAGAACACCTCACAGGGAGCTGATATCTACCGAAAAATCAACAATGACATCCGAAAAGGCATGCGCACAGCAAAGGAGAACTGGATAGAAGATCAATGCCAGGAAATAGAGAACAGTCTGAACAAGAACAACAGCAAGAATGCCTACCAGACTGTAAAGTGGCTGACAAGTGTCAAACAGCCCAAAGTCTCCACGATCCAAAGCAAGTCTGGAATATGCCTTACAGAAGAACAAGAAGTCTTGGACAGATGGACAGAGTACTGTTCGACCTGGACAAACTGCAAAACCCGGAGGTGGCAGAACTATTTCAGGCCACAATTGGAGGGAAATTTGCACCACTGCTCATTTTGGGGGCTGGTGAAGTAGATGTCAACACCATGACCACCACCTTCAACTCAGCTGTGATAGATGTCGCCACTGAGATCCTTGGCAAGCACCGACAAAAGACAAAGCCGTGGATCACACCTGAACTTTTATATCTGTGTGATAAACGAAGAGAGATTAAAAAAAAAAAAAAAAAAAAAAAAAAAGAACACCTCACAGGGAGCTGATATCTACCGAAAAATCAACAATGACATCCGAAAAGGCATGCGCACAGCAAAGGAGAACTGGATAGAAGATCAATGCCAGGAAATAGAGAACAGTCTGAACAAGAACAACAGCAAGAATGCCTACCAGACTGTAAAGTGGCTGACAAGTGTCAAACAGCCCAAAGTCTCCACGATCCAAAGCAAGTCTGGAATATGCCTTACAGAAGAACAAGAAGTCTTGGACAGATGGACAGAGTACTGCTCTGACCTTTACAACCATACACCAAATGGAGACCCATCAGTTCTAGCATGTCCCGAGAACAGAGAAGAACAAATCCTCCCAATTCTTCAGGAAGAAGTTGAGGCAGCAGTGCTATCGCTAAAGAAAGGGAAGTCAGCGGGAGTGGACTACATACCCGCGGAACTGCTACAAGCAGGAGGAGAAGCGATGATTGATGCCCTCACTATTATCTGTAACAAGATCTGGCAGAGTAGAGAGTGGCCTATACCATGGGCCAAGTCGCTTGTCATCACTCTTTCCAAAAAAGGTAACCTTCAGGAGTGTAAAAATTACCGCACCGTCAGCCTCATCAGCCATCCCAGCAAGGTCCTCCTGAAAATAATACTCAACAGGTTGAGACCCCAAGCTGAACAAGTCATAGCTGAAAAACAAGCAGGATTCAGGGCAGGGCGAAGTACCACTGAACAGATTTTCAACCTCAGAATAATCTGTGAGAAATACCTACAGCACCAACAACATCTATATCATGTGTTCATAGACTTCAAGAAAACGTTTGACCGAGTCTGGCATGCAGCTCTATGGGCAACAATGAAAGTGTACAATGTCAGCCCTAAAATTATTGAAGCCATCAAAAGCCTGTATGACAAGGCTACAAGTGCAGTCCTCCACAACAGCGCCATCGGGAACTGGTTCAGAACAACAATCGGTGTGCGTCAAGGATGCCTACTCTCTCCAACACTCTTCAACATCTTCCTAGAGCGCATCTGTGTCAGATGCTCTTGCAGATCACGAAGGCACAGTCAGCATCGGGGGTAGAGCAATCTCCAATCTTCGTTTTGCGGATGACATTGATGGATTGGCTGGAGAAGAACAAGAACTTGAACAGCTGGTACAGAGGCTTGACACCACCTCCAAAGCTCATGGAATGGAAATAAGTGCAGAGAAGACCAAAATGATGACCAACAACACCAATGGCATCAACACGGACATCAAAGTCCAAGGCCAATCCCTCAACACAGTGTATAGCTTCAAATATTTAGGAGCCATTGTATCAGACAATGGGTCCCGACAGGAAGTCCTCTCCAGGATCGCACAAACAACTGCTGCCCTGACAAGGTGGAAAGCCATTTGGAAAGACAGGACCATCAGTCTACATTCCAAAGTAAGACTGCTGCGCTCCCTTGTCATCTCCATCTTCCTATATGCTCGCGAAGCATGGACCCTCACAGCAGATCTCCAACGAAGAATACAAAGCATGGAGATGAGGTGCTACAGAAGACTTCTGGGCATAGTCCGACAGGCCATCACTCAAGCCATTGGACAACACGATGACCTGCTCACAGTGGTGAAGAAACGGAAACTCCGATGGTATGGCCACGTCACCAGATCATCAGACTTTGCAAAGACTATTCTGCAAGGCACGGTGCAAGGAGGTAGAAGAAGAGAGAGACCGAAAAAGAGGTGGGAGGACAACATTCGAGAATGGGCTGGTTTGACACTGAGCGAAGCCATCAGGGCTGCTGAGGACAGGGAAAGATGGAGTATGTTGGTTAAACGATCAACTGTGGTGCCCCTACGACCTCAGGATTACGGGACAGGATAGGGTAGGATAGGATAGTTTGTTTGTTTGTTTCCACACCTCGTGGAAGTTGCCGCGTAGGCGGAAGATCCACAGGATCCTTCATGGTGGGCAGGAAAGTACATGAAGAAAACTCTTTTTCAAAGAGCCGAACACGTCCTTTGCTGACTAAAATTTCGCCATCTTTGTCACAGGAAAATAATATTGCACAGCAGCAATAACATGGATTCTCACTGGTCCACTACATCGTAAGGCACTTTCTCATTGGTCGGGAGGACTTACTTTTCTTTGTCAGGTTATTATAGAAGATGACGTCATCATGCCAATTCGAGCATCAGGCAGAGTATCGCCGAAACAAAAGCGCAGTGGACTTGCTTGGTTTTATCAGTTTATTCCCCCACTTAAATGTTTTTTAACAAGGACTTACTCTATGATATCTCCAAATCTAAACCTAGTTCGGATTTGATTTTTACAGGTAAGATGCGTCATTCTCTTGCAAGTTTGATGGCGCAAAAACCTCATTTTCGACCTTAGGTGGACTTACTCGGTTTTGTCAAATCACGGCAGCAGGGGACATACCGTGCACAAGCAATACGTTTGGCCGTGAGGCGCACTCATAACATTTCATGAATTCAGTTATCACAGTCATAGAGGCAACATTAGGGCTTGCAAATAAAAACAATACAGTACTCCTCTCTTAAGGTGACCCCCCACGGGACCAAATTTTTGTTTGATCTAAACGAGGGGCACCATAAACAGTCCTCTGATAAGATCAACTACCAGTAAAAAACTTGATCTTATACGAGGTGCTAAATTTTTGTGTCGTGTGACAGTGTGTGTGTGTGTGTGTGTGTGTGTGTGTGTGGGTGCGAGTGTGTGTGTGTACATGTGTGCACGTTGGTGCGCGCGTATGCATGTATGCATTACTGTATATGTATTTTTTGTGCGTGTGTATGATGCGTAAGCACACACTCAAACGAACGGATGCAAGCATGCATACACATACACACACTCTCTCTCACACACACACACACAACACAACATAGCATCACAAGACTTCAGGAGTGTGAAAATTACCGCGCCATCAGCCTCATCAGCCATCCCAGCAAGGTACTCCTGAAAATAATACTCAACAGGTTCAAACCCCAAGCTGAACAAATCATAGCTGAAGAACAAGCAGGATTCAGGGCAGGGCGAAGTACCACTGAACCAATTTTCAACCTCAGAATAATCTGCAATAAATACCTACAGCACCAACAACATCTTCAGGAAAGCTCTGTGAGCAACCATGAGAGTGTACAACATCAGCCCTAAAATTGTTGAAGTCATCAAAAGCCTGTATGACAAGGCTACCAGTCCAGTCCTCCATAACAGCGCCATCGGAAACTGGTTCAGAACAACAAACGGTGTGCGCCTAGGATGCCTACTCTCTCCAACACTCTTCAACATTTTCCAAGAGCGCATCATGTCAGATGCCCTTGCAGATCATGAAGGCACAGTTAGCATAGGTGTTAGAACAATCTCCAACCTTCGTTTCCCGGATGACTTTGATGGATTGGCTGGAGAGGAACAAGAACTTGAACAGCTGATACAGAGGCTTGACACCACCTCCAGAGCCTATGGAATGGAAATAAGTGCAGAGAAGACCACAAATAATGACCAATAACACTAATGGCATCAACACGGACATCAAGGTCTAAGGCTAATCCCTCAACACAGTGCACAGCTTCAAATATTTATGAGCCATTGCATCAGACAATGGGTCCCGACAGGACGTCCTCTCCAGGATTGCACAAACAACTGCGACCCTGACAAGGTTGAAGCCCATTTGGAAATATATGACCATTAATATACATTCCAATGTAAAGCTGCTGCCCTTCCTGGTCATCTCCTTCTTCCTTTACGCTTGAGAAACATGGACCCTCACAGCAGATCTACAACGAAGAATACAAAGCATGGAGATGAGGTGCTACCAAAGCCGCTAGCGTACTCTACTCCAGGCCTTCTCAGCGCGCGACTGGAATCTCTGACTGGGGGCCTACGCGAAGAAATGAAGGGAAGCAACTCGTAAAAAACCTAAAAGGCTAGCGATCAAACTTATTACCGCAACACAAAATGAAGTTGCGTAGGATTTGAAATTCGACATTTTTTTTTATTTTTATATAACCCTTTTTCCTTCCCAAACCACTGTATTTGATTAGTGTGAGATTAAACTGTTATTTAAGCCGCAAAATTGTATCGAATACGTATGTTGTTGTGTCTGAGTTTTGTCTTATTTGCGGTAAGTTGTTAGTTCGTGTCAACATCCGCTTTTACAAAGTGGCATGCTACTGCACTCTGTTCTTAATAAAATAATTCAATCTTCAATAGTTTCCAGCAGTTGTGTTTGATCATGGGCAAGAAATGTTGTGTGTACGGCTGCAAAACAAACTATGCGTCTGAAAAAGAACGCGAAGCGGGTAAAAAAGTGTCTGTGTTCAGATTTCCAAAGGAAGATAATGCGAAACAGGCATGGATTTCTGCGATTCCAAACGCCAACGTGACTGTTTCCAAAGACACTGTGATATGTGAACTGCACTGACCTTCAGAATTTGAAACTATCAGCAAAAATGGGAAACTCCGCCCTTTAGATCCTCCATCTGTTTGGCCAAATGTTCCATCAAGCCAAATCCCCACCCCTGCCCTTCCTCTTCGCACAACAAAGCGTGCATTGTGCTCTCAGAGAAACATAGAGGAAGACCAACTTGCAACCTTCTTGGAGCAGGACGCAGTTTCTTTCTGTTAAATGAAGGACACGCTATTGCAGATTTTCTTGTACCTGTGATTACTTACATGGATGAAAGTGTTTTGATTGTACAGTCGAAAAAACTTTCGCGTGGAATTCCATGGTTTGTGATAAGGATTAGTAGTGATCAAACATTCAACAACTTCCATCTGGTTGTGCGATGCACAGCTCCCTCCCTGTCCAAAAATCGCATCACCACACTGACTACCTGGTCAGCACTGGAGGAAAATATGAGATCTCTGAACTGCCTAGAAATGACTGATAAAAAACAGATCTTCCAGGAACAACTGCAGGCCATGGGAACACAACGTGTCGGCAAACCACTGTACACACCAGAAATCATCATCAGGGCCTGTCAGTATTTTGCAACGTCCAGGTGCCTCTATCAAAGACTCAGTCAAGATTTTCAATTGCCATCAACACTGACAGTGACACTGACTCGCATCACATCAAAAGTTGCAAAGCTCGACGATGGTGCATTTTCAAATGCAGTTTTCAAGTCAGTCGAGGAACGCCAGAAAATGTGTGTGATTATGCAGGACGAGGTGTATGTATGCACAGCTGAGGTCTGAAGTTGCACTGCTGAGGTCAGTCTTGCCATTTGATTTTCTGTCAATGTCTGGATTCTAAATCTCAGCGTGTGATGCTACTCAAATGACCACTTGCCAATTAAAATTATGTATCATTTCAACATGTTTTTTTATGTTTAGTAACCATTTACACCTACAACCTCAAGTGAGGTTGAAAAAAAATCGTTGATTGGGAGTTAGCTGCAAAAGAGGAGGGGTGGGGGGTGAGGGGGAGTATGATGGGTGTTTGAAGGAGGTTGATAATATGAATTATTTAGAATGTATAAGAAAACAAAAAGGTCCAACACTGATTCTTTAGTAAAACTTCTTATCTATTAGTTTTTCAACAGTGACAACGAAAAACACTGACAACTATACTTATGCTGTTCATATTTAACTCATGGATTTAACTCTATTATAAATACAAAACAGCATATAAAACACTCTTTCAAAACCAAAATACAACGTTTTGTTTGATATCTATACTTCTTTTTAGCAGAATAATCAATATAGTTTGCTTGTGTGTGAATTGAGCATGAGAAAAGAACACATAAATGTATATAGTAACAAAGAAACCATAGGCCCCCAGTCTGAGACCCCAGTCGCGCGCTGAGAAGGCCTGTAGTAGAGTAGGCCATGGGTGCTACAGAAGACTTCTGGGCATTTCCTATACGCAGCACATCATCAACATCGAAGTCCGACAGACCATTACACAAGCCATTGAAAAACACGATGACATGCTCACAGTGGTGAAGAAATGGAAACTCCGATGTTATGGCCACGTCACCAATTCATCAGGCCCTGCAAAGACTATCCTGCAAGGCACGGTGCAAGGCGGCAGAAGAAGAAGGGAGACAGAAAAAGATGTGGGAGGACGACATTCAAGAATGGACTGGCTTGACAATGAGCGAAGCCATGAGGGTTGCTGAGAACAGAGAAAGATGGAGTACGCTGGTTAAACGGTCATCTGTGGTGCCCCAACGACCTTTGAGTTACGGGATAGGATAGGATATGATAGGATAACATCACACAACATAAATGGCATTTAAAAAAACAATTAACATTTTCAATTTGTAAAAAATGCAATGACGTGGACTTCGCACCTCATATTGCTAGTGCACGGGTCACTCACCGGTCCACAAAATAATACAATATATAATGATAAGAGGAAAAAGTACTATAACTCTCAAGTTTACGGAAAAGATTGGCCTAATAATTACGTTATGAATCATGACTGTGTACGTGTTATGACAGTATTTGTTTAGCTCACAGTATCTAAGTGCAATCCATGCAATTTAAACACAAGTGGGTGAAGGTGCGAACAAAGAGCTTATTACGGAAAGAGAGGGAACTTCCATTATGTCCTATACAAAATTGCGAGACGCTCTCACGGATTATTTCCCTTTGCTCGGGCTGGCTATATTTCATCATCTGCTATATGAATGATCTGTGCGTGGTAACTTATTGAGCCTATGCCATTGCACAAGAACATTTTTATGGCAACGTTTGCAAAAACCAAACTTTTAACCATCATTATTATTAACATTCCGCTACTGCTGTCTTTTTTGTTTGTTTGTTTTTGTTTATGTTTACTTATTGACATTTAGTAGGTGCTTTTATGCTGCTTATGTGTGCATGTCATAGGTTCGTTTTCTGCCCTGGAATTTATTATTTTTTAATCAATGACAGATATTTTAACATTAAAAAATGCATGACAGACTGTTTCATTTATCCGAAACTGTGTAAATCCGTAATCGTGAGAGAGAGAGAGAGAGAGAGAGAGAGAGAGAGAGAGAGGGGGGGTTGGGGGAAGAGAGAGCTCTGTCATTCAATCAATTAATCACAATAAAGCAAAATAACAAAATGTTTCACTAATAGTGTGAATTTAATTTATATCAGGTGTCCCCCCAACCCTCTCACCTCCCACATCACTGGCTTAATAATATCAGTCACTTCATGGAAAATAATTAATTAATCAGACAGAACAATCAGAACCTAGACTACAACATTCCACGCAATATAGATCTAATGCACAGAAATTCACAGATCAGAACAAGGACTGAGTTTCTACATTACATTTTTTCCCGTTTACACTCAAACGAAAAGGGATTACAACAGATCAAGGACCACTTTTGTGCCTAGGTAAGGGGTTATCTTGCACAGTAATTGATCACGAGGAGAAAACACACTTAGTCTAATTTAACATGTTAACATAAGCAGTTTGACGAAGCCAAACTGCCAATCTGACAACATCTACGTTTGAAATGTAAGTACAAATATAATAGTCAAACAACCTAGAAACAACGTAAACAGTGAGCGACCATTTGAACGTAAACTGTCAGCAAGCAAACAGTTTTTGTTTTATCACATAGAATAGATATAACATGAATCACTGAAGCCTCCTCCGGGATTGTTTTAACAACACTGCAGCAGTCTTGGTTTAGGCCTATATAAACACACAAAAAAGAAGTTTTTCGATTGCAATTTACCTTTCTTTGTCTCTTGGAAACTTGAAAAAGAACTTGCCATCACAATTTTCTTGTATCTGGCATTACGGCAATTGATGGCTGTGCAAAAGTCACCGCCCTGTTTTACTCGGTCGCCTTTTGTCTTTCTGCCACGAGCCATTTTTAGCATGTCGACAAGGGAGCGTAACTCGTATCTTCCGTCTCGCGGTTCTGTTCCAAGTTCCCCCTCTTTCTATAATACGCTCTTTGGTGCGAAATTTAATCAGTCATCAAGTCACAGTTGATCTTAACCTGCATGTCCGGGTATAATGACGATGACTCATGGGTTAGTTCGTTGATCTGTCACTTAATAAGTGCAATCCATGCAATTTAAACACAAGTGGGTGAAGGTGCGAAATTTAATCAGTCATCAAGTCAAAGTTGATCTTAACCTACATGTCCGGCTATAATGACGATGACTCATGGGTTAGTTCGTTGATCTGTCACTTAATAAGTGCAATCCATGCAATTTAAACACAAGTGGATGAAGGTGCGAAATTTAATCAGTCATCAAGTCAAAGTTGATCTTAACATGCATCTCCGGTTATAATGACGATGACTCATGGGTTAGTTCGTTGATCTGTCACTTAATAAAGGCGCTGAAAAAACAAGTGCTGGACTCTAACAGGCGCAGAGTTCCATCGCGTGCTGTCACACACACACACACGCACACACACACACACACGCACACACACACACGCTTGTATGCAATCAAAACCATGGTTTCTTTAGAATGTAGGAATCGGAAAGTGATTTTGTGATGGAAAAAAAGTAGAGAAAAGGGTTAGGGCAAGGGCTAGCGATAGATCTGCAACTAACCCTTACCTGAACCCTTCTCTAAGAAGTTGACCTAGTTCGTCTCCTTTTGGCGACGAAATAGGTCGAACTTTCTTCAAAATTTCCGAAAAGGGACTGGATTTTCTCCGTCCCGGATAGAGCACTCCCTTGTACGTAAAACACCCTCATGCACTATACACACCGACTCAACCAAAGCTTTTAGGTTTTGAGGTTAGTTCAGCCAGGCTAGCTATAAATAGCTTCGCCGATAGCTTCGCCAGTGCTTCTTTCCTTTCCTTTCACTGGAAGGGAGGGTGTAGGCAAGCTATAAATAGCCCGCAGCCAGCAAAATGTGGGGGAACCTAAGAGTGCTGCTCACATAGGCATTGAGCTGGTGTGTATAACTGCACTGCCATGCACTAAAAGAGCACTCCCGCGCATTTTGAAAAAAGTGGGGCCCTGGAAAAAAGTGGGGTCCGAGCAAAAGACCCCATTTATGACTAAAACAAACAAGGTTGAGCTACCACTTTGACATCAATACACGTGCACCTACACACACCTACACACACACACACACACATGTGACAGACTTACCAGCACAGCGTCCCACGCTATGTGAACAGGAAATGACATCATAAGGAATATATGACATCATCTCAAAACAGGAAGTGACCTCATAAATGACGTCATCTGTGACATCAATTTCTCTTACGCAGTAGTTTCCTCCATTTGGGAACCAAAACGGGGTTGACGTTATCGGAGGTTTTCCCTTATGCGAGGTGAGGCTAAGCGAGGAATTCTAAATGGTACAAAGAAGGTGTTTGGCCGGGACCAACAACCTGATTGATCTTATCCGCGTTGTGACCTTAAACGGTAGTGACGTTAAAAGAGGAATACTGTACATAAAACAAATTATGGTAGAGTGGAGTGTGGACTTGAATTATATTACAACAATTAGTTTATAACGCAGAGATAGAGTGTTATGTCTCTGTGTGCTTGTTTGTGTGGTGTTTGTATGTGTGTGCGAATGGGGGTGTGTGGGAGGTTGGGGTAGATTTGGGAGGGAAAGGATATGTAGGGGAAGGGGGGATGTGTTTGTGTGTGTGTTCCAGTCAACAGTTTATAAAGGGAAGCAACTTTAGGGTAGTGACAAAGGGAGGCGAGCGTGTCTATTGGTTTGTTGGTCTGAGGCAAACTGAAACGATAGGATACCAAAACCACTGGATGAATTGAAGTGGGTTTTGTTACATACATTACACAGAAAAGAGTAGCAAATTGTATTACTCTTGCTGCCCTTTACAAGTGGTTTTCTTCTTGTTGTTGTTTTTGTTATTTTTCATTTGCAAACAATTATTTTATTTCAATCGTAGTATTATAATGTTATACAGAAATGCTGCATCATTGTCGAAAAGCAATTTCAGTAATATATATTTTAAACATGTCTACAGCAATTGTATACATCAGCTGAAATTTCAAACACAATGAAAATGAAAGCCGGCATTGAAAATTATTTTTTACATTCCTTTGAAGTATAATAGTATTATTAGTTTTCCAAAACAGAACGGCTTCATGAGCATCTATGTAATGGACGGATATTTTAGTGTGGGTGCCTGTTTATACTATCTGAGTGCATGCAAAATATATCTGACTCCTAAACGAAAAAAACGTGCGTGTAAGACTTCTGTTATCTACCACACCCACAAACGTACCGACTCTTCTCAACACAAACAAACACCAACACAAGATATCAGTTCCACGCTCTCAAAATTTATATAAATAATCAATAATAATGCTTATCAATCGTTCACTCTAATCTTTCACACAAATTCTTCAACACTGTTATACTTTATACATATGTCTCAAACTAGTCTTCCTGTTCACAAAATATCACTGTAGTTTCTGTAGAGACTGTAGAGCTCAAACAACCATCCGGTATACAGAAATCCTGGGTTCAATGTAAATATAAAATAGGACTGTACCTTTTTCTACGGTAGAGGCGAGAACACACACAAGCTGGTGACTAACTTCCGGTGACGTAACATGAGCCAGCAAGACGATATACTTTCGTCGACGGACGGAGGGACTAGCCTGCCCCAGTCCGTCCGGAGGAAACGTTGTCTTGTGTCGAACCTGAAGATAGGGTCGATCCCCCTTCGATGCTTCGGAGATCACCTTGTCCTCGTGTCGGACAGGACGGAGCCACTCTTGCTCCCAGTAGGCCCTAGCACCAACAGGCCGCTATTATAACATACATATACAGACGTCAATTCTCTGACTCGGATAATTTATTTATTGTTCTTTAGTTTCACCCTTTCTCACCTCCCTTTGTTCCTCGTTTGTCCCATTCTGTTTCGTATGCGATCACCACTTTCCTTCTCCACCACTATTATTCATTTCCAGGTAATCACTTCATGAATGAAAATTACTATTAACCAAACTCACGCATTTCATTCATACTTCATTATCTACTACCCTACAACTATCGCCCCACGTAATTAATAATATTATTACATCAATGAAAATTCAATATTCCATCTCAGTGGACAACAGCTCACCATTACAACAAATGCAATACAAAAATATACTTATCCGCCATTTTACAATCATAAAAACATTATAAATACCTGTAATCTTTACAGCACAAAAATAACCACTTCCAGAGAGAAACGACCACAAACCAATACACCGTGATAGGTTTTCAATGCTTTCTTCCTCTGTAACTTTCTTTTCTTTTCTTTATTTTTTCTCAACTTCTTTTCCGGGCCTACTATACACACGTCCTCACCGTCTGACACCCACAATTCGACTCCGTACTTTTCGCCTCTAATTCAAACTATCTCTTCATTCATTGGCTCAAGGCTTTTAGCCAATCAAAAATCATTAATTATTTTTAATTAAAAAATACCGGGAAAATCCCGTCCTCAACACTATCAATAGCTGCTGTTCTCAAATGACCTAAAATGATATAAAGTCGGGCTCCAGGCAGCACTCCCGTTGGGTTGCGGGGGTTTCTGAAGAAATAGGATCTCAATTCAATCAATATTTCATTTATTGTCTATTCACACATTCAAATAGACAATAAATGAAATATTGATTGAATATATAAGAAATATTGATTGATTGAATAGGATCTCCACTTTGTGGAAATTTAGTGCTTTAAATTACCACTGTTTCTGTCATTCTCATTTGTTCGTTCTCGTTCCTACTATGTTCTATCAATCTATCTTCTTCGCTAGACCAACCACCTGCCTGTTTTATTGAAAACTCTCCCAAACTCCTCATTTGTGTATGGGATCTGTTGGGTCAGCTTGGGGATATTGGACGCTTTCTGCCAAATTCTCACTATAGTTTTCTGTGGTATTATTATTTAGCAATGTAGGCATTTTATATGTATGGGTTTTGTTAATATTTTATAACGATGTTTATGTTCTATTTTGTTCTTGTAAACACTTATCAAGATTAGCATCGCAGCTGAATCGGCTGTTGATGAACAACCGTGTTACATATAGCTTTTTTTGTATGAATGGATATCATTAAATGTAGGTGAAAGCCCTTTCAATGATTTTGACATAACATTTTGTGGAGAGGTATTTGATCGATTTTCAAATGTTTTTGAAGAACAACTTGGAGTATAAGCAGGGGCGTCGCACACGGGGGGGCAGGGGGGGCACCTGCCCCCCAATAATTTGGCAAAAAAAAAAAAAAAAAGAAAGAGAGAGAGAAAGAAGAAAAGAAGAAGATTTCAAACGATAGAGGAAGGCAGGAAGAATCAATAATTAAAAAAATCACCATATTTTTAAACCGTAGTGTAAAGGACTAACGTACGAAATAATATTACAATAATCTATTAGCATGTGCCTGTGTTTCACAACAAAATATTTCGTGGAGCTAACGCAATCACCGGGCAGCAGAGCTGGCTTTCGCTGTTTGAAAGAAGTGTCATTTCATCACGCAAAGAGCAAAATTAACAAAACAATGGAATCGTCTGTTTTCCAGGTTTGTTGATATCAATTATTTACTTTAGTCTGTAAAATGAGTAAGGCAAGGGTGAATGTGCAAGTGTCAATAAATAGTTGAGGTGCGCGGCATTTTTTAATTTAGATTTAGTTTGTTGATAGGCCTACACGAGCACGTGCTTTGATCGCAAAAGGGGAAAAAAAGGACCCGTTCGCTTTTCTGGGGACAGATAACGTGGGCTTGACTGCTTTGATTATTACACCCACCCCCCCACCCCCACCCCCCATTATAGGTTTCACTTGGTTTGTTTGTTTGTTTGTTTTGTTTGTTTATGTGTCCGCGAATAGATCTCCGATGTTTGTGGACTGAACTAGCTGAGATTTTGTTCATTGACTACTAGTAAGATCATCTCGATCCTTCCCAAAATCCAAGGTCACAGCTAGGTCAAAAAGGTCAAAACCTTACCTTTGGCTCCTTTTTTGGTCTGTAAAAAGATCTCTGGTGTGTGTAGACCGAATGACGTGAGGTTTTTGTGTAAGGGTTACTAGAACTCGTGGCACCATCCTCACAATAGTTCAAGTTTACAGCTAGGTCCTAAAGGTCAAAACTTAAATTTCAACCTAGATGATTATGCGGCAGGTAATTAATGTTCGTGTTTCCTGGTTTTAATCATTATCACATATCGCTAATCATGTATTTGTAGTTTCTGGAAATGAATCTTGTATTTTCAGTAAAGAAGAACATAAATAATTAAATGTTTTTACTCTCAGTCTTTCAGTTGGATGAAGGTACGAGGATATATTACAGGGTGCGTCCCGCTTGTCAGCCCCCCCCCCCCCCCACCTCCTCGTCGACAGGGTTGCCCCCCCCCCCCCCCCCCCCCAATATTTTGGACCGTGCGACGCCCCTGATAAGTGACCAGTAGTGAATGATGAGATTGACTGCCATGAGTGCTTGTTTGCTTAAAGAAGACTCCGAGATAATTAGTAAAATTATCTACTTTCGGACAATGATCACTTCCAACAAGTCTTCAGTATAAAGTCTATATCAGACTGCCGGGGCTCGAATCATGCGTGTGAATGTGTGTGTGTGTGCCGCGCATGTTAGCGTGTGGTGTGTCAATGCGTGTGATATTGCTAATGGGCATGCCAAAGCGTCTCTGTCTCTCTCCCTGTCTCTCTCCCTGTCTCTCTCTGTCTCTCTCTCTCTCTCTCTCTCTCTCTCTCTCTCTCTCTCTCTCTCTCTCTCTCAAATTACTCCACAGTTGATCATAATTAATTTCACACTGACATCAGCGATCAACTGATAGCAGAAGGAGAAGGGGAGGTAAAAAAAGGTAAAGGTGGTCCCATAGCCTTGTGGCCGTAGGGGAGCGTGATGTTGGAGATCCCACTTATCTTGGGCCAGCGTACTGAGGGTGATGCCCATCTCTCTCCCTCGCTGCTTTACCTTCCCCACCCTTAAGAGAGTAGGTACTCAGTCACAGTTGAGTCAGCCGGGGGCGTTGTTATTTGTCGTTTCACGTTTTGCGGTCACCCATCCAATTTTAACCACACTGGACGGTGCTTAACTTGCGACACAGTAGCGAGTGCTCCAACCACTGCGCTATCCGACACCCCGAGAAGGGGAGGTAAGTTACATACTGCTTTTGAATGCGTCCGTTCGGCGTGGCCTGGTAGCGCAGTGGATTAGTCGCAGGTTTCCTATGCCGAAGATCACGCAAGGGACGAACTTATGTGACTTACAGTAGGTACCAGACTATTGAGGTCACCGATGGGTTTTTTCCGGGTATTCCGGTTTCCTCCCTCCCTTCAATAATGATATTAGATGCAGTCAATTTAAAATTTCACAAATTAAAAAACTTCTATTTACTTTCCTTCTTCTAATAGCGACCTTCCTTTACACCACATGTTACATTGTTAGAGTGATGAATGTGTGTTTGTTGTATATGTAGGAGTGTTTGTAACATGTGAGCGTGTATGTTGGTTACAGATCGCCGCGCTTTGTGTCTGATTTAGGAATAAGGCGCGTACGGCATCCAGTCTTCTTCTTCTTCTTCTTCTTCTTCTTCTTCTTCCTCTTCTTCTTCTTCTTCTTCTTCTTCTTCTTCTTCCTCTTCTTCTTCTTCTTCTTCTTCTTCTTCTTCTTCTTCTTCTTCTTCTTCTTCTTCTTCTTCTTCTTCTTCTTCTTCTTCTTATTATTATTATTATTATTATTATTATTATTATTATTATTATTATTATTATTATTATTATAGCGCAGTGTCGGATAGCGCAGTGGTTGGAGCACTCGCTACTGTGTCGCAAGTTAAGCATCGTCCAGTGCGGTTAGAACTTGGATGGGTGGCCGCAAAACGTGAAGCGACAAATAACGACGCCCCCAGTTGACTCAGCTGTGACTGAGTACCTACTCTCTAAGGGTGGGGAAGGTAAAGCAGCGAGGGAGAGAGATGGGCATCACCCTCATTACGCTGGCCCAAGATAAGTGTGATCTCCAACATCACGCTCCTCTACAGCCACGGGCTATGAGACTACCTTTACCTTTTATTATTATTATTATCATTATTATTATTATTATTATTATTATTATTATTATTATTATTATTATTATTATTATTATTATTATTATTATTACCTGAAAGCTTTTAATACAACTGACAGGGATAAATGATGTCAAACGTTAAAAAGGCTAAAGTGCTATTTTCTTTTTTTCTTTTTTTTTATGTGTAAGGCGCAACTTTAATTTTCATTACAAACAAAACAAACCAATAGCATGATTATATGGAGACATATATGTCTATGTTGGGAACAATTAATAATATTAATTAATTGAGTTTGAATGTATAGATAGATAGATATTCAGTAGTTATAGGGTCCAGCGGACTGCCAAGAGCCGAATCAGGACCACGTTTGAATGTATAATATTCTAGGCATTATATTGTTCTTTCATGAAATTACACAAGATAATTTATGTCATAATGTGACCAATCATTTATTATGGATCTATTAAAGTAAAAGCCAACTGCAAAAAAAATATCATATTCTATCCTATCCAAATCCTATCCCGTAACTCGAAAGTCGTTGGGGCACCACAGATGATCGTTTAACCAGCGTACTCCATCTTTCTCTGTCCTCAGCAACCCTCATGGCTTCGCTCAGTGTCAAGCCAGTCCATACTCGAATGTTGTCCTCCCACCTCTTTTCTGTCTCCCTCTTCTTCTACCTCCTTGCACTGTGCCTTGCAGGATGGTCTTTGCAAGGTCTGATGCTCTGGTGACGTGCCATACCATCGAAGTTTCCGTTTCTTCACCACTGTGAGCATGTCTTCGTGTTGTCCAATGGCTTGTGTGATGTGCTGTCGGACTTCGTCGTTGGTGATGTGCTGGGTATAGGAAATGCCCAGAAGTCTTCTGTAGCACCTCATCTCCATTTTTTGTATTCTTCGTTGTAGATCTGTTATGAGGGTCCATGTTTTGCAAGCCTATAGGAAGATGGAGATGACAAGGAGCGGAACAACCTTACCTTGGAATGTAGACTGATGGTCCTGTCTTTCGAAATGGGCTTCAACCTTGTCAGGGCAGCAGTTGTTTGTGCAATCCTGGAAATTCTTGTTGTCTGATGCAATGGCTCCTAAATATTTGAATCTAAAAAATAAATATTTTTAAAATTATCACAAAAAATATTCTTTTTTTTTAAAGTCTATTTATGTTAAATATGTATAGTTTCTACTACCAAACCTTTACAAAATAAAACCATCTGACCCCAACTGCAGGCTGGTTCTTTCAACACAAAAGCGTTTCTCTATCACACTCTTCCATTGTTTAATATCTGTTTGTGTGATATGAGCTTCCCGCAAACATACATTATTGACTTTTTTCAATAATCTAAATGGGCAACCTTCTTTTGTTTGTTGCTCTCAATCCTCTTATATTCAGAGAACAAACTGTCAAGTCATAGCTAGTCAGTCAATTCGTAGCCAGTCATCAGTCAAAAAGCATCAAGCCAATGGGCAAAGTTAGTAAGCGAAGTCCAAACGCCAACCGTAGTAGGTAGTATGAGTATATCAAGTGTCAGTGGAAGAATCCTTCGGATGAGAATATAAACCGAGGTCTAGTCTGTGTCGCATACATTCCATCATAACGGACTTTAACGATCCTGACGCTCATGTCCTAGAAGGGTGAGTGCCGGGGACAAGAACACACCCAGCATACACCTAGGTCCTTCTCCCCCATCCCTGGCTGCCCAGGATTGTGCTCAGTTGTCTGGAGCGTTATTACGATACGCCCAAAGGCTGCACGTTGGCGCCTCGAGCGGCTTGAGTTAGATCCTGTATCGGCCTGCGCCTTGAGTCGCCAAGTACGGCGAAGTATGTGCGCTATACAAATCCTCAATAATAACAACAATAATAATAATCCTTCCTTGACACACCTCCAGCCTCAGCCAATGAGTGCCCTGTTTGTTTCTAAGGTGTACATGGACCAGCAGTAGTAGGAGAATCCCCAGACTTTGATCTTTTTGGCATGCCAGAGCGAATGCCTGAAAACCGGAAGTTTAGTTTGGCCTCTTGGCGAGTTCAACTTTTGTTTGCAGTGACCACTTTTTAGTTCACGAGCTGCTCTTGAACTACTGTTTTTGACGTTGTCCGTCCTCCGTCCGTCCCTCCGGAGGTGACATTTGAGCAGTTTTCTCTGAAATAAAGGACGGATTTTTTTAAACCTTGGTATTTAGTTAGAAAATAGTGCTCCCTACCAGACGACCAAAAAATTATGCATATTTGGGGACGTTATCATGGTAACGTCTTTTTTTTTTCTAATCCTATTTTCTCACAAACTACTGGAGGGATATTTTTTTTAAGTTTGGTTACATAGATAGATAGATAGATAGATAGATAGATAGATAGATAGATAGATAGATAGATAGATAGATAGATAGATAGATAGATAGATAGATAGATAGATTGTCATCGGGTTACCATAGGAACAAGTGCTGGACCCTAATGAGTGCAAAGGTCCCTTGTGCGTGCTTCAGGTGTTGAGCTGACTAAATCCTTAATAATGATGATGATAATGATGATGATTTATACTACTACTACTACTACTACTACTACTACTACTACTACTACTACTACTACTACTACTACTACTACTACTAATAATAATAATAATAATAACTACAATAATAATAATAATAATAATAATATTATTATTATTATTATTATTATTATTATTATTATTATTATTATTATTACTTTTTTTTTTAAATCGGTTGTGCGTTCTGTTAAATTTATTTATTTATATGATGATGATGATGCTAATGATGATGATGATGATGATGATGATGCTAATGATGATGATGATGATGATGATGATGATGATGATGATGATGATAATGATGATGATGGTGACGACGATAAAAATCATCATCATCATCATCATCATCACATTTATTTAGTCACCACAAGTTGTGGCGATTAACCCCTGGAGGGAACTCTGCATCCGTTAGGGTCTACCCCTTGTTTTTATTATTATGTTTTTTAAAAAAGATTTTGTTTTCCTGTTTTGGGGTGCAGGCTTATCACTCTCTCATCGCTTGCTCACTTTCTGTTGAGAATCTCCCCCTTGTCCCTGAAACAATCTGTGTGAGGACTAATCCATATTGTTGTGTTCATGTTGCAGTCAGCAGAGGCCTACGTCTACATAGGATCCAAACTCCACACAGGGACCAACTTCCATTCCCTAGTTCAGTAATCAACTCTGAGGTATTATGTCGCGTCGCTTCCCATTATTGACGTCATCAACGATTATGATGTCACTGCTTCTGTGCTTTCTTGCGACGTGCGATGGAGCAAATCTACAGCGTACGTTACGTCACCGGCGTGATGCTGTTCGTTATGGCGTGTTGATGGACGCTGGAAGCAGCAGTACCAAGGTCAAGGTGTGTGTTGAAGGACATTTTTACAAAATGTGCGAATCATCCTTTCTTTCCATTCTGTCTTCTTACAGTAAATTCGTTCTCTGTAACTTCTCGTAGTTAACGTTAGTGTTTACTCCCACCCCAAACCACACCCCTCCACAACCCCATTCCAAACATTGTTACAACTGATTCACCTCTGCCCTCAACAAACCACCACCAATACCCCCCCCCCCCCCCTCCACCACTATCAGCTCACAAAATCACTGCCTCTTTCCCCCACCCCCCTTCCCCCACCTTCCCCCTCCCTGTTTGCTTAGAACGAAACTTTCGAAATCAGATACCGAATTTTGATGGAAACTACAGGTGCTCTGGTTTTTGGTCGGGCCAGCCCGGTCGATGAGCAACCCAATCAAGTAGAATCGGGCGCTTACCCCGGTAATGAATCGGGCTAGCTCGAGCTAACTTTTCGACTCAAAGCGGGCAAGATAGCGTGGAGAAGAGCAACCAGTCAGCTACTGTCATAGGGTAACATTTTACCTCTGAGTTGAAAGAACCCGTCGTCCATTTTGATGACCCGCTCCGCTCTTGTTTGTCGATATGGCCTGATCACGTGGCAGCCTATCCCAATCACGTGGCGGCTAATTAAAATTGAAAGAGGAAACCAAAAAGATTTTACTTTCGTAATTCGACTGGATCATTAGTCTACTATTAAAAAAAAAGTATTTAACGGCAATTTTACTGCCACTAGCATTACATGATTATTGCTTTAGGTCCAGCGGACTCTTCCGAGCCAAATCAAGACCACTGCCACTAGCATAGATAGAACTTTAAACCTAGTGCTAAACACACAGTTGCAGTGAAGGAAGAAGTGACGATGCCGGTTCGCATGTTGCAACTCTCCTCTCCTACTTCATACACAATTCGCACGATGTCGATCTTTCGAAATGTGAATTTCCTGTAATGTTCTACATCATCAAGTATATTTAGAGGATTTCATCTGTCCCGAAAGACGCTGTTCCTTCGTCTCCGATGCAAAATCATTGCGAAAACAATTGCACTCGCCTTTTTAACCTCGGCAAGGGTAGACTACGAGTTACTGGAGGGAGGTAGGGTCGTTAAAATTATCGGCCGTTTGGCCGAGTGGCAGGGCAGTTTCAACTTCTTTGAATACTAGAGAAGTCCAAACCAGCGGAAGATAGTTGTTACCTTTCCTCATGGTAAATTACCAGCGGGCATTGCCTTTCTGAATACGAACGTTGGAGGATGCAGACAGCCTGAATACTAGTCCAGTTAGGTTGAGTCCTCAGACAGCAAACTGTATTCAAATCTAACCAAATAGGAATAACGCATTATAGGAATGTGTCTAAGCACCAAACAATCCATCCATTTATTTGTGTGTTAACCAGGTGTACTCGTACACGCCTGGGCAGGCTCCGACCTTCGTCCCTCAAGTCACTCAGAAGTTCAGCGTGAAAATGAGTCCTGGGATCAGCGCGTTCATCCACGCCTCTGACCAACAGTTGAAAGAGCATGTCCAGACACTGCTGCTTGCACCCACCAAAGTCTTAGGTTCAACAGATCTAAGCAGCACGCCAGTGTACATGATGGCCACTGCAGGTAAGTTCTGTAGGCTAGCAACATATGAGAGAAAATATTACAGATAGAGTCAAGTTATTACCAAAACAGACCTACGAAATTTGTTGATTTAACCAAAGAGGTTGATTTAACCTTCACTACACGTCGCTATTGTTGTGTTAAAAAACACTACCCATTTCATACAAAGAAGAGAATATTCACATCGTGTGAAGAAAATAAAGTATGGAGATGAGGTGCTACAGAAGACTTCTGGGCATTTCCTATACCCATCACATCACCAATGACGAAGTCCGACAGACCATCACATAAGCCATTGGACAACACGATGACATGACATGCTCACAGTGGTGAAGAAACGGAATCTCTGATGGTATGGCCACGTCACCAGAGCAACAGGCCTTGCAAAGACCAAAAAATGAGATGGGAGGACAACATTCAAGAATGGACTGGCTTGACACTGAGCGAAGCCATCAAGGTTGCTGAGGACAGAGAAAGATGGAGTACGCTGGTTAAACGATCATCTGTGGTGCCCCAACGACTTTCGAGTTACGGGATAGGATAGGGTAGGATAGGAAGGAAGAAAACTACCCATTGCGATAACGTAAAGGAGGTGTCCACAAACTGTGCAACAGTCTCTCAATGTCATCTCTGTGTGTGTGTATGTGTGTGTGTGTGTAGGTGTGCGTGGGTGAGTGTGTGTGTGTGTGAGAGGGCGAGAGAATATATTTTTTTATAGTTAGTTATCTAAATTAGTTATCTAAATGTGTTTATTAAAAAAATTTTCAATGTCTAAATCACTTACCAGGATAAGAGACAATAAAGGAGTTACACACGAGACACATAGAGAGAGAGAGAGAGAGAGAGAGAGAGAGAGAGAGAGAGAGAGAGAGAGAGAGAGAGAGAGACAGAGAGACAGAGAGACAGAGAGACAGAGTAATTGATTCGGACTTTGCATCCTCTTCCCTGTGTAATTCGATCGTAAACCCATCAGTTCCATTTTCGGTTCTTCTTCCAGATCCACAAAGGTTGTTCGTTGGAATCGTTCTAAAGTCTATCCACAAAGCGAACTATTGTAAGATTTTGATCCAGTTCGGTCATGTAAGAGGAGATCCTTAGAAATGAAACCAACGATGTCACTGGCAGGGATAGCTCAGTGGTCAGAGCGCACGACTTGTGTGAGTGCGTGGGTTCGAATCCTGACTTCATCAAACTATTTTCTGATTGCTGGATATTACGGGCCAGCGCCTTGAGAAGCTCTCTGAGCTTGTAAGTGCGCTATATAAGAAAAATCTCTTTCTTTTTCCTTACAGAACCATCAACCAAGATTTTTCAAAAATAACGCCAGAGTCGTCGTTAAAACGTTTTGCAATTTTTTTCAGCAAAAGAAGCGAACAACATCAACAACTGCATTCAAAAACAGAATACTAAACGCGCAGATAGCGCCTATTTAATAGCCGACCGTCTGTTCAGTGTAGAAAGCTTTAGAATACTCTGGAATGACATAATCAATACCAATCAGAATAAAGATCGTCACGAGCGTTACGTCCTAGAATATTCTACCACATTGGAAGATTTGTCTACTTGTTGCCAGATAGATCTCAAACCTTCCGTGGAAGCAATTGCACAAAAATCTCAGTATTGTCACACAGGGCAATTCAGAGGCGGCGGTTTAGGGTGGAGTTAAAAATAGACTGCCTGGGCCACTGCTATAGTGCCCTTCAAAGGTACGTTGCATTGATTGATTGATTTATTGTTGCTTTAGGTCCAGCGGACTCTTCCGAGCCAAATCAGGACCGGACAACCCCCGATCCGCATAAAAGATCTGCCGAAACAACCCTAGTGGGAAAATTGAATGCCCTCCACCGGCCAGTCACTTTACAATAAAGACATCCCACGCGGGGGACGGCTGAGGGTTGACCTCAACTACGCGAACACCCCGGTTACAAAAACAAAATAGAATACAACCATCATTATAAATCATCAACAAAACACAAACATATAAAATGCCTATAGTGCGAAATAATACAATCATAGGAAGCCCTAGTGACCACCCGGCAGAAAGCGTCCAACACTCCCAAGCTGATCCAACAGACCTCATACACAAACAAGGAGTCTTGTCCAGGAAGAGTTTTCAAGAAAAAAGGTAGGTCATTGATCTAGCGAAGAAGAAGAAAGTATAGCAGAGTGATAGGACAGATCAGGAATGGGAAAGAGCAACTGATGAAGACAGCGACAGTGGGAATTTAAAGCACTAAATTTCCAGAAAGTGGGGATACTATTTATACTGAAACACCCGGCACTCCAACGGGGGGAACTGTTGCCGCAGTGAATTAGTCATGCCTACAAAGGCAAGACAGGTTTTCAACTGGGGCTTTCACTGTTCCCTTTATAGGTTAGAACAATCTACAGTGACAAGATTGCTCATGACCCCAAGGGGTGGTACGTTGCATACTTTTTGCGCAAAACACAATAAAGAGCAGTATGTATATTGGGTGTGACAGGCCTAAGGACCCTATCGCCGCAGGACGCCAAGTCTCTAGTGGACAGACTGCGCAACCTCATGCGTCAGCCGGACATCAACCCCTTCAAGTTCCAGGACGATTACTTCAGTATCCTCTCTGGAGAAGAGGAGGCGGTCTACGCTTGGGTGGCAGTGAACTATCTCAACGGATTCTTCTCTTCTCCCATGTAAGTACTGGATTGGGTGAGTAAATGATGGAGTGAGAAGGTGAGTGATTAGTTGGGTGGTTGGCTTGGCGGATCCAGTAGGCAGCTGATGATGACGGTGACGCTGCTGATGTGGAAGAGAGCATGATGTTGGTGGTGATGAGGAGGAAGAAGAAAACGCTACTTGGTTATGATAAGGGTGACGAAGAGGTGAAGTTAGAGTACGATGATGACGTTTGTGATGATGAGGAGGAGGAAACCCTGCTTGATGATTTTGGTCATGATGGCGAAACCGATGTTGGCGGGGGCGACGTTGTTTTGAGATTGAATGAACAATGAGGTGTAACGTCTATACCCACCATTGAGGTGTAAACCATTGGCGATACGGCAGACGGAGTTAACCATCCCAGGGAAGTAAGGGTAGGAGCCTACATCAACACTGAACCACCAGAGCAATCATACTGCTAAATTGGACAGTGAGAAATGGACACTTTTATTTTGCCCACGGGGATTGGTACCAGGGTCAACAGTGTGCCAGGCGAACCGTTCGTTGCCTTGTCACAGTGGGTCAACCTCATTATGTTGTTCCCGTTACCTTGTCACAGTGGGTCAACCTCATTATGTTGTTCCCGTTGCCTTGTCACAGTGAGACAACCTCATTATGTTGTTCCCGTTGTCTTGTCATAGTGGGTCAACCTCATTATGTTGTTCCCGTTGCCTTGTCACAGTGAGACAACCTCATTATGTTGTTCCCGTTGCCTTGTCACAGTGGGTCAACCTCATTAAGTTGTTCCCGTTGCTTTGTCACAGTGGGTCAACCTCATTATGTTATTCCCGTTGCCTTGTCACAGTCGGTCAACCTCATTATGTTGTTCCCGTTGCCTTGTCACAGTGGGTCAACCTCGTTATGTTGTTCCCACGCTGCTTGCAGCGTAGCCGGGCTTATTTAGTGTTATAGGAGTAAGCCTTTGGGCGCAGCGACGCTTTATGATTCCCACCGAGGTTTGCAATAATTGTCTTTCTGCCGGTTGACATTTAACGCAATACCTAACCTCATTCTCGGCATAATCAGTCATTCAGTCCCTGTTGGTGGGCGACAGACCAGTGCGCGCCTATCCAGAATTGAAGAGAGAGAGCGAGAGGGAGAGAGAGAGAGAGAGAGAGAGAGAGAGAGAGAGAGAGAGAGAGAGAGAGAGAGAGAGAGAGAGAGAGAGAGAGAGAGAGAGAGAGAGAGAGAGAGAGAGAGAGAGAGAGAGAGAGAGAGAGAGAGAGAGAGAGAGAGAGAGAGAGAGAGAGAGAGAGAGAGAGAGAGAGAGAGAGAGAGAGAGAGAGAGAGAGAGCAAGCATTCACACACATATTGCAAATTGTAGAGATAGAAATCTTCGTTCTTCCTCTGACACCCTCATGCTACAAATACGACGCTACAAACTCTCCTCTACAGGCTGTCGATTCTTCTCAACGCTTGGTCCTTCAACTTGGAACTCTCTTCCTCTCTCTCTTCGCAGCTCTCCGAACATAGCTACTTTGAAGTCCAACTTGAAAACTCATCTCTTCCTTAAAAATGTCGGATCTCGCCTCCCATCACCATCATCATTCCTTTTTTTCTGATTCAAACCACCGCTGTCACATCGTACGCTTTCAGGCCCCCCCCCCCCCCTCCCCCCCTCACTCCTTGGCTGCTCTCCTCCTCCCCCTCCCTCCCTCGTCTTGTATAGTTTGGTAAATATTAATTTTTCATGTTAGTATTATGTCATGGCATAATTTATTAGTGTATGGTTTTTGTTTCACTTCTTTTCTTAGGGGTTTCGATGTTCACGTAAAGTATAAATGCGTGAGAACTGCGCTTGGATCTGATGTCATTAGGAAAATGCGGTATAGAATAATTTCCTTTTTAAAAGTTTTTTATTTGAGTCTGTACGCTTGATGACCATGACAGTGTGTGTGTTCAGGACCCGGAATGACTCTGTGGGACTGATGGAGATGGGAGGGGGGTCGATGCAGGTTGCGTTCCTTCCAGACGGCCCGCTGCTGCAGGAGGAGTTTCAGATATATGTTGGGAAGAAGCGCTTCGACCTGTATGCTCAGAGCTATCTGAACTTCGGCGGCAACTACATGAAAGACATGGTAAAGTCCTTTTGGTAATGGTGGTGGTGGTGTAATTGTTGTTGGTGGCGGTGGTGTAGTTGATGTTATTGTTGTTGTTGTTGGTGTTGTTATCCAAATATTGAGTCACCTACATCAAAGACGAGGTAAAATAGCCAATTTTTACTGTCATCGCTGTTGTTATGGGTTATCAGTGGTTTGCCCGCAAGTTTTGTGTGTCACCAACTATGGTAAAGAGTGTGTGAGTTTTGGTGAAGTCGGGGTCAGAGCGTGTGCGTTGTATTATATTGTTGTGTGTGTGAGGTGGATATATATAGGTTGTGTGCTTTGTAGTATGTGTCTGTGTTGTGCTGCGTTTTGTGCTGTTGTGTTGTGCTGCGTTTGTGTTGTGTTGTGCTACGTTTCGTGCTATGTTGTGTTGTGCTGCGTCTGTGTTGTGGTGTGGTACGCTGTCTTGTTGTGCTGCGTTTTTGTGCTATGTTGTGTTGTGCTGTGTTTGTGCTATGTTGTGGCTGGACCTAAAGCAATAACCATGTAATGTAATGTAATGCTATGTTGTGCTGTGTTTGTGCTGTGTTTGTGATATGTCGTGTTGTGCTGAGCTGTGTTCGTGCTATTTTGCGTTGTGTTGCGCTGAGTTTGAGTTGTGTTGCGTTTGTGCTATGTTGTGTTGTGTTGAGTTTTGCGCTATGTTGTGTTGTGCTGCGTTTATGTTGTGCCGCGTTTGTGCTATGTTGTGTTGCGGTTGTGCTACGTTTTGTTTGTGCTACGTTGTGTTTAAGCTATGCTGTACTGTGGTATGTTGTGGTTGTTTTTATGTTATGTTGTGCCGCGTTTATGCTATGTTGTGATTGCTGTGTCGTGTTTATGTTATGTTATGTTGTGTTAATGCTATGTTGTGTTTGTGCTATGTTGTGTTGTGTTTTGTGCTATGTTATGTTGTTGCGCTGTGTTATGTTGTGCTGTGTTGTGCTATGTTTTGTTGTGCTGCGTTTGTGCTATGTTGTGTTGTGCTGTGTTGTGTTCATCACGAAAACAGGGCAGGGGAGGGATTCGATAGTTTCCTCGTGTAATCCATTCCATCATTCATTGGTCTTTGTTACAAGTAGACTACGTGGGCACCTCGGGCGGCTTCAGTAAGATCCTATATCGCCTTGAGCAGCTCTTGAGCTGGAAAAGAACGATACAATAATTACAAATGACATTTTCCTGTTTTCAGGTGCTCTGGAGGCTGTGGAAAGACGCCGAGACTTCGGATATAATAGAGGACTTAAGTAACCCTTGCATGTTAAAAGGTGAGTAGACCTACTTACAGTTCAACTGGTGTGAAACTTGTTTTGTTGGTGTTAGTGCTTTGTTGTTGTTGTTGTTGTTGTCGCAACAGAGAGGTAAAAAGACTAGCAAGCAAAGCGATTTATGGTATGTACATGTACAGATGAATGAACGCATATGGCAAACCTTTTTTTTTTTTTTAAAATGCACTCCACGTTGCGAAAGTTAACATCTTCCGATGATAGCATGCTGGTTGTTGTTGTTGTTGCTGTTGCTGTTGTTGTTGCTGTTGCTATTGTAGCTGTGCATTGTTTGTTGTTTTAAAATAACCCAATTTAAACGTGCCACCTCGACAAATACGCTTAGCATTCACAGTGAGTGTCGCCCCATTGTAAAAATTTTAGCTTACAACCCAAAAATTAAAAACAACCTTTGGGATGAATAGTTATTCTTTATATCAATAAATTCCATAGTTGTTTGTGTTTATACAATAACAACCGCTTTAGCGCTTAAATAAACCTTCTAGGATATCGCAGTGCGTATTGTCATATCCTATCCTATCCAGTAACTCGAAGGTCGTGGGGGAACCACAGATAATCATTTAACCAGCGTACTCCATCTTACTCTGTCCTCAGAAACCGCCATGGCTTCGCCCAGTGTCAAGCCAGATCATTCTAAAATGTTGTTCTCCCACCTCTTTTTCTGTCGCCCTCTTCTTCTGCCTGATTGCACCGTGCCTTGCAGGATGGTCTTTGCTAGGCCTGATGCTCTGGTGACGTGGCCATACCATCGGAGTTTCCGTTTCTTCACCACTGTGACAATGGTTTGTGTGATGGTCTATCGGACTTTTAGGGTAGACCCGTTTTCGCGCGTGCACCCACACACAAACACCCTCCCCCCTCCACCCCACACACACACCTACACACGCACACACACACACACACAAGCAACAACACCACCACCATCACCACTACCAACAACAACAACAACAACACATTCCTCGACTATCCTATCCTATCCTATCCCGTAACTCGGAGGTCGTAGGGGCACCACAGATGATCGTTTAACCAGCGTACTCCATCTTTCACTGTCCTCAACAACCCTGATGGCTTCGCTTAGTGTCAACCTGTCCATTATCGAATGTTGTCCTCCCATCTCTTTTTTGGTCTCCCTCTTCTTCTACCTGTAATGTGCCATGAAGGATGGTCTTTGCAAGGCCTGATGATCTGGTGACGTGGCCATACCATCGGAGTTTCCTGATCTTGCTAAGATGTCCATCAGTAGCACACTTATCACCTCCGTCCTGGTGGCCAACGGAAGGCTGATACAATGGCTCCTAAATATTTGAAGCTATGCACTGTGTTGAGGGATTTGCCTTGGACTTTGATGTCCGTGTTGATGCCATTGGTATTGTTCGTCATCATTTTGGTCTTCTCTGCACTTATTTCCATTCCATAGGCTCTGGAGGTGGTGTCAAGCCTCTGTACCAGCTGTTCAAGTTCTTGTTCCTCTGCAGCCAATCCATCAATGTCATCCGCAAAACGAAGGTTGGAGATTGCTCTACCCCCTTTGCTGACTGTGCCTTCGTGATCTGCAAGGGCATCTGACATGATGCGCTCTAGGAAGATCTTGAAGAGTGTTGGAGAGAGTAGGCATCCTTGACGCACACCGATTGTTGTTCTGAAATAGTTTCCGATGGCGCTGTTATGGAGGACTGCACTGGTAGCCTTGTCATACATGCTTTTGATGACCTCAATAATTTTAGGGCTGATGTTGTATACTCTCATGGTTGCCCAGAGAGCTGCATGCCCGACTCGGTCATACGCCTTTTTGAAGCCCACAAACACATGATATAGGTGTTGTTGGTGCTGAAGGTATTTCTCGCAGATTATTCTGAGGTTGAAAATCTGTTCAGTGGTACTTCACCCTGCCCTGAATCCTGCTTGCTCTTCATCTATGATTTGTTCAGCTTGGGGTATCAACCTGTTGAGTATTATTTTTACGAGGACCTTGCTGGGATGGCTGATGATGCTGATGGTGCAGAATTGTGAGGATTTCTTCTTCTTCTCTGTTCTCAGGACATGCTTGAACTGATGGATTTCCGTTTGGTGTGTGGTTGCAAAGGTCAGAGCAGTTATCTGTCCATCTGTCCAAGACTTCTTGTTCTTCTGTAAAGCATATGCCAGATTTGCTTTGGATCGTGGAGACCTTGGGCTGCTTAACACTTGTCAGCCGCTTCACAGTCTGGTAGGCCTTCTTGCTGTTGTTCTTGTTCAGACTGTTCTCTATTTCCTGGCATTGATCTTCTATCCAGTTCTCCTTTGCTGTTCGCATGCCTTTTCGGATGTCATTGTTGATTTTTCTGTAGGCATCAGCTCCCTGTGAGGTGTTCTTTTTCTTTTTCAGATCTCTTCGTTTATCACACAGATCCAAAAGTTCAGGTGTAATCCCAGCTTCTTCTTTGGCCGGTGCTTTCCAAGGATCTCCGTGGCGGCATCTGTCACAGCTGAGTTGAAGGTGGTCGTCATGGTGTTGACATCTACTTCACCAGGTCCCAAAATGAGCAGTGGTGAAAATTTCTCTCCAATTGTGGCCTGAAATATTTCTGCAACCTTTGGGTCTTGCTTTTCTCGACTAGGGATCCTTTAAACGGGGTTTGTCTGTAGTATATTAGTTACTTGCACATTACAACCGTTTGTCGGCATCAGAACCAGCGGGGCGTTTTCAACCAAATCTAAAACCAGGTTTTATCTCTAGTTCTTTAAGTCCATGTTCCCCGTAGCACTGCCTTCTTGGCAGTGCATTATCTTTATTCACTTAGGAGTCTGAAACGTTAACTTATCAGCTTCCGGGGAAGAAGAGATTTAGTTCTCTCTCTCTCTCTCTCTCTCTCTCTCTCTCTCTCTCTCTCTCTCTCTCTCTCTCTCTCTCTCTCTCTCTCTCTCAGAGCCATAATGTAAGAAGATTTCATCTCCATTTCCACGGTTGCTTTGCGATCTATCGCATCATTAACTTCCATGCCTTTTACCTGTCAGCAATTTAATTAATCTAGCTTTCTACTAAAATGTAACTTGACACTAGACGCAGGGTTTATCTAGCAAGCTTCACAGCCATTTAACCTGTTTCTATCCCAGTGTTATATACACACGCACGTCCAAGGTCGTTTTGTCTGTCAACAAACGAACCTATCAGTATCCCCGCAACCTCCCCATAGCCCCCATCCTCCCCACCCCCCCCCACTCCACCTACACATTGACATTTATACGTAACTTCGTTCTTCATAGGTGACGTTAAAAGGTTCCTTTTTTTGTTTCTTCTTTTGTTTGTTTCTTAATGTGAACTAATTGTTACTAGGGAATGTATGTTGTTAAAAGTGTATGTATATGTCCGTAGTATGAAGATTTCTATGGTTTGATTACTTAATTAATTTGGAAAATATCTATGGTGTGCGAATGGTAGATTTTGTAAATTGTTTATGTTACATCAGTACAACTTATGTTAATATGATGAATAAAACTGAATACAACAAGAAAATCATTCTCTATGGCCGTTCCCATCATGGCATTCGGATGGTGTCCCGTTTATAGTTTCGTTTACTCAGCCATCTGGGGTGGTATTCATGACCGTTGGTTAAGGCTTAACCAATGTTGGTAAAATTAACGACTTTGGTTAAGCTGGAAATTTTAAATTCATGAGGCCTTAGCAGAGTTAACGACGGTTGCTAACCATGGTTATTTTAACGGAGGGGGGACCACCCGATAACCAATGGAACACTGGTTAAAAATGGCGGCCATCGTTTGGTGGCAACTTCGACAGAGACGAGCTCCGAGGAGAGAGAGAGTATTTCGCAACAGAAGTAATCCACTTGACAAATTTGATGATGTGGAACTGGTATCAAAATTTAGTTTTCGTCGGCATAACATCATCACGTTAACGATAGTCTTTTTTAAGGTTATAAAACTTCTCCCTCACGTCTTCGGCTGTTCGGATCGCACTACCAACTGCAGTCACTCTTTCGGCGATTTTTTTCCAGCAGTCGTTTTTCAGGCGGTTCGTGACATCAGTTGATAAACTTGCCATCAGTATATGTTTAAATTCTATAACGTTCTCAAGGAGAACATTAGTTTTAGTGTACGAAAAGTTTGCTTTTCTCTTTGCCATTGCCACAGCCATTTGTAGGCCTATATTTTTTGTTGACGAAAGAAGGAAAACAGCTGCTTGGATAATGCCCACTTACGGATATTCCCGCACAGCCCAAAAATAGCCTTGGTTAAGTACCAAAGGGTGGACACTCGCTCATGAATAGCGATCTGCTAAACGATGGTTAACGATACCATTGTTGGTTACAAAACCAACGTTGGTAACGTTAACCATCGCCTATAATTTAACGGGACATGAATTCGACCCCAGACCTTTCAGTTATGAGCAGAGGTGCTGTTGTAGGCTTACTTCAATTCACGTCCAATAATTGGGAGGCAGTTTGTCTTTTAGTTGGTCCATCGCTCCAAATTTCAATTTTCCCCCACCCCCCCCCCCCCCCCCCCCCCCCCACCCCAAACACTACTTTCTTCCCTCACCTCAAGAATGACTGGACCAATTTGGATTAATTTTACTATGCAGATATTTTTTTGTTACCACTACTCAACCTTTTCTGTCCTTGATCTTTTCTCTTTCTCAAAGGTCAAGATCGATGAGGTCAATAAGCACGTTTTAAGCTTTATCTCAGCACTGGCTGAACCAAGCTTTTGCATGCAGATAGTTTAGGTAGCGGCCAGCCATTCGTGCTTTAATTTTGCTTGTTTATAATAATAATAAAAAATAGTCTAATCACAACATCGCCTCGAAAATTAACACTTTTGAAAATCTTGAATTTTAGCTACCATTGTGAGTCAATTCGAATGGCTTGCCATCTTTTCTTGTTCTTTTAATTTAATGTGGTGCCCGATAGTTTTCATATTCAGGTGGCTGCTCCCTTTTCCCTGCCAGCGCGTTGAACATGTTCCCATGGAATAGTCTACTGGTTAGTTAGTTAGTTATTCATTGCTTACAGGGTCCAGCGGACTGCAAAGAGCCGAATCAGGACCACAAAATCAGGACCACAACTTGGTTGAAACAGGACTCGCCTCTGATCTGTATAAAAGGTCTGCTGAAACAGCGGTAACACTGAAGGCAATTCACCAGCCGGTCATTTTACAATAAAGGCATCCCACGCAGGGGACGCTGAGGCTATGATCTAATTTATCGAACCCCCGTTTATGAAAACAAAATAGATTATAAACATTATAAAATATCAACAAAACACATACCTATAAAATGCCGACATTACTAAATAATAATATCATAGGAAGCCCTAGTGACCATTTGGCAGAAAGCGTCGAATATTCCCAAGTTTACCCAACAGATCTCGTACACAAATGAGGAGTTTTGGAGGAGTTTTCAAGAAAAAAGATAGGTGACTGGTCTAGCGAAGAAGATAGTACAGTAGATTGATAGAACAGAGTAGGAATGAGAAAGGACAAAGGAGAAGGACAGCGACAGTGGGAATTTAAAGCACTAAATTTCCAGAAAGTGGGGATACTATTTATACAGAAACCCCCTGCACCCACACGGGGGGGGGGGGGGGGTTGGAATACTGGCGCTATACAAGACATTATCATCATCGTCATCATCATCATCATCATCATCATCATCATCATCATCATCATCATCTAAAGTATTTGGCAATAGAGGTAAACAGCGGGCATGAAAAGCGATCCGATGACTATCTGTTTGTTGTGTCTGTTCAACACTGTGTATGTGGTAGTTGTAGGAAGCGGTGTATATTATATTGTGTCTATTGTGCCAAGAACAATCATAAATAATGTCACGCATGTACCTTTGTAGTTGTAATCGGGAGCTGTGTCTACAGAGTTAGCATAAGGGTCAGGCTATAGCTAAGACTACAGATGCTTGAGATTTAGGCTCAGCCTGCCAAGCCACGCTCTTTCTCTCTCTCTCTCTCTCTCTCTCTCTCTCTCTCTCTCTCTCTCTCTCTCTCTCTCTCTCTCTCTCTCTCTCTCTCTCCCTCTCTTTTTTTGTTGTTGTCTGTCTGTCTGTCTTTCTCTCTCTCTTGTTGATTTTGGAGCCAAATGTAAACTTTCAATGCCTACAATGGTAGCTCAACGGTAGAGCGTTCACCTGAGACACGATGGACTCGGGTTGGAAGAATCCTGCGGTAGGCAAGATAAAAACCCACAATTTTTCACTGTCCATCTTAGCAGTTTGATCGTTCTGGTGGTTCAGTGTTGATTTAGATCTGTATCCCATATTCCCTGGGATGGTTATCCCCGTCTGCCATATTGCCAATGGTGGGCGTAGAGGTTAAACCTCAATGTTCATGAAATTTCAGTCATAGTTTAGTTTTATAAAAGGTAAAATGTTAACCTTTCGGTCGTTGGAAAGGTAAGCGTTTGGAACTCGCTTTTCTCTAGGCCAGCTTAATGAAGACGGTGCCTATCTCCTCTCCGTCGCTGCTTTACAGACTCCGGTTCTAAACAGAACCAGGTACCCATTCACAGATGGTTGGACTGGGATGTGTCGTGCGCTTGTTTCAGTATTTTTGTGTGGTGTGGGGGTTGCCTTCCAGGCATGATACCCCATCCAAGTACTAACCCGTCCCGACGTTGCTTAACATGAAACATTGCTAGCGTATAAATCAGTACACGTGGTTCTTTGGATTCATATAATGTACACATTGTACATCAGATTCGTGTACCAGGGTGTATCTGATTCAATTTAAACGAAGATCTTTTCGGCGTTTTCGATCTCACCAGCTCCAAGACAAAATAGAAGTGCTTCCTTAAATCCATGCACAACCTTCGAGCAATTAAAGGTGACGTAGCCCAGACTTCAGGCATGTTAAATGTCACAGAAAGAGTTTGGATCTAGGATTTGCGAAGTGCAATTATCACAGGCACTCGGGGTTTCTTCATTTCTATTTCCACTGTTGGCATATAACTTTAAATCAGTACAATTTATGTTAATCGGATGAATAAAAATTGATAAAACATATAACTTTCTGCCTTTCTGGTTTGTTCGAACGTCTGAATTGCATTGTCTTCATAAATGAACATTGAAGTGTCACGTCTATAACCGCCACCATTGGCGACATGCAGACGGAGATAAGAGGGACCGGGTAGCTCAGTTGGTAAGAGCGTCTTGCTAGTAACCGAAAGTGCTGGTTCGAATCCCGATTGGTCAAATTTTGATCATATTATTTTCCCCTGTACCAACAACTGGCCCGCTGGTGTCAGTATAAATCGGTCCAGTAGTCACCTATATGCGAAAGTGTCGTGTGACTATAATCTACAAACAACAACAGACGGAGATAATTAGATTCAGATTGAGGCAGGTTCACATTCAGACATTTTATTTACAACAAGGATGGAGATGTTAAACTTTCCTTGGCAGAGGGGGTAGGGGCCTAAATCAGCACTGAACCACCAGAGCAAAATCAAACTGCTAATATGAACAGGGAAATGGCCACATTTGTCTTATCGCCCATTTTACCGTGTGAGAGTGGTGGTCTCAGTATGTACTATTAACACGTACAAACAAATCCCATTAAATGAATTTAGTACACTATCATCCGAGGTACTCCCAGATCAGTGGCATCTTACTGTCTTTTCATGAGCAATCAAGGGGAATGAATCACATCCTGCCCAGGCCAAGTAATCAACTCCACCAACTGTCATCGTGCTGTTGTATACAAATTACTCTCCTGCGAAATACTGTCGCATATGTCACATTTGGTAAAACACTGTACATGTACTGTGAAAATCAATCGATGTTCATCTCGCTAGGGAGAAAAGTTGTTCTCGGCAACACAATTTCATCTAAATTAGGATTTTAAAAACTATGCCTATAACACCACTTAGGTAAATTACATTGGAAAATCTGGTGATGTGAGACCTTTTGCAATATAATGCAGTAGCGATAATATTTCATAAGACGAAAGTTTTACAGCACCCAACTTTCACAGGGCAGTAGGCCACAGCAACCGTAATTCTTTCAGACATGTCTACATTTCAGGCCAGGAACGTATTTTTTTTTAGGGCGACACTTGGAAAGAAAGCATGGCTGCTGTAAATAATATTCTTGTGAATGTATCCGTTCGCTGTAAATATCACAAACATATTTATTTCAACGCTGCCGCTGTCGAATTATCTGTGAAAGAATGTGCCTGCAGGATTTTTTCAAGTGACAGTATCAGTGTTTTCATACCACACCATCAACGGCGATGTCTAAAGGCCCCGCCACACATGCCGATTGTGCAACGATTTTGTTTGCGATCCGATCCCGATTGCTACGTGATGACGTCAGAACTACTGCTTGCCTGCGGTCCGATTTGCAATCGGCTCGGTATCGTGCGATTAGAACCTGTTCTATTCTGCTGTGCAAAATCGGCCCCGATTGTAAACTTTCAACCAATCAGAATGCGTCCCGTGTTCATTGTCAACTTGGCGTTACAAGCGAAGCTAATGACAGGTGACAGGCTGGGAAGTCTCGTCTTTCGTAGGCCTCAATTACATACTATATATTATATATACTATACTACGTACCTATGTAGGAGGCCCACGAGTTTACAAAGACGAAATAAAAGACTTCAGAGCCTGTGATGCAACCCGCGATGTTTTGTATGGTTTTGATTTGGTTTTCCATTACGGTTTTATTTTTAAATAGTTTTTGTAGCATGTAGAGACATTATTTCTGCTGTGGTTTCAGAATAGATGAGCTGTTGGATGGGGATGGTAAACTGTTGGATGGGGTTGGGGATCGTGTACACTGACACTAGTGAAAGTGAATATAAACAGGGTCGACCTGATCGGAAACGTGTGGCAGTGCTATCGGTTTTGGAGTCCGGCCCGATCGCAAACGGATCCGAAACCCGATCTAGAATCGGCCTTCAAACCGGTATGTGTGGCGGGGCCTTAACGTCAGTATAACAAACAGACCAGCGAACCGCTATCGGCAATATAGTATGTCATTGCTTAGATCTACACTTGTACTGTACTTCTCGTGAACCTGTCGCGTCTGACAGGCTTACCCTTGTTAACGTCAACAGTACAACGCTTTGCACTTACATGTTCAACCAAGGGTGGATAGGTAGTAAACACAGGGATTGTTTCAATGTTTGTTGAGAGTAATTACACATAAAGGTATTCTGCACACCTCCCTCCCCCACTCTCTCCCTTATCCAATCCTTCTCCTTTCACTTCTTCTTTTTCGTCGTCGTCGTGTATACTGCAACCTCTCCCCTTCCCCCTCCCCATCTCCTCCTCTACCACTTTCTTCATCATCTTCGTGATTGTTATCATGACTATCATCATCATCATCGTCTGCTTCTTCTTCGTCTTCGTCCGATTTCTTCCTCTGGACTGTTTTTTTTTTTCTTCTGCTGTTTTTTTTTCTCCTCGTCCTATTCTGAGGTCTTCACCTTTATCCAACGATGGCTTGGCACGGAACCAGGAATTTTATGTTTAGACTGCAGGTCCTGATCAGACAGTAAAAGAATTTTACCATCTCTTTCTGTCTCTGCCTCTCGATCTCTGTCTCTCTGTCAGTCTCTCTCTATCTCTCCCCCCCCCCCCCCCCACCTGTATACGTCTTTCCCTCTGTCGATTTAGCTTTCGGTTAGACCTACCGATTCTCTTAAGATTTACCCAGTCACACGCTGCAATAAGTTGGACAAGCTTACGATAAAATCTCAAGCGAATCCATCGCAGATTCAGAGGATAGAACATGTTCTAATTCCTGCAATGAAATCATAAGGCTAGACCAATTAGAACGTACTGTGGCGTCCTTGACATTGCGACTGAAGAAATTGGCCGACACCACACCACACCACAAACTTTGTCATCGGATCAAAGAGCAGAATAAGCCCAGTATACCTCATCCCGATCCATGACCGTACCCACCATGGACAGAAGTTTCCTCTTCATCTGCTACGAAAACTGCTCAATATGGCGAACTTCTCTCTCACTCTCCGAACTGCTCGAAATCAAACTGTTCGCCATAGCTTTTACAAAATGTGGCCTACGTAGCAACAAGGGAGAGTATTTAGATTTATTTCCCCGAACACCGAAGTATATAGGGGCAAGGGAGAGCATGATTGATTGATTGATTGGGTAGATTAAACGTCCCCGGACACATGGAGCGTATATGGGACAAAGGGAGAGCACTACAGGAACAAAGAAAGAGGCCTATGAGCGAGCCGCAGCGAAAACCAACGTCCGCCTCTGTTGTATGGAATTAATTTTAGCGTGTGACCAGTTGATTCGTGCTATCAGTCCTGAGATTAAATCGCAGGGAACAAATTGTATGATTTAATCGGTAGGTCTGACCGCAGCTTATCTCTCATTCCTTCCTATTTAGCATCACCCTCTGTCTGTCTGTCTGTCTCTGTCTCTGTCTCTCTCTCGCTCTCTCTCTCTCTCTCTCTCTCTCTCTCTCTCTCTCTCTCTCTCTCTCTCTCTCTCTCTCTCTCTCTCTCTGACTCTGTCTTTTTCTCTCGCACTTGTACCTTCTCATCTCTCTCTCTCTCTTTTCTCTGCACGCCTGTCTGTCTGTGTCTCTCCCCCCCCCCTCTCTCTCTCTCTCTCTCTCTCTCTCTCTCGTCTCTTAATATAATAATAATGTACATTTATATAGCGCTATTACTTGTCTTTTTATATACAAGCGCATAGCGCTTTACATGAAAAGAAAGAAACAAACATGAAACAACTTACAATATTGCATTAGAAATTATACAATGAGGAAAACCCACATGCAAAATCAGACAATACATAAAGTTAACCTTCTGCAAACAAGTCATCACTATCACAACAAAATCCACAAGCATAGCCAAAAACAGAACAAAAATTTGTTGGGGTCTATAGAATTAAAGATTTAGTCAGGATAGTAGAGTTTGAAGAGGTGAGAGTTTAGAGCTTGCTTGAATGATTGAGGGTGTAGTCTGCTTGTGTCTGATGTTGGTTGGAAGAGTGTTCCATTGTCTGGGTGCACAATAAGTGAATGCCCGTTTTCCGTACATGTTGGTGTTAGTTTTTTGCATGCAGAGTGTGCGAGAGTCAGAAGAAGAGCGAAGAGTGCGAGAAGGGACATAGACAGCAGAGCAGACAGATATGAAGGGCAGGTTCCAGAGAAGAAATTGTGGCACAGTACGGACACTTTGTATTTAATGCTGGCCTCTGTGGGTAGCCAATGAAGCTTACGGAGTAGTGGAGTGATGTGATCGCGCTTTTTTGCCGTGAAGACTAGCTTAACAGCACAATTCTGGACTTTTTATAATTTGTCTATGAGACAACTCGGGCAGGAAGCCAGTAGGGCATTACAATAGTCTAGCCTAGACAAGACTAATGCACAGTCTAAGGTGATGGTTGCTTGATTGGTCAATTAGCAGCGAATGGAGCTGATCTGACGCAAGGCAGCATATGCTGATTTACAAACTTGTGCAACATTCAACATGGAAGTCAAGTGTCATATCACTCGACATAAAAACGCCAAGATTTCTTGCCGACTGAGAGAAAGAAATTTCATGCTCTCCGACACTTACAGTGGTAGGCAAGGGGCAAGCTAAGGGAATTCTGGTATTTTTTGCTGTTTAGTCTCTCTCTCTCTCTCTCTCTCTCTCTCTCTCTCTCTCTCTCTCTCTCTCTCTTTCTCTCTCTCTCTCTCTCTCTCTCTCTCTCTCTCTCTCTCTCTCTCTCTCCCTAAATAATATTGTCCCTTGCTATCTAGCATCGCAACCTTCTTTCAACAGCGACGGTAGATTTGTTGACGATAGGTCCTCAACCCTTACCTCAGGGGTGTGTTTTTTTCCCGTACTCCCGTGTCTTAAATTACTGTTAAGTATTTCTGCAGCTGTGTTAACCCTTTTAGATAATTATACTCACGCTATTAACTGGGTAAGATAGAATTTTACAGAGAGGACAACCCAAAATAAACCTTACTCAAACCCGTAAAAACAGCTGTTTTTTTTTTTTTTTTTTTTTTTTTTTGTTTTTTTTTTTGTTTTTAAAATTAAAATTGTATTCAGCAGTACTGTTAATCAAAACCTTTAGCTAACAGATTGTTGTATTTCTCGATAATATCTGCAAATACTTTGGGACTGACGAGAGTGGGGATGGACTTACACATCGTGCTTGCTGTGTGCACATTGTGCATCTATCTCTCACCGTTCTAGGACATGGCTGTGCGGTCAGCGTCATTGAAGTCCGTGCGATTAAATTCGTGCGGGCACAGACTAGACCTCGGTTTATGCTCCTATCCGAAAAAGTAGGGCTAGAGGTGCTGCGCTGCTGGAGTAACACAGCCACCTTATTAATTGTAATCAGTAAGATCGAAACGCTAAGTAGTGATACGCATCGCTGTCGGCATGATTAGCCGTCTCTTTCTGTTACACGGCAATGGTCGAGTCAGCCCCACCATGCTTGAATGTTGTGTAACTCGGATTTGCTATCTACGCAACCCGTTCGCACAGTAACAAGGCAGGAGTTCGTCGTTATGAGGTTTTCCAACTTTATTCAGCAAAGAGCATCAACAACTGCGTACAAGCTCTCTCCGAAAAAAACCGTAAACTAGCAGCAGCTACTTATATAAATTATATCAACAACCCAGAAAAACGCGGAACGTTCCAGATTGACATAATCAGTCAATCAAAATAAACTCGTCAGCGGAGTGACGCACTGTATTACTTCATAGTGCTTTATATATTCAGCTCGAAGATTCGAGCAAATAATCATAATAATTTTGCCGACGGATACAAATAGACGTTAAATAAAGCCCCTTAAACAACGGCCTACATGAAGAAAAAAAAAGAAGTAAACGCTGTTATTGCACGCCTCGTGCCTGAATACAATAATATAGCCACTTGAAATCAAACACAGCGTCGCAATCCTAATACTTGCTTTCTCTGTTCGACGCCATCCATTTGTGTAGCCGTCGTTTTTCCCACACAGTTAGCAAGTTTCATTGTCTTTGACTGGCATTGCAATGTTGCTGCCGTTCTTTGCCTGAGGAAATAAGTATGTTCCAAATCATTAACTCTCCCGGGAACAAGACATCATTCTGCTGACACTGAACTGTTGATTTGCGTACAGCGGAGCATAAGTCCCCGTTTCGAAGATACCAATCAGCTGCGGCTCGTTGATGTTTGTGTCTGGGTTTCAACCTTTAGGTCCTTGTTTACCCAGTTACTATAAACCACAAGTTTGGCACATAGCACAGGGATTCCTTGTTGGCAGCTTAGGGGAGATTGTCTATCAGTTTATCACTGATCAGCAGCGTTATGCACCGCTATACGTTTACCACCGACAACTTTTATCCTATCAAGCAAGTCGACGTTTACAGGGGGAAAAAAAAAAAAGCTTTTCCAAAATAAGGGGAGACTATAGGTTTTGTGTGCAACTTGGAAAGTGAGTTGCCTCACCTAATCGAAATAGCTCCAAGGAAGACTAGATTTACAATTGCAACTGTACAAGTTTACTCTTTAGGATAGTATCAAGGCGTAGGCATACGCAAGGATACAGCAAGTTAGTATCTTGAAAGGCTTCAGTGCAGTCCTATTCCGTGCAACGCCCTGAGCAACTTTATGAGCTCTTTGCTAAGTGCGATATGTAAGAACAGTTTTTCAAGTTGAGGACCTTTGAAATAGACGTTATCAACAGCATGAAACGGGAAAAAAGTTTCCAGAAAGATAACTTTACCAAAGGACGGAATAGCAATGAGCTTTTAGATTTTGGAACAGAGCTCTATCGACCGTTCAAACAAGGCTAAGTTTACACAAATAGAACTTCAAAGTGTAGCACAAAGGATTGTATAACACTTACGACCCTGTAACAAAACTTTATCCACAGCAAAAAAATTTAAAAATGAAAAAACAAACGGGGAAAATGTGTACACCTCCAACCCCGCCCTCAACCCCACCCACCCCAAATATAAACAAAATAAATAAAGATAATTTTACAGTTTACCTCCTAGGGTGGAATCTCAGTCCAGAAATTGAAAAGGTGAAGTGTACTTTCTCGTTAGCACGAAGCAAAGCAAACGTTTTCTAATCAGTTGGGGTGCCGGAGTTTTCTGTATAAATAGTATCCCAACTTTGTAAAAATCTAGTGCTTTAAATTACCACTGTTTCTGTGATTCTCATGTGTTCTTTCTCATTCCTAATCTGTTCTATCAATCTACTACCTTCTATCTTCTTCGCTAGACCAGTCACCTACCTAAACTTCTCCCGAAACTCCTCGACTATGAATGGGGTCTGTTGGGTCAGTTTGGGGATATTGGACGCTTTCTGCCAAATGGTCACCAGGGCTTTCTATGGTATTATTATTTAGCAATGTAGACATTTTATATGTATGTGTTTTGTTAATATTTTATAATAATGTTTATATTCTATTTTGTTCTTGAAGGCCTAAATGAGTGTTCGATAAATTAGAGTACAGCGTCCCCTGCATGGGACGCCTTTATTGTAAAGTGACCGGCTGGTGGAATTCCTTCAGTTTTATCATTAGTGTTGTTTCAGAAGATCTTTTATATGGATTTGGGGTGAGTCCTCTTTCAACCAAGTTGTGGTCCTGATTCGGCTCGTTGCAGTCAGCTGGACCCTATAAACAATTACTAACTAACTAACTAATCAGTATTTTATTTATTGTCTATTCACACATTCAGGTGATATTAGACAATAATAACAACAAACAACTGACAATTAATAAACCTTATAACAAAATGGAATGAAGAGGGATTTGGCACCAATCACAAGTATATCAACTAACAAGTTAGTATCTCGTATTGCCCCCAGTCGACGTGCGGTGGTCCCGTTTAGCCACAAGCTGAGACGGGGATTTCCCAAACCTAAAAATAGAATAGAGAATTCTGGGAAATCTGTTCTCGCGAAGATGTGCTCGCTGAAATGAAACGAAAGTTGGGAGAGGAACTGCATATTTCTGGTAGTGAACAAAGGCAGAAACTTGTCAGCAGTATTATCAGCGATGGAGTTATAATGGACGAAGTGCTCCATACCTATGAGTAAAGAAACTAAAGAAGGATTTGGCCGACGTCATTTCAGAAAAGGATTTCTCTACCCATAATTCCCCTGGGTTTTGAAGTTTCTAAAAAGTTATTTCAGGCCGACGACGCTCTATGGAGCGCAAAGCATGTAAAGGGAAGCAACCGGTTGTACGCGCACGTCGACAGAGACATAGAAGAGAGATACTAACTTGTTAGTTGATATACTTGTGGCACCAATCTATACAAGTCTACCATCAGTCTACATTCCAAGGTAAGGCTGCTGCGCTCCCTTGTCATCTCCATCTTCCTATATCCTTGCGAAACATGGACCCTCACAGCAGATCTCCAACGAAGAATACAAAGCATGGAGATGAGGTGCTACAGAAGACTTCTGGGCATTTCCTATACCCAGCACATCACCAACGTCGAAGTCCGACAGACCATCACACAAGCCATTGGACAACACGATAATCTGCTCATAGTGGTGAAAAAACGGAAACTCCGATGGTATAGCCACGTCACCAGATCATCAGGTCTTGCAAAGACCATCCTGCGAGGCACAGTGCAAGGAAATAGAAGAAGGGGGAGACCGAAAAAGAGGTGGGAGAACAACATTCGAGAATGGACTGGTTTGACACTGAGCGAAACAATCAGGGTTGCTGAGGACAGGGGAAAATGGAGTACGCTGGTTAAACGATCATCTGTGATGCCCCTACGACCTCCGAGTTATGGGACAGGATAGGTTAGGATAGGATAGGGATATGTACAGTACTGCATGGTTGTCATAAAGATGCCGCTGAGAAGAGAAGTGTTCTCAATTTTGCGACTGGCTTCTTCTTAAGTCAACTTCTCAACGGCTTCTTTATGACTGACTACCCATGTATTAATATAGACTGCACTCAGTTGTTTAAGCATTCAAGGCCAAATCTCCTCTGACGAGACCTTTTGTATAGAGGTCGAAACGCGAAAGGTTTTTGGAATGCATTTGTACTTGAGAGAGAGAGAGAGAGAGAGAGAGAGAGAGAGAGAGAGGGGGGGGGAAGGAGGGAGGGAGAGAGAGAGAAAGAAAGAGAGAGAGAGAGAGAAATTTCAGATTTTAATGCATTTCACGGCCTTGGGCCCCTATGCATACCAAGAAACAGAGAGGAAGGGAGGTCATTCCTTCACCAAACTCTCGAGCAGTGGTATTTTCTCAATACAACAAATTCAAAATAGAAATTCAAACTATGTCCACACCAAACTGGAGAAAGTTGAGAGTGAGAGAGAGAAGTCGAAGTCGAAGTCGAAGTCGAAACCTTTAATAGGATAATAGCATTAGGTCCTTTGGACCTGTCTTACAGCTAGTCCTTAATAAACAATGCAAAACAAACAAAATAATTAACACAAAAGAATTTGAAACAAACATATTCCTTAACTACGGTAACAAATCAATAAGCAAATTAATGCATTTTAATACACATACTCTTACCCTTCTTCCCCTCCCCAACCATCACCTCCTCCCTCCGCACACACAAGCACAACCACACACGCACACGCACACACACACATGTAAATTCACATCTTCTTAGTAACTTAAATTGTGGCAGGGTAGGGAAGAACAAAGAGGTATACAATCATCTTAAATATTAAGAGCAAAGGGAGCTTAAATATTTATGGAGCCTTGTTTTAAAAGATGGTAATGATTTACTTTTCTTGACCTCTCCTGGTAGAGGATTCCACACGCTTGGACCAGAATAGGACAGAGATGTTTTAAATATGTCTAAGCGTGGTCTTGGAAATGTTAAATTATGTCGTGAAGATGAATAACGAGATGATGACTTACTAAAAAGTGCTTTCAAATAAGCAGGAGCTCTACTGTTAATTATTTTATACATTAAAACGGCTTTATTGTAATTTAGATGATGGGGAGCATGCCAGCTATTTTTAGTTTTGAATCAGTTGTGATGGAAGCGTTGGGGATAACTAATTTTGCAGCTCTGCGGTGAATATAATTAATTTTTTTGAACAAGGCTTCACTGCAGCCATCCCATATTGTTGATGCATAATCAATGTGAGGTTTGATATGAGCATTATAAAAAAGTTTTTAGCATCTGCAGTTATGATAGATTGAAGCTTAGACAACATAAATAATTTTGTTGAGAGAGTTTTACAAAGATGTTCAATTTGTGAATGCCAACTGAGTTTGTTATCTATGATTACGCCTAAAAGTTTATGACTTTCAACCTGTTTTATATTTTTTCCATTCACTACTAAATCAAGAGATAGCGGAGCCCGCTAAGAGAGAGAGAGAGAGAGAGAGAGAGAGAGAGAGAGAGAGAGAGAGACAGAGAGACAGAGAGACAGAGAGACAGACAGAAAGAGACAGAGAGAAAGAGACAGAGAGAGACAGAGACAGAGCGAGAATGTGTGAATGAGACTACTTCACTCTGAGTCTACCTCCTACACACTCTCTTTCTATCACCCCACTCACCTCCAAAATTGGCGTGGGCGTGTGTGTATGTGTTCGTGGGTGTGCGGGCATAGTTTACTTCTTAAAACAACTTTTTCTCTTAAGACTATTCAGTGACTTTAATGTCCAGTGGAATGGTGTTGGTTGTTGTTCAGTGATTGAATGATTTACAGCATCATCAAACCCAAAAATCCTATGTATTTGGGGTAATAATTAAGGGTCTTGACTTGACTTGACTTCATTTGACTTTTTGTCCATCGTTGAAAGCAATTACCTTTCTTGATGTTTATTGCAACTGACCTCCCTTGGCTTGTTTTATTCCTTGCTCCTTATTCAATTCAATTGAATTCAATTCAATTCAACAAATCTTCATTACCTCTCACAGGGAATTATAACAGGCACTTGATCACTAAAATAAAACAAAATAAAAATAAAAATGCAAGTAAAACATTAAACATGGTATAATGTAATATTTGTTTAAAATCTTTACCACATGTAGGATACGATTATATATGGACAAACAAATACACACCCACACTATTAATTTATGTAGTAAATTATGTAATAAAATGTTAAACAAATTCTCACAGAAGAGGCTGTTTCCATCTAATCACAAATACAGCCAGGGTACAGTTATCACAGAGTGACATTACACAAATGGCGTAAGCGTACCTTTAATTTTAAACAGATCTCTCCAATTTATCCCAAAAGTTGATACCAAAGAGCCTGATATGGTTAACTACGTTTAAACTTTATTACAGGAAATCCCCCGTTGGGGTGCCGGGGGTTTCAGTATAAATAGTATCCCCACTTTCTGGAAATTTAGTGCTTTAAATTTCCACTGTCGCTGTCTTTCTCATTTGTTCTTTCTCATTCCTGCTCTGTTCTATCAATCTGCTATACTATCTTCTTCTTCGCTAGACCAGTCACCTACCTTTTTTTTGAAAACTCTTGCGGGACAAGACTTCTTATTTGTGTGTGAGGTCTGTTGGATCAGCTTGGGATTATTGGACGCTTTCTGCCTGGTGGTCACTAGGGCTTCCTATGATGTTATTATTTAGCAATGTAGGCATTTTATATGTATGTGTTTTGTTGATAATGTATAATGATGTTTGTATTCTATTTGGTTTTTGTAAACGGGGGTTCGATAAATTAGAGTATAGCCTCAGCGTCCCCTGCGTGGGATGTCTTTATTGTAAAGTGACTGGCTGATGGAGAGCATTCAATTTTACCACTAGGGTTGTTTCAGCAGATCTTTTATGCGGATCGGGGGTTGTCCGGTCCTGGGTTGGCTCGGAAGAGTCCGCTGGACCTAAAGCAATAATCATGTAATGTAATGAATTACAGGAAACAGACGTTACGGTTAATCATACAAGGCGGCACTGGAAAGATATCGCACGCATGTTGGGGCCACCTGATTACGTTTATACAGATAACATTTGTTGGTATGAAATGGAGAGAAGGCGTCCTTATTTCCTTCAATGTAAATAAAAGGTATTGTCTTGATACAGCGAATTTACAAGTTCAGAGAGCTTCTCAAGGCCATGGCCACTAATATAAGGGCACACTTCTGGTTGCTATCGGGCAATAAAATTCATTTGTATTATATTTTATTGCATTGCATTGCATTGTACTGTATTGTATTTGTATATCACGCGTGCACACAATACTTTGCTAAAGTCAAGATTCGAACCCACGTCGTCCAAGACGAAAATACACAAAGCTTGCGTTCTAAACCACGGAGTTGACCCTACCGCCAATGCTGTTACCTTTCAACGTTAGGAGTAATTCTTGTTTTAAAACAAAAAAGACGTTTCGTGTTATTCTAATGACGACAAATTACATTGTATCATCCATTTACCAATCATCTTAGATATATATAGTTGCTGGTACTGATTTGGCTCGGAAGAGTCCGCTGGACCTAAAGCAATAACCATGTAATGTAATGTAATTGCTGCAATGTTTATGCACAATATACTTAAAACAGAATTACTGTAGTTATGGTCGCCAATAATTTGAACAATTAATCCCTCCAATCCCACCTACTTCTCTCTCTCTCTCTCTCTCTCTCTCTCTCTCTCTCTCTCTCTCTCTCTCTCTCTCTCTCTCTCTCTCTCTCTCTCTCTCTCTCTCTCTCTCTCTCATCTGTCCATCCTTTAGTATGCGTATTGTGTTTGCTAAAGTGCATGAGGTATGAGGTAGTGCTTGCTTGTGCGTTTTTTTTTTAAACAATCTTATTGACGCCTGTAAAGAAATAAATAATATAAGTGATAAGTGGCCGTACAAGTACACCCGGGTTTTGAAATGTTTGTATTGATTTCCAAACGCGGCGATCTAAGCAGATCGCTTCTGCAGAAGACTGAAAAGAAAGCATTTTGTATGGCCTATACATAAATACGGTATCATACATTTGACACGTGGCCATTACAGGTTGAAACTGTTTCTTCCTTGCGCAGGAGACAACAGGACCTACACTCCGGAAGACGGGATCAGTCCGATACGTGTGAAGGGCACTGGCAGTTACGCTGACTGTGAGGACGTCTTGAAACGTATCCTGCTTCCCCAGCCCGATGACCCTCCCTGCGCCCCAGCTCCATGCGCCATCGGGGACCGCTACCAACCTTCCGTGGAAGGGATGAGGTTTTACGCCATCAGCGCTTTCATATACGCTCCACAGGCCATGGGAGCCATCGGAAGTGACGGGAAGCTGGACATCCGAGTGCTGAGGGAGAAGGGTACAGACTACTGCTCTAAGGTGAGTAGTGTTCACCGGAGGGGTTTTGGTTGTTTCACTGTTAAAGGCCAACATCTGTGGTGGCTTTGTAGGGTTCCCCCCCCTCTCTCTCTCTCTCTCTCTCTCTCTCTCTCCATCTCTCTCTCTCTCTCTCTCTCTCTCTCTCGAATTACATTTTGTATTGTGTTGTCCATTCCTAAGGAACTTAAGGAAACAGTTTATAGCCCCCAAATATTATAGAATACCTTGTGCAGCACGTCTCATTCTACTGTTAGCCTCTGACAACGAAGAGACTGTTAGAAAACTATGTATTTATTTATATAAAGCCATGAGACTTCGGGGACTGGCAGTATCGTAACCTGTTTTAGTTATTATATATTCGATGTTTGTTGTACACATGTACACACCCTTCCAAAGGGGCGATGCCCTGAATTTTTTGGAATAAAAGATTCGTATTCGTATTCGTATTCTCTTTCTCTCTCTCTCTCTCTCTCTCTCTCTCTCTCTCTCTCTCTCTCTCTCTCTCTCTCTCTCGCTCTCTCTCCATCTCTCTCTCTCTCTCTCTCTCTCTCTCATTACATTTTGTATTGTGTTGTCCATTCCTAAGGAACTTAAGGAAACAGTGTATAGCCCCCAAATATTATAGAATACCTTGTGCAGCACGTCTCATTCTACTGTTAGCCTCTGACAACGAAGAGACTGTTAGAAAACTATGTATTTATTTATATAAAGCCATGAGACTTCGGGGACTGGCAGTATCGTAACCTGTTTTGTATTTATATGTAAGTTATTATATATTCGATGTTTGTTGTACACATGTACACACCCTTCCAAAGGGGCGATGCCCTGAATTTTTTGGAATAAAAGATTCGTATTCGTATTCGTATTCGTATTCTCTCTCTCTCTCTCTCTCTCTCTCTCTCTCTCTCTCTCTCTCTCTCTCTCTCTCTCTCTCTCTCTCTCTCTCTCTCTATCTCTCTCCATGTGAAAATGAGTCACTTTTAAACTAAAGCGGAACACTGGATTGCAATGTAGCGAAGATACTGGGGGACCTTTATTGAGAACGGTGAGTAATCAGGTCCATCTGTACGCCAGAGGAAACCATTTAACCGAAATCTTAAAATCATAAAATTTTACACCATGGATGCTTAAAATGAAATAATAAAACGTGTCTTCTAGGACAGCATGTTCGCGAGGTTAACCCCGGCAGCTGACGTTCATCGGTTACATGCGAAACGACTCGATCGCGCAAGGGATCAGGGACGAACAACTCAGCATCCTCTTCAGATGATATTCTAACGTGCGGATGGTTCCTGACATGTATAATTGCTTTAAAGGGTGCACACGTCGTTTCAAAAACTTTTTTTTTTTTACAACCCACTAAACCCTTTATAAAATTTGAGTTCTGGTATGTAAATCAGTCCTGACGTTTGTTATAACTTAAATGGCCACAAGATCATGCATGTCAGCGGTGCAGATCCATTTCAAACTCACCGTGAGTGTTGCCGCACCAAGAAAAGAAATATGATCAAGTACAACTGAAATGTGAACTTGAGGTTTTGCGCCTTCGACGCAATGGCAGGGTACGGGTGTGCAGGATGTTGGTGACAAAGAGCTTGTGGGGAGTAGTAGTAGTAGTAGTAGTAGAAGGAGGAGGAGGAGGAGGAGGAGGACAGGCATCGCTGCCTAAAGCCTCGCGGCTTATAAAAACGTCCCCTCATTGTTAATGGTATCTATAGTTTACATTATTATTATTATTATTATTATTATTATTATTATTATTATTATTATTATTATTATTATTATTATTATTATTATTATTATTATTATAGACAACTCTTGATTGTACGTCTTTAGCGTGATGCATGTTATGATTGGCGTGTTCTTCTATTTGGAAACCGTATTGAAAGCTGAAGCCGTGCACGTAACGGTCTCGATTGCTTTCATTAAAAATTACCCGACTGCTTAATTTAAAATCTACGTTACCTTTCGTCAAGTGCCTTACTTCTCCTCTCAGAAACTTAGGCACAGAAGATTAAAATGGTTGTAGCGTGATGTTAATGGAGGCTTAGCGGCTCAGCTCTTCGGAATGTCTGGCTCCTTGTCTCTCTTTCTCGCTTTCTCTCTCTCCTCCTCACACCCCCTCCTCTCTCTAACTCTCTCTCGCACGCACGCGCAAACACACACACACACACCCACACACACACACACACACACACACACACACACGCACACACACACACACACACACACATAGAACCCCTAGACGAAATACAAACAATAGAAAACACACATTAAACTACATTAATATCTAAATTAATGGAACAAAGTAAATAAATACAAAAACTGTAATCTTATATATCTTAGGTTTGCAGTAAAGGGTTAATAAAGATAAATAGGGGATGGGAAATCGAGAAAATAGCGAAAATCGAAACTGGAAAAAAAAACAACCTAAGTACGAAATACAACAAAAACGCGTCTTGGTTTCAAACTGAAAAAAAACACAACCTAAGTACGAAATACAACAAAAACGCGTCTTGGTTTCCACAGTACGCCATAGAATACATTTATTACACGTGCAGGTAAAATTAAGAAGTTGGAGATTCTCTGCGACGGCACACAAACGTCAGTGGCTTTTATAGTATCAAGCAACAAAGGGTTCCACCGTTCGTAAGCATGTGCAGCAATAAAAATGTTAAGTGGCAACATTTATTGACCTGTTATAAAATCTTCCCGTTCCAAACAAAGCAAGTTCATTGTTGTCTCATTTTAAAAAAAAAAACAAACAATTAATTTATTTATTTTTAAAATCTTCATACAGAACACCACCAGACACATCTTTGGGGTGAAATTTGTGAATGTCAGGTATACTTGGAATGCCAGATCCAGACAAGTAAATCATCAAGACGCAAGCATACAAAGTAGATCATCAACAAAAGGTGGTGCTCCTGTGACAGCTGTATTTATCGCACAGAAGGTAGCACGACTTTCGCCCGCATTAGTGACAAATATATATTTTTTAAAGTCAATTTTCTCAACAACGGTGACATTGCTTTTTTTGCCATCACCTGTCAAGAGTGGCGCCTTTAGGTTCATCCAGCAAAAGCAGGCAGCTTTACCGTAGTCCCGAACGTGCGGTACTGAAAGAGTTAAGTGCGAGGCACTTCTTGTTAAATTTGTTTTTCCATTTGAAACAGCGGTGAGAGGTTTTAAACCTCTCTGCACCCGGCAGAATAGAACTCGGCCTCTTGTATAGAGGGTTGTTGTTTTAACTAAATTGGCTTTCCCGCTGCGCCACACCCTGCCCGTAAACAAGAAGAGGGGGGAGGGTGTGGTAACGTCAGACGACGAAAAAGAGGAGGAGGTGGAAGAAAAAGATGACGACGAGAAGGAGAAGAAATAGAATGAGAGGAAGAAGGAGACGAGGTTGCTGAAGAAGTAGAAGAAGGCGGAGGGGGAAGGAGGAGGAGGGGGAAGGAGGAGGAGGAGGAGGAGAAGAAGAAGAAGAAGAAGAAGAAGAAGAAGAAGAAGAAGAAGAAGAAGAAGAAGAAGAAGAAGTAAGAGCATTATTTGTGTAAAATCTATTAATTTATTAATGTCCAATCCACAGACCAATCTTCTCTCTGTATATTTCCACAATTACCTGATATATTTTATAGTCGGAATTCAGAACGAGCCTGACTTTTGTTTAAGCTTCATAAGAACATTACACATTGCCAGGGTTAGTAGCTAGCTTCCCCAGTCCTGGTTTTTTGCTCTAACTCCGGGTCAAGGTCACGGGAGTCAATTATTTGCAGTTGCTCTATATTTCACTTACGGCGGAAGCGATTTTGATGATTTAGGGTATACATATACTTCAGTTCATTGCCAATCTGTCTGGTCTATCCCGGCATAGGTCAATAACCATTACAGCCAACATTCAAACACGGAAGTATATTTATACCTTCATGGTTAGAAGGGGAGAAAAAAAAAATCATCACGAGAGCAGCTGACTGACGCGTAACACAATATAATACTGTGGCGGCGAATTAACAGTACACTATTATGGGTTAGACCGTCCCGCAATCTGCAGCAATGCACGAAGCCAATTCCCTTGTTGATCTCTCTTACCTCCTCCCCTCCCTCTTTCCGAATCGCCAAGCATCAGACATCGGCCGTGCATTATCAGCGTCAATAGCCACACTACTGGCAACGTCCAGGGTGGGATCATCTTTCATAAATACAGCCGCTGACCCTGAACTCATTATTAAATGACAATGCCCTACCTCCCGACTAAACTGAGGGACGGATGAGGAGAGAGGAAGAAAGGGAGAGGTAGAAGGGGGGGGTGAAGGAAGGGGGAATTGGAGAGGAGGGGGGTTGGTGGGGATGATGGAGACAAGGAGACTCGAACTCTTGACTAATACTGCATACTATATAGGCGCTTTTTCTCCTAAAGCGGACTCAAAGCGTGGCGCTTTGCCGCAAAGAAGCGTGGTCTGTTTACAGCAACTTATGGCATCGACGTTAATAAACTCTACACTAAGGGCCTGTTTTCACTGGAAGGTCCGCACAGGTTCAAAAACGTTTTTTCGACGTTCTCAGGTCCCCAAGCTAGGTTCCTCAACCTGTTGTTTGTTTTTTTTTACAATCCAAAAGGTTCAGCAACCTAGGTTCGGGATCATTCAGAATTCGGGATTATTCAGATTGATGTGTATCCCGCTGCCATTCTCTCATCTTTTGCCTATGTCTGATCCGTAAGTGTATACACGGCTGTAAATAAATATTTATACTGTTTTTCTTCCTGGGCCTAACCGGGCATATAAATAGCTGTGAATAGGTTTTTGCTATTCTACCTTCTGTCTTTTTGTCATTTGTGTACATAGTTGTAAATAGTCTATTTTTGTCTTTTTTGTAATTTATGTACATAGTTGTAAATAGTCTGTACCTTTACTGTCCCGTCTTTTGGTGTATTGTAGCAAAAGTGATGTTTCATCGAGTGCATGTATTTATATGTAATGATTATGTAACGCGTGGTGAGTCTGGTCACAGGCTGGAGTACCCGCTATATAAAAATCCGTTATTATTATTATTATTATTATTATTATTATTATTATTATTATTATTATTATTATTATTATTATTATTATTATTATTATTATTATTATCTGAGAACCTCGAAAGAAAGTGATTGAACCTCCTCGAACCTTAATAATAATAATAATAATAATAATAATAATAATAATAATAATAATAATAATAATAATAATAATAATAATAATAATAATAATAATAATTAATACTAATAATCATGGATGTTATACGCACCTTATTTTTAACTCAGACGCAAAGAGCGGCGATCTGTAACCAACATACATGCTCACATGTTACAGTCACTCCTACATACACAACAAACACACAGTCATTCATCACTCAAACATGTGGTGTACAGGCAAGCCGCTATTAGAACACGGAAACGACATCGAATGTTTTGGTGACATTTTAGACTGACTGCACCCAGTACCATTATTGAAGGGAGTGAGGAAACCGGAGTACCCGCGGAAAACCCTCGGTGTCCTGAAAAGTCTCGTACCTAAGTCACGCAAGTTAGTCCCACGCGGGGTTCGAACCCGCGACCTTCGGCCTAGGAAACCAGCTAACTATCCACTGAGCTACAGGAAACCCCTCAAAGAGTGGCGAACCCACGAACCCTCCAATTCAGAAAAGAAAAGCCATTACACGAGCAGCTGGCAGAAAAGAGATCATAACATCATAACAAGTCGTCAGAAAAAGAAGAAGGAAAAAAAAAAGCTTTCAGCAAATGTTCAACCTCAGAATAATCAGTGAGAGATACCTACAGCGCCAACAACATCTACATCATGTGTTTGTAGACTTCAAGAAAGCGTTTAAACGAACCTGGCATGCACCTCTGTGGACAACCATGAGAATGTACAACATCAGTACCAGCATTATTAAAGTCATCAAAAGCCTATATGACAAGGCTACCAGTGCAATCCTCCACAACAGCGCCACTGGGAACTGGTTCAGAACAACAATCGGCCTGTGTCAAGGATGCCTATTGTCTCCAACACTCTTCAAAATCTTTCTAGAGTGCATCATGTGAGATTCCCTTGCAGATCCTGAAGGCAAATTCAGCATAAGGGCTATAGAGCAATCTCCAACCTCCGTTTTACGGATGACATTGATGGATTGGCTGGAGAAAAAAGAAGAACTTGAACAGCTTGTACAGAGGCTTGACACCACCTCCAGAACCTTTGGCATGGAAATAAGCGCATAGAAGATCAAATTGATGACCAACAAAACTAATGGCATCAACACGGACATCAAAGTCCAAGGCCAATCCCTAACCACGGAGGACAGCTTCAAATATTTAGGAGCCATTGTATCAGACAGCGGGTCCCGACAGGAAGTCCTCTCCAGGATAGCACAAACAACTGCTGCACTGACAAGGTTTAAGCTCATTTGGAAAGACAGGGCATCAGTCTGCATTCCACGGTAAGGTTGCTGTGCTCCCTTGTCATCTCCATCTTCCTATAATCTTGCGAAACATGGACCTTCACAGCAGATCTCCAAAGAAGAATACAAAGCATGGAGATGAGGTGCTACGGAAAACTTCTGGGCATTTCCTATATCCACAACATCACCAACGAGGAAGTCCAACAGGCCATCACACCTGGCCATACCATCGGGGTTTCCGTTTCTTCACCACTGTGAGCATGTCATCATGTTGTCCAATGGCTTGTGGGGTGATGGTCAGTCGGACTTCGTTGTTGGTCATTTGGAAAGACCGGACCATCAGTCTCCATTCCAAGGTAAGGCTGCTGCGCTCCCTTGACATCTCCATCTTCCTATACGCTTGCGAAACATGGACCCTCACAGCAGATCTACGACGAAGAATACAAAGCATGGAGATGAGATGTTACAGAAGACTTCTCGGCATTTCCTATACCCAGCACATCACCGACAACGAAGACTGTAGCCATATCTTTAAAGAACAATTGTAGACATGGAAATTATTCTTAACGAAACAAAATAATGTATTACATTACATTTCGGTCGTGAAAGGTATATTTGAGACAGAGTCTGAGAGTGATACTTTATTCTGTATGAAAAGTACATAGAAATTCGCCTTTCGGCAGCACATAGTAAATGTAAAATGTACAAAATCTGTAAAAGAATGACATGTACAAACAAGAAAATAAATAGTGCAACACCATAAAATATAATAAAACCACACCCCAAAACATACTTGCACCCTACAGTCCCGAATATTTCCCCATGCATAGAGGCGATCATCACATGCTAAGCCAAGTCATAAAACAGGCCTGTTTGAAAATTTCACACACACACCCACACACCCACACACTCATACTTGCGGAGACACCGTTATTTGGACTTTCCTCTATCGCCACATACGTTCTGTGGACAATGGGTCGTGCTACGACCCCGTTTTTTTGTACTTTAAAGTGTTCTAACCCTAACCCTAACCCTAACACTAGCCCTAACCCTAGCCCTAACCCTAACCCTTACCCTAACCCTAACCCTCACGGATCATTAAATGGACGTCCCAACAAGGAGGTCTGTCCAAAGAACGTATGCAAACTTGCACTAATTTGTCCCAATAACGCCGTGTAAACATCCTCACACACACACACACACCCACACACACACACACACACACACACACACACACCGGAGCACCGAAAGTGACACAGAACATACAACCTTCATGCTTTATAACAAAACATACAGAAAGATAACATAAAAAACCACAATTACCCCGCCCCTACCCACCTCTCCTAAACACACACCCCACACTACCTACAACACCCACACACATCCTATACCACCCCACAATCTACACACACCCACCTCACACACCACGGGCGCACACACACACACACACATAGAAAATATTTATGTAAAACCATGCAACTATACAATCATAATTATTTATGGGTAAAACTGCAACGTATACACCAACATAAGACATCATACATATTTATCCACATTACCTCACAACACACACACACACACACTCACACACTTGCAATTCATAAGAACTGGGTTTATGGGTTTATTAAGAATGTAGGAATCGGAAAGTGATTTTTGACGGAAAGAACGCCAAAAACTTCTTCTAGAAATGTAAGAATCTAAGGTCAAAATTGTCTCTTTCCGTCTAAAAAGTTGAACCTAGTTCGTTCTCCTCTTCTTCAAAAATTTCTCCGAAAAATTGACTATTTTTTTATCCGTCCGTCCCGGATAGAGCACTCTGTGGTACTTCAAAACACTTTCATGCACTACAACTGCACTTCACCATGCACTAAAAGAGAGCACTCCCGCGCACTTAGAAAAAGTGGAGGTCCTGGAAAAAAGTGGGGTTCCCAATCAAATAAACCCATTTGTTATAGGAAAGACCATTTGTTTCTAAGAAAGCCCATTTGTGCGCTTTTTTGGCATTTGTGCGCTTTTGCGTTCACGCACATACCACACATCTTTCATGTTAAACCTGATATTTATGTTCATACTTTGATACATTTCGTTGTTCAGATCATAAGTTACAAACGGAATTAGGAGCCGGGAAGGTGTAATAAGGAAAGAAAGAGACTAATATAGGTTCCATTGGGGATGAATTTCACTTTATTTTTGAGTTTCCAAATCGCAGGACTATTTGTCGTGCAAGTCAATGTTTAATTTATGTCATTTGTTTTAGGAAAGAAAACATGTGTTACTAAAATTGCCTAAATTTATAAAATTAGGAAATGGCCTACACCAGTAGTATTAACAATATTGGTAGAATGTTTATGGATTGAATGTTAAAGTTGGAATATTAGTAATGTTACTGTTATTGTTTGTTTTTTTTTACACTACAATTATGATTGTGATGCTTATGTTTTTGTAACCTCCACACCCCAAAAGGGGCGAGTCGTGGAATTAAATCTTGAGCTCTTGACGTGACCCACATTAATATTGTGAACATTCTTCAAATGAAAATTCATTCTAACAGCCGTTAGACTATCGCCAGACCAGCATGTTGCGTTCTGTGAAGGTACGAAAGTTAGGACCGTCCCTACTTAAGCATATGCAAGACTTGAGTCCCGCTACTTCTAGGTCCTGAGTTCTGCAGTTCTTATCACAAAACAAACGATCAGAATTGCAACACTGAATTCGCAGCAGGTCCGCCTGCACCCACGAGTAAATAATTATTACAGGCATTCCGATATAAACACGATCAGTTATGCCGCCACGACTTTTACCCTACACAACCTGTTAATGCTAATGAATTCATAATTAATTAATAATAATAATAACCTTAGAGATGTACTTTCTTTGTTGCCATTGTACACAACAAAGAAAGTAATACTAAATGACACTGGTGTTATTAGTAATGTATGCTTGTACACTCAAGTTGGTCCTGATTTGGCTCGGAAGAGTCCGCTGGACCTAAAGCAATAATCTTGTATTGTATTGTAGTAATTGAGAAAAATAACCAGGATTATTTTAGGTACTGATTTAAGAAGAGGAAAAAGTTGAATAGATTACTGTGTGTATGTGTGTTTGTGTGTGTGTTTGTACGTGTGTGTGTGTGTGTGTGTGATCATCTAAAATCATTATATTAAATGTATAGACCTGAATTAAAAGAGCTATAAACTGTTTCATTACTTTGAGCCAACCAGCGGGATATTATGAATATTATAATAAAAATACATGCACATTATTACTTACTTCGGTCTGTACACCAGATGGCAAGAAATCAAGATATTTAATGACGGAAGACCGCATCGCCTTATATTTATTAATATAAACCTCGCCTCACTATGCCTTGTACATAGCTAGCATTGGCAATGCCTTCAAAACTCTCATTCTTGTGATTTTAACCGCTTCTAAACTAAGCACACTCCTTGAACCCCCACTCACATGGACGATAGGTCTATTTAAATCATCATCATCGTCATCGTCATCATCATCATCATCATCATCATCATCATCATCATCATCATCATCATTACCTCCCCCACCACCTCCACTACTACCACCACCACCATTGAACATCGAGGTGCATTTTTGTTAAATTTTTTCAGTTAGCTTTGGAAAAAAAAAAGCTGCTGCACTTCATTCTACATTATGGGTAATTTTAAAAAATCGTCATCATCATCATCATCATCATCATCATCATCATCGAGGCGCGTTTTTGTTCAAAACTGTGGTTTTTGTACATTAACTTTGGGTGGAAAGCTGCTGCACTGAATTCTCCATTGCGGGTAACCAAGACTTGTGGACTTGATACTGTCTTTCTGAGTTGGCAGGGTCACATTTGAACGAATGCGCTAGAACGTGTAGCATTTATTTCTGTTTTTGAGATCCTGTTCAGGATTTATGACCATGTTTATTACAAGTGTTAGGTGACTTTGACACGACGCCGTAGAGGTTAAGGTAATTTATGGTCATTCTGAAGTTAAGCAAAGACCAGTCTGGTTTTTACTTGAATTGTACTGTTAGAACCTTTCAGTCCCGTCGAACGGGGTGAAGAACGGAACAGTACACAACAGTCAGGTCCACCCCAGTGGTGAACGGGATACATGGCGCTGATTAGAACCGGGGACGGTAAAGCAGCGAGTGAGATGATCAGTGATCGTCCTAGGGATTTGCAAAAACCGGTACGACGTTACAGTAAACAAACCCACTCGAATGCAAACCGGTAGGCCAGTCACGGAAACCGGTATGACCCATAGCAAAGCTTAATAATGCGTCACTATTTTTGCAAACGAAATTCTGCCGACGATTGCAGTGATTAATTTATTGCTCACCGTAAAGACTACTAGATCTAACTATAACTGAAACGATGTTTGCCAAAAATAAAAGTGAAAAAAGATATTTTTGCTTCTTCATTATTACTAGCCTATCTGCCACTGTCGCAAAACATACTGACGAGCACGAGGAAACAGTGCGCGAGTTTAATTAATCCGTATTCACGATACCCTTGCACCGCCAATGTTATATCATTCTGTATTAATTGCCTCAAAGAAAATGGCAAGGCTACTGAACGCATTCGCAGGCCTCTCGTCTACACTCCCTAAACACATAATCAGCATGGCTGGCTGGCTGGCTGGCTGGCTGGCTGGCTGGCTGGCTCTCTCTCTCTCTCTCTCTCTCTCTCTCTCTCTCTCTCTCTCTCTCTCCCTCTCTCTCTCTCTTTCTCTTCATTTCTCTTGTTTTTCTTTCTCTTTTCATTTATTTTTGAAACCAGTCAAACAAAATAAAAACCGGTAGGCTCTACCGGCTACTGATTTTTCAACCGGTATTTTTATTCTCAAACCGGTAAAATACCGGTAATTTCCTGTTAAATCCATCCCTGGATGATATTGGCACCGCCCTCTCATGAAGCTGGATTTGAGAAAAAGGAGTTCTCTAACGATTCTTTCCCTTTGCGATCGAATGTATAGTAGGAAAATCCTTACCTGACGTGACCTTGAGGAACTTAATCGATCTTTAACGTGAAGTTGTTAGGCTGGCCATGTGTTTGTGTGTGGGTGTGCATGCGTGTGTGTGCGTGCTTGTGTGTGTGTGTGTGTGTGTGTGTGTGTTGGAGAGAGTTCGAACAATGGTATGTCAGTAAAATCTTTCATTTGTATTTATATATTTTTGTTATAATGTGTGTGCTTGTGTGTGTTGGGGAGGGTTCCAACAATGGTATGTAGGTAAAATCAAATAATATGTTTCATTTGCATGTTTATATTTTTGTTATCATGTTACTTGTTCCAGTTGGTTAGTACAAACAGAGAGAAAGGAAGAAGAGAGAAATCACATCGCGATATCGCTTCTATGAGAAGTGATGTACGGTGGAGGAGCTACGTCCCTTCAACGTCACATGGGCTTGCTTTCGGTTCTTAGTCTCTTGTCTATATATGGGGGTTTTTAATTATATTTTTAAAAAATGTTTTAGACCGCGATTTTCACCTTTTGCTGTTGAAAATGTTTGAAATAAGGCTTTTCAAATTTGAGAATTTTTTTTTTATGCACATCTCTTTATTTTTTTATGACTTGCTGCCTCTTGACCGTAAGGGTGTTATGAGCGCTTCCTAAACTGTAACCCGTGATATAGGTGGCTTTTGCATTGTTTTGTTGCTTGAAATAAACAGTATGTATAAGATAAATTAAGTTAAAATAAAAATAATAATAATATTATAAAAAAACACACTAGTCTAGAATATGTGTCATACATGCGTAATTTATTTTTTGTTCCGTATGGGGTCATACAGCATACAGATTGATTGGCAGTTTTAGTGTGTATAATTTGTGCGTGTGGGTGTGTGTGTGTGTGTGATATAGAAAGAGATGGAGATCGAAATATAAATAAAGATATTGACTAATTCGAAACGTAAATCTAGTTGTGCACACGGAAATTCATTTATTTACAAAAATATGCTTCGATTGATTTCAACATAATAATTAGGGTACGTAATAATTACTCTCTCTCTCTCTCTCTCTCTCTCTCTCTCTCTCTCTCTCTCTCTCTCTCTCTCTCTCTCTCTCTCTCTCTCTCCAGAGCACCCATTTTTAGTTCTACTGTGGCTTAATTGACACTGACAACGACAGTAGTGAGTAGGCGTACTTTTTATTGATATTGAACTAAGTTCAAGTTAATTATCACTAAGTACTAACCCTACACACAACCTTTATTAATTCCTTGGGCTAATCCAAACCGTTTCTTACACGAAACATCACCTTAGTTCCAATCCGTCTTGTATCATTGACAACCATTCATTGACCGGTCTTGGTCATCATAATTCTTTCATATCACGATTCTTGTCTGTCAGAATAAATCTACAATTTCTTCAAGAACTTACCGTTCTTCTTCCTTTGGGAAACCAAAAAAACCTCTTCCCCTTGCATGCAGCCTTTAATCGTGCGTTTGTGCAGTTCAAAGCTGCACAGTGGTCACCGTAACTCTTCCTGCGATTTATTTTCCCCCTCTCCATCAGATCTTCGCTCTGTGACGCAGCCATTTTCACACATGTTACAATCAAGTCGCATAACTCTTGACGCTTCATCACACCAAAGGCGTCACTGCGCGGTCTAAGTATTCCTGGTCTATGGTACAAAACATGTTTATATGGCACATGTTTCATGAGAAGTGGGAACTGTAATTAGTGAAGAACTGTTTCCTGTATCAAATGATTAGTGTTTAGAATAATTACTCCCAGTGTTCCAGCAGAATGCCTTGATTCTGGTTGTTTTCATTATTTTCTCTAAATCGGGTGATGTCTCATTGTATGTATAATGTGCATCTGAGAACCTCAACAAATTGGCAAATTGTGTGTATGTGCGTGTGTGTGTGTGGTGAGTAAATGTGTGTGTGTGTGTGAGAGAGAGAGAGAGAGAGAGAGATAGTTGTTTTTTTTAATACGTGTATGTTATGTTATATGCGAGGTAAAGTTGCCGATGTTCACGCAAATAATTAAAAAAAAACTGTAGCATTGCCTGCGTTTACTTGTGTGTGTGTGTGCGTGTGTGTGTGTGTGTGCGTGTGCACTCATCAATGTTAAATAAAGATGTATATTTGTGTGTGTGTGTGTGTGTCACTTCTGTCTCATGTCTATCTGGATATGATGCGTTCGTTGGTGTTGCCAGTGTATAATTAATGATCAGTCTATCTGTCCATCTTTGTGTTTGCCTGTCTATTGAGGCATAAAAAAAATCACAAACACGGTAATAACGCTCCTTCTGTGTTTAGGAGGTTGTGTACAAACCAGCCACTACTGCTGCTTTGTGGCGGAGTCTCATTTGCCTTGCTGATATGGAAGCCTCGGGTAAACAAAGGCGAGTGCCATTAATTCCAGTGTGCATATCCATTCCCATAACGACCACTCCGCTAGAACTGAATCGGGGACAAAATCAGAGCATAAACGAAATATAGGTTACTGTCGTACTGGCGACTGTCGTACTGGCGAGGTTGTGAACTCATTACAGAGATTTTGATAGTTAGCAGCAGACTTAGTTAAACAGTTTTTGGTTGTTGTTTTTTTAATAAGTTTTGTGGGTATTTTTAACCATCAGATGTATGCATTAGGAATTTGTTTGTTGTTTTTTTTATCACTAAATGTAAGTAGGGATTAGGGGTTTTATCATCTGATGTAAGTAAGCATTAGGGTTTTTATGCTTGTTACGTTGAAACGCGCATGATGGTGCGTGTGAAATGCGCACGATATTATGTGTAAAGCGCGTGCGATGGTAGGCTTGCGTGTGTGACGCGCGCGATAGATCTGTTCGTTTTATTTTGCAACGCATGCAGTAATAGAGTGTATTTACCTTTGATTTGATTTTGCGTTGTTATTAGAAGAGGCTTTGTATAACGTTGATAATTTTAGTTGCTCGATATTATTTGAGAATTTTCTCGAGTCAATTGTTTACTATCGATCGAAGCGTATGGATAGTTCTAGTGGTAACTATGGAAGCTTCCATTCCAAATAAGGTTTTATGACGTGAGACAGTGATGATGAAATTACTTCTGATTGGTTGAGGGTGTCACGTTGGGGGTATTCTCGCTCTTTCTGGAGTTTAGAGAGATATATTTATATAGTGCCGCACTGTTTCAAATGGTGTTTTTTTTTAGAGAGAGTTGAAAGTAGAGAGAGTGAAAAGGTGATTGTATGCAGTTGTTGATGAACGCTGAATAAAGTTTGGAAAACTACATACGAAGACTTTGCCTTGTTGCTGAGTGAGCAGGCTGCGTGGATAAACGAATCTGAGCTACACATTATCAGGTTTCAAGCATCGGGGCTGAATCAACTGATAAAAAAACAACATCGAGTGTAACAATCCTATCCTATCCTATCCTATCCCGTAACTCGGAGGTCGTAGGGGCACCACAGATGATCGTTTAACCAGCATATTCCATCTTTCTCTGTCCTCAGCAACCCTGATTGTTTCGCTGAGTGTCAAGCCAGTCCATTCTCGAATGTTGTCCTCCCACCTCTTTTTCGGTCTGCCTCTTCTTCTACCTACTTGCACTGTGCCTTACAGGATGGTCTTTGCAAGACCTGATGATCTGGTGACGTGGCCATACCATCGGAGTTTCCGTTTTTTTCACCACTGTTAGGGTTTTTATCACCAGATGTAAATAAGCATTAGGGTTTTTATCACCAGATGTAAGTTAGCATGAGGGTTTTTATCACTAAAAGCATTAAGTTTTTTTTTCACCACATGTAAGCATACGTTGTTGTAGATTTCATCACCAGATGTAAGCACTGGGGTTTGTGTTGTATTTTTTAAGAACCAGATGATGTTAGCGTTAACGTTGTTTGATCACCAGATGTAAGCATTATGTTTTTTTTATTTTATTTTATCACCGGATGTAAGTAAGCATTAAGGGTTTTATCACCAGATGTAAGTAAGCATTAGGGGTTTTATCACCATATGTAAGTAACCATTAGGGGTTTTATCACCAAATGTAGGTAAGCATTGGGGGTTTTATCACCAGATGTAAGTAAGCAGTAGGGGTTTTGTCATCAGATGTAAGAAAGCATTAGGGGCTTTATCATCAGCTGTAAGCATTGGGGGGTTTTATCATCAGCTGTAAGTAAGCAATAGAGGATTTATCGTCAGATGTAAGTAACCATTAGGGTTTTTATGACCAGATGTAAGTTAGCATTTGGGGTTTTATCACCAAAAGATATAAGTTTTTTTTATCACCACATGTAAGCATAAGTTGTAGATTTTATCATCAGATGTAAGCATGAAGTTTTTTAATTTTATTTTATCACCAGATGTAAGCATAAAGCAAAAAACTTAATGTACTTAGCTTTAAAATGGCACAACTTTTATCTTACTACCATTCATAGTAATTGAGATATGCGGATTTCAAATGTGCCCAAGACTTTTGGAACACCCTGTATCAGTAAAGAATAGACAGACGGAATCCAAAATTATCCCAACGCACAGTTTGCAAGCACACCTTATATAACAGCAATCTGAAATTAACCTACATCAATATAGTCTTAGACAAAGTAAATAATTATGACGAAAGGATAGGCAGAGAGAATCCAGAATTAGCCTACACAAAGTTTACAAGCAAACCCGACTGACAAAAGGGGAACTGTTGCTAGTCTGACTGTCAGTGATCCCTCAAGCATAGGTTTTGATAAACGTGTAAGTGCAGGATTCGGCAATCTGTGATACTGGGACTGCCCAATGGTGCAAGCAGCCTGTTCGGCGCCAAATGTTGTGTTTTGGGCCTTCGTCCGTGCCACACAGAATGTATAAATATTTGGAAGAATATTTCACCATGTTCCTCGTTCTGTTTACTTTCCGCATGACCCAAGAATGAACCGCGACATCGTCATCATTGTTCCTGCTGTGGGAAAGCAACGGAGCTGGGCTTTGTTAAGGGCCAACTACACGCAGCATCCCAGCTTTTCCGTTTCTCCCCATCCACTTAGCAAGCAAGGCGCCTTGAGCCCTTGAGCGATTAAAGCGCTATATAAAACGATTAGGCGCATAAATAACGTAAATCTAAAGAAGGGAGACTACTGGCCATCAATTCTTCCCACAACCATGAGTTCTCGCTGTTGAGAGACTATCAACGTCAGTTCGTTGGGAAGTGTATTTTGGGCTTAACTTGCAGTTACATTATATTACATAATTATTGCTTTAGGTCCAGCGGACTCTTCCGAGCCAAATCAAGACCAAACTTGCAGTTCTCACCGGGAGGAGGGAATCGGATGTGAAGGGGGAGAAGAGGAATTCGGATTTTGGAAGGGTTGGGGAGGGGGCGAGAAAGAGTTGGGAGGTGAAGGGAGGGGGGTGGTGGGTGGAGGAAGAATCAAAGAGAGCTAACTGAATTTGCTACGATTGATACTTTGTTACTGGGCCGGGCAGTTATCAGAAAACAAATATTGTATGATGTGTGCCGATTGATGTGGTACTACACAGCGCTTTTACTGGAAAGCTAGGATGCAGTTTTAGTTATGAAGCTGGTAACAACATGCAAATCTTACTGCCCTCCATTAGATTATGACTGGCGTGTGTAGTCACTATTACAATTTGCCGATGATGTTAAACATGAAAAGAAAAAAGTTAAACTGTTTCTCGCTAAAAACACCACCCCCCCCCCCCCCCCCCAAAAAAAAAAAAAAAACACACAAAAAAGTACCTCTGAACAGCTTAGCTTTCGAAAGCCATCCATCTTGCTTCTTCAGTGGTGTAATGTCCACTTAATGAACTAAAAGTCACTGCACACCATGTTAAATGTTTTAGTGTATTACTGATATACAGGGCCGGACCTGGGAAAAGTCAAAAGGGGTGGGGGGTGGAGTTACAGATTCTGCGAAGGCGCGAAGCGCCGAGCCTTCTAGGGGGGTCCGGGGGCATGCAAAATGGTGCAATCTGGTGCAATCTGAACCTTGAAAAAGACATTTGTGATGGTCTGGGACTTGAGCTTTTTTAACAATTGAACTGACAAACTCTGGGGTACAAAAATTATCCTCTGCCCCTCCCTTAAAAAAAACAAAACACACACAAACATTTATTTATTAGCAGAGATGTTTTGTATACTATTATTATTCTTTACTTTTTGCTGATCGTTAACGGTATAACGCTTTATCTTGTAGTTTATGAACATCACCGCCCTGCTTTCACTTTCAGTCTCGCTGCACTAGGTTCATCGGCATTAGTACCATTTGTGAATTGTATCTTCTGGCAAAACAGTTCACTGCCTCTTTGGAAGTCAATATCAACATCCCTGTGCACTTTTAGTAAAGCAAGTCCATTGAGTCTCTGTTGCACCATTGTAGAGCGCAGGTAGCTTTTTAGGTTGCGCAACTCACTGTTTAAACGCTCACACTCGGCAGTAGTGACAGCCAGGGTGCAAAGGTTCTGTAGCATGATGAACAGGTTGGTATAAAAATCCCTGTCACAATATTTCAGTGCTTCTGATGCCGTGGATGGGATGATAGCTGTCGCATTCTCAGCAGCATTTCGCCATTTGCAAACCCACCGTTGGTATTCTGCATCAAGGTTAGCGTTGTCTGGTAGGTCAGACTCCCACAACATTGCCAGTGTCTTCACTCCTTCTGGAACCTGCATGAAACCATCCTGGTTGTCTATTAAAGTGCGTGGCGCCAGACGGAGACCATCAACTGCTAGGTCAGCATTTTTGAACCTCGGGTCCAATTCGGTTGACAGGTGTTCCAAGAAAGGAATGGCAATGCTAATCTTGAAATATTCTTCTGGAGTGGCCGCAGGTTGGTTGTCACGGAGAGTCTGTCGGGATGCCTAATAATAATAATAATAATAATAATAATAATAATAATAATAATAATAATAATAATAATAATAATAATATAGGATGCTGTATACGCGCCTTTCCCAAAATCAAGCAGGCTCAAAGCGCGGCGATCTATACCAGCATACACGCTCACCTGTCTCATTTACCCTCACACACACCAAATACACATACATCACTCAAACAGGTGGTGTAAAGGCAGGGAGATCGCTATTAGAAGACGGAAGAAAATCGAATTTTTATGTTTGAAATTTTGATATTGACTGCGTCCTATACCATTATTGAAGGGAGGGAGGAAACCGGAGTGCCCGGAGAAAACCCTCGGTGACCTCAATAGTCTCGTACCTAAGTCACATACGTTCGCCCCTTGAGGGAATCGAACCCGTGACCTTCGGCATAGGAAACCGGCGACTTATCCACTGCGCCACGAGGCCACCCCTTGCCTGACGAGGAACAATAACATCAGTTGTCAAAGCATTTGCCATTTTGCTGACTTCACCAAACCAGGCAACGAACGTTGTGTTCATAATTATGAACTTAGCATCTTAATTAATATTTCTTTTAAAAAAAATCGTTTTGGAGGGATTAGAGCAGTATCAAAGTGAAGGTGTTGTAAGAGGTTTGCGGCCAGAACAAAAAAAATATGGCTGCATTTACTAATTTAGGCTTAGGGGTTGGGTTACTTGGTCGTTTCATCGGGAAAACGCTTTGGACGTTTCAACGGATCCCTTGAAATGGATTTCCGTTGAATTGTCTATAAATAACTCTTTGTACCTTGGACCAAAAGTGACTAAAAACTGCAATGTTTTAAAAACAATTTTAAAAAAATTAAAACTCTTTGCACTAAAAAAAATTTTTTTAAAGTTTGGAGTGGGGGTTTTGGAACCCAGTTAACCCCTCCCCCCCCCCTTCCCTGGGTCCGGCCCTGGATATAGGTCTGTCTGAATAAGGCGAACGTTAATTATACAGTGGCGGGAGTCTGTCTAATGTAGGTTAATGTAGACTGTCAGCTATTGCTGCCACGAGGCACCACTACTTATAAAGAGTCTTTCCATTGGGAGGGGTAAATCCGACATCGGGAGTTCCTCTGGCCTCCAGGAAAGAGAGAGGGTGTGTGTGAGTGTGTGTGTGTGGGTATGTGTGTGTGGGGGGGGTATGTTTGTGTGTGTGTGGGTGTGTGTGGGGTGTGTGTGGGGGTGGGGGTGTGTGTGGGTGTGTGTGTGTGTGTGGGTATGTGTGTGTATGTGTGTGCGTGCTTGTGAGAGAAAGAGAGAGAGAGATTGTGTGTGTGTGAGAGAAAGAGAAAGCAAGTGTGTGTGCGTGCGAGTGCCTCAGAGAGAGAGAGAGAGAGAGAGAGAGAGAGAGAGAGAGAGAGTCGGTGTTGTAGTCTACGTGTGTTTCACAAATTGACCGGTTAATTTGTAGTCTGTGTGTGAACAATGATTTGAATATTTCCCTGGGAAGGTCCCAATCTCTAAAATCAAAATACAATTGCCTCTTTATGATCTGTCTAATTAGGCAAAGGTTATATTACGCAAACAAATCAGGTAGGCAAGATATTGTTGCTCTCTCTCTCTCTCTCTCTCTCTCTCTCTCTCTCTCTCTCTCTCTCTCTCTCTCTCTCTCTCTCTTTCTCTCTCTCTCTCTCTCATGCGCACATTCTCAAATTATTCTGCTTAAAATGTTGGATTTCCCACCTAGCGATGGCGGAAAACAAATGCTATTGAAGGTTGTAAACAACAAGTCGGTAAGGTGTGTATTCACATTTATTTTGGTTTCTCATCTCTCTTGACCCAAATAATAGCCAAATAGCTGGAAAAGGACGCGTTGCGTAACGTAGTGACGACAACGGTAGCGAGTTGCTTCGCAGGGAGTGGCTTATGCAAGTATTCACAAAGCAACGTTGGGAACAATAGGACGTTCTGCGCCTGCAGTGATCCCAGGCTAAAATCCAAAGGAGAATAAGTCCACAGTGTTGGCGGCCATGATGTACTCGCAGAACAGTATCTATTTTTCCAGCTCCCCAAAGTCACGTGACGGATTACTTGTTTTCACCTTGTGCAGCGGAACTCATCGCCTATTTTCGCGTGTACTGGCATGTACCCGCGAGTACTCGCTTCGAAGAAACTCGCTACTGGTTAATGTTTATGGGCCGGGTAGCTCAGTTGGTAAGAGCGCCTTGCTAGCAACCGTAAGGTCGCTGGTTCGAATCCCGGATTGGTCAACGTGTGATCATATTATTTTCCCCTTTACCAACAACTGGCCCGCTGGTGTCAGTATAAATCGGTCCAGTAGTCACCTATATGCGAAAGTGTCGTGTGACTATAATCTACAAACAACAACAACTTAATGTTTATGCCTTCATGGAGAGCACAATTTATTAATCCAGTAATGGCATAACTCCGTGAGTCATGTGGTAACTAATAGTCCTACAGCTTTTTATTAAAATTGTGGACTGCAAAGAGCCGAATCAGGACCACAACTTGGTTGAAAGAGGGTTCACCCCACATATGTATTAAAGATCTGCTGAAACAATCCTAATGGTAACACTGAAGGCACTCCACCAGCCGGTCACTTTACAAGGAAAGCAAAAGAATGGAAACAAGCCAAGGGTGGGGCGAAAACAAAACAGTGGGAAGGGCAAAAAATACCAGTTACAAGGAGTTTCCCCAACTCCCAGAACCAGCACAATAATAATCTGATGGCGTGGAACGTTGCATGGCGTAGTAACAAGCACAACGAATTCACTGTTGTTTTCCCTCACATGTTGTCTGCGGTTAAACTCATTATCTGATTGTCATAATTTATGTTTAGAAATACTTGCAAATAGACGGGAGGTGGGGATGGGGGTGGAGGGAGCGAGGTCTGTTGGAAGCCATATGCCAAGAACCACTGAAACGATTTTGACCACACTTCATAGAAACATGACCTAGGTTAACGTTAGTGCCCTGTCTCTCGTGCCATCCTATTTGCTCTAACGCAAAGATCAAGGTCCCTGGAGTCGTTTTATCGATAAATACGTTTTGCCAAGTATCTCAAAAACCGCTGTAACGGTTTTGTAATTGTGGAGTTTTGGTACACAGGTACCTTAGATCAGTAGCAGTCCGGATGTCGATCAATTGGGCAGTTCGTCGCTACCAATGTCATTGTTTTGTTTAAAAGGCACATTTTTGCATTATCTTAAGAATAACTGAACCGAAATTAATAATGTGTTGTTTGGGAATACTTTAACAACTGCTAAGCATGTTACATTATTCTTTTATTGTACTTTCTCAAAGGTCAAGGTAAAGTTTCTGATCTTGCCTCCCATCATCATATACCGCCACCACCCACCCCATCACCCCTCCTTAGCTTTCCCCTCCTTCCTCCCTCTCTCCCTCCCTCGTCCCTTATTCGTTAGCAAGTGTCTGATTTTATTGTGTATGAAGGTTTGATTCTATTAAAACGTACTTTTTGCATTAGCTTAAGAATTACTGAACCGAAATTAATAATTTGTTGTTTGTGAATACCTTAACAACTGCTAAGCATGTTACATTATTCGTTTTTGTACTTTCTCAAAGATCAAGGTCAATTTTCTGATCTTGCCTCCCATCATCTTATACCGCCCCCACCCACCCCATCACCCATCCTTAGCTCTCCCCTCCTCCCTCCCTCGTCTCTTATTCGTTAGCAAGTGTCTGATTTTATTTTGTATGAAGCCGGATGTTTGAAGGAATGCGTGAGTACTGCGCTTTGAGCTGATATTGTTCCTTGGGAAAAAGCGCTATATAAATATCCTTATTATTTATTTATTTATTATTATTATTATTATTATTATTATTATTATTATTATTATTATTATTATTATTATTATTATTATTTACCCTTTTTTTTAAACGTTTTGCGCTATATCTAAACATGGGCTGCTCGGATTTTGATCATTTTTGGTTTGCAGATAGTTCTATGTTTTTGTTTTGTTTCGTTTGGTTAAACGTTGTATCATTTTTACAGCACTGCCTACAAAAGTAACACATTTGAAAATTGCGTCATTTTCGGCTACATGTGTGAATATTTTTAAAAAAAACATTTGAATGACTTGCAATCTTGTTAAATCTTATTTTGCATAGACTGCCATCTTGCAACACACGGAAGGAAAAACGAACTTTTGTCAATTTAGTTTTTTATGTTTTCTTATTTCTATGGACTTTTGTATTGTCTTTGTATTTTGAGTTCAAAAGTAGTAGCCCATGTGCAAATACATCAGCATGATATGATACAATGACAGGATATGATGTAATGCATGATATGACATACAATGACAGGATATGATGTAATGCATGATATGATATTCAATGACAGGATATGATGTAATGGATGTCCATAGGCTATTAGCCTTTTGTCCAGTCTGCTGCAATGCTAGGCTAACCCATTCAAACAGCCAGTTTGTCGGGAACAGTCAAATGTAGAATCAGCAACTTTCCAGGTAGAATGACGGGAAAGCTTTAGACTATCAACAACACACAACAGCTGAAGAAGATACAGATGGAAACGGAGTTGGGAAGAGAAGGATGCACCGGTGTGTTGGGCCAGCCCATCCCCAAACCCGTTGTGTAAGCGTGTACCGGTCTATTGGCCCAGTCCATCCCGAAACCCGTTGTGTTGTGATTGCTATGCTTTAGTAATAAGTGCAGCTTCAGACACACTTGTTGTTTAGCCGACAACGGCAAAACCCATGTCGTTTATGAGAATGGCGCCCGGTTCATCAATCAGAAAATTATTGAGTGGGCCAAATGGATCGATGACCGAGTATCGCTTGCTTCATGAATGATATAACCAGCACTGCTCCTAAAATGTGTTCAGCAAATCTCAGTGGTTTAACAATGGATATCACACACATTACTACAGCAAAACGTTAGGCGTGGTGGTAGTGATGGGAGGAGAGGAGAGGGAGAGAGAAAGGGTGCAGGTGGGTTACCTGAGGAGAAAAAAAACACCAATGACTGGAAAACGACTGGTTGAACCGAGTAATTCTAGTTCGTGAATGAACAGCCCCAGCTCACATCTGTCCCCGAAACTCTATTCAGTAAAAATAAGAGTTTTGGTCCTTTTTTCCCATTCTCTTAGGGGCTTGGGAGCCACTGTGCAACTCTACTAGGGAAAAACTAGGTTTGGGATAGAGGGGGAAGGGAGAGGGAGAGGGGTGTGGGTGTACCGATTAGTACATAGTGATCGTGTGGAAAATGTATCGATGACCTTGTAATGATAGTTTGATGACTGAGAACTCCACTACTGCCATATAAAATCTGTTCAACAAAATGAATGTGTGTGGTTTGTATTTATAAGTTAATATATAAGCCTTAGCTCTAATAAATCTAGGAACAATTACATGCGTTTTAAAAAAAGGTAAAGGTGGTCCCATAGCCTTGTGGCCGTAGGGGAGCGTGATGTTGGAGATCACACTTATCTTGGGCCAGCGTAATGAGGGTGATGCCCATCTCTCTCCCTCGCTGCTTTACCTTCCCCACCCTTAAGAGAGTAGGTACTCAGTCACCGTTGAGTCAACTGAGGGCGTTGTTATTTGTCGCTTCACGTTTTGCGGTCACCCATCCAAGTGCTAACCGCACTGGACGGTGCTTAACTTGCGACACAGTAGCGAGTGCTCCAACCACTGCGCTATCCGACACCCCGACACATGCGTTTTACCGGTAAAGAAATTCGTGATTTAAAAAACTAATACAGAATTTATTTATCAAATGACAACCTATATTTCATATGGAAATTCCCCCGGCGTTGTTAAACGGTCACGCACACCTCCATATCCCATACAACACCTTTTAAGAATTTTTTTTTATGTTGCAGACATCGAGACAAAATTGAACTTAATTGGACATATAAAATATTTTTTAAATGGACATGTGTTTGCAGGCTACTATATCACACACATTCTGTTGTCACGAAAACGCACGAAGGGTTTAATAGCCTTACATTATAAATCAGAGCATCAGGCCTTGCAAAGATCATCCTGCAAGGATGCAAAGATCATCCTGCAAGGCACGGTGCAAGGAGGCGGAAGAAGTGGGAGACAGGAAAAGAGGTGGGAGACAGCATTCGAGAATAGACTGGCTTGACACTGAATGAAGCCATGGGAAAGATGAAGTAAGCTTATGCTGGTTAAACGATCCTGTGACTTATTTATTTATTTAATCGTTCTTATATAGCGCTTTTCCAGCTCAAGAGCTGCTCAAGGCGCTGGCCGATACAGGATCTAACTCAAGCCGCCCGAGACGCCCACCCGCAGCCTTTGGGCGCATGGTCTGACGCCCGGACAACTGAGCACAATCCTGGGCAGCCAGGGATGGGGGAGAAGGACCTAGGTGCATGCTGGGTGTTTTCTTGTCACCGGCACTCACCCGTCAGGATCTTTAAAGTCCGTTATGATGGAATGCATGCGACTAGACCTTGGCGAAGGAGTAGGAAAACAGGAGTAAAGTGTCTTTCCCAGGGACACAACACAATGGACCGGCCAGGGCTCGAACCCGGGACCTTCCGATCCGCAAGCCGAAGCACTACCATTAGACCACTACTCAACTGTGTCAGAAAATTTATTAAGCGAATTTATGTGGTTTGTAGTTAGTAGCCATTAGGAACAAAGAACGAATGAGTATTATCCGTAATAGAGATAACTTCTGTGGAAAACAAATTACTTGCGGTTCGTTCGTAAAATCAGTGGAAAGGTCAGTCGATAGTGAATTAAACTTTTTACTCCTTGACCTGTGTTTCTTGGAACGATTCCACTAGCATCGGATCTCGATGTTTAAGGTTCTATGTTACGTCAAATAGGAACTTCTAATAAAAAGCTCTCCAAACTCCAGCGCATTCAAGACAACACTGCTCGTCTTGTCCTTCGTCTACCCCGTCGTGCTAGTGCTTCTTCAGCTCTCAGATCCCTGCATTGGCTTCCAGTCAGAGCTCGGATCAACTATAAAATTTCTCCTTTCAATTTCTCCTCTCTCAATGCTACCCACACTATATCTCTGAACTTCTCACTCCTTACAAGCCAACCCACACCCTACGCTCTCAAGATGCTTCTCTTCTTAAAATTTCCAGATTCCCTCTAAACTCGTTTGGCCAAAAGGGCGTTCTCTACTTATACTCCAAAACTCTGGAATTCTCTGCCTGATTCCCTAAGCCAAACCCAGACTCTTCCCATTTTCAAGGCAAAGTTTAAGGCACATTATTTTGATCCAACAGTACTTCTAGCTGGATCTGTGGATGAACATCTGTCTATATAATCTATGGACTGAGAAATGGATTGGTGCTTGAGTATATCCACTTGATCCATTCCCCACCCCCCTTCATCCTCCCTCTCCCCCCTCCAGTTTAAATGGCAGTTTGTGTGTGTGTGTGTGTGTGTGTGTGTGTGTGTGTGTGTGTGTGTGTGTTTGTTTGTTTCATTTACATTGATTTTTGTGTTTTTGTCGTTGGTCCGAGCGAATGCGTGTGACAAGCGCTTTGAGCACACCTTGTGCCTAATTTTGCGCTATACAAAATACATTATTATTATTATTATTATTATTATTATTATTATTATTATTATTATTATTATTATTATTATTATTATTACTTCTGCAAGTAGACGTTACAGATAATTAATGACATGATTTACTAATGTTAGATCTTGTCGACACGCAAAATCATTAGGAAACAAAATAATAGACAAGTTATTGGAGATCCTCAACTAAAAGATAAGTGACGTTCTTTCTTGTTGTTACTGTTGTTGTTTGTTGGGGTTTAGGGTGGTTTGATTTTGTGACGGGAGTTTTCAGACGGCTTGTATTTTGTGGTTTGCAGACGCTGGATGAGGTTATCAAAAGTGGCGTGCGAGAGCAGTACGCTTCCGATGAATGTCAACAAAGCGCCTACATCCCTATTCTGATCACCAACGCCTTGGGCTTCAGTGACACCACAACAGCCATAACAGCGCAAGGGAAAATCAATGGCGACAGTATTGGTAAAGATTCGAAGTCAAATATCAAAAGAATGTAGCAACAGGTCAAAAACAATTATTTCCAACTTGCCTCTCTTTTTCGCGTCTTTCTACTCTCCACGCACACTCCACGCACACTCCACGCACTCTCAACGCACTCTCCACGCACACTCCACGCACTCTCCACGCACACTCCACGCACTCTCCACGCACACTCCACGCACTCTACACGCACACTCCACGCACACTCCACGCACTCTCCACGCACACTACACGCACACTCCACGCACTATCCACGTACACACACAAATTATTACTCCTTTTATTATTATTAATTATTACTCCACGCACACTCCAAGCACTCTCCACGCACACTCCACGCACTCTCCACGCTCATTCTACGCTCTCTCCACGCACTCTCCACGCACACTCCACGCACTCTCCACGCACACTCCACGCACTCTCCACGCACTCTCCACGCACGCCCTCTTTAATGGTGAAACCAAAAAAATATGGTTACGAGGAAGATTTAAATTTTACTAACATTTATCTTCAACCTAATATGTGTACTGTATATTGTACAACATCATCTCTGTTTCAGACGGCCCAAGTTTGTATCTTAAGGGAGTTGGTACGTCGATTTGCGCATCGTTTGCGTATTCCTAAGTATACCCCCCGTGGGGGTACCGGGAGTTTCAGTATAAATAGTATCCCCACTTTCTGGAAATTTAGTGCTTTAAATTCCCACTGTTGCTGTCTTTCTCCTTTGTTCTTTCTCATTCCTACCTCTGTTCTATCAATCTACTATACTATCTTCTTCTTCGCTAGACCAGTCTGTTACACTAGAGGTTGTTTTTTCTATCAGTAGTTGATTCAGCCCCAATGCTTGAATCCTCCTGATAAGTGTAACTCGGATTCGTTTTTCCACGCAACCCGTTCAATCAGCAACAAGGCACGGAGTCGTCGTATGTAGTTTTCCAACTTTATTCAGCGAACATCAACAACTGCATACAATCGCTTTTTCCACTCTCAACTTTTCACTTTCAACACAACCACTATTTTGAACCAGTGCGGCACTTATATAGTTTCTCTCTACTCCAGAGAAATAAAGAACGTTCGGGCAAGACACAATTATAACCAATCAGAATTAACTTCGTCATCACTGTCTCACGTCATACAACCATATTTAGGATGGAAACGTCTCTAGTTACCACTAGAATTATCCACACGCTTCGATCGATAGTAAACAACTAACTCTAGAAAATTCTCAAATACTATCGACCAACTAAAATTATCAACGTTATACAAAGCTTCTTCTAACAACAACGAAAAATCAAATCAAAGATAAATACACTCTATTATTGCATGCTTTGCAAAATAAAACGATCAGATCGATCGCGTGCGTCACACACGAACTATCGTGCGCGTTTCAACGTAAAATAACCCCCCACTCAAGAAGAAATTTACTTAATTTCTTTCAACAACGTTGAGACGCGATGCACAAACAAAGTCCAGAATTAAAATTTCTTTCAGTCTGTCTGGGTACTGTCAATGTTCTTTACTCACACACTCTGCTGAGAAAATCCGCACCAACATTGTCTGATCCTTTAATAGATTCTACTCGCATGTTTAAGTTCTGCAAGTACATTGCCCATCTCATGATGCGACTGTTCACAAACTTGGCAGAGTTCAAGTAGGTTAGCGGCTTGTGATCAGTCTGTAGTACGAACTTCACGCTTTGAAGGTACAGTTCGAACTTCCGGATTCCCCATATGATGGCAAGGCACTCTTTCTCCATGGTCGAGTAATTTCTCTCATCCCTGGACAGCTTCTTGCTGGCATAACTAACCGGAAATAGTTTCCCTTCGTATTCTTGCATCAGTATGGCGCCGATGCCTTCGTTCGCTGCGTCTGTTCTTAAGACGAATTCCTTGGAAGTGTCGGGCAGTCTTTGCACCGGATCCTTCGAAAGGAAGGCGCGCACAGCCTGGTATGCCTTCTCCTGAGACGGTCCCCACTGCACTTAATTAGGACAGCCCTTCCGCACCAGGTCCGACAAAGGTGCTGTGATGGCTGAGTAGTTCGGTACGAACTCCCTATAATACCCAGCCAATCCCAGGAAAGATCGCACCTGCTTCTTGGTTTGGGGACGTGGAGCGTTCAGAATCTTGGTGACGTTTTCTAGCAGAAGCCCCTTTTGTCCTTACTTCAGCGAATGGCCGATAAAGTCGACGTTGTCAGTTCCCAGAATACACTTGCTGGGTCTCACGGTCAGGTTAGCTTCTGTTAGACGGTGAAACAGCTCCCTCAAGGTCTGCAGATGCTCTTCCCAGATGTGGGTGTGGACTAGCATGTCGTCCCAGTAACACACGACGTTGTCCATCCCTTTGAGCATCTTCCTCATTCCTCTCTTCAGGGTAGCTACGCTGTTGACCATGCAAAAGGGCATCCTTAGGCACTCGTACGTCCCATCAGGAGTTATACAAGCAGTCTTTGGTATGTCCTGTTGACGCACGGGGACTTGCCAATAACCCTTGCTGAGGTCAATCTTTGAGAAGATTTTACTCCCCGATAATTGGCGGAAGAGGTCTGCTGCAGTAGGCATCGGCTCGGGGTCGAAGACGGTGATCTTATTAACCTTCCTGTAGTCGATGCATACTCTGTTGCTCCCGTCCTTCTTCTTCACGACCACGACAGGGGACGCGTAGGGGGACCTGGACTCCCTGATGATGCCCATCTTCAGCATCTCATCGATGTCTTTCTTCTAGGATTCGCGGGCCTTGAAAGTGATCGGAAAGGGTTTGGATCGAACGGGGATATCTGAAGTAAGGTGGACTTCATGTTCGACCAAGGTTGTGGAGCCTGGGACATCGCTGAAGTTACGGGGAAACTTGCCTATGAAATCCTTGAGCTCCATCTTTTGACCTTACGTCAAGCTTGGTCCTAGCTTAACATCATCGATGCCTTCTTTGCTGTGGAAGTCTCCCAGTTCCAACAGTTCCTCGCTGTCAAAGCTGTCGTCGATCTCAGCTGCTGTTGCTGTGTGTACAGTCTCCGATGGCCTTTCCACGTACAGCTTAAGGAGGTTGGCGCGGTATATCTTGGAATGCTGGCCGACCTTCACCTTGTAGTCGTTGATCCCCACCACGGTCTCCACTTCGTACGGGCCTTTCCACTGCATCAGCAACTGATTATGATCGGTAGGTAGCAGCACCAGCACTTTGTTGCCAGGTTTAAACTTCCTGTTCACAGCCCTACGATCATAGTAGTGCTTTCCACAGTCCTGGGACTTCTTCAGGTTTTCTCTGGCTATCTCGAGAGTCTGCTCCAGTTTCTCCCGTAGCTCAAACACGTACTGGTAGCTGTTCTTCACCTCTGGGGTGTCTACTTCTTTTGTCCACAGTACTTTCAGGATGTGCATCGGCCCTCTGATGGTTCTTCCGTACAGCAGCTCGAACGGAGAAAAGCTGGTGGACTCTTGCGGTACTTCGCTGTAGGCGAAAAGTAAGGCGTTGATGTAGCGATGCTATTGTCCGGGCTGCTCGCTGCATAGTTTTTTCAGGGTGGACTTCAGCGTAGCATTGAACTTTTCGACTAGCCCGTTGCACATTGGATGGTAGGGTGTCGTAGTTAAATGCCGGATGCTCAGCAGTCTGTTGACCTCCTTCATGCAGTCAGAGACGAACTGTGTCCCGAGGTCTGTCAGAATTTCTTCAGGCACTCCAAGTCTGCTGAACATGTCCACCAGTGCCTCTGCTACAGTCTCCGTGTCAATCTTCTTCATAGGCACTGCTTCTGGGTACCGAGTCGCATAGTCCACTAAGGTATGTACCCATCGATGACCTTCTTCACTCGGAGGTCTTATTTCGCCGATTAGGTCTAAGGCCACCCTCTTGAAAGGTCGGTCGATCAGAGGCATCCTCTGCATAGGCACTTTAAGAACCCTTCCTCGGGGTATGGTCTTCTGGCAAATGTCACATGATCGGCAGAAACGGCTAACGTCCGCATGAAATCCTGCCGAGTAGAACGCTGCCTGGATTCTGTCCGACGTCTTCTTGATGCCCAGGTGACCTCCCACGATGGAGTCATGAGCTACTTCCATCACCTGGCGCCTTAGAGGTAACGGTACCAAGACTTGACGTAGTAGTTTACCCCCGTGGACCCTCGGGTGCTGGAAGATTCTGTACAGGATCTTGGCCTTCACCTCGAAATAGACCTTGCCACTGCCCTTGGTCACGTGGTCTTGGCGGTTCTTGTACTTGTTTAAAGTACTATCAGCTTCCTGGAGCTGGATCAGCTTATCTCTGTCCACGATGGCGGCTTTGGAGCTGTCGCCGACCTTCAGTGGCGTAGACGTCTTGTCTCTCTTGGCCTGGACCCTAGTAGTGACAGCACCGACGATCTCGGGTCGGCAGGGCTGAGCCGGAGTAGCCACATTGTCCCGTAGCAGCTCTGTAAGGTCTCCATCGGGAAATGGCAATGGATCCTCCTCCGCAACCTCGACGTGTTGGGTTGAGGCAGGACTCCATTCTGAATCGTGGTTGTCGGGTCGTCTCGCGCCGTCGATATTCCCGATAATCGAATCATACTGCGGCTTCTTCAGGCAAACCGCTTCTACTTCGCCTATGTAGAAAGGGGTGCTGACTTGAATCTTTGCAACTGGCGCTTTCACACACTTGCTGTCGGCCATAAGTGTCCATTTAAAATCGCCAGTGAACTGTTCTTTAGCGATTAGGTCTTCTCTGACGATGACCCCACTGCAGCCCGAGTCTCTTGGGACAGTCACTTCATGATTTCCGACGCGTACCTTGGAAACAGCATGTTCTGGACGGTCACAGCTGCGCTGGCGACGACGGGGATGGATTTCCGGTTGGCAAGGAGGAGTTGGCCATCGGTCATGCACTCTTGCACGTCCGCAGGAGTAGCTGTGCGCTCGGTCTCACTCGAAAGAATGACGCTCCCGCCGCACACTTGATGGTCTGATCTACTGGTTTGCCGTTGATTGGAGAACCACCTCTGCCGGTTGCCCGCCGCTGCGTTGTCCGTATTGCTCCGCTGTCTGCTACTTTTATTTTGAGGACATTTAGCAGCTCTGTGGTCTGTAGCGTTGCAGTTGAAACAGCCTCTTGAATGCCCTTCCCTGGGAGCTGGCGTAGAGTCCGTGTGTCTCTGGCTCGTCTGGCTCCCCTGGATCTGTTTCCCATGGTTTCCAGTCTTCTGAAAATGTTTCGTCGCCTTGGGTGGCCCCAGCGTCTTCCCGTGAGCAATAAGGTATCTTTCAGCAACCTCAGTCACATCTTTAATAATAATAATAATACAGGATGCTATGTACGCGCCTTTCCCCAAGGCTCAAAGCGCGGCGATCTATACCAACATACACGCTCACCTGTCTCATTTACCCTCACACACACCAAATACACATACATCACTCAAACAGGTGGTGTAAAGGCAGGGAGATCGTTATTAGAAGACGGAAGAAAATCGAATTTTTATTTTTGAAATTTTTATATTGACTGCATCCTGTACCATTATTTAAGCGTCTGCAGCTTTTGTAATTCTAAGTGGGTCGCCAGGTCCTTGTGACAGGCATTGAGGAATTGCTCCTTCACGATCAGGTCATGGATACTATCGTAAGACTTCCCTTTGCCTGATAGTTCCACCCACTTGTGTAAATATGACGACAGGCGCTCCACAAATTGCTTTGGCGTCTCGTCTGACAAAGGCCGGCATTCACGGAAGCGTTTACGGTAGCCCTTCTCTGTGAAGCTGTAGCAATGCAGTAGAACCTCTTTCAAGACGTCGTAGTTTTTGGCGTCATCGTTCGACAGTCTGGTGTAAACTGCGAGTGCTTGCCCCGTCAGAAGTGCACTGAGTCGAATTGCCCAGTCTTGAGGTTGCCAGTTAGAGCTTTCGGCAAACCTTTCAAATCTCGCCAGATAACTGTCGATCTGGTCCTTCCCGTCGACGAACGCTGGCAATTTTGGAGCCATGTGGTCGCTGATGACTTGTGGCGCATGCTGATTGTTTTGGATACGCGCCAACTCTAGCTGGTACTGACGATCAGCTTCTAGTCGTCTCTCGTCCATCTCGTCACGCCGACGCTGGTCCTCTCTTTCTTCTCGGCGATGTTGCTCTTCTCTTTCTTCCCGTTGACGCTGTTCTTCCTTTTCTTCTCTGCGTCGCTGCTCCTCTAATTCTCTTTCTTCACGCCGTCGTTGTTCTTCTAATTCTCGCTCTTGTATTCTCTCCTGGGACTTGACGTACTCCGTCAGCTGTTTGCCTTTTAGATCTGTTCAATCCCTTTCTGCCAGGAGTCAGCCATCTTGATGCTTTTCTGGAAAGTTCTTGACTTTTCTGAACCTTTCTAGATTGTTCTAGAACAGCACGCTTTCTGCAGTAGCGCTGATGCTTGTCACTAGTCGCCTTCGCTGACGCAGGCTCAGCTGTCCTCGTCGTATGCGAATCTGCACCACGCTGGTGTTGATGTATACGCTCCTGTGCTCAAGTAGACGCGACGTCCACTCGTCGCTCTCTGTAAAACTGGCGATGTAGCTCCGAGACTGTCCCTCGACATAGTCTTGCGGCAGCCACGTAGTCCCGCTCTGTTGTTCGCTCACGAAGCAACTCTTCGGCGACTACACGCCCTTGCAGTCAACCCGAATCTATCGGGGATGTAGTCCCAGTATGTTGGACCCTCCCGACGCAACTTGTTGGCGGCTACCCTCGATGACTGCCTCTCGTAACGTTGACTCTCTTGTTGTAGCAGTTGAACCCTTGGCTATGGCGTAGATCGCGGCTTGGCCCCCAAAATGTTACACTCGAGGTTGTTTTTTCTATCAGTAGTTGATTCAGCCCCAATGCTTGAATCCTCCTGATAAGTGTAACTCGGATTCGTTTATCCACGCAACCCGTTCAATCAGCAACAAGGCACGGAGTCGTCGTAAGTAGTTTTCCAACTTTATTCAGCGAACATCAACAACTGCATACAATCGCTTTTTCCACTCTCAACTTTTCACTTTCAACACAACCACTATTTTGAACCAGTGCGGCACTTATACAGTTTCTCTCTACTCCAGAGAAATAAAGAACGTTCGGGCAAGACACAATTATAACCAATCAGAATTAACTTCGTCATCACTGTCTCACGTCATATAACCATATTTAGGATAGAAGCGTCTCTAGTTACCACTAGAATTATCCACACGCTTCGATCGATAGTAAACAACTAACTCTAGAAAATTCTCAAATAATATCGACCAACTAAAATTATCAACGTTATACAAAGCTTCTTCTAACAGCAACGCAAAATCAAATCAAAGATAAATACACTCTATTATTGCATGCTTTGCAAAATAAAACGAACAGATCTATCGCGCTCGTCACACACGAACTATCGTGCGCGTTTCAACGTAACACAGTCACCTAACTTTTTTTCTCGAACACTCACTCTTCCGGGACAAAACTCCTCATTTGCGTGTGAGGTCTGTTGGATCAGCTTGGGAATATTGGACGCTTTTGTATGTTTTTTGTTAATATTTTATAATGATGTTTGTATTCTATTTTGTTTTTGTAAACGGGGGTTCGATAAATTAGAGTATAGCCTTACTTGACAAGTACAACTGCGTGATATATTTTTGTTTTTTTTGTTTGCATTTTATGTATTTTCAGGATGTTTGCTTTAAAATAAACCTCCATTTAGGAAATTCTATCCACTTTGATTTCAACGTACCAAACTACCTTAAGCTTTCAATATATCCAACTACCATAACTCTTGTCTGGATCTGGATCTGGATCTAGATTCCCGCAGCGATGGCAGACGTCGAGGGGGCAAAAATTGACTTCGTAGCTGTTGTGTTAATCGTGCACAACGATTTGTGTTTCAGACTGGGGTTTGGGAGCCATGGTACAACAACTGTCCATGTCGTTCTTGGAGGAACCCTTCCTGGAATGTCGCAGAAACAATAACACCATGCCAATTCGATCGAGCGCCAGCGTGGACGCAGACAACACTGGAAGTGCCGTCAGTATCTCTTGTACTAGTGTTTGGACTTTCTCAGCGCTTGTGGTGACGGCATCTATGCGCATTTTCTATTCCACGTAGCAGTAGTCTTCGCTTCTTAACTTGACTTTTAAAAAATAACATTTTATTCGTTTTTATATTTATTTATGTTTCTGGATCTTGTATTTATTTATCTTGATTATGTATTTATTTCTTCTTGTTCGTCTTTACTGAAGATTTGGACTTGTTTGTGTCTTATTTTCATTTCTGTAAGTGTCTGCTAGAAGGGGTTGTTACATTTTTGGTGATCAGGAAGTTTTACTCTTCTTGAAGACTGTAAACACTTTGAACCCTGGAGGACTCTGATTATTGACTTCAATGGTTTTGAGATAATGTATCTTTCTTCTTCCTCTTCGGATTGGCCTCTTTTTGTGTATGGATATGCATTTTGCTCCTGTAGTGATTGATTGTGTTGTAAGATGTTGCCAGTATGTTTCATACAAAACAATCAATTATTATTATGATGTGTGCATCTATGATTGTTCTATGCAACTCAAAAGTCATGATTTCTCAAAAATCTTATTTCCCTCCCTTTAAAAAAAAAACGGAATCTCCCCATATCCTGATTAAAAACGGTTTTTAATCAATGGTGTCTGCAAATCTCTCTATACAAAACAGATTTTTTTTTAAATTCCAATTTTATTTTCAAATTTCAAATTTTTACATATAAATTAAATATATATGTTCAGATCATGCACGACGTTTCCTTAATTTAAATGTTTTGTGCATCATTGATTTTATTTGTGCAGTTCAAACTCAATGAATATTTCGCCATTTGTGTGTGTTTGTGTGTGTGCGTGCGTGCGTGCGTGTGTGTGTGTTTGTGTGTGTGTGATCTGCATGGGCGATTCCAACTGTTTTAAAAGTCTTAATTCATGAAATTGAGCATGTCCATTAAATGTTTATTCTGCATGAAAATCAGGATTTTAAATGGAAAAATTGGAAGTCTAAAATATGTCTCTTCTTTTTTTTTTTTTTAATGATTTACAGATTAAAACAAAATCAAATTATTTTACCCTAATTATTACTATTATCATTAGTACAAATATTTTTCTTTAAATTTGGATGAGAGGGGTATTAAAAGAAGCTGATGATTGTGAACTCCTAAGCTAAATGGTTGGGATAATTATATATGTAGGCTATTAATACCATACATCACAATTTTCAAGCTTTGATAAAGTTTTCAAGTAAATGTTGTCATTGAGTTTGGTTTATATACACTTGTATGTTAAATAATCAACAAGAATGTTTCGTCTTAATAATGATGTACTTAATAAAAAGAACTTTTGGATATTTTTAATATTTGAAAGGGGGTGGATTCTTGTTTACACTGATTTAACCCTCCCCCCCAAAAAAAAAAACAAAAAACAAACAAACAAAAAAAAAAAAAAAAAAAAAAAAAAACTTTGTGATATACTTTTTTTTTTTTTAATGAGAGGTGACGGGCTTTTTAATTTGTTAAATTCGTATGTACTTAATGATTAAAGCTTGTAATAATTATGTGTTAATAGGTAAATGAATCTTGATTAAAACGATGCACTGTAAAGAGTGCTGTATTTTATTATTTTATGGGAAGCACATGTTCTTTTTAAATCATGAAGTACTAAACAGTTCATTATATGTTTGTAATGGAAGTGTGCACGTTCTTTTAGAAATGATGTTATTTTAAACAGTAGATTTGTGTCTTGTTAATTGGAAGGGACGGGCCCTTGTTTATAGTGATGAAATCAAAAGAGAAAAGTGTGGGTTTTTATGCGTGGGAATGAGGTATTAGTATAAGTTATGAAATGATTTAATGGAAGTGGATGGGTTCTTCTTCAAAATGATGTAGGCCCACATAAAGGGTTTGTGTGATATTTTCTTTAAAATAATAATGATGTACTTAAAAGCCTTTGTGATGTGTTTTGTTTGGAAGGGTTAGGTTGGGTGCGGCATTGTTGACCATATTCATGTTCCTTTAAAGGACTACTTCCACACCTGACTTTTATTTTTGCAATCGGTAAAGATGCTAGAGAAAATAAGACGTGCCAAGTTTGACGGTTCAAATCTGTTTCGTTACGGAGTTTATTGAGCTCCAAAATCGGCATTTTTACCCGGCTTTTCAGAAGCAGTTATCAACGGAAGTGACGTCACGAGGTTACAGACAAAAGAGGCACGTGACAAGACACAGGCAGACAGTTTTGAATTACGTCTTTTTACCAACATTGAAGAAGAACTTTTTTTTAAAAGGTGGTCTGGAGTATAGGAGGAGCAAGGAAAATGGTGATCATTGTTCAACTTTTCTATCCGTCTACTTCAGTTACAACTTTTCCAGATAAAACCCTACGTATCGGACGCTTATGAGGGTGTTGAGAAGAGTGAGCATGCAGATCTGGCAGATCATGGAAAGGATCTGATGTTGTTGCATCAATTTTTATTCATCAGATTAACATAAGTTGTACTGATAAATCTGATGAGTGAATCAATGTTTGGACTTTGATTTGAGCCGACAAACTATTGCATATGTTGTTATTTGCAGCACCTCTACCCGTGATTAAAATATCGTTCGGTGTGGAAGTAGACCTTTAACGTTGTTGTCTAGCGCTCTTCCAGCCCAAGAGCTGCTCAAGGCATTGGTCGATATAGGATCTAACTCAACCCACCGTGGCGCCAACTTGACTTGCTGCCATAGGCTCAGCGTGACGCCCTGGACAACTGAGCACAACCCTGAGCGAACCCGGGTTTGTGGGAGAAGGTGGACGTGGGGAAGGAGGTAAGGGAGGGGATCCTAGTGGTAGCTGGGTGTGTTGGCGTAACTGAAACTCGCCCCTCTAGGACATGAGCGTCACGATCTTTAAAAGTCGTGCGATGTAATGCATGCGTGCACAGACGACCTTGTTTATGCTATCGTCCATTATCAGCAGGCTCGTGAGCTGCTGTCAATTGTTTGGCAACTGTTTAAAGTTTGAAGTTTTGTAATCGTGTACATATATTTTCTTATCTGCTTGTGCATTTTGATATCTGTATCATTTAAATGTTAATGTGTGCATGTATTTGCAATGATTTGTTTGTGTACGTTCAAAGGGTTACTTCTGATTATGCAATTTTCCTGATCCCTTAAACTTTTATTGTTTGCGACTTAGTATTCTTTGCTGGGATGTGATTTGATTGTCAAGATGGAGAGTTTTTGACTGGGTGTGTTTGTGTATGTGTGTGTGTGTGTGTGTGCTTATTACTATATGTGGATCGATGAGTGTTTTTTCTGCAATGCCATCGACATGTGCGCGTGAGAGAGAGAGAGAGAGAGAGAGAGAGAGAGAGAGAGAGAGAGAATAAAAATTTATGATACGCAAAATGGGATTCGTGTGAACTTGAACCTTGTTCTCATACTTACATAAACTTTACATGTGTTCCAACGTTTGGAGAAAGTATGTAATTAGAAAAGAAGAAAAAAAGTAATAATAACCTGTTGTAGTTTGTCTTTTATTTGACCTACATGGGCTCGAACTTGAGTTTCTAAAATATATAGGCGTTTGGCACATTGAGCTGTACGTGCAATAACAGGAATCACCTGCTGTCTACAGATTGTTTTCATTCTAGTCAAAAATCCCGTTGGGATGCCGGGGGTTTCAGTATAAATAGTATCCCCACTTTCTGGAAATTTAGTGCTTTAAATTCCCACTGTCGCTGTCTTTCTCATTTGCTCTTTCTCATTCCTGCTCTGTTCTATCAATCTGCTATACTATCTTCTTCTTCGCTAGACCAATCATCTATCTTTTTTCTTGAAAATTCTTCCGGGACAAGACTCCTTATTTGTGTATGAGGTCTGTTGGATCAGCTTGGGAATATTGGATGCTTTCTGCCAGGGCTTTGTTACACTCAGTTTGATGTTGGTGTTTTCTATCAGTATCTGATTCAGCCCCGATGCTTGAATTCCTGATAGTTGTGTAACTCAGATTCGTTTATTCACGCAACCCGTCCAAACAGCATACAAGTCACAAAGTCGACGTATGAAGTTTTCCACTTTTTATTCAGCACACATCAACAACTGCATACAATTCTCAACTCAACTCAACAACTTTCACAGCAACTCTCCAAATCACTATCAACAACTTTACTATCTCAACAGCAACTCGGCACACGATTAAATAACCTCTCTCTTTTCTGGAACAATTTGGTACATGGTAGAAATGACGTACTGCCACCAATCGAATAAAAGATCGTCATCACTGACTTACGTCAATACATATTTTTATATCTTCCGGAACGACCTCTTGCTTCGACAATCGTCCCGAAACTTCGATCGATAGTAAACAAGGAAATCCAGAGTATTCTCCGACAATATCGACCAACGAAAATTATCCACGTTATACAAAGCCTCTCCTAACAACAATGCAAACTCAAATCAAAGGTAAATAAACTCCATTATTGAATACTTTGCAAAACGAAACGATTAGATCTATCGTACACGTTTCCGACGTACTACCATTCGCGTTTCAACGTAACATAACCCCCCACTCAAGAAGAAATTTACCCAATTTCTTTCAACAACGTTGAAACGTAATGCACAAACAAAGTTCAGAATTAAAACTTATTTCAGACTGTCTGAACACTGTCAATGTTCTCAGTTCATTCACACAGAGTCAATGGTTTTCATCTTCAAATCTGTCTGGATATTGTCAATGTTCACAGATCATTTACCCAGTCAACGTCTTTCATTTTCAAGTCTGTCATTACCAATATTCTTAGTTCGTCCACACAGTCAATGTTCTTTCATTCGCAAGGAAACGACGCCCTCGTCAGTTGCGGTCGTCATCGGCCCAGGGTCAAAGACGATGATCACGTGGGCTTCCCTGGAATCAGTGCGTCCTCCGTTGTCTTCTTCTTCCATCGAACGTCCGATGAAGTCGACGTTGTCATTCCCCAGAATGCACTTGCTGGGTCTCACGGTCAGGTTGGCTTCTGCGAGACGGTGGAACAGCTCCCTCAAAGTCTGCAGATGCTCCTTCCAGGTCTGGGTGTGGACTTCATGTTCGACCAAAGTCGTAGAGCCTGGGACATCATTGAAGTTATGGGGAAACTCGCCCATAATGTCCTTGAGCTCCAACTTTTGACCTTCCGTCAAGCGTGGTCCTAGCTTAACATCATTGATGCCTTCTTTGCTATGGAAGTCTCCCAGTTCCAACAGTTCCTCGCTGTCAAAGCTGTCGTCGGTCACAGCTGCTGTGGCTGCGTGCACAGTCTCTGATGGCCTTTCCACGTACAGCTTAAGGAGGTTGGCGTGGTATATCTTGGAATGCTGGCCGACCTTCACCTTGTAGTCGTTGATTCCCACCACGGTCTCCACTTCGTACGGGCCTTTCCACTGCATCAGCAACTTATTGTGATCAGTAGGTAGCAGCACCAGAACTTTGTTGCCAGGTTTAAACTTCCTGTTCACAGCCCTACGATCATAGTAGTGCTTCCCACAGTCTTGGGACTTCTTCAGGTTTTCTCTGGCTATCTCGAGAGTCTGCTCCAGCTTCTCCCGTAGCTCAAACACGTACTGGTAGCTGTTCTTCACCTCTGGGGTCTCTACTTCTTTCGTCCACAGTTCTTTTAGGATGTGCATCGGCCCTCGGATGGTTCTTCCGTACAGCAGCTCGAACGGAGAAAAGCCGGTGGACTCCTGCGGTACTTCTCTGTAGGCGAAAAGTAAGGCGTTGATGTAGCGATGCCATTGTCTGGGCTGCTCGCTGCACAGTTTCTTCAGGGTGGACTTCAGCGTAGCATTGAACTTTTCGACAAGCCCGTTGCACATCGGATGGTAGGGTGTCGTAGTCAAATGCCGGATGCTCAGCAGTCTGTTGACCTCCTTCATGCAGTCAGAGACGAACTGCGTCCCGAGGTCTGTCAGGATCTCTTCAGGCACTCCAAGTCTACTGAACATGTCCACTAGCGCCTCTGCAACAGTTTCAGTGTCAATCTTCTTCAGTGGCACTGCTTCTGGGTACCGAGTCGCATAGTCCACTAAAGTCAGTACCCACCGATGACCTTCTTCACTCGGAGGTCTTATTTCGCCGATTAAGTCTAAGGCCACCCTCTTGAAAGGTCGGTCGATCAGAGGCATCCTCTGCATAGGCACTTTCGGGACCCTTCCTCGAGGTATGGTCTTCTGGCAAATGTCACACGATCGGCAGAAACGGCTGACGTCCGCATGAAGTCCTGGCCAGTAGAACACCGCCTGGATTCTATCCGACGTCTTCTTGATACCTAGGTGACCTCCCATGATTGAGTCATGTGCTACTTCCATCACCTGGCGCCTTAGGGGTAACGGTACCAAGACTTGACGTAGTGGTTTCCCTCCGTTGACCCTCGGGTGCTGGAAGATTCGGTACAGGATCTTGGCCTTCACCTCAAAATAGACCGTACCACTGCCTTTGGTCACGTGGTCTTGGCGGTTCCTGTACTTGTTTAAAGTGCTATCAGCTTCCTGGAGCTGGATCAGCTTATCTCTGTCCACGATGGCAGCTTTGGAGTTGTCGGCGACCTTCAGTGGCGTAGACATCTTGTCTCTCTTGGCCTGGGCCCTGGTAATAACAGCACCGACGATCTCTGGTCGGCAGGGCTGAGCCGGAGTAACCACATTGTCCCGTAGCAGCTCTGTAAGGTCTCCATCGGGAAACGGCAATGGATCCTCCTCCACAACTTCGACGTGTTGAGTTGAGACAGGACTCCACTCTGGGTCGGGGTCGTCGGGTCGTCTCGCGCCGTCGATATTCCCGATCATCAAATCATACAGCGGCTTCTTCAGGCAAACCGCTTCGACTTCGCTTATGTAGAAAGGGGTGTTGACATGAATCTTCGCAACTGGCGCTCTCACACATTTGCTGTCGGCCATGAGTGTCCATTTAGAATCGCCAGTGAATTGTTCTTTAGCGATTAGGTCTTCTCTGACGATGACCCCACTACAGCCAGAGTCTCTTAAGACAGTCACTTCATGATTTCCGACGCGTCCCTTTGAAACAGGCATGTTCTGGACGGTCACAGCTGCGCTGGCGACGACGGGGATGGATTTTCCGTTGGCAAGGAGAAGTTGGCCATCGGTCATGCACTCTTGCACGTCCGCAGGGGTAGCTGTGCGCTCGGTCTCACTCGGAAGAATGACGCTCCCGCCGCACACCTGATGGTCAGATCTACTGGTTTGCCGTTGATTGGAGAACCGCCTCTGCCGGTTGCCCGCCGCTGCGTTGTCCGTACTGCTCCGCTGTCCGCTACTTTTGTTTTGAGGACAATTAGCCGCCCTGTGGTCTGTAGCGTTGCAGGTGAAACAGCCTCTTGAATGCTCTTCCCTAGGAGGAGGCGTGGAGTCCGTCTGTCTCTGGCTCGTCTGGCTCCCTTGGATCTGGTTCCCATGGTTTGCAGTCTTCTGAAAATGTTTCGTCGCGCTGGGTGGCCCCAGGGTTTTCCCATGAGCGATGAGATATCTTTCAGCAGCCTCAGTCACATCTTTAAGCGTCTGCAGCTTTTGTTCTTCTAAGTGGGTCGCTAGGTCCTTGTGACAGGCATTGAGAAATTGTTCTTTCACAATCAGGTCATGGAGACTGTCGTAAGACTTCATTTCGCCTGATAACTCCACCCACTTGTGTAGATATGACGACAGGCGCTCCACACACTGCTTTGGCGTCTCGTCTGACTTAGGCCGGCATTCACGAAAGCGTTTACGGTAGCCCTTCTCTGTAAAGTTGTAGCACTGCAATAGGGCCTCTTTCAAGACATCGTAGTTTTTGGCGTCATCGTTCGACAGTCTGGTGTAAACTTCGAGAGCTTGCCCCGTCAGAAGTGCACTCAGTCGAATTGCCCAGTCTTGAGGTTGCCAGTTAGAGCTTTCAGCGAACCTTTCGAATCTCGCCAGATAACAGTCGATCTGGTCCTTCCCGTCGACGAAAGCTGGCAATTTTGGAGCCGTATGGTCGTTGGTGACTTGTGGCGCATGCTGATTGTTCTGGATACGCGCCAACTCTAGCTGGTACTGACGATCAGCTTCTAATCGTCTTACTTCCATCTCGTCACGCCGTCGCTGCTCTTCTTTTTCTTCTCGGCGTCGCTGCTCTTCTGCTTCTCTTTCTTGACGCCGCTCTTCTCTTTCTTCGCGGTGACGCTGCTCTTCTTTTTCTAGACGCTTCTCTTCTAATTCTCTTTCTCTTTCTTCATGCCATATTCTCTCTTGAGACTTGACGTACTCCGTCAGCTGTTTGCCTTTCAGATTCAGTGCAATCCCTTTCTGCCAGAAGTCAGCCATCTTGATGCTTCTGGAAAGTTCTTGACTGTGCTGTACCTTTCTAGATTGTTCTAGAACAGCACGCTTTCTGCAGTAGCGCTGATGCTTGTCACTAGTCGCCTTCGCTGACGCAGGCCCCGCTGTCCTCGTCGTATGCGACGCTGCACCACGCTGGTGTTGATGTATACGCTCCTGTGCTGAAGTAGACGCGACCTCCGCTCGCCGCTCTCTGTAACACTGGCGATGTAGCTCCGAGACTGTCCCTCGACGTAGTCTTGCGGCAGCCACGTAGTCCCGCTCTGTTGTTCGCTCACGAAGCAACTCTTCGGCGACTACACGCCCTTGCAGTCAACCCGAACCTATCGGTGATGTAGTCCCAGTATGTTGGCCCCTCTCGACGCAACTCGTTGGCGGCTACCCTCGATGACTGCCTCTCGTAACGTTGACTCGCTTGTTGTAGCAGTTGAACCCTTGGCTATGGCGTGAATCGCGGCTTGACCCCCAAAATGTTACACTCAGTTTGATGTTGGTGTTTTCTATCAGTATCTGATTCAGCCCCGATGCTTGAATTCCTGATAGTTGTGTAACTCAGATTCGTTTATTCACGCAACCCGTCCAAACAGCATACAAGTCACAAAGTCGACGTATGAAGTTTTCCACTTTTTATTCAGCACACATCAACAACTGCATACAATTCTCAACTCAACTCAACAACTTTCACAGCAACTCTCCAAATCACTATCAACAACTTTACTATCTCAACAGCAACTCGGCACACGATTAAATAACCTCTCTCTTTTCTGGAACAATTTGGTACATGGTAGAAATGACGTACTGCCACCAATCGAATAAAAGATCGTCATCACTGACTTACGTCAATACATATTTTTATATCTTCCGGAACGACCTCTTGCTTCGACAATCGTCCCGAAACTTCGATCGATAGTAAACAAGGAAATCCAGAGTATTCTCCGACAATATCGACCAACGAAAATTATCCACGTTATACAAAGCCTCTCCTAACAACAATGCAAACTCAAATCAAAGGTAAATAAACTCCATTATTGAATACTTTGCAAAACGAAACGATTAGATCTATCGTACACGTTTCCGACGTACTACCATTCGCGTTTCAACGTAACAGGCTTCATATGATGTTATTATTTAGCAATGTAGGCATTTTATATGTATGTGTTTTGTTGATAATTTATAATGATGTTTGTATTCTATTTTGTTTTTGTAAACGGGGGTTCGATAAATTAGAGTATAGTCTCAGCGTCCCCTGCGTGGGATGTCTTTATTGTAAAGTGACTGGCTGGTGGAGAGCTTTCAGTTTTACCACTAGGGTTGTTTCAGCAGATCTTTTATGCAGACCGGGGGTTGTTCGGTCCTGATGTGGCTCGGAGGAGTCCGCTGGACCTAAAGCAATAATGATGTAATGTAATGTAATGAGTAACGCTTTGTCTACAGATTGTTTTTGTTACAATTAAGCCATTCTAGTCAAAAACTGCAGGTGTAAATTATTGATCAAATGTCCTATTTAAGCTCCAGCCCCCTGTATTTTGGCGAGACAAACCTATTACGTGTGTTTTATAAGACTTCTTGTCTCCTATTTAACAATCCTTGTGGTCTTGCTTTTCCTAAGTGTCTGATCAAAATGCCAAGAAAATAAAAACTCATATAAAAATGTCTAATTTGCGCTAAAAGGTGACTATTTGCGTTACATGTTTGCGTCTGCTATTTGCCAAATTTCAATCTAAACGTCTTGTCTGAATATTCTAAAGAGCCCCTGCTACAAGCTATAATTGACTTATCTCTCCCCCAGGCACACGCAAGTAAACTCAGCGAAGCGTAACCCCCTCACTTACAGCGTAAGCTATAAAGCTATGCTGTGGCTCGTCACGGCCAACTGATTCTCCGCATGTTGTTTCAAATGTCGCTAAATGGGATATAATTGTTAGTGAGGCCCCGTGACTTTCTCTTGGATCTCAGTAATGTGGAGTTCTAAACTCTTCAATGATCATAATTACCATCTCGCGTAAACGTTGGAGAAAAATTATCTCAGGCTCAATTTTAAGTTTGATCCAAATTACTGATTTATCAGTGAAATGGCCTATTTACAAATATCATCAACTGCATATATATTATATATATATTGTTATCTGTGTTACTATGTTTGCATGTATGTAGTAAATAAAATTAAGTTTCTGATCCGGATGAACCTTTGTGCAGTGAAGTCCATGCATGGTTCCATGGAACTGGATTGTCGCGAACTTGAGGCCCGACAACCTTGACCGACATTTTACCACACCGTGACTAATATTATTATGACCAAATTACGCGGTATGATTTTGCTCTTTCCCGGTCTGTATATATATATATATATATATATATATATATATATATATATATATATATATATATATATATATATATATATATATATATATATATATATATATATTTCAGAAATACTTGCTGTATATGTTCGGAGGTAGCTTTCTCGATTTCGCCGTCGCGTATTCAGCCGTGAGATGAGAAAGCAAAGCAAGACCTTAGAACCACACACACACCCCTCCATCAAAAAAAAAAAAAAAAAATCAAGCTTTTAAATTTTCATAGAAAACATTTAACTTCAATTTACCTTGACAAAGAGTTTTGTTTATAATCATTTCAAAAACTTTTTATCTGACCACTCGCTGTGCATGTGTTGTTGCTATGATCTCCTAGACAACAATGAAGATTAAGAAGAAGAAGAAGAAGAAGAAGAAGAAGAAGAAGAAGAAGAAGAAGAAGAAGAAGAAGAAGAAGAAACAAACGATGTTTACATTCCACCCCGTACACATTGGTCGAAGGCTGCCAGAAGCATGTTTTACTAGTCGCCTCAACAGGCGATAAAGCATGCTCTTATGCTTCATAGCACTGCTTCCTACACGCTTCAAGCGCTATAGTGACGGAAAAAGCGCAATTTCACTGTAAATATATATACAGAATGTTGTTCTACAACATCCCGCTCTTTCCGTCTCAAAAACCCAATTGCCTTGTTGGATTCTTGAATTGCATGAAACCAAGTGAGGACACTATCCGGCGTCAACAAACGGTTCAAAAACATTGTCAAACGGTTCGTAAAAGACAGTTGACCTAGAAACTAATACGGTTTGACATAATTCGTCCCCTAGAGGAGACGAAACTTACATTTTTCTATTTTCATGAGTTCACTGCAGTGAAATTGCGCTTTTTCCGTGACTATAGAGCTTGAAGCGTATAGAAAGCAGTGCTCTGAAGCATGGGAGCATGCTTTATCGCCTGTTGAGGCAACTAATAACGCATGCTTCTGGTAGCGTTCGATCAATGTGTATCGGGTGTACATTCTTATCGAAGACTCAATTAGACGCAATTTCGGTGCGAATTTTAGAAACCAAGCGTTGTTAGACTGCGAGGTCCAGACAAAATAAGTCATCAATCGCAAACACGTAAAGCAGTCATGCAAAAAGCAAAGTGTGGAAGTTTTAGCTGTTTCTTGCTTTACTTCGTCATATTAATGGCAGTATTTGTCTGCGTCATTTGACTTGACATTGTGAAGTACGCGTTTTATCTCGATGTGAAATCGTTCAATAAACAATCATTTCGATATTATCGTTTTTGTGGCTGCTGTTGTGCTCCTGATTTTCTGTATTGTGAATTCTCTCTCTCTCTCTCTCTCTCTCTCTCTCTCTCTCTCTCTCTCTCTCTCTCTCTCTCTCTCTTTCTTTCTGTGTGTGTGTGCGTGTTTCTAACAAAATGTATACAATGAGGCAGCACGCATACTTTACCAACTTTATCAATATTGATATTTTTGTAACATTCTTATCACCAGAACAAACCCATCAAGTCAACATGGTTGGTTGTTTTATTAACGTCTTCTTCATTGAGATGATAAGACGTATGCATGCATTCACACACATTTACACCAGATACATACATCCATACATATAAAATATATAATTATATAAACTGAGCAGCTGGAGAATCAATCAAAGCTTTTGCTAATCTAACGCTTACATCAAAGCTTATGTAAATCAAATCAACAAATGCCTGAAAAAGAATACCGAAGAGAAAGCATTCAAACATTTATCAACCTATTGTATCTTGTAAGTGTATCTTGTAAGTGAATCTTTAAAAACGTTGAACATGTGTAATAAGTTCAATGAAAACAAAATTAACAATCTTCGAAATATTCTGGCTTGCCAGTCAGTACCACTTAAAAGAACAATAAAAACAAATAAAAGACCAACAATTCTTAATTACTGACTATATATAACTTGTAGCCCAATTCTTTTTGCCCAACGGAAATAGGTTGTTTTAATTTTCTTCCGAGAGCCAGACACACCTGTTCAAAGAGCACAGATCAAAGGGAAGCAACTGCTTTTCTATGCGTAACTCCAAGATCTGTCTTTATACCAATGGGCTAATTTTGATCCTCGATTTTGAACTAATTTCAAATAATTAGCAGGAAAATACCTTAAAAGACAACAAAACAACAAATTGTGTATTAATAAGCTTACTAGAAATCGAATTTCTAGAACCATTTCACTCTAAAAATAAAAAATAATATTATGGTATGTGTGATATAGGAAGAAATTCAAGGGAAGCAACCTATCTTTTGCGTGTAATGATGGGCAAATATATGTTACGTCCCTTTTACTGCTGATTTTCATATTTACAGTTGCTGGGTTTCAAACATTAGCTTAATACGTTTCTCCTTTTTTTTTGGGCTGACAATGAGTTTACCCAGGAATTTGCATTGTTTTGACAGTAAAAGATATTATAGTTGCTCAAACTGCAGTGCTGAGCTTTGGATTGTCTGCTTCGTTTCTATGGTATGCAAACAAATATCTAAGATGTGCTGTGCTGTAGTCTTTCGCTGCCCTGCTGCTGTCAAACTTGGTACCATTAATAATACACAAAGAAATGAATGTTTAGGTTTCTATCGAAACCTTACATTAAAAACCACATGATGGTCAAGAAACGCTGCAGATCAAGCGTCAACATTGGCAGGACACGTAGTTTTCCACGAGCAGACACCGGAAGTGACCACGATCTCGTGATGATGTCTTTCCGGTTCCAATTGAAGAGAGTAAACACAGCAAAGTGCACCAGACTGAATATCGATCTGGACAAACTGAAAGACCCGGAGGTGGCAGAAGTATTCCAAGCAACAATTGAAGTGAAATTTTCACCACTGCTCATTTTGGGAGCTGGTGAAGTAGATGTTAAACAATGACCTGTATGGCCCTAACAACTTTCGACTTACGGGATAGGAAAGGATAAGATACTTTCTTTTTTTAAAACTTAATTTTTAAAAAAATAGAAAAGTGATATTTTTTGGTTCAATTTTATTTTTTCCAATGAGGCAACTCAAGTTATGACTTTTAACAGGATTTTTGAACTTCAAATGTGTAAAGTTGATTGATTGATTGATTGTTGCTTTAGGTCCATCGGACTCTTTCGAGCCAAATCAGGACCGGCTTCAATTGTGTAAAGTTGGTAACTTTAAAATATAGTTAGTTAGTTAGTTAGTTATTGCTAACAGGGTCCAGGGGACTGCAAAGAGCCGAATTAGGACCACAAAATCAAGACCACAACTTGGCTGAAAGAGGACTCGCCCCTGATCCGCATAAAAGATCTGCCGAAACAACCCTAGTGGTAACACTGAAGGCACTCCACCAGCCAGTCACTTTACAATAAAGACATCTTACGCAGGGGAAGCTGAGGCTATACTCTAAGTTATCGAACCCCCGTTTACACAAACAAAATAGAATATAAACATCATTATAAATATCAACAGAACACATGTATATATAATGCCTACACTGCCATATAATAACATCATAGGAAGCCCCCGTGACCACCTGGCAGAAAAGCGTCCTATATTCCCTAGCTGATCCAACAGACCTCACACACAATTCAGGAGTTTTGTCCCAGAAGAGTTTTCAAGAAAAAAGGTCTATCCTATGGAAGTGACCACCCTGCCCCATGCGAAGGATGTGGACGGAGGGCTATGAAGGATGTGAACGGAGGGCTATGAAGGATGTGGACGGAGGGCTATGAAGGATGTGGACGGAGGGCTATGAAGGATGTGGACGGAGGGCTATGTTGTGCCATCAGATGTAGACCTGGCCGCCGTTTATCTTGTCCACGAAGGGTTGGACAAAGACTGAGGTGAGGAAGTAGAAGGTCAGGCCAAAGGCCAGAGAGATAGGCAATGCAGGCAGCGCTTTCCGATAGATGGCTAGCAGCACGATGGTGAAGAACAAGCCCTGCAACACATATATATTATTTTATATATTGCTCTTTCCTGCTCAAGGAACTACACGATGAATGCGCTACGTGCAAGGGCCGAGATGGGACAAAGTAGGCCCAGATTTCCAATAGATGGCTAGCAGCGTGTGACAAACCAGCTCTGTCGCACAGACCACTGAAACCCTTTACAACTCAAACCAATGTAATATACTATCTCCTTCCCACAAAAAAATAACTGCCTAATGTACAATATAGTACAGGCGTTGCAGATAGCGACAATCTGTCATTTGGTATACAAGGGACCAAATTTCATACACTTCAACGTCGCGGATCCTGTTCAAATTCACAGTGAGAGTTGCCCCACTGGAGGAAACGCGATTTAAAGAGCCCCAAGGCCACACATTTCTGCGTCACTGAAGTCAAATCCTTTTCAAAAATAATGCAAACAGCTTACCATGAGAATGGCGACGAAGCAAGCAATAGTGGTATTCCAGTCATTGTAGGACGCTGCCTTGCCCACCAGCATGCTGTAAAACACGAAGTCCCCCAGACCTAGCTTTACGCCTCCTGCAACAAAATGGAAACAACGTCATCGCTTTAAAAACAGTGTGCTGATCATTAATAATTAATCAGTACAGCTAATGTTAATCTGATGAATAAAAAATGGACACAACAACAACAAAAAAAGTGTGCTGATAATTAATAATTAATCAGTACAACTAATGTTAATCTGGTGAATAAAAATTGACACAAAACAATAAAAACAGTGTGCTTCCAGACGAGGTCCTTTCACAGTATAATCTACTCAGTTTTACACACACAGGAAGGAGAAACTCTCTATATTAAGGCGTGTGTTAAGGCGACAGGCGTAAAAGGGTGAAAAGGTCACAGCAACACTGCACGGACCGTGGGTGGAAAGGTCACGTCACAGTTCTGTCCTGCGCGCGCGTGGTCCTGTGACTAAAATAAACAAGACGGCAAGTCATTGAAATGGTTTTCCTGACATTTTTTGTTGTTGTTGTTGATGATGATGATGCAGCTGTTGTTGGTGCTGTTGTTGTCTGTCGTTGTTTTAATTAGTACTGGCTAACCCTTATTACAGAAGGAACTGATAATAACGCAGTTTCATAATGATGAATCTTCCATAGAACCTGACGGCGCCACCCTGCCTTATTTAGAGCGTCAGCTGACATAGCTCAATGTATTCTAATCAAGATTTCCCACCAGACTTGACAGTACCACAGTAACTAATTATACAATATTAATGGACACAAGGCAGTCTCTTTACGAAGATGTTGCTTCGAAATTGACTGTACCACAGTGACTAATTACACAGTCTCAATGAAGACAAGGCAAGTGTCCGTAGAAAGATTTTTTTCACCAAACTTGACAGTACCACACTGCTTAATTACACAAGCCAATGGGCACACAATCACGTTGGCTTTTATTCTACAGACTGAAGGTAAAGTACTGCAGACATGATCAGCTACAAACTCGAAGTGTGAGGCAGCATTTGTGGTAATATTGTTAGTTTCCATGGAAACTCTTCACTGGAACACGGAGCTGTCAGTCAGATTTTTGACATAATAGATCACTACCACCATAGTCTGTGCTACCACTATCTTACTGCGCATGGAACTACGTCATATCAAGGAGTGTTACAATGAAAGCGCAGATAGGAAATTTTCAATATCAGTTAATGTTCAATCCCTGTAATAATTCCGTTTGTTTATTATCTTTGTTTCAAAATAAACGCACGTTGTTTTCACAGATCAAATTGATTCAAACCGATATTTGGTCTCAAGTTGTGCATCCTCAACAGTATACACAGACACTGGTTTACATGTGAGCATCAACGGTCAAGATTAGACTCAAAGTCAAGGTTATGCAATGGTCAGTGTTTTTATTGACCTTTAGGTTAATTGATCGTGGGTAAGCAAGCGTGCAAGGTCATTTAGAGGTCAATCAATGTGAATGTTACTAAACACTGTAACGTAACCATTTCGTAACTCCCATCAATAACGTTAACTCTCATTTCAATATGGCATCTAACGCTTGGAGCATGGCGTGTCGTACGGACATTGCAGTTCTCATGTTATGTTCACTCTTCCAGAAGGAAGGAGTGATAACGCAAAATACCAGTGCTTGTAAGCAGATCTTACATTTTATTTATTGTTGTATTTTTTAAAAAAAATAGTATTTATTTATGTTGTTGCATGCATTAGCGGCATGCCAAAGGCAAATTTATGTTGTTTTTTTTTTTTATCGCGCAATAAAATTGTATTGTACTAGAATGTACGGCAAAATTGTAAACAGCGGATAGCAACTGTCTCCTCATAAAAGATGGAACGTATTTTCTGCCTCTTGTTAAAAAGAAAAGAGTTACAATAATGAGGCACAAATGGGTACGTAAAGCGGAAGAAGTATAGTTTGGCCACCAATAAAAGAAAACAACACGATGCACATTTTCCATCTTGGAATGCTAGTTGCCCTCTGTTTTATTCCATAAAAAAACAAAATTGCAGAGGAGGCGTACGTCCATGGCAAAGCCTATTTTTCTAGTTGTGCTGAGAGAGGCGTACAATCAGATAGTTGTGCTGAGAGAGGTGTACAATCAGATAGTTGTGCTGAGAGAGGTGTACAATCAGATAGTTGTGCTGAGAGAGGCGTACAATCAGATAGTTGTGCTGAGAGAGGTGTACAATCAGATAGTTGTGCTGAGAGAGGTGTACAATCAGATAGTTGTGCTGAGAGAGGTGTACAATCAGATAGTTGTGCTGAGAGAGGCGTACAATCAGATAGTTGTGCTGAGAGAGGCGTACAATCAGATAGTTGTGCTGAGAGAGGTGTACAATCAGATAGTTGTGCTGAGAGAGGCGTACAATCAGATAGTTGTGCTGAGAGAGGTGTACAATCAGATAGTTGTGCTGAGAGAGGTGTACAATCAGATAGTTGTGCTGAGAGAGGCGTACAATCAGATAGTTGTGCTGAGAGAGGCGTACAATCAGATAGTTGTGCTGAGAGAGGTGTACAATCAGATAGTTGTGCTGAGAGAGGTGTACAATCAGATAGTTGTGCTGAGAGAGGTGTACAATCAGATAGTTGTGCTGAGAGAGGTGTACAATCAGATAGTTGTGCTGAGAGAGGTGTGAAATCACAATAGCTGTACAAAATACCTACGCTCCGCTTCTTCTTCTTCGTCAGGCTCGGAAGGTAACTCATTTTCTTTCTCTTTCTTCGCTGCATCAACATCCGTTGAGGCTGGTGGAGGCTCGAGGGCTGGCTGTAAAACCACAAAGGGCAACAAAATATGAAAGAACAGCTTGTAGGTGAACGCTCTATCAATCTATCTTATCCTATCCCGTAACTCGGAAGTCGTCGGGGCACCACATATGATCGTTTAACCAGCGTACTCCATCTTTCTCTGTCATCAGCAACCCTCATGGCTTAGCTCAGTGCCAAGCCAGTCTATTCTCAAATGTTGTCCTACCACCTATTTTCTGTCTTCCTCTTCTTCTGCCTCCTTGCACCGTGCCTTGCAGAATGGTCATTGTAAAGCCTGCTGATGCTCTGGTGACGTGGCTATACCATCGGAGTTTCAGTTTCTTTACCACTGTGAGCATGTCATTGTGTTGTCCAATAGCTTGTGTGATAGTCTGTCTCTTTGTGCAACCATGAGAGTGTACAACATCAGCTTTAACATTACTGAAGTCCTCAAATGCCTGTATGACAAGTCTACCAGTGCAGTCCTCTACAACAGCGACATCGGGAACTGGTTCAGAACAACAATCGGCGTGCGTCAAGGATGCCTACTCTCTCTTACACTCTTCAACATCTTTCTGGAGTGCATCATGTCAGATGTCCTTGCAGATCACGAAGACACAGTCAGCATAGGGGGTAGAGCAATCTCCAACCTCCGTTTTGCGGATGACATTGATGGATTGGCTGGGGAGGGACGAGGACTTGAACAGCTGGTACAGAGGCTTGACACCACCCCCAGAGCCCTAGGAATGGAAATAAGTGCAGAGAAGACCAAAATGATGACCAAAAACACCAATGGCATCAACCCGGACATCAAAGTCCAAGGTCAATCCCTCAACACGGTGCATAGCTTCAAATAATTAGGAGCCATTGTGTCAGACAATGGGTCCCGACGGGAAGTCCTCTCCAGGATAGCGCAAGCAACTGCTGCCCTGACAAGGTTGAGCCCATTTGGAAAGACATGGCCATCAGTCTACATTCCAAGGCAAGGTTGATGCGCTCCCTTGTCATCTCCATCTTCCTATACGCTTGCGAAACATGGACCCTCACAGCAGACATACAACGAACAGGGTTGGAAGATTTAACGATTTAACAATTTAGCGAATAAAATTTTGGGTTAAAGATAATTTAACACGTTAATGTTTTTAAAAAGTTAAAGAAAATTCAACAAATTAAAAAATAAAAGTATCGATTATCGATTTCTTTTGTTAAAAATTTCGTTACTTCAGTTTTATTTTCCGCCACAAACAACAGGTGCCTATGCGCGAAGCCGGTTTGACCCAGTTGCAGTCAGTTTGAGGCGGTTTGGATTAGCCTATGTAGATATTGCCGCTAGCCTACCCTGCATCAGTTCATATTAAATTTTTAGATCGTGAAAAGAAGATGGCTTCCTGCAGTGATTCGAGTGATGAAAGTTTGCCAAATTTGTAATGGAGAATTTTGGAGACTTTCTGTAAATATGTGTATATTATATACATAATGTGTATGTGAGAGATTCTTTTTATTCTAGCTGCTGTATTTGAATGCTTAGCTTAATTTTTTTTTGGTCTCGTTGGTGTGCGTGGGTTAAAATGCTTGGGTAAAAAAAAGGTAAAGGTCGTCACATAGCCTGTGGCCGTAGGAAAGCGTGATGTTGGAGATCACACTTATCTTGGGCCAGCGTAATGAGAGTGATGCCTATCTCTCTCCCTCGCTGCTTTACCTTCCCCACCCAAAAGAGAGTAGGTACTCAGTCACAGTTGAGTCAACTAGTGGCATTGTTATTTGTCGCTTCACGTTTTGCGGTCACCCATCCAAGTGCTTATCGCACTGGACGATGCTTAACTTGCGACACAGTAGCGAGTGCTCCAACCACTGCGCTATCCGATACCCCAAAATGCTTGGAAGGGGTGTGAATTAGTGTTGCAAGGACAGATTAGAAAAAAAATTCGTCTAATATCTCTATTCTTGTTGTTAATAAAATATCAAATCAAATCACATTATGCTTGGAAAGGGTGTGAATGAGTGTTGCAAGGACAGATTAGAAAAAAAATGCATCTAATATCTCTATTCTTGTTGTTAATAAAATATCAAATCAAATCACATTATTTGTTCTTGATTTTTTTTTTCAGTGTGTTCATTACATGGGTTCTAACAAGTTGTATGTAATTTTTTTTTTTTACTGCATACCGCTTTTTTTGGTCTGAGCTGAGCAATAAATAATCATTCATGTATTTAACCCAAATTTATTTCTTTTAAAAAACAAATTAAAGAAAGTGTATGTCTTTAATTTTCAAAAAAAGTTAAAGAAAATTTATTTCTTTAACGCTTCACCCAAATTAAAGAAAATTTATTTCTTTAAAGAAAAAAAGTAGACTATCAACCCTGACAACGAAGAATACAAAGCATGGAGATGAGGTTGCTACAGAAGACTTCTAGGCATTTCCTATACCTAGTACATCACCAACGATGAAGTCCGACAGACCATCACACAAGCCATTAAACAACACGATGACATGCTCATTGTGGTGAAGAAACAGAAACTCCGATGGTATGGCCACATCACCAGAGCATCAGCCCTTGCAAAGACCACCCCGCAAGGCGGCAGAAGAAGAGGAAGACAGAAAAAGAGGTGGGAGGACAACATTCGAGAATGGACTGGTTTGATACAGAGCGAAGCCATGAGGGTTGCTGACAACAAAAAAAGATGGAGTACGCTGGTTAAACGATCATTTACAAAGACTTTCGAGTTACAGGATGGGTTAGGATAGGATAGAATGGTCTGTTGGACTTGGTCGCTGGTGATGTGCTGGGTACAGGAAATGCCCAGAAGTCTCCTCTAGCACCTCATCTCCATGCTTTGCTTTGTATCTTCGTTTAGGTCTACTGCGAGAGGATCCACAGAACTTTATCAATATCCGCTGTGAAAGCTTTGAGGTGAGAAATTGTAAAGAGTAATGTTTGTGAAATTCGATTGGACTATAAACTGATTTTTCGCGAAATACCAAAATAAACAAATGTCCACAATGTTGTTGTTTTTTTAAATTAAAGATACATATAAAATGTCTATACTCCAAGGTGCCAGTAAAACAGAGCGAGAGAGAGAGAGAGAGAGAGAGAGAGAGAGAGAGAGAGAGAGAGAGAGAGAGAGAGAGAGAGACAGACAGACAGACAGACAGACAGACGGACGGACAGACAGGCAGACAGAGAGACAGACAGACAGACAGAGCGAGAGACAGACACATACAGAGTAAGAGAGAATTATTCGAGCACTGAATTCTTTCGCCGGCGTACTCCTTTTATTTTTATTATGATGGTGATGGGACAGACAAGGTAGGTACACAAACTTTTTAAATGTGTCTCTTCTGAAGCCAAATTAATCCACTGGCAACTGAGCAAGACTAGACATGTGGTTATTTGCAATCTGTAACACTCGTCCAATCAACTTACAGCCTTACCATTTTCAGCCTCGTGCCAAATAAAATGTCCCAGTTTGAATCTCAATCCGAACTTAATAAGTCCATCAAATCAATCAGTCAATCCACTTGCCTCTAACTGAGACGTAGATTGCTGAAGTCCACCGTCCGTTCCGGCAGGCGGAGGGTCAGTGGATGCAGAAGGTATATTGACAGCAGAAACTTGTGACACTTCAGGATCTGTTGCGCTAGACAGCGATGTTTCGGTAGACGGTGTTCCCTTCCCATGTGGCTGAAAACAAAAGACAGAAGGTACACTTATGTTAAATATGTTTAATGTTAAATTAGTAAGCTAGCAGAATTAGAAGAAACACATTTTTTAAAATCAAACTTACCAATAGAATGTAGGAAATTTATGTCATTTAGTTTAGCATAAGTATAGAAGACGTCTTTACTGTTGAAAACGGGCCAATTACATTGCTGTATACAGCATTTGGGGCCAATAATCAGTAGTACTACAACTTTCATTAGTATTTCCAGCATATCAATACATCGAGAAGGCATACATCTCCATACTGACCTACAGGGTATTCAGGTGAAACTAGATGTTTGGGCCAAGACAAAGAAGAAGAACACACAAAAGGACAAAACGTCGAAATGTAGAATAGAGCTTAATAACCTAGATCAGACTTCAGACCACGACAACATGAAACTGAAGTTATATAAATCCGAAGTCAGTTCATTTGAACTGAGCTTAAGTGGAATGTTTATGAGCGACAACACAGACACAGAAATCCTATCCTATCCCGTAACTCTGAGGTCGTTGGGGCACCACAGATGATCGTTTAACCAGCATACTCCATCTTTCTTTGTCCTCAGCAAACCTGATGGCTTCGCTCAACGTCAAACCAGTCCATTCTCGAATGTTGTCCTCCCACCTCTTTTTTTTGTCTCCGAGGGAGAAGAGGAGGGAGACACAGAAATACTGTAATACAAATTATTTTACTGTAACTCCTTAACTTTATTGACTTAACAGATAACAGACTATATTTTGCCAAATGAGGTGTTTACAAACGCACCTGGAACATAGTGTGATGTTGGTAAAATATTCGTGTACAACAACAACAACAACAACAACAACAACAACAACTATCACTCTTTCTTACTTACATTTCTCACCTACCACTCACTGTCGCCTCTCCCTCCCTCAAGCTTTCGGTTACACAACACAACTTACACCAACCACGCCGCAACAAACAACCACTTCATACAAATTGAGCGTTAACTTATTTCACAGGCGCTTGTATCTGAACACGCGAGCACCTATGCCTGTCACGCGTCTCCCTTTGGTTATCGCCACAGGTATGGGCGCTCAGGTCACGGGCATAAGCGCTCGCGTGTATTATAGATAACCCACAGGCGCTTGTAACTGGACACGCGAGCGCCTATGCATGTGACGCGTCTTCCTTTGGCTATCTATAATATCTGGACACGCGAGCGCCTATTCCTGTGACGCGTCTCCTTTTGGTTATCTATATTAGCGCCTATGCCTGTGACGCGTCTCCGGGAGACGCGTCACAGGCATAGGCGCTCGTACCAAAGGGAGACGCGTCACAGGCTTAGGCGCTCGCGTGTCCACATACAAGCGCCTGTGAGATAACCAAAGGCATAGGCGCTCGTACCAAAGGGAGACTCGTCACAGGCATAGGCATAGGCGCTCGCGGGTCCAGATACAAGCGCCTGTGCCTTATTAATATAAATCTCTCTCTCTCTCTCTCTCTCTCTCTCTCTCTCTCTCTCTCTCTCTCTCTCTCTCTCTCTCTCTCTCTCTCTCTCTATCAAATGTCCCACCGCCGTAGCTCAAGTGGTAGAGCGTTCAACTGGCACCCTGATTACTCAGATTCGAATCCCGTGGTGGGAGAAATACAAAGTTGCCATTTTTCACTGTCCATTATAGCAGTATGATTGCTCTGGTGGTTCCGCGTTCATTTAGGTCCCTGCCCTTTGTTCATCCTCTCCTGGATCGCACAAACAACTGCTGCCCTGACTAGGTTGAAGCCCATTTGGAAAGACAGGACCATCAGTCTACATTCCAAGGTAAGGCTGCTGCGCTCCATTGTCATCTTGCGAAACATAGACCCTCAAAGCAGATCTACGACGAAGAATACAAAGCATGGAGATGTGCTGCTACAGAAGACTTCTGGGCATTTACTATATTCAGCACTTTAAAGTTTTTGCACAGACCAGACGGCGGACGACGGACAGAAAGATGCTAGACGGACGGACATTTCTTTTCGATATCATTTTGGAACCATTTAGGACTCATCTCGCCCAGATTTGCATAAATAATGATTTATTTTAAAATACAAAGAAAAGCAATCCTGACATACTAGAGACATAAAACCGATTAAATAGATAAAAAGTAATATAAATTAACAATCAATTTGTAAACAAGTATAAGAATTAACAAGGTATAACAAAAACAATTATACCTTCAAGAAATTAAAAACATATAATCTCCCTGCTCCCACGTTGGGGTGAAGGGTTTTCTGTATAAATAGTATCCCTACTTTGGGGACACTTAGTGCTTTAAATTACCACTGATTCTGTCATTCTCATTTATTTATACAGAAACACCCGCACCCCCAAGGGGAGATCAGCAGAAGAGCGCAATTGCCGGGACGGAGTATAGACCGAGAGTAGTTGAGATAGATACAAAGGGCAGGTATCAGAAAAGAAATTGCAGCAAAGAACAGATAATTTAAAGTCAATCCGGGCTTGTACTGGAAGCCAGTGTAGTGTATGGAGTAGTGTCGTGACGTGATCTCGCTTTTTAACCTGAACGACCAGTCCTGGTACAAGTTTAAGATTTTATGTAATTTACTAATAATCTGATTTGGACATCCAGACAATAATCTAGTCTGGAAAGCACAAAAGTGCAAACTAAAGTCTTGGTGGCTTCAACTGTCAAGTGACAACGGATGAAACTGATCTAAAGATGAATAGACGTGAGTAACATGTGTATCTAGGAACATGTCATCAGAGATAAAGCATCCAAGGTTTCCAGCAGATGATGAGAAAAAAATACCTGAGCTTCCAAAACGAATAGAACTGGGTAGCGAAGAGGCGTGTGGTGCTTTTGTTATTGCTTATCAATAGAGCTTCAGTTTTGTCATCGTGTAGTGTCAGTTGTTAGGGTTTCATTCATGCCTTTACATCAGAAATGCAATTCTGCACAGTCTGGACAGAAGCGTCTATCTCAGTCGGCGGACTCGACTCGAAATCCTCATTACTAATATTGTGTTTCTCAATCAGCGACAGCATAACGGAATCTGTCAAGAATGATCGCAGATAACTCCATCTGCAATGAAAATCACAGAAAGTCCCACAAAATTGTTAAATACACACACAAAATATAGAAAGGAATTATTACTTGTGGCGCATATCCACAGCCAAAAGCTGAAATATTGTACCAAGCATTGTTGCAGCACATTCCCTAATGACCTAATAAATTCAAGAAATGTGACCAAACAATACCAATATTAATCACTTCAAGTGACTGACAATTCAAAAATGGCTACTGATTACTTTCCAGTTGCCTGCAACTTTACCTGAAAACTTATTTTTTATAGTAACTGTGGAAAGTTACAGTTTTTACATTCATACGCTTGAAAAGTGTAAATACTGTTATTTCAAAGTGTGAGGATCAGTAAGAATCGACGCTAGGATTCTCAAGCACCTTATGCCAAAGTGCAAACGCCAGTAAGGTCAATATTTGTTCTTAGAAAGACGTTAGACGCGATTTCATGGAGCTACTCACCGCGCAAAACTGGGTTATCGGGGGATTGTAACCCTTTTTGATACTTTATTGTCCATTTTTATCAGGAAATTCTGGGTCGCCTCCCCTGGAAAAGGCGTAGTCGCATCATGTGGCGCGCCCAAACTCAACCTACCTAATATTAGTTATGCTTTTTGAAATTTTACTGGGGAGCAAACCGGAGTACCCGGAGAAAACCCCAGAGACGTTGCTCGAGTCAAAAGTAAATAATATTCGGAGAAACTTAACATCCAGAAGCGGGATCGACCCCACACCTGTCAGGCTACATTGGTTTATAGCCTGTGGACAAGAGAAACTAGTCCCGCCTTAGACCAAGCGACCACAACGCTCGCAAATATTTAGGTTTCTCCATGATAAGTTCGTAGAGCCGCTTACTAGTAACCGAAAGGTCCATGGTTCGAATCTCGGATTGGCCAATGTGCGATCCTATTATTTTCTCCTTACCATCAACTGGTTCGCTGAGGTCAGAATAATGTGACCAGTAGTCGCCTATACGCTCCGGGGTGGTGTGACCATAATCTCCAATAAACTGGGATATATTGCACACTAGTAAGAGAGTGGAACTGTGAAATGTCGTGTTGAATGGTGGTGTGCTGCTTTTTTTTGAGTAAATTTACGTCCCCGGACACATTAAGCGTATAGGGGACGGGTGAACCATCACGGGTGACGGGTGATCCTCACACGCTGCTACGGGAAATCTTCACCTTTATACTACAGTTGCTCTGCCCAAAACCTTATCAAAGGTTGGGATCTATCTGGCGACACTTAAACACCAGTTGTTCTCTTCTCTCCTTCCCCAAAAAAAAAAAAATCTTAATCCAAAATTTTGACAGTTGCTACAGGTGACATATCGCGTACTTTGGGACTTAGCCATAATAGTCTTCAGATCATTATATTTATAGTTTAAACCCATTATAATTTCCCCATAAACAATAGTGAAAAAAGAACTTGAAAAGCTTGTACAAGGCATGAACATGGACATTAAAGTCTAAGGCCAATCCTTCAACATAGTGCATAGCTTCACAGATTTAGAATCCATTGTGTCAGACAATTGGTCCCGACAGAAAGTCCTCTCAGGGATTGTACAAACAACTGGAAGGTTGAAGCCCCTTTGGAACGACAGGACCATTAGTCTACATTCCAAAGCATGGTTGCTGCGCTCCCTTGTCTTGTCATCTCCATCTATATACGCTTGCGAATCATGGACCATCACAGCAGATCTACAACGAAGAATACAAAGCATGGAGTTGATGTGTTACAGAAGACTTCTGGGCATTCCTTAACAATTGCTGCCCTGGCAAGATTGAAGCCCATTTGGAAAGACAAGACCACCAGTCTACATTCCATAGTAAGGCTGCTGCGCTCCCTTGTCATCTCCATCTTCCTAAACGCTTGCGAAACACGGACCCTCACAGAAGATCTATACACAGCCCAGCACATCGCCAACAACAAAGTCCGACAGACCATCACACAAGCCATTGAACAACATGATGGCATGCTCACAGTGGTGAAGAAACGGAAACTCCAATGGTATGGCCACGTCACCAGAGCATCAGACCTTGCAAAAACCATCCTGCAAGGCATGGGGCAAGGAGGTAGAAGAAGAGGGAGACAGAAAAAAGATATGGTTGGAAAACATTCGAGAATGGACTGGTTCGACACTGAACGAAGCCATGAGGGTTGCTGAGAACAGAGAAAGATGGAGGACGCTGGTTAAACGATCATCTGTGGTGCCCCAACGACCCTAGAGTTACGGGATAGGATAGGATAATAGTGTTATTATTGGTATTTTTTATGTTCAACTGAAACGTAAAACAACAAAAGCACTGACTTCGTTCAAATATGTTTTCCCGCGTCGGTAACATTGGTAAAGGAGGCAGTAAAACAGAGTTCAACTGACTGGAACCAAAACAGAACATGACAAAATTGGCAAGGGAAGCAGTAAAACCATGGATTCTTCAGTGTAGTTTGTACTTCCATGAATAAAACCGAGTTCAACCGACTGAAACCAAACAGAACATGACATTAACAGGACATAAACAAACAAAAGTCCAGAAACATTGAGCTAGCTGCCATGAGCAGAGAAAGTAAAACAGAACTAACCTGTGGAAAAGGGAAGTAACAACTCCCGTCTTTCCCAGTGATGAGTTACCGTCCACGTTGACAGCATCACATTGCCTTGTTATATTCACACTTTTCTGCTATCCTATGCACCAACGGGAATCCCTCAATGAAACATACTTCCGGTTTTTTTCTCCGCGTGTTTTAGTGAGTTATTTCCAAATATTCAAGAATAATAACTTGTGTCACTGGCCACCTGTATCGTACCCTCACATATTTTTATTTTTTTTTTTGCTGCAGTTTATTATCCCTTCCTATCGCCAGTGGCGCGCCTAAACCCTACCTACCTAACATTATTTGTGAATTTTTGAAAAATATTCGGAAAAACATAACGCCCAGATGCTGGCTCGAACCCACACCTGTCAGGCGCCATTGGTTTCTGGCTTGTGGACAAGGCAAGTTAGTCCCGCCTTAGCCCACTTGGCCACAACGAAAGCCTAACATAGTCAGTTACTTCGTGTTTTGTGAAAATTGCGACGGCGAAGCTATGGAAAACTACAAGAGTTTTCAGGTCCTGTTTCACTTTCTGTCGATGATCGACGCACCTCCAAAGTCGCCACAAATACAGGCCTCTACGATTGTTTTTTTTTGCATTCTTTCACTGAGCATGTACTTCCTCCACCGTTTTTATACTTATCCCACTCGTTTTCTGGCTCTAACAATCGTCGTTTTGGGCAATTTGCCATATTTAAAAGTCACGCATCAAGCTTTGATAAAAGCAAAACAAGCCAAACCGGAACTTGGTTTCATATAACCTCGTTTTAATTTATAATGGCGATACCCACGAGTTTTTATGAGAGGTGCCGGAAAGTTGTGAATACTTTGAAGGTCAAGTGACTGTCTTTTGGGAATACCGATCTCTCCACTCTACACAGAAGGACCACTGTTGGTCGACAGCAAAGTGTGTGTTACGATTGAGACACGCAGTAGTTCCGATCAATTTATTTTGCAAAGCATGCAATGATAGCGTGTATTTGATTGTGCTCTGTTGTTCGAAGAGGCTTCGTATAATGTTGATCATTTTTGTTGATCGATATGGTTGTAGTATCGTGGAGAATCTTCTGGGATTGCTTGTTTATTATCGATCGACGTTTCCAGAGGTGTCTCGTAATAGCTAAAGGATTCTTCTAAACGAGGAATGTCCTATGACGTAAGACAGAGCGTAGTTCCGGTGACGAGTTTAATTTTGATTGGGTATTATTGCGTCATGCTGGAATATTCGATTTTTTTTCTCGATTGCAGAGAGGCTATATAAGTACTGTCCTGTCTGCTTGAACAGTTATGTTTGTAGTGATTTTCGGAAAGCGATCTTGTATGCAGTTGTTGATGTTTGCAGAATAAAGTGGGAAAATTTTATATGACGACTCCTGCCTTGTTGATGAGTGAACAGGGTGCGTGAATAAACGAATTCGAGTTACAGGTATCAAGATTCAATTATCGGTGCTGAATCCACTATTGATACATATCGTGTAACAGTGTGTGACATCTGTTTCCACCTTTGATCAATGATCATCCAGTGTTCGGATTCGCAAATCTTTTTCTATAACTAACCTGATTAGACTGGACGCCATACATCGTTGCTGAGAACAGGCGAGACCTCCACTCCATCTCTCATGTTGTTGGTGTGATGGATAGAGAAAGAGAGAGCACAGACGCTTGTATCTGGACACGCGAGCGCCTATGCCTGTGACGCGTCTCCCTTTAGTTATCTATAATACGATAACCAGCGTGTCCAGATACAAGCGCCTGTAAGAGAGACAGAGGGAGAAGGTCTCGTCAAGTCTCGACCATGCTGTATGGGCCTGACCTAAAAACAAAGCTGGTCTGAACAAACAGAACGGGATAGGAATAGGGAAGATGGAGGGGGAGGGGGGAGTGGGGGGAGGAGCAGGGAGGGGGAACTGAGCGAAACACGGCAGAAACGTTAGGTACTGACTGCGAACGGGCAGTGGATACGGAATAGAATCGATCTGTTTTGAACTAAACAACGATTTTAACGGAACAACAGAAAAACATAGGAAGCTGACGTTGTCGGAGTAGGTGCCGAGAGAGATGGAGGAAGCTTGACCGGCCATAACAGCATCGTCTGGTTCTTCGCTCACAGCAAGGCAGGGGACAGAAGTTGAGGACGGGCAGGATTTGCTCGGTTCGTCGGGATCACCAGCTACAAAGCGCAATAATTATGCTCTTTCAGCATTAACATCACACAAATAAATAATTTAAAAAAAACAACAACCACATAACAAATAAATAAATATCTTTGATTTATATGGCCTGAAGAAGCCAGAAAGATGATATTCTGTAACAAACACACGGTACTAAAGAGACTTTCAGACGTGAACATGTTTCGTCATGTTTCGTGGCAGGCAAAGGAAATGCTTCTCGCGGACCCCCACGTGACCACATTTGAATTCCTTTTTGACCCTTGCGCGCAAACCTTTGTCTCGATAGTACTACGCGTAGAAAAAAAAAAAAAAAAAGTTACGAAAGCATAGTAAGCAATGTTATACTGAATGAAACCGCTTAAAACACATAGTACGATAATTATATACAATAATACCAAAGCATAGTCAGGAATAGCGTTTGGTTAGTTGGGTTTCAGTTGAAAGCGGCGGTGTCCCCCGGGTCTTTGGTGAGGGAAGCGTTTGGGATTTCCCTTTTCTGTAGGCCAGCTTAATGAGGGCTGTACCTATCTCCTCTCCCTCGCTGCTGTACCTTGCCCGGTTCTGAACAGATCCAGCTACGCCGATGGACTATGGTGTGCCGTGCGCTTGTTTCAAGCTTTGTGCGTCGTTTAAGGGTTGTCTCCCATGCATGGTAACCCATCCAAGTACTAACGCGTCCTGACGTTGCATGTTTCAGTGTCTACAGATTGATTGATTGATTGATTGATTGTTGCTTTAGGTCCAGCGGACTCTTCCGAGCCAAATCAGGACCGGACAACCCCCGATCCGCATAAAAGATCTGCTGAAACAACCCTAGTGGGAAAACTGAATGCCCTCCACCGGCCAGTCACTTTACAATAAAGACATCCCACGCAGGGGACGGCTGAGGCTTTACCCTAACTAATCGAACCCCCGGTTACAAAAACAAAATAGAATACAAACGTCATTATAAATTATCAACAAAACACATACATATAAAATGCCTATATTGCTAAATAATAACATCATAGGAAGCCCTAGTGACCACCCGGCAGAAAGCGTCCAATACTCCCAAGCTGATCCAACAGACCCCATACACAAACAAGGAGTCTTGTCCAGGAAGAGTTTTCAAGAAAAAAGGTAGGTCATTGATCTAGCGAAGAAGAAGATAGTATAGCAGAGTGATAGGACAGAGCAGGAATGGGAAAGAGCAAATGAGGAAGACAGCGACAGTGGGAATTTAAAGCACTAAATTTCCAGAAAGTGGGGATACTATTTATACTGAAACCCCCGGCACTGAAGACACTCGTAGCACTACTGCTGCTACTACTACTATTTATTTTTATTTTATGCAATTTTCTTATTTAGCGCTTTCTCTCTAGCTAAAGAGCTGCTCAAGGCGCTGGCCGATACAGAAATTATCTCAAGTCGCCCGAGGCGCCCACTACTACTGCTTCTACTAAACAGCAGCTTGCATCAAATCATGGCAGGAAAGGGAAACTACAAGGGTAAAGACCGTATGACTCACATGTTCCTTATAAACTTGCAACATTTAACATGAAAATGAGTGCCCAGAAAAAAAAAAAAAAAAAAAAAAGAAACAGTGGCATTGCAATGCAAAGTAATATCGACTTTGGTCTTTCTATGCTCTTGACCTTGAGAGGACCTTGACCTCCTGCTCCCAAAACACTCATGTGATATCAAATAAACTACAGCAAAGTTGGATTACGGAAACAAAATTTAAAATGTTTAAAAGTAACAATGAACTTGAGTGACCTTGACCTTGGAATAACCTTGACCTTCAAGAGACCTCTTATGCTTATATGATCAAATAACCCAATGCTGTTGCATACTATGGGTTTAATATACCGCCATTCTACTGTACGATGACATATTTTTTGTATGTTTTTGCAAAGCCTAAAATCACCTTGATCTTCAAAATCAATGCAAAAACGGAACATCTATGAAAGATCAATCTATCATCTCTAAATACAACAAGTTTGAACCTTATATCTCTCATAGTTTAGGATCATGTAGAAGTAGTAGAAGTATGATTATGATTATAATTGTTATTATTACGATTTTGATTATCCTACCTGCGTTGGCAGACTGGTTGTTGTTGCTGTTCAACATAAAGATGAGAAGCTTCTTTCCTCTCTTCCTGTATTCTCCTGTTGCAACTTGCGCAATGTCCCACGCCATTGTGGCTAGGATGAGGTGCAGGAACAAGGACAACAAAATAATTATGTACACTACACAAGGTTGTTTGGGGATATGTATAATAACGTTTTAAACTAGATAGGACAAAGCCCATATGGCTCACAATGTTCGACATGATCAGGGCCCAGAAAAACTTAAACGAAACGGCCACGCGGCATTAAAATGCAAAGTAATACCGACTTCGATCTTGCGATGATCTTGACCTTGACCCACGGCTCTTAATGGACATTTATGTACGATTATATAAACTACAGCAAAAGTTGCATTATGCCATAACAATTTATTATAACAATAGTGGCCTTGGGATGACCATGCCCTTCAATGACCTTTACCCTGGGGATGACCTTGACCTTCACTTTAACCTCTGATGACCCAATAACCCAATGTTGATGCAGGCTATATGGGTCAAATATAGAGCCATTCCACTGTAACGATGAAAATGAAATTTGTTATGTTTTTGAAACTGAAAGGCCTGAATTGACCTTAACCTTCAAGCTCAAATGCAATTCAAAAGCGTCCCAAAATACGAAAAATACATTTATCATCTCTACATACAACAAGTCTGGGCTTTTTTTTTTTTTTTACAACTCACATGAATAAATGATGCCTTTGAAAGGATTCTCCGTCCTCGTGCTGGCAGTCTCCACTAGCATCCTCAGTGGTCCATAGGGCGTCAGAACCGCTACAAGATCTGGACAGTCAATCAATAGACAGCAAGCACTGGCTTATCCATTCATTCCTTCCTTTAATCAACGGGCGAGTGAGGGAGGGAAAGAAAGACAGGTAACATTGGATGCACATCTTCCTTGTTTAGTTTATCTTTTCTTTTTTTTTAAAATATATTTCCACACTTATTTGGAAATACTTTCAAATAGTTGGGAGGAATCACAACGAGCCAGATGTCGGTCTGTCTGTCGGCCCGTTGGACGGCATATCTCAAGAACCACTGAGCGGATTTTGACCAAACTTCTTAGGAACATTACCTCTAGGTTAGTGGCCTGCCTCCCGCGCCCTCATGCTTTCCTGTACCGCAAAGATCAAGGTTATAGGAGTCATTTTAGGCTAAACGCGTTTTGCTCAATATTTCAAAAACGGCTGAAAAGGTGATCTTGTTGGGTTTTGGTATCCAGGTACTTCAAATGATGGGCCATCCTTCGCTAGCAGTCCGGTTGTCGATCAGTGGGTGGCTTCGTCGGTCCCAATTTCCCTCGTTTGTTCAAAACACGCTTAATTGTCGCCTCGCCTCAAGACTAACTGAACTGAAATTCACCATTTTTTTATTTGACACGATTCTTTAACTACTGCTAAAGCATGTTGGATCATTCGTATTTGTATTTCCTGAAAGGTCAAGGTCATAGCGCTTCCATTTGCTAAACCCGCTTTGCATTGTACTTAAATATTGGCTGATTTGATTCCCCCCCCCTCCTCCCCCTCCTCCATTGCAGATAGATCAGAGAGTTCCCTTTCATTCCATGTTTCCCTTTTGCTTCGTTAGGATAAAGCCGAATCACAATATGGCCAAGCAAATTAACACTTTTGAAAATAGAATACAAGTTTATCAACGAATTCTTGCCGAAGAAGGAGAGCAAGAGCTTTACTGTAATCTAATGAAAGCGGTAGCAGTCAATCCGGCACGCATGTACCGCTACACACATTCAATTAAGCGCATATATGCACACATTTGGAAAATCATCCGAACCTCCAAATGTTAGCCCAGACCACCATCAAGAGAGCAGCATCCCATTATACATGCAAGTCCCTATAAGTCCCGCCTGGCAATAACTTAACACTTCTGCACTTATAATTGTATATTCGTAATAATACAGAAACAAGAATGAAGACAGTTCAATTGAATACAATAGGCATGGTGTTCGTACTTTAATTTCAAACATTCCAGACTTCTGCAGGCATACAATTTGCTCTTTTACACACAAAAAGAAGAAAACATTGCTTTTACATAAACTCGTTTATCGTCTAGAGTCATCGTATTCTACTGTATCATGACAATCTTTAGAACTTAGGCTTCCAATTACAACAATTATTATCAAATTTCAACAATTAACATAATTTATACTAACTTATATTTTTCTTAATAAGAAAATGTGCAATGTTCATTCACGAGGCAACGACTTCTATTTCATTACAAACACTGACGAGGTCTGCAAAGACGGACATATGATTACCCGTCCAGCACAACAACCAGTCTAGTAACAAAGGACTCACCCCATACCACTAGAAAAGCCAGAAGCACCCAAGTAGTCCAGCCTGGTAAGAATTTGATGTATAGGAGTGCTACGAAGGCGGACATTATGATGAGGTAGACTTGTTGCATGATCAGAGGACCCTTCCAGAACACAGTAATCATGCCGATGGCTCCGAAATTCCAGACTGATAGGAACATGGTAATGCCATCCATCGCAACGTTCAGATCATTTAGAACTATTCTGGAAGTGTGAGGGAAAGAATTAGACTTTTAACAACTTCAAAACAACGTACAACAAATCTTATTACTGGATTGTATAAGGTTGTCCAACAAATTTTACCAGTTTGAAACGGATTTGATGGCTAGGACATCGCTGTGTGAGTAACATGCTGTTACACTCTGTTTGATGGTGGTGTTTTCAATCAGTAATAGATTCAGCCCCAATGCGTGAATGCTCCTGATGAGTGTAAGCTCGGATTCGATTATCCACGTAACCCGTTCAATCAGCATACAAGTCACTGAGTCTTCGTATGAAATTTTCCAATTTTTGTTCAGCACACATCAACATCTGCATACCATTCTCAACTCTCTGCAACAACACACTCCACTTCTAAACAGTGCGGCACATAATTATATAGCCTCTCTCTTCTCCCGAACACCCTGGATCAGTCGAGTATGACGCAATTTAACCAATCGCTTCTAACTTCGTCATCACTGACTTACGTCATACATCTTTCTAAACATTCCAGGAACGTTCTCAAACTTCGACATTTATCGGGAAGTTTCTATCGACAGTAAACACGCGAATCTAGAGAATTCTCCAATAATATCGACTAACGAAAATTATCAACGTTATACAAAGCTTCTTCTAACAACCATGCAAACTCAAATCAAAGGTAAATACACTCTATTATTGAATACTTTGCAAAGCGAAATGATTAGATCTATCGTGCACGCTTCAGACATACTATCCTTCGCGTTTCAACGTAACACATGCTGCAGTTAACATAATCATAAATCATTAAACTAAACATTTTAAATCACGTTTCGATGTTTTTTTGCACCCTTGCTGACCAATTCACTCTCTGACTGATTAATTTTAACTGCTTAATTTGGCGAATTCATTGGCAGGCTCTCAAGAAGGTATAACTTACGTGAGATACAAGAAGAAGATTAAGAAGAACAGCATAAATCCACTGAACATGACCCAGATAGTGATGATCTGAAACAGAAATGTATAGTTTTTAACCATCGACGAACATCGGGGTAATTTTCAGCAGACATTGCTAAGGCCTACTTTAATTTAGCACAACTAGATAAGCCAGTCAACGGTTGCTCCTTCTTTGTCTCTGAATGAATGAAAATGAATATTGTTTTTACAAACAGAAAATATATACAGATACACTCTGCTACGAGAGAGAGAGAAAGAGAAAAGGGGATAGTGACAGGGGGAAGATCACAAAATTGTCTCATAAGTACAGGCATATCCTATCATATCCTATCCCGTAACTCAGAGGTCGTAGAGGCACCACAGATGATCGCTTAGCCAGCGTACTCCATCTTTCTCTGTCCTCAGGAACTCTCACGGCTTTGCTCATTCTCGAATGTTGTCCTACAACTCTTTTTCGGTCTCCCTCTTCTTCTACCTCCTTGCACTGTGACTTGCAGGATGGTCTTTGCAAGACCTGATGATCTGTTGACGTGGCCACACCATCGGAGTTTCTGTTTCTTCATCATTGTGGGCAGTTCATCATGTTATCCAATGGCTCGTGTGATGATCTGTCGGACTTCGTCGTTGGTGACGTGCTGGGTATAGCAAATGCCCAGAAGTCTTCTGTAGCATCTCATCTCCATGCTTTGTAGTCTTCGTTGTAGAACTGCTGTGAGGGTCCATGTTTAGCAAGCGTATATGAATATGGAGATGACAAGGGAACGAAGCAGTCTTATCTTGGAATGTAGACTGATGGTCCTGTCTTTCCAAATGGGCTCCAACCTTGCTAGGGAAGCGGTTGTTTGTGCGATCCTGGAGAGGACTTCCTGTCGGGACCCATTGTCTGGAACAATGGTTCTTAAATATTTGAAGCTATGCACTGTGTTGGGGGATTGACCTTGGACTTTGATGTCCGTGTTGATGCCATTGGTATTGTTGGTCATCATTTTGGTATTCTCTGCACTTGTTTCCATTCCATAGGCTCTGGAAGTGGTGTCAGGCCTCTGTAATAGATGTTCAAGTTCTTGTTCTTCTCCAGCCAATCCATCAATGTCATACGCAAAACGAAGGTTGGAGTTTGCTCTACCCCCTATGCTGACTGTGCCTTCGTGATCTGCAAGGGCATCTGACATGATGCGCTCTAGGAAGATGCTGAAGAGTGTTGGAGAGAGTAGTCGACCTTGACGCACACCGATTGTTGTTCTGAACCAGTTTATGATGGCGCTGTTGTGGAAGACTGCACTGGTATCCTTGTCATACAGGCATTTGGTGACTTCAATAAAGTTAGGGCTGATGGTGTACACTCTCATGGTTGCCCACAGAGCTGCATGCCAGGCTCGGCCAAACGCTTTCTTGAAGTCTACGAACACATGATATAAATGTTGTTGGTGCTGAAGGTGTTTCTTGCATATTATTTTGAGATTACAAATCTGTTCAGTCGTACTTCGCCCTGCCCTGAATCCTGCTTGTTCTTCAGCTATGATTTGTTCAGCTTGGGGTTTCAATCTGTTGAGTATTATTTTTAGGAAGACCTTACTGGGATGGCTGATGAGGCTGTTGGTGCGGTAATTTTTACATTCCTGAAGGTTACCTTTCTTTAGAAGAGTGGTGACAAGCGACTGGGTCCATGGTGTAGGCCACTCCCCATTCTAACAGATATTGTTACAGATAATGGCGAGCGCGTCTATCATCGCTTCTCCTCCTGCTTGAAGCAGTTCCGTGGGTATGTTGTCCACTCCCGCTAACCTCCCTTTCTTCAGCGATTGCACTGCTTCCTCAACTTCTTCTCGGAGAATTGGCAGGATTTCTTCTTCCTCTCTGTTCTCGGGACATGCTAGAACTGATGGGTCTCGGTTTGGGGTGTGATTGTAAAGGTCAGAGCAGTACTCTGTCCAAGACTTCTTGTTCTTCTGTAAGGCATATACCAGACTTGCTTTGGATCGTGGAGACCTTGGGCTGTTTAACACTTTTCAGCCCCTTCACAGTCTGGTAGGTCTTCTTGCTATTGTTCTTGTTCAGACTGTTCTCTATTTCCTGGCATTGATCTTCTATCCAGTTCTCCTTTGCTGTGCGCATTATTTTTCGGTTGTCATTGTTGATTTTTTCGGTAGGCATCAGCGCCCTGTAAGATGTACTTTTTCTTTTTCATCTACCTTCGTTTATCACACAGTTCCAAAAGTTCAGGTGTGATCCACGGCTTCTTCTTTGGCCGGTGTTGCCAAGGATCTCAGTGGCGGCATCTGGCACAGCTGATGTAAAGGTGGTGTTCTTGGTGTTGACATCTACTTCACCACCTTCCAAAATGAGCAGTGGTGCAAATTTCCCTCCAATTGTGGTCTGAAATATTTCTGCCACCTCCTGTTCTTGCAGTTTGTCCAAGTCGAACTTCAGTCTAGTGCACTTTGCTGTGTTTACCCTCTTCACGCCGAAAAGACATCATCACGAGATCGTGGTCACTTCGTGCGTGTCCTGTCAATGTTGATGCTTGATCTGAAGCGTTTCTTGACCATGATTTAGTCGATCTGGTTGTGATGCTCCCCGCCGGGACTGTGCCATGTCCATCGCCTGGAGTTTTTGTGACCAAGCGTGTTTGCCAGTACCAGATTGTTGTATCTGGCAAACTCCAAGAGTCTCAGACCCCTGTCATTTGTCTCGTTGTTGCAGTGGGGTCCACATGTGTCTCCCCAGTTGTGGTACGCATCTTGGCCAACCTTGACATTCCAGTCGCCTTCCACTATGACTATATCCTTCTTTGCCACTTGGTCAAGGACAGCTTGTAGATTTTCATAGAAATCCTCCACTTTCCTGTCGTCATAGTCTGATGTTGGGGCATAGGCCTGGATGATGGTGATGTTGAAAGGGGCTGCTCTCAGGCGGATTGTAATGAGTCTATTGGAGACTGGGCGGCACCCCATGACAGTGGATAGAATGTTCTTGTGGACCAAGAATCCAACGCCGTGTTCGTGCCTGTCAGATCATTTCTACCGCTAAAATAAAGTGTGTGGCCTTTGTTGGTCGTTGTTTCACCTAGGCCTTTCCAGCGCAGTTCACTGATACCTAAAACGTTCCATCGATAGTGGTCCAGCTCGTGGGCCTATCCTATAATATCCTATCCCGTAACTCGGAGGTCGTAGGGGCACTACAGATGATCGTTTAACCAGCGTTCTCCATCTTTCTCTGTCATCAGCAACCCTGATGGCTTCGCTCCGTGTCAAACCAGTCCATTCTCGAATGTGGTCTTCCCACCTCTTTTTCTGTATCCCATTTCTTCTGCCTCCTTGCACTGTGCCTTGCAGGATGGTCTTTGCAAGGCCTAATGATCTGGTGACGTGGCCATACCATCGGAGTTTGCGTTTCTTCACGACTGTGAGCAGGTCATCGTGTTGTCCAATGGCTTGTGTGATGATCTGTCGGACCTCATCGTTGGTGATGTGCTGGGTATAGGAAATGCCCAGAAGTTTTCTGCAGTACCCCATCTCCATGCTTTATGATCTTTGTTGTAGATCTGCAGTTAGGCTCCTGACATTCCAGGTTCCTATGCCGATGTTGTTTCTGGTGCGGATCTTGCTAAGATGTCCATCAGTAGCACACTTATCACCTCCGTCCTGGTGGCCAACGGAAGGCGCGGTCTTTGGTGACCCGGGCGACGACCGATCCGGTATGGAGTGAATGGTTCTATTCATCGTGCAGTGTGTCTTGGGCAAGAAAGACCTGGCAGGGCCCAATCCTCTCCAGGCTGTTGGCCACGGCCGATATTTATGAATACAGTATGGCTCGCCTTGGCCTCGAGCACGTGGTCGTTGAACCTGTAGTAACATGATCTACATTATTTTTAGGGTAGGTCTAAGCACTGTCTTCTGAGAATGACTTGGATGTATGCCTCAACAGACTCGACTATGCTGTATGCTTCGGTTACCAAGCTATAGAGTACTGCAATGTTTAAACCTTGATGTCAAGTCCGAAGATCAAGTCAAGCCTGTAATGTATGTAGTGAAAATGAGCACAAATTGGTTTCTACATTAGTGGTACAAGGGACGCAATCGCTCCTTCTCTATTGTTTGATTTGGTTAGAGCGTTGTCCCTTAGCTTATGCTCTGCATGTGAACGGTGGTAGTATGTGTTCAACAAAGCTTCGAACTTTCTATCGTTTGTTCTAAGGTGTTGGTCTGTATGCATCCAAGCAATCTAATCAATCATCGAACCAAAAACGACAACATCACAAAGTCGATAATGGTTAAATAGTCATTAATTGTTATTAGTCATGGAGTATATACAAATAAACATTGGACTGGGTTGAATTTAATTAGTATTACTACATCATCACCACCACCACCACCACCACCATCATCATCATCATCATCATCATCATCATCATCATCATCATCATCACCATATATACTATGATCATCATCATCATCATCACACCATCATCATCATCATCATCATCACCATCATCATCATCATCATTTTAAAAAAAAAGTATTATTGATGCGTGATAAGTGGCGCCTGTTGTGACTTTGATGGAGGCATTAAAAAGTAGTGATGATGGAATGATTTTCAAGCACAAAATATTCAAGGTCTTTCTAGGGTCTTGGTCGCTATTTGCCTTTTGTTTAAAACAACAAAAACAGAAGAGATTTATTTTTAAAGACTAGCTGTATATAACGAACGAACGAACGAACGAGATTTCTCTGATATAGCGCACTTACAAGCTCAGAGAGCTTCTCAAAGCGTTGGCACGTAATATACAGCAATCACACAATAGTTTGCTGAAGTCGGGATTCGAACCCACGTCGCCCAAGACGCACTCACACAAGTCGTGCGCTCTGACCACTGAGCTATCCCTGCCCAAAACTGCTTTAAATAATACAATGCTGAGTGCTTTAGAGTAGGCTATAGAGTTTGTATGCGATGTTTTCAGTGATGGGAAGCCAATGAAGAGGTCAACTTACACGGTAACACTCCCACTTGTACAGAAAGAGGAGCAAAAACGTCATGACAATGACGCAACATGTGATGATGGCGGCGTTACCCACCGCCTGCCAAGCCTTGAACTGAGCGTCCTCCGTCTCCTCGTGAAACGGAATGTATGACCTGGAGAGGGAAAAAAAAAACCAAGATGGCAAGCCATTCCACTGTATTTCCAGACCGCGAACTTGTTTTTTCCAACCTAGTTCCAGTCATTCGCCGAAAAAGGCAATTACCGAAGTCGAACGAAGCTCTCCGAGTCGAGCGAAGCTATCCGATGTTTTACGATGGCAGGACTATACGTGAAACCACAGGCTGGGAAGTCTCGTCTTTCGTAGGCCTCAATTACATACTATACTACGTACGTATGTAGGAGGCCCACGAGTTTACAAAGACAAAAGAAAAGACTTCAGAACCTGTGGTGAAACATCCGTGCATAAAAATAGCCGCTGTTGCTTCTAGATCTAATTCTGTTTCGATCTGCACAGCTTCAAGCTGTAAGTCAAGTCGAGATTCGCATTTTGAAGCAGTTAGTATTATTATTATTTTCTGATGATTAATATACTGACACAATTAGTAATAAAGAGTAAAAGTAATACATAACACATAATGCACACATACAACGATTTCACATCTATATCAACAATAAAACCACGACAAAACTTCAAAGCGCTATTGATACGTTGATGTCCCTTCAGCACAACAAGGCAAAACAAGTTTATAATGATCTCAAAAACTGACATTTTTATTGCAAGCACCAAAGCAATTATTTATTTAACTAATACTATTCTTTTTAACTGATACAGTAAATTTGTTATATGTATTTCAATGATATGTATTTTAATGAGAAACACGTATTAAAATAATGTTGCGTGGCAGGCGGAAATTTCCATAAATCATCTGAAAACTTGGGTAAATCTATTTAAAAAAATAACCAGTAACACCATCTGAATATTTCGGGTTACACCCAACTTCAGCAAAAACAAACAAAACGTCACTGACCATATTTACACCATTGAGCACGCACAGCAGCACACTATTCTTTTTTCTTTTTTTTAAAGTAATAATAATAATAATAATAATAATAATAATAATAATAATAATAATAATAATAATAATAATAATAATAATAATAATAATAACAAATAATAATAATAATAATAATACTAATAATAATAATAATATTATTATTAATAATAATAATAACAAACAAACAAACAAAACAAATAAATAAATTAAAGATTTAACTAAATAACTACTACTACTACTACTACTACTACTACTACTACTAGTAGTAGTAGTAGCGAAGTTGTGGTCTTGAGTTTGTGGTCCTGATTCGGCTCTTTGCAGTCCGCTGGACACTGTAAGCAATGAATAACTAATTAATTAGCTATTAATTTAACTCCGATCTCGAGTTGTCTTGATTTTGTGGTCCTGATTCGGCTCTTTGCAGTCCGCTGGATCATGTAAGCAATGAATAACTAACTAACTATTAATTTAACTCTGATCTCCAGTTATTTAAAAAAAAAATTCGCTTAGCCTACTCGTCCTTCTCCGGAAATTTAAAGATTCGAATGTTATAAAGTATAGGCCTAAATATTATTAATTAGAATAGATATAGTTTATACATTTATTTACGTATAAAACAAACAATACAGGTCTAATAAGTATATTCAGCTAGTGAGCTTCTTCGCTGCGTGGAGACTGACTTATAATATATAATGTAGATTAAGCCTATGTATACTGTATAACAGTGTCTACTTGGTTCTAGGCAGGAAATGGGGAATGCTATTATTAGACTACTGCTGAGAACTAACAAAATGCAAATCAAGAAACGCAACTATTAAATATGGTCGATAATAATTATGCTCATATTAACAAAGTATACCGTTGCGAAATGCTAATCTGTGTAAATCGAACAGAATTAGAAGCAACAGCGATCATTTTTAATGTCAACTAGTCGTAGTCATGCAAGCATCATTTCGTAACACATCGGAGAGCTTCGTTCAACTTCGGTGATTGCCCTTTTGGGCGAATGACTGGAACTAGGTTGGAAAAACCAAGTTTGCTTCCAGACCTCCCCTCCACACCCCCCCCCCCCCCCAACCCCACTCCATATTTGTAAATTTTAATTCGTGTTCTGTTCTTTGTTCATTAGCAGCGAGCGTTGTGGCCGCGTGGTCTAAGGCAGGACTAACTTGCCTTGTCCACAGCCTAGAAACCAATGGCGCCTGACAAATGTGGGATCGACCCTACCTCTGGGCGTTAAGTTTCTCCGAATATTATTTACTTTCGACTCGGGCAACATCTCGGGGATTTTCTCCGGTTTGCTCCCCCAGCAAAGTTTTAAAACCGCAACTAATATTAAGCCACAGGCTGCGACTACGCCTTCCCCATGGGAGGCGGGCCAGAAGTTCCCGATTACATGGGACAATAAAGTGTCAAAAATCAAAATTCCAGTTTTAAAAAAGGCACAGTGCAAGGAGGTAGAAGAAGAGGGAGACCGAAAAAGAGGTGGGAGGACAACATTCGAGAATGGACTGGTTTGACACTGAGCGAAACAATCAGGGTTGCTGAGGACAGGGAAAGATGGAGTACGCTGGTTAACCGAAAATCTGTGGTGCCCCTACGACCTCCGAGTTACGGGATAGGATAGGATAGGATAGGATAGGAAAATAGGAAAAATACCGGTAAAATTTCAAAACAAAATAATCACATGAGCAATAATAAATATAATAAAACTAATGGGAAGTAAGAGAAGGAGGAAAGGGGGGGAGGAAGGGGGGGGGGCGGAGGATGCTCTCAAACCCTTCAAAACAAATCAAAATATTGATACTCACGGGTACTCAGCGGAAGGCTCCAAAAAGAAATCGACGAAGGTGACGCCGATGATGACGATGGACATACAAATGCTGACTGGTACAAAGAGCATGATGACGTGTTTCGCACCGTACACCATTTCTGCTTCCTCTTGCTCTTCCTCGTAAATGGTCACCAGCAGTTTCCGCTGTTCCGCGCTCATGAGAAGGATGTGCTGCTTTCGCCAGTTCCGACATTGCTCTTTCAACTGCTGCTCAGACAGGAGCCTGATCTCTTTCCCCGTCAGTGTGTCCAGCTGTTCTTTCAGCTGTCAGTTCAACAGAGTAAATCGAAGCCAGATTTTTATCATATCACGGAAAATACTCGGCACATCAGACTGATTAATTGTCAGTATAACACATGGTTTTATGACTAACAAAAGCTCCATGCAATAATCTACGCCATATATGTAATACAAACCTCTTCTGGTGAAATTGTTTCAAAGTATTGTGCAGGGCGAGATTTCTTCTTCTTCTTGGATTTGACAGTCGCGGGCGGAGATTGTACTGGCTCGTTCGGTGGGCTTGGCAAGTTCTTTATCTATATTAAAAGAGAAATGAAACATCAATAGATCTGAAACTATTTGTTTGTGCCATAATATAACATTAACAGACAAGTTTATAGAACTATGCAATGTTTATGAACCACATGACCCGCAACTCTACCTTTCTATGGGCTGGTGGCCCGAAGATTGTGTGAACTGTATGTATGTCATATTTTGGGGGAAAGTAAAAGGACGATGTCCAAATGTCAAATGGCTCTCTCCTTTCACCCTTCTTTTTTAGATATATAAGACTTTCATCAAAATGCGTTTGTGATAGCCAGTAGGCTAATAAATAACTTCGAAATAGAACATCAAAATCAATGAAACATGGAAACCTACACTCACCTCAGTAACCAACATCTGTAAAAGAAAAAGGCAAAATTAAGTTAATAAACACGAAAATTCCTGGTATGTCTAGAAAGATGTCAGCTCAAACGTAGAGTAGACATACATCTATCAATTGAAGACTACAGGGGAAAAAAGGCACATGTCACACATTTCCACTTTTGAGATAAATGAAATTTTGTCTTTGAAAGTCGCTATGTTTGTTCTTACTGTATTTCTTGGGACACTAAGTGTTTTGTCTTAAAGATATATCACTTCTTTTGTATTCATGAGAATTTCTCTGTCCAGATTGTATAATTTAATTAAATATGGAGGATTTAAACCACCAGGGTGGTCATGGACATGTGCCTTTTTTCCCTTTTACAGACCACTCACTTGAGACTTTCTTCTACAAGCTGAATTGCAATGTACTCAGTCAATGTAAAATGGATTATAATGCCTATTTTGCTGTGGTAAATGACTAGGTATTTTGGAAGTGAAGTTGATTTTGTTATTTTTGATGCCTGTACGAAGACCACAAGGGAAAAGGGCACATGTCACATTTTCCAATTATTTGAGTTATGTCCCCTACTATATAAACATAGAAGCCTAAAGGTTAGCAAAATAGTCAAATCCAACCCAAAAAAGGCCTATGTACTGCTACAGAAACACCCAAAGAAAAGGCATACAGGGGAAAAAGGGCACAAGTCCAGACTGTAAAATGGGAAAAAGGCCTATGTCACAAACAACAATTCCTTTTTTGGGTTGGATTTTACTATTTTGCTAACCTTCAGGCTTATGTTTATATAGTAGGGGAAATAACTCAAATAATTGGAAAATGTGACATGTGTCCTTTTCCCCCTGTGGTCTTCAATTGTTTTTGTATTGCGCTTTTTACAGGTCAAAGAACTGCTCAAGGCACTGACCGAGAACGGGATCTAAAACATCAAACCATTCAGAACGCCAGCTATAGGTGCTTGAGGCGCATCACCCTCTAATGCTTCTACACACTCCATAACGAACCTACAGCCAAGTTCGATTTCTTGATTTTGATACTCTATTTTTTTCTCCTTTATCGGGAAATTTTGGACCGCCTCCCCTGGGGAAGGCGTAGTCGCAGCCTGTGGCGCGCACAAACTCAAACTACCTAACTTTAGTTGTGGATTTTTTTATTTTTTTTTGGGGGGTGTGTTTGTTTGTTGTTGTTGTTTTGTTCAGTTTTGTTTTTGTTTGTTTGTTTGTTTGTTTTGGAAGGGGAGGGGAGGGGGGCTGGGTTGGACCCCTGTCACAGGCGCTTATATCTGGATACGCGAGCGCTTATGCCTGTGACGTGTCTCCCTTTGGCATTATACCTGTAGATGACCAAAAGGAGACGCGTCACAGGCATAAACGCTCGCGTATCCAGATACAAGCGCTTATGACCCCTGTCAAGCCTTTGGACAAGGCAAGTTAGTCCCTCCTTGGACCACGCGGCCACAACGCTCGCCATGTTACTTCAGCTCCCGTACGTACAGGACTAATTTAGATATAAATTATTATAACATTCTAAGATGATGGGTTGAAGTAGAGGCATTTCCAGCGCCACTGGTGCACACCAAGATACTATTCTGTTGTTTTCTCCATGTCCTGAAAGTATGTTTTATTACGATCAAAGAAACGGAGAACCTTGCATTAAAATATATATTCATTTCTGCCGTGGAAGAGCAGCTGAACCATTTAACTGATTTTCGACAATGTTGGATTTATCAGATAAAAAGGTGCATTGAAAGCGGTGGCGAGTATGTTGAACAGACTGAAGTGGTCCCAAATGATGAGGCTTTGTGAGTAAAAAATTTTTTTTATTAAAGCCTCATCATTTGGGACCACTTCAGTGCTGTTCGACATTCTCGCCACCGATTTCATTGCACTTTTTTATCTGATAAATCCAACATTGCCGAAAATCCGTTAAATGGTTTAGCTGCTCTTCCACGGCAGAAATGAATCTATCCCTGTCTTCAAAATCAATTCCTTTCAGCTCATTGTTAATGGTGGGGAACAGCCAGAAGTCGCAGGTGCCAAATCTGGCGAATAAGGTGGTGGTTCGAGGACATCGATCCCAGATTTGGCCAGAAACTCAGCAGTTCTTTTTCGATTTGTGAGGAGGCGCGTTGTCATGGTGAAAGATGAAGTTTTAGTTTTTTAGGGCGATTTTTGAAAACTTCCAGAATGCACAAAGTTTGGCTGTTCCCCACCATTAAGAATGAGCTCAAAGGAATTGATTTTTAAGACAGGGATGGCCTCATTTCTGCCGTGGAAGAGCAGCTGATCCATTTGACTGATTTTCGGCACTGTTTTGATCTTTGGATTTATTAGATGAAAAAGTGCATTGAAATCGGTGGCGAATATGTTGAACAGCACTGAATATAGATCTCTTTAACTAAATCAAAGAAGAGCATATGTATTACAAACAAAATAGCCAGACATTCAAATGTATCTCCAGTGACCTACACACATTTACACATCGTGATGTGTCCTGGTCTGTTTTGTTCACACACACACACACGCGCGCGCGCGCGCGCCCTTTCTATCTCTCTCTCACACACACACACACACACACACACCCACACACATAATAGCTTTGGTATTCAGAACTTACAAAAGTCTGAGATGATTTGAGGTCGCAAGTCGGCTTAGATTCTGGCATAATTGCACTTCTTTTTGTACTCCACAATTAATATTCTCATATAACAGCTCCTGCAACACCAATTCATAGTAAATACATGTAAAACATTCACGTTGCATTTGAAGCAAATATTAAATCTGAACTGGAATTGTAGTCAAGAGACAAACTGCCAGTCAAAACTGATCGATCTTTTGGTTATATAGTCAAAATTAAGTTTCGTATCCCATCCTATCTGTGACGTGGGGTTTTATTGTTGCTGGGCTCTGCACAATGGAATGCTATTACCCACTGTCTTCAGTCTATGGGGATCGCTAGTGAATCTCCCTTTGACTTCCCTTAATACATTTATTTGTTTAGCTCGGTCTGTGTTAAGGCTGGGGTACAGAGATAGATAGAAAAATGGTAAAAGATCACTGTCACACTAGCTTTCACACGGCTATGAAACATAATTATGTAGTCCAGCCACTTGATAACAGTAAAAATCACACATTTATTTCCTCTACTCTATACACGATCTTCGATGTACGAAACTAACTTAAAAGTTCAAATGTCAATGTGAATGGTTCGCTCGCTGATAGGTCTAGGCAGCTACTTTTTCATCTTAGGGCACTGGATACTTTCTGCCCTAATGGTCAGTTCTTGAAGAGTGGACTACTGTGGTCCTGTTTATACAGAGTTTGGTGCACTGAAGGCTGTGTACTTAGCTCAGTGTACGAAGAGCTGTGTTGCGTTGGATTCCTTGACACGCTGTGTTGTCTTGGAGTTTTCTCCCTGTGGTTGACTGGTGGGCTATCTTCGCGCAATGCTGGAGATGCCTCGGCAGCCAACTGTCACGTGGGTTTTATGGGTTTTAGGGCTCTGCACAATGGAATGATGTAAACCTCACGCTTTATCCGATGGGAACTGCTAGTTCGTCACCCTGTGGATTACTATAATAAATTTATTTATTTAGCTCGGTCTGTGTAAAGGCTGGGTTATAGAGATAGATAGAAAAATGGTAAAAGATTACTGTCACACTAGCTTTCACACGGCTATGAATCATATGTAGTCCAGCCACTTGATAACAGTTAAACATCACACATTTATTTCGTCTACTCTATACAAGATTCTCTAAGTACTAATCTACCTTAAACATTAAATAGTCACTGTGAATAATTCGATCGCTGATAGTCTATGCAGCTAATAGTTCATCCTTGGGCACTGGATCAGTGGATGTTATTGTTCATGAGAAGTGGACTACTGTGGTCCTGTAGCTCTCATTTTTTTGTGCACACACGACTATAGACTTAACTGTGTGTCTGGCGTGCAGTGCTGTGGTCGGTTTGTTGACAACTTGTGTTGTCTTCTTCTGGTTTTTCCCTGTGGGTAGACTGGTTGGCTTTCCTCGCGCAATGTTGGGGATACCGTTGCAGCCAACTCATGCATCGACGTGGTGTCGTCTGAGGCAGTGTTGGGCGCACTACAGAACGCCTGTTCGTCTGTAACATATGAGACGAAATTCTGCACAACCTTGAATGATAGGTGTGTGCAGAGCGTCTCACTGAAGGTCGTAATAGCCCTCAGTGATTAGCTCCACATCTACATATATAAGCGACGAACATTCTGCTAAGTCCGTGGTCCACTGGAATCTCCACTCTAATTTCCTATACATTCATAAATATAAAACCTGGCTACTTATACACATCAAGAATTATTATATATGATACACATTCATTTGTACAGTCACTGGTCTGTAAGCATACATATAAGTTAAACAACAGTGGTTCCGTACATAATTCAAGATGGCGTCGGGCCGGTCGTCTTTTTGCCTCGTGGTCAGCTACGCCACGTGTTCGGCAAAGTTGGGCTACCAATTCAATTCTATGCATAGCAAATTTCACAAACATAATTCAACAACAATATAATACATCACGATGAAACAGAAATATGTTCATTTACCTTCGTGACAATATCAGGCCAGTGGCTACTTGAGTAAATTCGGATTTACACAAGTACTGCGTCCTAGTCTTTTCTGAAGAGAACTACTGCTCCTGTGTAGCTCTGTAGCTCTTAACTCTTCCTCGGTTTTGACACTACTGCCGGTTCTTCTCTACATTCGAAGTAGTCAAACCTGGTTGAGTCCCTTCTAGCTGTGTTCTCATTAGCGGATAACTGACTTACCTAACGGCGTTACGATGATGTCATTGCCTTTGCTTACCGTCAGCTACCACTGTGCGTAGGCGGCAGCATGCTATTGCTACGCTTGATTACTTCCATCGTCTGCTGCTTGCTAACAATGAAATTCTAATATTACATAGACTAACCAAGCTAAATATTAAAATAAGCAGAGTAAAACTAGTCATCTCACGACACCAACATTCAGCGACATTTGTTTTTGTTGTTCGCCGAGTTGGGCTCACGATATTACGCCTGCTCGTCTGTAACATATGAGACGAAATTCTGCACAACCCTGTATAATAGGTATGTGCAGAGCGTCTCACTGAAGGCCAAAGTAGCCCTCAGTGATTAGCTCCACATCTCTATATATAAGCGACGAACATTCTGCTAAGTCCGTGGTCCACTGGAATCTCCACTCTAATTTCCTATACATATATAAATATAAAACATGGCTAACTATATACATAGAGAAAGAATTAATATTATACACATTCTCTGGTACAGCCACTGGTCTGCATGCATACATATAGGTTAAACAACAGTGGTTCCGTACATAATACAACATGGTGTCGGCCGGTCGTGCTCGCATCGTGGTCGGATTCTCCACGTGGTCACGCAACGTCGGACTAACAATTCATTCTATGCATAGCAAATTTCACACACATAATTCAACAATAATATAAATACATCACGATGAAACAGAAGTATGTTCATTTACTTTTTTGACAATGTCAGGCCGTGGCTAACTTGATTGAATTCGAACATTCAACAAGTACTGCTTCCTTGGTCTATCAGTGGAGAGATTTCTGCTAGGACGTAGTTGTTTACTGCCCTAAGCTTTCAACACGAATGACCTTCTACCTAGCCTTGGCCTACCCAGTCAGAACTGGTTCTACCTAACAGTGCTGTGTTCTGATTGGATGAAACATCGGAGCTCTATTGTAGGCTGCGATGATATCATTGCCTACTTGGCTAACGTCGGCATACAACTGCTACGCATGATCACTTCTGTCGTCTGCTTCAGACCAACAGTAACCTTCTAAGCCTACACTTACTAAACAAGCAAAAGCTCAAATTGTGCTGGGTAAACAGGGGCTCTTGTTACACTATCCTATCCTATCCCATAACTCTAAGTTCGTTGGGGCACCACATATGATCGTTTAACCAGCGTACTCCATCTTTCTCTGTCATCAGCAACCCTTATTGCTTCGTTCAGTTTCAAGCCAGTTTATTCTCGAATGTTGTCCTCCCACCTCTTTTTCTGTCTCCCTCTTCTTCTGCCTCCTTGCACCGTGCCTTGCACGAAGGTCTTTGCAAGGCCTGATGCTCTGGTGACATGGCCATACCATCGGAGTTTCCGTTTTTTCACTACTGTGAGCATGTCATCGTGTTGTCCAATGGCTTATGTGTTAAACGTCGTTGTTGGTGATGTGTTGGGTATAGGAAATGCCCAGAAGTCTTCTGTAGCACCTCATCTCCATACTTTGTATTCTTCATTGTAGATCTGCTGTGAGAGTCCATGTTTCGCAAGCGTATATGAAGATGGAGATGACAAGGCAGCGCAGCATCCTTATCTTAGAATGTAGACTGATGGTCCTGTCTTTACAAATGGGCTTCAACCTTGTCAGGTCAGCAGTTGTTTGTGCGATCCTGGAGAGGACTTCCTGACTGGACTCATTGTCTGATATAATGGCTCCTAAATATTTAAAGCTATGCACTGTGTTGAGGGACTGGCCTTGGACTTTGATGTCCATGTTGATGCCATTTGTGTTGTTGGTCATCATTTTGGTCTTCTTTGCACTAGTTTCCATTCCATAGGCTCTGGAGGTGGTGTCAAACCTCAGTACCAGCTGTTCAAGTTCTTGTTCCTCTCCAGCCAATCCATCAATGTCATCCGCAAAACGGAGGTTGGAAATTGCTCTACCCTATGCTGGCTGTGCCTTCGTGATCTGCAAGGGCATCTGACATTATGCGCTTTAGGAAGATGTTGTTGAAGAGTGTAGGAGAGAGTAGGCACCCTTGACGCACACCGATTGTTGTTCTGAACCAGTTCCCGATGGCGTTTTTGTGGAGGACTGTACTGGTAGCCTTGTCATACAGGCTTTTGATGACTTCAATAATGTTAGGGCTGATGTTGTACACTCTCATGGTGGCCAACAGAGCTGCATGCCATACTCGGTCAAACGCTTTTTTGAAATCTACAAACACATAATATAGATGTTGTTGGTGCTGTAGTTTGTTTCTGAAATTTGGAATTGGGAGAGAAAAAAAATGCAACAGTAACCCTCCAAACCATAATAATAAAATAATCAAATTTTATGCTCTCCTCCTTCTTTTTCTTAACCGTGACCAACTTTTTTAAAACAGAAGTAAATGTACAAACTGTTGGGTTTGTATCTTCCTGGTACTATTTTTTTTTTTATTTTAGTTTTGTTACAACAAGGACTCCACAATATAAACTGCCTGCTGACAGAAAGACAGAGGGCGGATTAATTAATTGATCTATAGGTGGGAGAGTTCATCAAACAGGAATTCCAGCTAACTCCAACCGATTCACTAACTCTAGTAGAATATCAACCATTATTTCGCAGGGTTCCTTCACGCTCCATGTACCAGAATCTGAACCTGACAATGTTAAGTCTGAAGTTCATTTGAAGACGACTCTCTGGAGCCAACTATTATTAGATAAGACCTAGGCGTCCAAATTTCTGCGGACCTGAAATGGGCTAACCACATCACAAGCGCCTGCAAGAAAGCTGGATCCACACTGGGCTTCCTACGCCGAAATCTCCGGAACTGTCCACAAGAGTGCCGACGCCTAGCCTACATCGCTCTTGTTAGATCCACTCTCGAGTATGCTGCAGTGGTGTGGGATCCTTACCTCCAACAAGACATCGACAAGCTAGAACGCATCCAACGCCAGGCTGCACGGTTCATTATGAGAGACTACAGATCCCGGGACCCTGGATACATTAGCAGGATGCTTCACGAGCTCCACCTCCCACTACTTGCAAAGCGTCGCCAACAACTCAGGCTGACCATGCTCTACAAGATAACCAGAGGACTAGTTCCTGCTCTCCCTTCCAACACCTTCCTTACTGCTGCCAACAACAAACGGAAAATCCGCCCCACCACCTTTAAAGGATATGACACACAGAACATCATAGAGAGGCAGATAACCAACAACAACACATGCTTTATTTTACCACCCTCATCATCAGATCTCTACAGAAACTCCTTCGTAAAAACAGTAGTGGAATGGAATAGCCTTCCCGATGACATCATCAACCTGTCCTCAACTAGCTCCTTCTTCTCTGCAATCGGCAGGTACAGGGATGCTGACAAGATCTTATAGAGTCAACATATTAATAGAATAGTGATTTTAAACTTTTAATTGTACATGCATATCACCAGGCTTCCACAAGAGGAACCCTTTTAAGAATATAATTAAATAAAATCAGAACTAGCATAGGCAATATGAAGTTAGTATAAAAAGAACTATGAAGCATAATTTTATCTTAAATCAAAGTAGCGCGCGCACACCACCATCACGTTAATAGCCATCTATGGCTCCTGTGGTGTTTTCTGCCAACAACATCGTCGGCAGTATCCAGATCCAGATCCAGAGATCTATCAATTTATCATCTAAAGTTAAAAAGAAAATCTTCACTGATCATTTTGACTTACTAAAAGATTTTCGCATTAGGTCCATTCGAACAGCATAATAAAATCCGTCATCTTGCATAGTTTGTTGAGTAAGATGTTACCATACAAAGAAATGTAAATAAAGTATCAACTTTGTAACGTCCGCCATAACTCTCGTTATTTCTCGCAAGGCGCATGTTTATGTGCTGTTGCTATGGTTATTTCAGTGAAATTCTCCCGTGCTAAACGTGTCAGAAATGTGCGTGCGTGTGTGTGTGTGTGTGTGTGTTATCTACACTTACTACCCTGACAACCCAGACAGGTGCCCGCTCGGTAATTTCATACAGATTCAAACTCACACGCACTGAAAGGATGTAAAGAGCTAAATGGATTCTATATTGAATGGCACCATAGGATGGTTGACTTGGTTTTTTCGCCGATTACTGTAGCGTGTTCTGTGACAAACGTGAGCAGTTTCAGTACTTCACTAGTGACAGTCCAGCCAGCAACAAACCTGACATTTGTCGAAGTGACCACACCGGTGTTTTTTTGTTGTTGTTTTTTCACGGCAGCAGAGTAAAAGTCTTGCTCGGTATCAACCAGTGACGTGATCGGTTCTAGAAGGGTGTCGGACAGGAGAAGATTCAGGTTTGGGAGTGGCGTAATTGACGAACTGTCCTGAGTTTATTACAACGTTGTTGGGTTGTAACAAAGTTATGGAAATTGATTGATTGATTGATTGTTGCTTTAGGTCCAGCGGACTCTTCCGAGCCAAATCAGGACTGGACAACCCCCGATCCGCATAAAAGATCTGCCGAAACAACCCTAGTGGGAAAATTGAATGCCCCCCACCGGCCAGTCACTTTACAATAAAGACATCCCACGCAGGGGACGGCTGAGGCTTTACCCCAACTACTCGAACCCCCGGTTACAAAAACAAAATAGAATACAAACATCATTATAAATTATCAACAAAACATATACATATAAAATGCCTATATTGCTAAATAATAACATCATAGGAAGCCCTAGTGACCACCCGGCAGAAAGCGTCCAACACTCCCAAGCTGATCCAACAGACCCCATACACAAACAAGGAGTCTTGTCCAGGAAGAGTTTTCAAGAAAAAGGGTAGGTCATTGATCTAGCGAAGAAGAAGATAGTATATAGCAGAGTGATAGGACAGAGCAGGAATGGGAAAGAGTAAATGAGGAAGACAGCGACAGTGGGAATTTAAAGCACTAAATTTCCATAAAGTGGGGATACTATTTATACTGAAACCCCCGGCACCCCAACGGGGGTAATATGGAAATGTGACTGCAGCCCATTGGACTATCATGGTAGCAGAGTAAAAGCCTCGCTCGATTCCCATGTGTGCGGGTGGCGTGCTCGACGAACTGTGCTGAGTTCATTACAACATTGTTAAAGTTAACGGTTTGGGTTGTAATAAAGTTATCAAAATATGTGTGTGTGCTTGCGCGCGTGTGGGTGTGTGTGTGTGTGGTGTGTGTATTTGTGTTGTGCACGTCAAGGCAGAAATGGGGCGGCGCAGAAGATATACACAGTGGCGTCAGAACCGAAGGGGAGGGGAGGGAATAGGGGTGACAAACGTATCTTTTTGCACCATCCCCCAACTTTAAGGACGATGACAGAGAGAGAGACCGCGTACCCCACTCCAACTTTAAGGATGATGACAGAGAGCCAGAGAGAGAGAGAATAATTGGGGTACCCGATAATTGTACAAGAGCGAGTCAAAAAGTAATGTCATTTTTTTTATTTCATGTGAAATTTTTTATTTAAAACATACCTAGCTGAAAGTTGGACGTTATCAAATATTTTGTTTCTTACTTTGCAGGTTTTTAGACTCACTAGGAAAATTCAAAATAGCATGCCCCCTTAGAGTTGCTGCAAAAACCAAGAGCAGCGATTGAATTCCTTGTTGCTGAGAAGGAAACCCCTGTAAACATTCTTAGACTATAGTCACACGATACAGAGCGTATAGGCGACTACTGGTCACATTATTCCGACACCAGCGAACCAGTTGATGGTAAGGGGAAAATAATATGGTCACAGGTACGTTGGCCAATCCGGGATTCGAACCAGGGACCCTTTCGGTTACTAAGTAAGACGCACTACCAACTGAGCTACCCGGCCCCACGCGAGAGAGAGAGAGAGAGAGAGAGAGAGAGAGAGTTTACTTTATAGTTTTGGTAAATACGCAAAAAACCTGTTTTGTCTGAAGTGTTTTTAGAAAAACACCCACACGCTTCATCTGTTAGCTTCATTTTCGTCCCTGATGGTTCATACAGCATGACTTCGTACTGCCATTTTCAGGACTTAGCGGAGCTCATCATGTCAGATGCCCTTGCAGATCACGAAGGCACAGTCAGCATAGGGGGTAGAGCAATCTCCAACCTTCGTTTTGCGGATGACATTGATGGATTGGTTGGAGAGAAACAAGAACTTAAACAGCTGGTACATAGGCTTGACACAACCTCCAGAGCCTATGGAATGGAAATAAGTGCAGAGAAGACCAAAATGATAACCAACAACACCAATGGCATCAACACGAACATCCAAAGTCCAAGGCCAATCCCTCAACACAGTGCATAGCTTCAAATATTTAGGATCCATTGCATCAGACAATTGGTCCCGACAGGAAGTCCTCTCCAGGATCGCACAAACAACTGCTGCCCTGGCAAGGTTGAAGCCCATTTGGAAAGACAAGACCATCAGTCTACATACGAAGGTAAGATTGCTGCGCTCCCTTGTCATCTCTATCTATACGCTTGCGAAACATGGACCCTAACAGCAGATCTACAATGAAGAATACAAAGCTTGGAGATGAGGTGCTACAGAAGACTTCTGGGCATTTCCTATACCCAGCACATCACCAACAACCCAAAACAAAGGTTGGAGATTGCTCTACCCCCTATGCTGACTGTGCCTTCGTGTCTTTAATAATAATTTTAAAACAAAATAAAGGTACGAACGAGCTCAGATGTGTTCAGTTTTACTTTAATCATACCGTGATTGGTACTTGAGACAAAAAAAAACTAAACACCAGGATTCTCTAATGTACTTCTTCGTTAAAACACACACACACACATTCTACAGCATATTATGATACTGTCAGCAGAATGTGTGCAAACAACCTTTACAGAAATATTATATTAATAATTTCCCATCCCACTACTCTTCCTTCTCCCTCCCCTCCCCTACCCTTCAAACATTTTCCAACACAGCTGCTACAGAAAACAAAAACGAAATAATAATAATAATAATAATAATAATAATAATAATAGTACTAACACATTGTGTTTACAGAATGTTTATTGAAATTAATTTCCACAGATAGTCCTTCACACAAAAAAATGCAACATCAAGCCATCAGTGTAACGTTCATAATTTTGCATTTGATTGCATCATTCATCTTGCATTTCAGTGTTGAATTGCTGCAACCCATTACAAAAATAGTTGAACTGAGCAAGAATACCGACACGAGTCTGAGGTCAAATTTCACTTTTACACTATGTGGTATGATAACAGAAGAGTTTATTAATCCACATAATTGAGTGAGGTCAAAGCTCTCATAAAGCAGCTTAAAAAAATCATTGGTTTCCTTGATAATGTCACGGCGCCAATCTACATGTAGCAAAGTGCCCCATGAAACAGCCACTAGATGTCACTTCAGACTACAGGCACAGCATTGTTTCGTTAATCTAATCCAAAGCAATGCATTGGGGTCTTTGGTCATGCAGCATGGTATTTGTTTATGGTTAGCGAGGGCCTGTATTCTAAGAGAGATAAGCCAGTACAGTTACAGCTACAGCAGACGACCTCTTCAAAGCACAGACTGGACGTTGAGACTCAAATTGTGCAAATGGGAGACACACAAAAATTATTGAATATATAAGCAAATGGTCATCTCTTAGCGTGAATTACATATTAGTTTTAAAAGTATTTGCGCAATTTTCATCTCAACCTCAAGACAGTTTTACAGTACAATCAAAATTGAGCAGGCTACTGTAGCATGGATGTTAGCCGCACACAAGATATTAATAACAAATTATTCTTAGGTAACAGCTCAAGGTAGGTAAAAGGTGTCCAGTAACCTTTCGAATGTTGGGGAGAGAAGCGTTTGGGAACTCTCTTTTCTCTAGACCAGTTTAATGAGGGCGGTGGCTATCTCCTCTCCCTCCCCTTCTCCTGTTTTAAACAGATCCAGGTACTCGTTCACAGCTTGGTGGACCGGAGTGTGTCATGCACTTGTTTTAATCTTTGAGCGTCATTTGGAGGTTGCCTTCCACACAGCATGGTCACCCATCCAAGTTACAACCCTTCCCAAGGTTACTTAATGTGAAGCGTTGGACCTGTACCCACACCACTACACCAACATCAAACGTTGACATTTATGTGGTCCACTATGTGCTATGTATTTTATAATACATCAAACGTTCACATTTATGTGGTCCACTATGTGCTATGTATTTTATAATACATCAAACGTTCACATTTATGTGGTCCACTATGTATTTTATAATACATCAAACGTTCACATTTATGTGGTCCACTATGTGCTATGTATTTTATAATACATCAAACGTTGACATTTATGTGGTCCACTATGTGCTATGTATTTTATAATACATCAAACGTTGACATTTATGTGGTCCACTATGTGCTATGTATTTTATAATACATCAAACGTTCACATTTATGTGGTCCACTATGTGCTATGTATTTTATAATACATCAAACGTTGACATTTATGTGGTCCACTATGTGCTATGTATTTTATAATACATCAAACGTTCACATTTATGTGGTCCACTATGTGCTATGTATTTTATAATACATCAAACGTTCACATTTATGTGGTCCACTATGTGCTATGTATTTTATAATACATCAAACGTTGACATTTATGTGGTCCACTATGTGCTATGTATTTTATAATACATCAAACGTTGACATTTATGTGGTCCACTATGTGCTATGTATTTTATAATACATCAAACGTTCACATTTATGTGGTCCACTATGTGCTATGTATTTTATAATACATCAAACGTTCACATTTATGTGGTCCACTATGTGCTATGTATTTTATAATGGTGAGGTGCTTGTATGAGAGGAATGATAACATAACATTTTTGTCTCTGTTTATGAACACCAGGGCAAATTCCTTGTATAATGTCACTTGGGAGAATAAATTCTGTATCCACTTCTAGTTGCAAATGAAATACAGTCTTGGCTTTCTTTTATCTCGTTGCATTGTTTGTTGACTATGTGAACTGATGTTAACTATAAAGATAGGTGAGCAGGTCAGATGGAAAAAGAAATTGGTCCACTTCTCTTACTAACAAAATACATATTCAAATAGTCAGTTAACATCAAACCTCCATGAAATCAGAATTCCTAATTTAGGAAAAAAAAAAAGAAAAAAGAAAAAAAAAGAAAAGCAAAAGAAAGGGAAGAACTGAGATTTAATCTGACTATCATGAAAGAACAAAAAAACTAAAACGATACTTTGTATTCTATTCACTTTTTTGTCTCTGTCATTCATACTTACGTATTCATATATTTACAAGTTGTCAAAAGCACTTGTGTTTGTGTTTGTGTGTGTGTGCGTGTGTGTGTGTGTGTGTGTGTGTGTGTGTGTGTGTGTGTGTGTGTGTGTCAAAATAGAAATGATATCCTTTTACAATCTCTCTCTCCCTCCTTCTCTCTCTCAAATGGCAGAATTCAGATTCTTGGAAAAGTATTTCTATCAATTAATATATACTTAAATAAATTGAAATGGCCCTCAATAACAACTGGATTTCCCCCACACCTCCATTCTAACCAATAATCAAAGTTTGCAAACTGTGTTTATCAAACCAGATAAATAAATAAAATTTGTTACAACAACAATAATAGATATACTGCAAAATAAACAGGTACATATTGGGTTGGTTGATCATTAGGAAGTCCAAAACCTTCAAGATACTTAACATCAAAATATATACAATTTCTAGGTCCAAGTCAATGAACAAAATAAGTCAGTAAATAACTTTAGCAAACAAAACATAAAGCACTATATAATATAAAGACAGATCAATGGTAAAAAATTTTTATGGACAGGCAACACTGTTGTAAGTCAAGTAATATATACTTTACTTAATATAGTTCAGACTGTCAAATGTACCTCACTTTAATTTATATGCAGTCATGATTGAGGCGTTCATTGCTATCAGTCAATATACAACATACAAACACTGAACAAAAATCTTGTTTTCCATTTTAAGTCAACATACACAAATAATAATAATTTATAATAATTATATTATAATAATAATAATAATAATAAAAGCTTTTGTATAGTGCGTTACCTTAAAGTTTAAGCTGAAGGCGCTCAACATCACACACACACATAAACTGCACCAAAAAGGCATTCACGTCGCACGCACATAAACTGTACGAAAAATAACAAATACATAAAATAAATATATTTCTACTCTTAATGCAAACTTTTGCACACACACAACTGAGTATCTACACAGGTTATATCCACAATAAAATATAAGCTATGCACACCCTGTGTCCATTCTAACATGGCAATGAAAACAGAAATCTGGCATAAGCTTGATTGGTCCCATATAAACCATTGAACAAAAACAAAAAAACTAAAACCACAAACATACAAACAAAAAACACAAATTAAAGAAAGTGAAATACGATCCAAAAAGAAATCACTACTCTTTCTCATTCACTCTTTTATTTGTAGTCTCGTTCACTCCCTCTTTCTCTCAAACTCTCTTTCTCTTACAAATCATAAAGATGGAGATGTGAAGATTCATACTTAATGCTCTTGCAATAGGATGTTAACTTTGTTCTCTCTCTCTCTCTCTCTCCCACCCTCCCCCCCCTTCCCTCATTCCTACATTATCATTGAACCCAATTTATTTTTCAATAAAAAGTTAATAGTGCGAAATTTATTTTCTCTCTTTCTCGTTATCAGTACAACTTATGTTAATCTGATGACTAAAAACTGATACAGCAACAACAATTCACTTCCTCTCTCTCCCCCTCTCATTCACTCTTTCTTCTGCAACTTTCAACAATTGTATGCGTGTCGAACATGCGGGCTACTTCTTCGTACTATGTCATGCGTCATCAATTGTCAACTCATCTGTCCTTCTCTTTCCATACGACATTCAGCTGTCTCTTTTCATGCAAAGAGATCAAACTCCCTACCCTCACCCTCATCCTCCCTTCCAATCCAACTTCCCTCTCCCTCTCTCAAACTAGTTGCACACATTTTAAAGTAACTCACAAACAGCAACTACTATTCCCAAGCACAAAATGTTGTGCAAACAGAAATAAAAAATCCCCAAGAAGTTTCCAGTATACAAAGTCTAAAGTAAAACGTCTAATCTTCAAACAATAAACCAAATCAAATAAAGATTGCCAACGCACAAAGCTGTACAACAGAAATAAAATGTCCAAAAGTCATTCCCAATATACAAACTGCTGACGTCTAACATTCACACAAATGGCATACCAAATTTTAACAAATTAAAAAAGTCAGTAAAAGAAACCAAAATGTCAAACTATTTTATCAGGCTGTCAAAACATATTGATGCCTAAGAATTACAACAAACACTTATTCCTTGAAGGTTTCATCAGTACAGTCTTCAAAGCCTTCTGCAACATGACAAGAACTATTGTATCCAGCATGAAGGGACGAGGTCAGTGGATCAGATACAGACATTTGTGGCGGATCAAATATAGAGCTGTTCGCTGGCTAACCTGTCGCTGAACGGACGCACAAGAGAACTGGTGATGAAGTTGAAGATGAGACCGAATGTAATGGAGATGGGAAGAGCAGGTAGGGCTTTCTTGAAGATGGCAAGCAACAGGAGGGTAAAACACAGTCCCTGAAAAAAAGAATGTTAGCTTACAATATTAGTAGTAGTAGTAGTAGCAGTAATAGTAGTAGCAGTAGTAGTAGTAGAAGTAGCAGTAGTAGTAGCAGCAGTAGAAGTAGCAGTAGTAGTAGAAGTAGCAGCAGTAGTAGCAGCAGTAGTAGTAGTAGTAGCAGGTTTGTATTCTAGTAGTAGTTTGCACAGAAGTGGCAAATGTACTGACATGACTTGCTAGGGTGATAAGAGGGTGACCATAAACATGGATCATCATCACAGAATCCACCCGCAGAAAGAGTACAGAATTCATTTTTACTTTGGCATACAAAATGAAGACTGTAAGTATTATATCATCAGTGTTCCCGATTACGCACAGTAGTGCGTCAATTACGCACAAAATATGAAAAATGACGCAGGAAAATTTGCATGTGTGCGTCCTGTGGAATCGCTGAAGTCATAAATACGACCAACGAGTGGCGAACTAATTCACGGCATAATCAGAATCAGAACCCAACTGAGACTGCAATTGCAGACGATTAAATATTGTGTCGGGAGTTGTCCTCCTTAAAAATCGCATGCGCGCGCATTGTAAACTTCCTCCAAGCAATACATTCACTGAACAAAAGAAATCTTCGTTAATCCATTCTTTGATTCTATCATACACGATCATGTCACTTCTGACTTGGTTGACTGGGCCCAAAACCCGTTCATCCACCGATTTGGGGACTCTCAAAATTTGCACAAGGACTCTTAAAATTTTATACCTGGGAGTCCCAAGGACTCTCATTTTTTGTGTGTGGAGGGAACACTGATCATTATTGTTGCTGTTAGAGAGTACTTTTTCAGCTCAAGAAACTGGCAGACACGGGATCTAACCAAAGCCGCCCAAGGGATCAACTTGCTGCCTGAGGTGTATTGTCCCACTGCCAACACAACTGAGCACACTCCTGAGGGACCAGCGGGTGAGGGAGAAGGGACCTAGTACTTGCTGGGTGTATCTATGTAACTGCCACTCACACCGCCAACACATAAGCATCATAAGACATAAGACATCTTTAATGTCTGGGCAATGGAATCGGTGCATGCAGACTAAACCTCTGTTAACTCTTTCCCTGCCAGGCATGTTTCCACGTTTGTGCCAGACATTTCTCTGGCACCAAAAAGAAAGTTCAGTACCTTAGGCATTTAAGCTACTGTTCTTTCAATAATAGTTGTTAAATAGACATATTTCGTATCAAATTAAAGGTAAAAGAGTGAAGAATAAGAGAAAAAAAAACACAAAAATGTTAATTTGATTATGTTATTGAAATATGTGTTTTGAAAGCATGTTGATCTTTTTGAAATTATAAAATAAAATAAAAATATTTCTACATACCACAGTGATAAAAAAAATCTGGAGGAATAATTCCAATCACTGAATCAGCTTCACACACCAGAAAGAAAATTTATTTAGGATCAAAATACACTTTACAGTTTGAAATTATATTGATTATTAGCAGAGTTTGACACACTGTCGATTGTGCCCATCACAATGCTTAGTAAAATGCACAAAAAAACACTCTAAAAACGAATCAATTTGAAGAAACCATGAGCGTGTCGATCGAGAACGAAAGTAGAAAGAGTTATCTCTCTTTGGTTAAAATAAAACTTGGATTGGACGGCGCAAAAAACCGGAACAAAACGGAATACTGAAATCGACGATATATCGTCGATTGACACAAACATGGCGGTTCAGATCGACGATATATCGTCGATTGGCAGGGAAAGAGTTAATACTCTCATCCGAAAGAGTTTTCTAATGTATTGTTACGTCTTGTAAATCTGTGTGCAGATTTTTACTTAGTTTCTTTCATAAAAATTTATTTTTTTCGGTCTGAAGTACACCATGTGCTAGATATTTTGTTGTTGTTAAATACAACAAGCAAATACTTGTAAAAAGATTTCCACAGCATCTGGGTGGGGAGTAGGAGGGGGGTGGGGGGAGGGTGGAAAGGGAGAAAGGGGAAAGGAAGGAATGTGAAATAAGCTGGCAGCAAACAAGACCAATGAGAAACACAAGTGCTTACAATAAGGATGGCGACGAAGCAGGCGAGTGTGGTATTCCAGTCTCCGTTGGAGGATGCCTTGCCCACCAATACACTGTAGAAAATGAAATCTCCCAAACCCAGCTTCACTCCTCCTGAAACACAAACATCAGACAGGTGTACACACGCAGGTAAGCACTAAACATTGTTTGAAACCCGAGTTCATACTGTTGCCATCCAGACGCCGATATGCTATGCCCATCTGTAAGGGAAATCGGCGTTCCAAATCTTTTATTCCCAGTGCAATCCGACTTCTTAATAGTACTAACCGCTTTTAGTTTTAGTTTTCGGCACTTTGGGGGTCTTATTTGTTATATAGTGAGAGTCTCCCTTTAGTGTCTATGTGTACTGGCTGCACTTTTTCATCAACTTGTTGAATTTTGTTGACTTCTGTGATATCACTTGTGATCTTGATTCGCGTGTGTGTGCTTGTGTGATGTTTTTTAAATTTATGTATTTATTGTTTTGTTTTGTTTTTTGTTTTTACAAAAAATGGTTTATGATACATTTTTTGAGTATCTTTATGCTGCCTCATAAACTTAATAATGTAATTGCCCTTTGGGATGAATAAAGTTGTATTGTATTGTATTGTATTGTAAGCTTGCCGAAACTATCAGTATCCTACACTTCTACGGGAGACAGGCAAGCAACAACTGCTGTCCACAAACTTTTAATTTAAGCTCATAATTAACACATCTTTCGCAAACCCCTTGCTTTGGAATGTTAATTTTATCATTTAGCACGAATATATAATAAAAATAATAATAATATTAATAATAATAATACACATGCTCTTTTTTCAATGGAACTCATAGCGTGATAATTTAAGAAGAACGTTATTTTTAAAAAGTCTGAAAGTAAATCCAATAAAAACTGCATAATTTAAAGTTAAAAATTATTATGACCTGTTTTGAATTCAAGCATGAGATCTCTGTAGCTTTTAAGAGAGGACCAAACGGTGCATTAAACCCACCAGGCTGCACAACAACACATTGTACGATGCAGACTCCAGTTCTCAAACTGTTAAACTAGAAGACGAGATAACAAAAGAAAAGGAGATAAAACTAGCAGACTACAAAATGTTCTCAATAAATCTATTTCGCTATTCCAGGAGTTAAAAGCCAACACCAAAACAAATTCAATTAAACTTGTAAAAATAGGTGCCTAAAATATAAAGCAAAAGCATCTACTAACGTTCTGCTTCCTCTTCTTCTCCTCCTTCTTGCTGCTGTTGTTGCTGCTGCTGCTGTGGTCTTCTAGGTGAGTCACCCGCACCTCCATTGGAATTGACGCTAGTGCGTTCTCGAGGTCCTGTGATTATAGCATTTGGCACATCGGTGCTTGCTGCCTCTGAGTTGTTCAGTGCTTCCACTGCGTTTCGTGCTCGCTGAGATTCTATGCTCGCTACAAATCAACAAAACCAACAAAAACTTCAATTTTCCTGATATATTTCAATGAAGGCTGCCATTTAAAAGAATTCATACGAATACAAATGCTTTATTATCTCACCTGAGAAATTCCATTGTGGAGCTAACACAGTACACACAATGGCAAAGTCTTAGATATTTGCAAAATACACATCATGATAAATAAATAATAAATAAAAAATTAAAAGACTTGCTTAATTTTAGACCCCTTTGATATCAATGTCTCACAAAATCCAGGTTGCTCTTAGCCTTTATTTGAAAAGATAAGCTTACTCAAAAGCCTGTATGTCAAGGCTACCAGTGCAGTCCACAACATCGCTACGGGAAACTGGTTCAGAACAACAATCGGTGAGTGTCAAAGATGCGTACTCTCTCTAACACTCTTCAACATCTTCCTAGAGCGCATCATGTCAGATGCCCTTGCAGATCACGAAGGCATAGTGAGCACAGGGGGTAGAGCAATCAGACAATGAGTCCCGCAAGAAAGTCCTCTCCAGGATTGCAAAAACAACTGTGGTCCTGATGAGGTTGAAGCCAGCACATCAGCAACAATGAAGTCCCACAGTCCATCACACAAGCCATTGGACAACACAATAACATGCTCACGGTGGTGAAGAAACGGAAACTCTGATGATATGGCCACGTCACCAGAGCATCAGGCCTTGCAAAGACCATCCTGCAAGGCACGGTGCAAGGAGGCAGAAGAAGAGGGAGACAGAAAAGAGGTGGGAGGACAACATTCGAGAATGGACTAACTTGACATTGAACAAAGCCATGAGGGTTGCTGAGAACAGAGAAAGATGGTGTACGCTGGTTAAACTATCATCCGTGGTGCCCCAACGACCTTCAAGAGGATAGGATAGGATAGCTTACTTTCCTATTTTCAAACTTTCAAATCTTCACAATATACAACATACCGATGTAACCAAACATGTTTACGGTTGGTGTAATCAGAGCTGCCAACCCACCATGATGCCAAAGAGTAGCATCCAGAGCTTTTTGGAGTAGCATTTAAGAAAAAGGAGTAGCACACGCGGACACGGCTTAATACGAAAATGTCAAATATTTTTTTGTTATACCAGCAAAGTATCTGTGATTTGCGACCCATTGATGATCGGTAGACAGTTTTTTGTTTTTTTGTTGTTGATTAAAATTGTTGTAAAAATCTGAAGTAGTCAAATAATGGTCATAAACATGTACGATATGAGCGTACAATGTTTGATTTATAACATTTTCAGTGATTCAGCGATGCACATGTACAGACCTGCCTACCCTAGTTTTTAAAAAAGAGTAGCAGCCAGTACGTAAAACCATAGTTTTAGTGTAAAAACCATAGCATGGTAACTTTTCATAAATTGACAAAATTTTTAACATCACTTATAGTATTATAAGTAACTGATTTGTGCCAGAATAAAAATGTATTAATACTTTGTTTTCTCAATCTGTAATTTGTTTAATAATAAATTAAGTGTCATCATTTATCTTAGTATTCTTTTTAAAATATCCACTATCTGATAATGCAATATGCAAAAAGTACACTACATGCATTACACTACAGATTAAATCTGTACAGTGTATACATTTATTGACAAAAACAAATTAGATAATACATAGCATGCATGTTATGAACCAAATCTTCATCATCCCTTTATTGATCATTTGTTAACTGGTGGCATATGCAGGTTTAACAGCAAGTTTACAAGTACTCAGCCTTGGGAAATGCCTTGATTTTATTATGCAATATGTTTAATTGTTAAAAATGTAGCCTAGCTACATGTACCATGAAATGAATTAAAAGGATTAAAATATACTAATGCAGTGTACAACTTATTTGAATTTTATCAACTACAAGTATTATTCAGTATGCTTTTTTTGTTCATTTCCAAGCTTAACCGAAAATTCTTTATTACATACCCTACAGTAGGCCTATCCTATCCTATCCTGTCCGTAACTGGAGGTCGTAGGGGCACCACAGATGATCGTTTAACCAAATCAAAGAAGCCTCAAAAACGAAAGCTTCATGAAACAGACAGTTCTGGAAGTGACGATGAAGAAAATTCTGTGAAAGCTTCAACATTTTTGACTGAGTTTCGTTGACATTAGGCATGATGAACATTTTTTTTTGAAGGTAGCAAAGTGGGCCAACGTGTTGTGTAATCTGAAATAAATCTCTGTTGCATTGGTCGTGCACATTTTGAAGCTTAAACAGAATTTTCTTCATCGTCACTTCCCGAACTGTCTGTTTCATGAAGCTTTCGTTTTTGAGGCTGCTTTGACTTAGGCATTTTGACGAGAACAGCATGAGCAAATGAAAACAAAAAGAGACAAAATGGCGCTAGATGAATCTCGCAAAGTCTCACTCGCGATATTTTAAGCGAGATTACCAGGATCGACAACTCGCAACTCACGCACTACACCTGTGTGTTGATGGCTTTAAAAAAAAAAAAAAAAAAAAATCACCAAAATTTTAAAAATCGTAGTTTTTGACGGCCGATCGTAGCATCGTAGCAAGCATGTCGAAATCGTAGCATGCTACGCCTAAATCGTAGCAGTTGGCAGCTCTGTGTAATGCGCTTTGTAGGTTCGTTTCTTTCTTCAAAAAGAATACAAATTTACCTCAGTTAAGAAAGTGTAAAATCTGACCTAGCCCCCACATGACGTCAGATCTTGTTATCAGTTTTCAATGCATTTCTACCCAACGAAGTCAAACTAGTGGCAGTTTTACCTGCAACCCTTTCACTCCAAATTGTCAAAGAATCTGTTCGTTATTTGATTCATCTAAAATATTACTGGTGCGGGTGGAGGAGAAAGAGATGGAAGAGAGGAGCTGTTGGAGGGATGGTAGGTGAGTTCTTCCCTCAAAGGTCACTGACCAAATTCACCAAATTACTGATAATTGCTGAAATAGAAAAATGCAGGGGAAGTGTGTTCTGAAGAGAAAACAGTAATATCGTCACGCATCAAAATCTATTGTTCAGCTGAATACCAGAAGGTGTACCTGAGAGTGAGTTGTCTGTGCTGGATGCTGTGGGTCCATTCCTGCGACGATACTCTTCAAAGCCACCATCATCGGCGTCAGCTTCAGCATTATCTCCAGAAGCTGTGTGGAAGACGTAATAAAATCAGCAAATGAAATATAGTATCAGCGACGCAACAGCAAAGGGAAAAAAGCTCAACAGCTTTTGATAATACCCATTACACTGTTACAGAAAAGAAACTTACCAGACACAGAAAGACAGAGAGAGGTATGGAGATGGAGAGAAAGAAAGAGAAGCAGACTGAGACAGAGAGTCAGACAGCCAGAATGAGAAACAGAAAGAGGCGGACAGACGCAGAGAAAATGAGATTTTTGATTTTGATTTTTGACACTTTATTGTCCCTTTAAATGGAGAAATTCTGGGCCGCCTCTCCTGGGGAAGGCGTAATCGCAGCCTGTGGCACACTCAAACCCAACCTACCTAATAATAGTTGTGGTGGTGATGTGTTCCTTTTTTCTTTTCTTTTCTTTGGGCGGGGGGAGAGTGGGGGGCAGCAAACCGGAGTACTTGCAGAAAACCCTCGAGACGTTGCCCAAGTCGAAAGTAAATAATATTCTGAGAAACATAGAAACCCAGAGACAGGACCATTCCCACACCTACCAGGCGACATTGGTATCTAACCTGTGGACAAAGCAAGTTAGTTCTGCCTGGGACAACACGGCCACAAAGCTCGCATAAAACAACAGACAGACAGACAGAGATTGATGTATGGCTCGCTCTGATTCCCTATTATTTCAAAGTAAATCAGATACAGAGGTGCCCTATAAGGCCATATTGTGTAATTACTGCATGAAAATTTGTATTTTGTGTAATTTTACATATCGTGCAACGAGCAATAAAGAACAAACAACAAGAATTACATTCGACAGGATAAAATGTATTTAGCACATTATGTTTTACACCACTCTGTCTCTCTCACCTTTTTTACCCTACAGGCTACCCAGTCACAACTTTTTACAATCACATTCTTTGCTTTTGTCATTTGATCATCCTGCTCACGTCCTACCATACACAACTCAACAAGCACTACCAAAATTAGTTGAATCTCGCTTTGATCGTAGTCATTTTCATCTCCGCTTTCATGATGCTAAACTGTTGCGCTTCTTTCTCTTGAAATTTTTCACCCCAGTGGCAAAAACAAATGACAAAGATTAGCACATTAGCGCTGCTTGTGGCCTGAGGATTCGATATGCCACTGTATGTCGTATCCACCCCTGTGGCCAATTCAAAAATCCTTTCTGCACACATTGTACTACACTTCGTGAAGGCCCTTTCTTGAGACAATTCTTGGAAAATGCTGCGTACAGTCCTTTCTGATTGTCTGCTTGGTGCTAACCTTTTTCTTTGCAGTACATCTCAACTTGTTTTTGTTTTGTTTCGTTTCATGCGCACATTTTCTGTACACCATTATCCCCTAGCCACAAATCCAACACACACCACATCTCGCGCACTGGACTTTTTGAGAACAGTTAGCAAGAAAAATACTGGATCAGACTCGGATCGGGTTAAAATTTTTGTTAAAAACTAACAATCGTATTTGATAACAGCGACCAAAAATGTGTACAAATTTGCGCTAGGGTGTAAGGTAGGCACCTCTTATCAGATATTATCTGGAAAAATAAGCACAAAACGAAAGAAGCACCACTTACATGCTTCAGCAAATGATGCAGGATTCTTCTTTTTCTTCTTCTTCTTCTTCTTGACATTGCCGTCTTCACTGTCTGCCATGGTCACTACTTGGTACATCATTGTGGCTGCAGAAGGGACATGTTAGCATTAACTCGTATGGATACTTTTTTTTTTAACAACAGACATAAAACTTTTTCTGTGTGTTCTTTACTGTACTAGCCCTCATCCTCTTTCCGACATAAATCTTATTAACCCAGTTTTAAATGAAAGGCACATTTATGATAAGATCTGTTGCCGCTACTTGTTCTTAACTCTTGGTGACCTATAAGGTTTTCTGTACATTTGCGCCTATATCCTGTAAGGATTTCAAGTTTATTGCAATAAATTGGGTTATGAATTTTGACCATTTTGACTTTAGTACTATTTTTACCTGTTGGAATCTTGTAATTAATTCATAATTACAGGTATTTTATGGACTATGTTAATAAAACAAAAACAAAAAGACAGTGTGGATTGCATGTGAATGTGTGTACAGACAGTCAACACAGACAAGAAAACTCTCTCTGGTTGTCTACACCAAGTCCTTTTGCTCTTTCAGCAATAAGCTCATCAATAAGGTTACCAAACTCATTATTACTCTCGGAGCTATCCCCTGCCATCATGGCCAAAAATTGCGCAAACTCAAACCTCAAACAAAATCGTAAAAAAAGTACACAAAACCACATCAAACTTGCGAAAACGATAGCGGAAAACACACGAGGAACCTTTCCGGAAGTTGACTAAACCTTCTCTCATGCACTGGAGAGTTCCTATTTCCTGTGATTTCATGACTAAAAGGTGCACTAACGAGGCGCGCATTACCGCGCTTCAGGATTACGGGCGAGGCACGCATTACCGCGCTATAGGACGCTAAGAGTTAATCAACAAATGACCACTAATTCCTCAACATGCTGAACAAATTGTCTCTCTTCTTGATGTCACTACTATTTCTCCGCTGACTCCCCTTGTGTGTGTGTGTTTTCAAAACCATAAGTGAGACCACTGTACTTACAGGAGTAAATAAGACCTGGCAGGAAAGGTTCATTCCTCTCTGACGCCGTTTCCACAAGCATTCGCAAAGGACCCTTAGGACACAATACAGCTACCAAATCTGCAATACAAAGTTTTTTTTCAAGATTTCAGTCGGTGAAAACACTTGACAAAATATACAATTTAAAGGACGGCTGAACAGACATACAAAACGAGTAAACTGGAGAAAAGTTAAATGAGCTAGAAATTCTGATATTAAAAGCTTTTTTTTTTTAACAAAGTATAGCAGCCAAGTTACAGGTATTCTCATAGCATGGCCAGAACGAGATACAACATAAACTATAAAAACATGCTATTGCAACACTTCAAGGCTGTGGAATAACAGCTGTCATGGCTTTTGCACTCTTACAGCCAGATCAAAGTATTTATTCATTTTCTGCCAAACTTTTACCACTTCCCTCATGTCCATCAATTATAATAATAATAATAATAATAATAATAATAATAATAATAATAATAATAATAATAAGGATATTTATATAGCGCTTTTTCCCAATGAACAATATCAGTTCAAAGCGCAGAACTCACGCATTCATTCTAAACACCTGCTAACGAATAAGAGACGAGGGAGGGAGGGAGGGAGGGAGGGGAGACCAAAATAAACTAACTGCTAGTGACAAAATCTGAGATATCAATTCAAAGCGCAGTACTCACACATTCATTCTAAACATTCGGCTTCATACAAAATAAAATCAGACACCTGCTAACGAATAAGAGACGAGGGAGGGAGGGAGGGAGGGGAGACCAAAATAAACTAACTGCTAGTGACAAAATCTGAGTCTCAAACAAAGGTAACAAATTGACAGATATAAGTTACAGCTCACCCCATACTACCATAACCCCCAGCACCACCCACAGGGTCCAGTCAGGCAGGTATTTGATAAAGATGAGAGCCATGAGCGCTGAAATGACGATGAGGTACATCTGTTGAAGCAACAGGGGGCCCTTCCAGTGGATGCACACCATACCAACAACGCCAAAGTTCCACATCAGCAACGTCACTGTTAAGTAGTCCATGGGAACGTTGTAGGCTCTCAGAACCTCCCTGCACACATAAAAAAAAATGTAATAAAGAAACCAACTGGTTAAAGAAGAGGAAGAGGATGTATAGAAGGGGAAGATCTCCCTGCCTTTACACCATGTGTTTTGATTGTAAAGTATTTTGTTGAGTGAGGAAAGTGCATGGGCGTTTTCAAATGTGATTTTAATTACGTTCGCAATTTTATCGATAAAAATTATCATTGTAATGCCTGACTGGAATAGTGAATGTTGTTTTTTTGTGACAATATCATTATCAGTAGTATAACCCTGTCACATATTCTCTGTAATGCCCTTTAATAACAAGGCATGCAACTGTGTTACGATTGAGAAGCGCACAAGAGATCCCATCATTTTGTTTTGCAAAGCATGCAATAATAAAGTCGATTTAATTTTGCGCTGTTGCTAGAAGAAGAAGCTTTAACCTTTGATTTGATTTTGCTCTGTTGCTAGAAGAAGCTTTGTATGTGAATAATTTTTGTCGGTCGATAGTGTTGAGAATTTTCTGGAATTACTTCTTTATTATTGATCTAAGCTTCTAGACCTTACAGGTAATAGCTGGTTGAATCTATACATTATAATTATATGACATAAGACAGTGCATAGTTCCGGTGACGAGTTTTATTTTGATTGGGTGTTATTGCGTCATGCTGGAATGTTTGAACTTTTCTTCGATTAAAAAGATGCTATATAAGTAATGCACTGTCTGCTTGTAGGTATGATTTATGATGATTTTTGATGAAGATCTGTGTAGTGATTTTCGGAAAGCGATATCGTATGCAGTTGTTGATGTTTCCTGAATAAAGTTGGAAAACTTCATGCGACGACTCCTGCCTTGTTGCTGAGTGAACAGGCTGCATATATAAACGAAACTGAGTTACATATATCAAAATTAAAGCATCGGAGCTGAATCAACTATTAATAAATAACCTTGTAACAAACTGCTTGGAAAGATGAAAGCAGATTATCATTATTTCTTAATGTAAATGAATTTAAAATGTGATTGTTGTGTTTCCTTGATGTATATGAATTTAAAATGGGATTATTGTGAATTCTTAATGTATATGAATTGAAAATGCGATTCTGCGCCTGCTGTTATTCCTTTTGGGGTAATAAAGATGTGTTGTATTGTGTTGCATCGTAGTGTGTTGTAACGTGTTGTATTGTAGTGTATTGTGTTATATTGTATTGTGCTGTATTGTATTGTATTGTATTGTAACGTGTTGTATTGTAGTGTATTGTGTTGTAGTGTATTGTGTTGTAGTGTATTGTGTTGTATTGTAGTGTATTGTATTGTGTTGTATTGTATCATACGATGGATGTTGGTTGCTATTTGAGACTGTGTGCCGAAAAAGAGAAGGATGAGCAGTATGTGGGTGTGTAAGTTGACACAGGTTGTTGTACTTTGAGCTTCTGAGAAAAAGCCCATGTACAGCAACCAGTATTAAAAGTATTATTATTATTCTTATTATTATTCTTCTTCTTATTATTATTATTATTGTGTGAAAGCAGAGGACTGAGAGAAACAAAAAGGAGAGTATATGGGGGAGCAGGAATGGGCAATAACCCAGTGAAGGTGAAGGAAGAGACATAGGCAGACGAGAGGGTAAAAGGAGAAGAAGAACAATTACACTCATAGCAAGATAAAGAAAGCACATACCCTAGGTAGATGTATGAAAACAAGAAGAGTATTAACAATGATGACATAATCAGCCACCCATGGATAATCTGAAACACACCATATTTTTACATTACATTCTGAAGAAGAACAAACATGGACATAGAAGATAAGATGAAAAAGTAATCCTGGATTTCAATGGCATTTATTGCTGCTCCTTCTCATAACCAAACAAAGTAGTTTTTAAATTTATTTTTTACTTTGATTATCCTTGGACCATGCACATTACCAGTTCAGATTCAGATCCACCAATAAGGCAAAATAATCAAATATGAAAATAGATACGGAATAATGAGATGGACCCGAGAAGAAACAAAATTAGTACAAGGAACATAAATAAATAACAAAGAAAATTAAACAATTAACTAGAAGGGCAAAGCCTGTATGATTCACTTGCTCCTTATGGAACTTGCAATATTTAACAATGAAAATCAGCATCCAGGGGGCAAAAAAAAGAAAAGAAAACGATAGCATTAAAATCAAAATAACGGATTTGACCTTCCTTTGCTCTTGAACTTGAGATGATCTTGAGCTCATGTACGATCAAATAAACTACAGCAAAAGTTGTGTTAGGCCCCCAAAAAAACAACAACTGACCTTTGGATGACTTTTACTTTTATGTGACCTCTGATGCTCATGTATGATCAAGTAACCCAATGTTGTTGCACACTAAGGGTTAAATATAGAGTCATTTCATTGTAAATACCAAATGTGCAAAGTATCTGTGTCTCATTGATATCTATCATGCATAAAAGAATAATAAATTCAATACAAATAACTTTATTAAAAAAAAATAAAATTTTGTGAAAAATTTTCATTTTTCAAATAACGTCTGTTTACCCTGTGACCTTGACCTGGAAGTGAAATCATTCACTTACTGACAATTTTTTTAAGGTTTTGTGGATATTTACCATCTCACCAAGTTTGGCTGCGATACATAAAATGGGCTCCGAGCAATTAGCCACCTTAAAGTTTTGCACAGAAGAATGGTGGACAGATGGATGGACTTTTTTTTTTTAATTTAATTTTTGGACTATTTAAAACTCATCTCTCACAGATTTGCAAATATTGGGAATTTATTTTTTGGGAGGGGGTGGGGGAAGGGGGAAGGGAGTTGTACAACATGGGGTTCGGGGAGGAGGGAGTGCAAAGAATCACATTCTTATGCATGCGAGTCAAAAATTGCTATACTATTAGTATAACAGTACCTTGTAACACTTATATTTGTAGAGAACCAGAAGAATGATGGTCATGCCAATGATCACACCCAGCAGAATGCCAGCATTAGCAAATGACTGCCAAAGTTTGGTCCCTGTGTCTTCTGTTTGCTCATGGAATGGGGTGTACACTCTGAAAGTTATGAACTTACGAAAATAATGTTGGCCAGCATTATAAATCACTGCCCATAAATACTACAATCAGAACTTGTTATTCCGCAATATTGAGTACCAACAACCATGTTCATCAACATCATCATCATCATTATCATTCCGATAAAAGGAGACAATAAAGTGTCCAAAATCAAAGTCAATCATCATCATCATCATCATCATCATCATCATCATCATCATCATCATCATCATCATCAGTAGTAGTAGTAGTAGTAGTAGTACTTCTATAGTACTGTTTTTATCCTTAAGAACTAGAAGGCCAAAGCCCATATGAACTCACATGCTCCTTGTGGAACACGCAATACTTAACATGAAAATGAGTGCTCAGGAAAAATAAAATCAAACTGTGGCATTAAAATGCAAAGTAATACCCACTTTGATCTTTCTATGCTCTTGACCTTGAGATGACACTGACCTCCAGCTCCAAATACATTCATGCACTATTAAATAAACTACAGCAAAAGTTGTATTATGCAAAAAAAAAAAACTGTGATCTTGGCATGACCTTTACCTTAAGTTACCTTGACCTTGTGATGACTTAAACCCCTCATGTGACCTCTCATGCAGGTCTGATCCAATAACCCAATGTTGTTGCATACTATAGGTTAAATAAACAGCAATTCCACTGTACCATGAAGTATTTTTTGTATGTTTTTGCAAGGCCTAAAATGACCTTGACCTTCAAGATCAACGCGAAAATAGAAAATAAATGAAAGATCAATCTATCATCTCTAAACATTACAAGTTTCAACTTTATATTTCTCATAGTTTAGGGTCAAGGTCACAATACTGACTTAAGACAGTTCCAGTGGCCTTGACCTTAGAAAGAGTGAAGTTGACCAAATTTGTATAGTATACACTAAGGACCATGTATGTCTCGATATCTATCATGCATCAAAGAATCATAAGTTCCATATTAATATTAATAACCTAAGAGTGAAATTTTGTGAATTGTCATTTTATGACTAACATATATTCCTGTGACCTTGACCTTGAAGTGAAGTCATTCATTCACTGATCACTTATGAGGTCTCATGAGCCTACGCCATTTTACCAAGTTTGGTTGTGATAGTTGAAATAGGTTCTGAGATATTAATCCACTTGCATGTTTTACACAGATAGGTGGCAGCTGGCGGACAGACAGACGGATTGACCTTTTTTTTTAAATGTTATTTTTGGACTATTTAGGACTCATCTTGAAAAGATTTGCAAAAATCTGGAATTTTTTGTTTGTTGAGCGAGTACAAAGATTGACATTGCTTTGCAAAAAAATCATTTCCAGGCTCAGTTAACTTGCACAGTGATCGTCCTAGGGATTTGCAAAACCGGTACGACGTCACAGTAAACAAACCCACTCGAACGCAAACCGGTAGGCCAGTCAGGGAAACCGGTATGACCCATAGCAAAGCTTAATAATGCGTCACTATTTTATATAAGTAGATGGCGACTCTGTTAATGCACTTCCTGTTTCATTAGAAACATCTTCGTCTTCACATAAAGTTCTTTTATCGCCCCTCTCCTCCCTAGCAAAAAATGAAAAAAGAGATTTTTGCTTCTTCATTATTACTAGCCTATCTGCCACTGTCGCAATACATACTGATGAGTACGAGGGAAGAAGAATCGAAAAGTGCGCGAGTTTAATTTATCCGTATTCACGATAGCCTTGCGCCCGCCAATGTTATATCATTCTGTATTAATTACCTCAAAGAATATGGCAAGGCTACTGAACGCATTCGCAGGCCTCTCGTCTACACTCCCTAAACACATAATCAGCGTGGCTGGCTCTCTCTCTCTCTCTCTCTCTCTCTCTCTCTCTCTCTCTCTCTCTCTCTCTCTTCATTTCTCTTGTTTTTCTTTATCTTTTTCTTTATTTTTGAAACCAGTCAAACAAAATAAGAACCGGTAGGCTCTACCGGCTACTGATTTTTCAACCGGTATTTTTATTCTCAAACCGGTAAAATACCGGTAATTTCCGGTTAAATCCATCCCTGTTGCAGCAAATGAAAAAAGAAGGCAACAAAGAAGACTACGTACAAGTAAGTGCCAGACTCGGTGTAGAAGCTGACGGAGCTGATGGTGGCCACAACTACGGCCATACATAAGGTGACAGGAACGAACAGCATGATAACATGTTTAGCTCCGTACAGCAACGTTTCTTCCTCTTCATCCTGCTCTTGCTGTTGCGTTTGTTGCTGTCGTCGTTGCCGAGGAGGGCCGCGAGCAGGCGCACCAGCTGTGGGAGCCATGGACAAAGGCCCCTGTTGACCACCATCACCGGCAGAAGATCGGTTGGGATCGCGAATCGCAACTTCTGGCACATCACCCACAGATGGTTGGTGAGCTTCAGGCGCTGCCTCTTCATCATTTACCTGGAATAATGTTAATACTAATACTTTAATATTGATTAGGTAACATTTAAACGTAATGACTTCCAGATCTTTCAATCATTTAATGATTTTTACTTTCTTTTTCTTCATTCAATTATGCAATCAATGTTAACAGTTTCCTGAAGTTTGAATTTGGCAGTTCATTGTGATTAGGCTAGACAAAGTCTTTCAACAAAACTAATAATATTTAATTACTGCACATTCATGTCATGTATAATTGCTTGCTGAACATGTATTACAAATACAATACATGATTATCATCAATTACAAGATTGTGTTGCAATTTCAAACAAAGTATACAATTAAAAAGAAATAACAATAACATTTTTACAATTTTAAAATATATTTTTATTTTATTAAAAAACAACTTGTAACATAAAAACCTACATAATATGTTAAAACCTCTTGCATTATCATCTATAATTGTGTGGAGCCAGCATTTTTAAAGTGTAAAATTCTTACCTGTATATTATATTAATATTATATACAATATAGTTTAAAAAATATATAATTATAAAACTAGTCACTACACAAACTGACAAAGACATAGTATAAATTCAGTTCACTGGCAGGACATAAGTCATAATTAGCTGAAAATATAAGACCAGAACATCTGTCTTTACAAGATGTTCTTATCCCAAGCTTACTGACTTCTTCAAGGAACAGTTCTTTAGAAAACAATGACTCAGTCTATTGCAGTAAATTAACAGTTTTGTCTTTATGATTAGTACTAAGTGCAGAAATGAGTCATTGTTTTCCAAGGAACTGTTTTTTTGAAGAAGTCGGTAAGCTTGGGAAAAGAAAATCTTGTGAAGACAGAGGTTCTGGTCTTATTTTTTCAATTAATTATGTCCTGCCAGTGAACTGAACTTATTTCAGTTAAGAAACTTCATTTGAATTTCACATGAAGATGGTCAATACAAAAGCTTTAATTTAGTCTTAAGTCCATGACAATGCATTATACATTATAACTGTCAAAACATAGTATACCCCCGCATTCTCAAACGATGGTTCATCATCCACCATGACATCATCATCAAAACCCCTTCTGCTGTCAGTGATGAGATGAGCAGGCGACGCAGAGTTCACAAAATCCGACATTTTGCTTTCATGTAACGTACTTCTGGCAGCATCAGTCTGTCTGTTCATCAGACAAGTCCGCTCGTTAGGCTCATGAATATCAGTAACCAAGTTGGCACTCATGAAGATTTGTCAAGGATGGATGACAGCAAGAAAACAAAACTCTCAAGCAAGCGAATGGCAAGGCACCAGTTTCAGAAACAGAAATAATAAGTGGGTAGAACCTGCACCATTAAAATAAAGAAGGTGGGGGTTGGGGGTGGACCTTTGGCTTGAGTATCACAAAAGGTGAACAAGCTTATGCCAAAACAATGGAAAGGTGACTGATACTGACGATGAACAAGTGAAACTATATAATTAATTAACACTTTAACTTTACTACTACTAGTACGAGCCTAACCACCACTTAGCTTGCATGCCACCACCAGTGAGGGTTAATATCAACGAGAAAATCATTGACTGTGATAGCATCTGACCATATTTTCAGTCCGAATGTCGTATAATTGACATAGCAATTCAAAACAGTTTTTAAAACACGAACAATGATGCGTCAGTCACAATGCACCATACAGAAACTGAGAAAGAGGCGTTCTACTCTAACAATTATCGTTCAACCTATCAAAGAAAACGGTGTACAGAAAATGTCTCGATTGGAAAAATCAGCCAATACATATACAAAATAAAGAATACATCTAAATTTAAGTCACAGATAATTGAGTTTCTTACAATCTTTCTTTTGTTTTACTCTAAATTTGCCACAGACAGAACAAACAGGAAGTTAACACTAGTCACGTGATGTCAGTTCTTTCACTTCCTTGATTTGGAGACTTCATTATTTTAAACAACGCAAGGGATGATACTGATAGTCTTTGTTTTCATTATAGAAACATTTTTAATATTTTAAAAAAAATGTATATATAATACAACTAACATAACCATGTGACTACTACTACTACTAAGCTTTACACTCATCAGTTAGATCATTATTCAATCTAACGTAAAAGTAATTAATGAAATTAACTTATTAATTGTTGCACAAATAATGAAATATATAGTATACATTTTTTTTGAATGTCCAGTTTTAAATGAAATGTATAAAAACCAAGGACATACATATTTTGACTGAATATGTACATTCTGTAGATGATCGTATTCAGTTCAGTTCAGTTCAGTTCAGTTCAAGGGACTATGTTAAGCTTCGCAGCTTTTTTGTGTCCCGGCCTGTTTTTATACAACTTTAAATTTTCCGGTTATTTTTGCAATTGTTCAGAGAATTGGAATTTAATGAAAATCATTCATCGAAATCAAATTTGGATTCCACAATGAAACTTACCTTTTCCAGAAGTTTTTTAAAAGTATTTAAGTTGTTAGCTTTTTTTAACATGTAATGGTAGTTTGTTCCACAGTGGTGCAATTCTATGGCTAAAACAGTGCTTTCGTTTGTTAGTACGACAGTATGGGGCGCCATGTGTCCATTTATTCTATGTGACCATTCTATACATAGAATACATTCTATGCACATAGAAAGCATTCTATGCACACAAAAAGCATTCATTAGTTGAAATTCCATTTTTGCCTCCATCATAAAACTTAAAGAATGTATTAGCATTGACTTTGTCGATGTTATTTAATATTTTGTATGTTTGTATAAGATCACCTCTAACTCTTCTAAATTTCAAACTCGGAAGGCCTAGTTTCTTTAGTCTTTTTTTGTAAGGCAGATTTTTCAAGGATTTTACCAATTTTGTTGCTCTTCGCTGCACTTTTTCAATCACTGACGATTGTCTTTTCAGTAGCGGTGACCAAACAGCATTTGCATATTCCACATGAGGTCGAACAAGAGTCTTATACAGACATGTTAACGTATCTTTATCAAGGCAGGTGAAAGATCTTCGGATAATCCCCAGCATTTTATTTGCCTTTGCAATTGCATTATTAATATGTTTATCAAATTTTAACTCTTTATCAAAAGTGACCCCCAGATCCTTCTCTTCGGTACAGCTGTCAATTGACACTCTCTGTCCATCAGCGGTCATATAATATTCATGGCAAGAATTTTTCTTACCAAATTTTAGTACCTTGCATTTGGAAGTATTAAGCTTACATCATTCACAGATATTGCCTATTTCAGTATTTGGTAGACTTTTATAGATTGGTGTTAAATCCTTCTTCCCCTTTCATCCCATTTTGTTATTAACTCTGGGGTTTATTAATCAACATTTAACTGATTGTTGTTAATGTCTAATATCACCTGAAGGTGTGAACAGACAACAAATGAAATACTGAATTGAATTAATAAAAAGTGAAATAAAATTGCTGGACTGCCACTAAACTACAGTTTAACATACTACAATTTGTCATGGATTAAATAAAATTAGTGAATCGGTCATGAAGTGAAAGTAAATATTTAGTAGTAGTAGTAGTAGTAGTAGTAGTAGTAGTAGGGACAGATGTAGGCCGTGAAGCCTTTCTGAACGTCCCATCTTTTATATTTATTTACAATGGTCTGCCTTGCATGCAATTTGCCTACATATTAATCATAGCTGTAAAATAAGTCTATAAATTTTGGAATTGCATCCAACTGGCTTTTGAACTGATTAGTAGTTTTAGCACTCTTTAAAGACATTGGAAGGTCATTCCAATGTCTTACAGTTCTATATGAAAAAGAGAATTTCCTAATATTAGTGTTACAGTGTCTAACAAAGATTTTGCCTTCAGATAAGCGTGTCGTATTACTATGAGGATTAGCAAAAAAGTCATTCCATTCTAAGTCATCAATGTTATTATAAATTTTGAATACTTGTATTAGGTCACCTCGTAATCTCCTACCAGACAGTGAATGTAAACCAAGGAATAAAAGTCGCTCTTTATAGGACATTTTTATACAGTCTATAAGTAACTTTGTTGCCCTTCTTTGAACTTTCTCTATAGCAATAGACTGCCGTTTAAGTTTAGGATACCATACAGAATTTGCATATTCCAGATGGGGCCTCACCAAAGCCTTATACAACATACAAAATGATTCTTTATTGATAAATTTGAAAGTTCTTTTAATTAGTCCAATCATTTTATTTGCTTTGTTTATGCTGTTCTGAATATGAGTGTCAAAATTTAAGGACATATTAAAAGTTACTCCAAGGTCTTTTTCTTCTTCACATGATTGTAACGGTTTGTCTAAACCGCTAACACCCATCTTATACTCATGCCCAGGATTTCTTCGACCTACATGCAAAACCTTACATTTTTCAACATCTCAGTCCATTTTTGTAGTTTATCTAGATCCTGTTGTAAGAGTTTAGAATTATTCACTATATTGTATATCTTTGTATCATCAGCAAATAATTTACAAGGGCTAGCAATACCATCTGGTAGGTCATTAATAAAAATAGTGAATAAAACGGGTCCAAGAACACTGCCCTGAGGAATTCCGCTAACAACCTCCAATTTATCAGACAGTGCATCTCCCACTTTAACAGTTTGAATTCTATCTGAAAGAAATTCCCTAATCCAAGGCACAACATTTCCATTAATACCGTAAGCTTCTAATTTTCTTAAAAGGCGTTCATGGGGTACAGTATCAAATGCTTTACGGAAGTCTAAATAAATAATGTCCACAGGGTTCCTGCTGTCCATGTATGATGTAATATCCTCCATAACTTGAAGTAGCTGTGTAACGCATGATCTTTTTTTTCTAAAACCATGCTGACATTTCGCATACAAGTTATTATCAGTAAAGAAATTAACTAATTCGTCTCTAATTAATGACTCTAAAACTTTACAAGATATACATATAAGACTAACAGGACGATCATCGCTTTACCATTTACCATCGCTCGTATCTCTTACTCCAATGATTTTCTTTTGTGTAGTTAGCGGACCAGAAATTTATGTGTGAACGTGTCCTTAATAAAGTTAATTACATACAGCATTATAGGTATTCTTTAATTATGAGGATATCATATTATTATGTATTGGTGGTCACATGTTAAATTCTGCAAGAAATTTTAAATTTACTGTTAAAAATAGAATGCAATTAATATAGTTTTCACATACTTTATTTATATACTTTTTACTGTATACTTATTATAAGGAGTGTTCCATTAGTTAACTTAAGGTGGGGAAGGGGGCAAGGGATCAATTTAAACTGACGAATTAGTCCAGTGTTAATGCGGCAGTTGCAATATGATCATGCAGTGATGGGATTTTGTATTTCCTCTGAAGGTGCAAAACTTTTGTCCTTAATTCTAATAGTGTGAACAACAAAAACAATATATATATCTCACCTTCCATGCTGACCTTGGGGAGTGAAGTCTTGCAGTTCCATCATAATCCCCTCCGGTTCTCAAAATTAAAACAACGTTGCTGATAATACTGTGTTGTTTTGTGTCGACATACGTCTAGCTGTTTTCTGTAGTTGCAGTTCGAGTCCTCTTCAGCCAAGACTATAATTATACTGTGGCTAAAATCGTCAGTGTAGGAGCAGACGTCAAACTAAACACTGAGCAACGATATATATATATATAGTTCCAGTCGCAGTTTCTTAACTTAAGGGCTTGTTTAATTCTCTGACAATATTATTGACGGTGCTTCCCCTGAAATGTCACACATACAAAGTTTACTAATGTAAATTAATCAAACCATGAATAGATTCACTGTGGGCTGTAAAAATACAAAAGAATGATAAAATAAGAATAAGAAATGATGCTATTAACAATAGGCCTGCTACTCGTAGTTTGTTCAAAGCATGCATAAGACTAGCAACGTATTCATAAGCTTTGGTGTATGTGTATATTTAGTCTGAAACAAATAGTTTCATATTTCTGTAGACTGGAACTTTCAAAACAGACACGTGCAGACACAAACATAGACACAGACATGCACACACACACAATTTACCAATAATAAAATACAACACAAACCTTACCATAGCAGAACATAGAGTTTATTAAACGTTATTTATATAATGTAATAATTATGTCTTCCTATCCAGAATTACAGCTACACAAATTGTTGATTGTAATTAGTGCATGACCTTTTCACACAAAGTTTTTTAACCACATTTGTATGTACAGGCTATCCAAAATTCAAATGATTGTATTAATTAATTTAAAAAAATAAGTTACTGATTTTCTACAGTGGGAAAAAAAAAACTATTTCAAAATATTTCCTCAGAAAAATCTATATGTATTATAAAAAGCATAAACAGTATCTGCTATGGGTTTCTACATTATTCATGGTGAACACCTATATTAAAATCGAAATAGATACCACACAGATGGATTTTCGAAATCATCCAGCGAGTAAGCTTAACTGGATCAAATTCCAAATAGCTACCATACTTATGGATTGTTTTAATCATTCACCTAGTAACAACTGGATCAAAACAATCAAACTAGCTACCACACATGGATTTTCTAAATCTTTGATAATGAATAACTGGATCAAACTTATGCTATTCCAGTCCCTTTCCATTACAGAGAAGACAGTAGTACATTATATGTTACAGCTATACCAGCCTACAAGGAACCTTATCACACCACTTATCTTTTTATAGGCAGTCATATAATTGTGCGTGGGAATGTCTTCCGTCAAAAGCTAATGACGGTGCCATAAAGACATTTAGGGACGGTACCAAACGTAGCTGAGACGAGCTGAGGCTTATGTTCATTTTACAAGACAAGTGGAAACAGGGCTGAGATTTAGCAAGCCAGGCTAAGGAGCCAGCCGGGCTCCTAACCTGGGAAGTTGAAGTTGCCAAAATATTTCTCAGGTTGCCAGACCCCTTGATTGAAAGCACGGTCTTTTTTTTTTTTTAAACTGTATAACTATTGCAGCTAATAAACAAGATAAATTTCAACAACAACAACACTGTTTCATTTTTTAAAACAAGCACTGTATAATTTATTCATCATCGACATCCTCCTCCTCAATGTTCCAAAACTTGAAGGAGCTTGGGTGTGCCTTCTTCAGCTGTTTTTTTTTTCTTCTTCGGACTTTATTTTTTTTGCTGGAGGCTCCGAGACACCGCTTAAAAAGCGCCACATCGTTCAAGATTGACAAAAGACTGAGAATGGGGAATATCGAAAGTACGGCAAGTCTCGCGTGACTCATCAAGGAAGTCAGAGACTCGTTCCGGTACACGCAAGGAAGCAAGAAGGCTAGGATCTCGCAGGGCAGTAGCATTTCGCGGCGAGGGAAAGAAGAAAGTCTCGCGATAAAAGGCTATTTTTACTTAGCAAATCTCCTTCGCTTTGCTAGAGTTACCTAACTTCCTAGCATGCATCGGAACGGGTCTCCGGTGCTGACTGCAGAAGCGGTTGGCGCGTGTTTTGATTTACATTGCAAGTCAAAAGTCCGTGTACAGGTACAGAATCTCTACCACTGGCGGTATTTTCAAGTCGCTAGCCGGGCGAATGGTACCCCAAATCGAGCTCGCCACACACTATTTTTAGGGGCCATTGGCGAGTTGGCGAACGTTAAAGCTCAGCCCTGTGGAAAGGCAAATGCAAGCCTTGGCGAGTGTTAGCTATGTAGTGAGGGTACAGATCAAGTTTGAAGCAAATGGAGTCAGCTCCAGCCTAACAGAGACATGCAATATTTACAATAATGACAAACAAATATGTACAGTTGACCAAAGTGTAATGCTGTCATAATTCGTTGTAAGAGCAATAGGTAATACAAGATTCGTTTAACTGAATTTAATTCAATGGAATAAATAAAACAACCAAAAGAATGCTTATTTAGACACATGGTTGCACGCGCACACACATAAACAACAAATGAAAACAGGCTGCATAGTTTTGAGGAAAGTTCTTCTTGAGGCGGACACAACACGTACAACAGAACAAAACAAAGCTTCCCAACAGATCTCCAAGAAAAAATGAAATAATATTGAGAAAGGAGGCATGAAGAAGAAGAAGAGGAAGAAGCGATACTAATAATATGTGACGATGTAAGGGGTGGTTTTATTCATCATGCATTCCAAGGTAAGGCTGCTGCGCTCCCTAATTGTCATCTCCATCTTCCTATATGCTTGCGAAACATGGACCCTCACAGCAGATCTTCAACGAAGAATACAAAGCATGGAGATGATCGAGGTGCTACAGAAGACTTCTGGGCATTTCTTATACCCAGCACATCAACGACGAAGTTCGACAGACCATCACACAAGCCATTAAACAACACGATGACCTGCTCACAGTGGTGAAAAAACTGAAACTCCGATGGTATGGCCACATCACCAGATCATCAGGTCTTGCAAAGACCATCCTGCAAGGCACAGTGCAAGGAGGTAGAAGAAGAGGGAGACCGAAAAAGAGGTGGGAGGACAACATTTGAGAATGGACTGGTTTGACACTGAGCGAAATCAGGGTTGCTGAGGACATGGAAAGATGGAGTACACTGGTTAAATGATCATCTGTGGTGCCCCTACGACCTCCGAGTTATGGGATAGGATAGGATAGGAAAGGGGTGGTCCTCATAGACCTCTGCTGTCTATGGTCCTGAGATGGGTATTGAAAGTCAGATATTTCAGCTTACCAGATCTACACTTAACACACCGCATAGCTGAAACTAGCCCAGGTTTATGTCCGCTCTTAGTGGCAGTAACCAAGCAGAAGGGATCCTCCATAGCAAAAAGAAAGTGTGTCTTTGATAACTAACTGGTAGCGGTAGATGTACCTCTGTATGATACGTACTACTTCAACCCCTACTCTACTGAGGATCCACTAATACCTCCGCTACCCCTACCTGTTAAATACTTGGTAATGTGCCTGGGGTTTGCCTCTCCCTCAGCTAGTTTCAGCTATTTAGTGTGATTTAGGAACCCAGCAGTCTCGAATACCCCAGTATGCCCGTAACTGCTTTTAAGCTATTGTTCAATAAACACTGTTAAGTACATTGAAAAAAGAACTTGTCAATGGCCGGATCTGAAATTAAATATGGCCTTATAACTTTATTTAAAAGTCTTTCGTTTGTAATAAAATGATCATCTTCAGTTGTGAGAGTGGAGTGAGTGTGTGCATGTATGAGATAGAGGGAAAGAGGGTGAGGGGGAGAGAGAGAGAAGGAGAGAGATGAACTACTCCAAAGTTAAAGATGACAGAAAAGTCTATATAATGACAGAATTAGGCGTGTAAAATCTAAGGTGGTAAGGAGACAGGTAGCACAGGGAGACAAAGAGAAAAAGAGAAAGACAGAGAGAGAATGTTTCTTGTTAAGTGAGGTACCACGCTTAAAGAGTCCTCACCGCTTCTTTAAATTAAGAAAAGTGAACCAACAGTACTCCAAACATTACAGGAGAGAGAGAGAGAACTAACACACATGCACACGCACACACACTGCCTTCATGTAAGTTTTAAAAACATAGCATTTGTACCAGTTCAACGTATTTCAGCAACACAGTTAATTATTTTGTCAACATAACATTTGTTTCTTACAAAAAGTAACTAAAACATGAAGATGATGATGCAGTCTTGTACAGCGCAGGTCTCCACAACATTCAACATTCCAAAAAAATAGTCATTGTTTCTAGGGTCCAGCACATTGCAAAGAGCCAAATCAGGACCACAACTTGGTTGAAAGAGGATGCACCCCTGATCTGTATAAAAGATCTGCTGAAACAACTCTGTTGGTAATACTGAAGGCACTCTACCAGCAGATCACTTTACAATAAAGGTGTTGCATGCAGGGGACACTGAGGTTTACTCTAATTTATCAAGTCCCCATTTACAAAACCAAAATAGAATATCAACATCATTATAAAATATTAACAAAACTCATACAAATGCCTACATTGCTAAATAATAATACCATAGAAAGCCCTCGTGACCATTTGGCAGAAAGCATCCAATATTCCCAACAGACCCCATATACAAAAATGAGGAGTTTTGGAAGAGTTTTAAGAAGAAGGTAGTACCGGTATATTGATAGAACAGAGAAGAAATTAGAAAGAACAAAGGAGAAAGACAGCGACAGTTGGGATTTAAAGCACTAAATTTTCAAAAAGTGGGGATACTATTTATACAGAAACCCCTGGTACCCCCACCTCACAAGGGATTCCAAAGGAAATAACAACAACTTGGATGGGCATTATATACTCACACATGCAGACATGCAAACACACACACACACAACACACACAGGAATGTTACATCAAATAAATAAATATACTAGATCAGTTAGTTGGGTGAGTAAGTAGAATGAATCACACAGTCGCAATAACTAACATAATCAACAAAAATACATGTTTATTAAAACTAAAGAATAACACTTTTTGAAGCAGGAAGGCACTAGCTTGTTCAAAACAGCTAACACACCAACTGGTCTAAAAGAAAAAAAATTGTAAAGCATCATAATTCAGCCTACCACAGAGCAACAACAATAAAGCATATCCCTAATTGATACAAATGTTACAAAAAAGTATCTTTCAATTTGTGTGGAGTATTTTTTTACCACGTCAGACAACTTTTTATAGATGGTTCAGAATATTTCTATGTCTCCTCTCTTTGGGCGGACAGACCCGGCAAGAACAACAACAATAACAAAAAACATGCATCTCCATCAGACTGTCAAAAGTGTTTTTAGATTAGACTTTTGACGTCATCAAAGTGGTAGTTTGGAGTATTGGGTGAACCAGTCTCCAAAAGACTTTAATCTGTTATATTTTCAGTGAGTTTTGCTAAGGATCAGAAACTAATTGCCAGCGCCGTGGTTCACGAAGATCAAGTTCACTTTGCCTTGTCATTAAAGGACCAGCCACTGCTGGAAGCAAACCAGTGATTTCAATAAACCTGCATGAATGGACTTTAACAATTCATGAACTATATGCAGAAAAAAAAAAACATCCATAAGCGCCACCCTTGTAAATGATTGAGCACAATGAATGAAAAAGAGTCATCGTAACAAATATTTCAAAATTTACATGTTCTTCGCTCATTATGATTTGATTTTACTCTTCAACCCTGTAATAAAAAATATGATATTTTCTTTTGCATCTCCTGCAGTGACGAATACATCAAAACCAGCCACAGCTACAGTGATGAATACATTAAAACCTGCCACAGTGGACTAAGATATCATTGTTAGCATAATAAAACTCCAATACACAAACCTGATTCTTGCAATAGTTGCAATGTCCATTAGAGTTGAGTTCTTGATGAATAATTAAGAAAAAGCTTGGGGAGAGGGTGGAGGTTCCAATGTTAAAATACTGAATCATGATTATCATATACAAAACAAGTTTTATGTTTAGTTTCAGCCTCTACATCTTTATCACAGCCAAATAACAAGAACAAACCTGACGATCCGTACAAAGCAACATTATGTTAGCACTCAGCCCCTAATTTGACTTTGTACCCACCTATTGTCATTCGTTGAACACATACCCTCGGTATAACATCACACCAAGTGCATCCCAAAAACAATTTCATACAATACTCAACAACACAAACAAACAAAATTTCAACAAACAAAAAAATCTCTTTTCAGGACAACCACCAATTTTCCCCTTTTTTTAACGATTGTTTACTCATGGGAATTCCTGCAGCTTGTACAACCTACAGTAGAGCAGGGCTTTCTGTAAGGGGCATTGTAGACAACGTATAGCAACATAATGGCTAATATCACAGATCCACCTCTCACCGGGCTAATCACCAGAGCTTTGGTTCCATAGTTTGTGGGGAATTCAGTCATTGCCACGTAAATCTGAAACACCAGGAGCAAAGAGAAAGGAACGTTTTCAAGGATGTTTTCCAGCCTAGTCGGACTTCTTGTGCAACTTTCGGAGATTGATTCCCGACGGCGCGAATCCAAGGTCGCTCCAAGGATTAACGTCAAGGGTGCATTGAAGGTAAGAATCTGCAACAAGCGCAAAAAGAACTTTTGAATGATGACAATATGATTTAGTCCTGTGATTTCCAGATCTTTCTGTGTGACAGCCCAATGATAATAAGGTGAAAAACGTCGTCAATGATGAGGAGGGCCTATGTGGGGCAGTACAGGAGAAAACTGTAATAGCTGGATGATATACTTGGTTAACTCGTTCAGATAAGTGGCGTGCTGTTATCTTCATTCTGCACATTTTCAAAATAGTATTTTAAAAAGTGGTAAGTACTGTATTGAAAAGTATCCATTTCAGAACTTTTTTCCTGAGGTCATCTATGATTTAGGCTTGAATTCAGGTTCTATTTTCAGCACCGCTTCAATACATGAAACATTCCTTATCCCTGTAAAAATAAAGCAGCACAGAAATACAGCTTCACAAAAATTATTACAAAGGGAAATGCATTTTCATACAAAAACGTGCTCTGTCATATTTACCTGGAAGATACCATAGAAGTAAGCCAGACTACCAGGTATAAATGTTCCTTTGACGAAGGTACCCCATATAAACAGCACTCCCGTGTGATCTGTCAGAAAGTCACCAATGAACCATGGACCTGTGGAGGCAAACCAAATGTGGAAATTTAAGTTTCTCAATAGTTCCACTTCTTGAATGCAGCTAAATAAAATGCCTATCTGGAAAAATGGTGCCTCTACAACAATGTACATCATCATCATTGGCAGCAGCAAACCTGAACAAAAATGTTTCCAAAGATTATAATACATTATCCACAAGATAAATGTATCCCAGCTAACCACAATTTCGGGGCCCGATGGGGCCCGCATCGGGCAGCCCGATGGGGCCCGGATCGGGCTACCGATCGGGGCCCGATCGGGCAAATGGAAATTGGAACCGACTCTGGCCCGATTCGGGCAAAGATCGGGCGATCGTCGGGCTACCCGAAACTTACCCGATCGTAACCCCACGTTCGCCAAACAGTAGCCCGACTTTCGATAAAGATTGGGCGATCGTCGGGGTACCCAAAACTTACCCGACCGTAACCCAACCTTTGCCGAACGGTAACCCGATTCCGGCAAAGATCGGGCATACGTCAGGATACTTAACACCAACCCTATTGTAACCCAACTTAAACCAGAAACAACCCCGATAATGCCCCATCCCTGGCCAATGCTGATTTACCCTAAAATCATATCCCACATATTGTTTATGATATGTGATTGCATGAAGAAAGAATTAATATGTCTGGTGTTAATAGGGACTGTCGGCACAGGCGTTTTTGTTTTCGGAAGTCCTTGGTGTGTCCCCACTTAAGTATTTACACACCATTTCGATAACGATATAGCCTATATTAACGTGATCGTCGCTATCGAAATCGTGTGTAAATACATAAACGAAAGGCAAAGCACCCAAAAAACAACCACAGTGAAAATAGAAATAAGTTTTCGCAGGCAAACACAATATCCCAGCACATGCAACTGTAGAACTTAGAAGAAAACTGTAGAAAATTGGCGGTTAAGTACAACCGGAAAAGACCAGCAGTAATGGGCACGGAAATTTACCCTTGACTTATAATGTATAAATAAATACAATAGTTAAAAGAAACACTGTAACAATATTTTACATATTGTATGATAAAAATTAAGAATTATAAGCACAATTAAATAATTATATCTTGCTGAATTGATTTTGTATAAATATTTTTCACATACATACGCCGCAGCATATGTGAAGCAGACGAAACATTCCAGACAGTTTAGCCTATTAGAAGCGAGAGTAGGCCTATGTTAGCGTGTGCACAGTGTGGCTTTGTGGTGGGGCAGAATCGGGCTGCAGACGGGAGGGCGAATCGTTACATTTCTAGACTCCGCTACGCATCGGGTTTTTGTAGGGCTATGTGGGTCCCTACTAAAACCCGACAAAAGTCGGGATGCCCTATGCGGCCCCAGTGGGGCCCCGATCGGGCGGGTTTGCTGGGATGTATTTAATCCTAATGAATGAATGGTTGTTATAGAGTGTTTTCCCTGATGAAGGCTCTGCCCGATACAAGATCTAACTCAAGCCGCCCAAGTCGCCCACACAAGATAACCCAACTTTCCCTACAAAAATAACAAATAATAATATAACATTTAAACACATTCTTTGCAAAATACTAACACAAATTCTCAAATAGCTCTTACATTTTTGTTACCTGTAATAGACATCAAACATTTACTAATCAGCACTAATAAATATTATTTTTGTATGTTATAAGCCGTATTTGATGAACACAAGTTAATTTCATGAATACAAACTGATATAACTGGACTTGACTATTTCATGTAAACTTGACTGATTAAAAAACGTAATAATAAAAAAACGAAATAATAATTTATTTTGTAAAGTGCAATACCAAAATTATAAAAGTTTGTATGGTGGCTTTACACATGTACACATCTACTACATTCCCTTCACTGGCTTCCTGTGCAAGCACGCATAGAGTACAAACTCTCTGTTCTCTGTCACAACTTCTTCACAGATTCTTGTCCTTCCTACCTTGCTGATCTACTGTCTGTCTACGCCCCTTCACGCACTTTAAGATCATCTGCTGACACTCGCACACTCAAGGTTCCCGTCACCCGCACTAAGACATACGGCCAACGTGCATTCGCCTACTCCGCACCTAAGCAGTGGAATTCCCTTCCCTCCCATATCCGCAACATACAATCAACACAAGCATTCAAAAAGGCCCTCAAAACCCACCTCTTCAAACTGCATTATTCAGACTGATTTGTGTCCTGCTGCCATTCTCTCATCTCTTGTCTATGTCTGATCCGTAAGTGTATACACGGCTGTAAATATTTATACTGTTTTCCTTCCTGGGCCTAACCGGGCATATAAATAGCTGTGAATAGGTTTTTGCTATTCTACTTTCTGTCTTTTTTTTGTCATTTGTGTACATAGTTGTAAATAGTATATTTTGTCTTTTTTATAATTTATGTACATAACTGTAAATAGTCTGTACCTTTACTGTCCCGTCTTTTGGTGTATTGTAGCAAAAGTGATGTTTCATCGAGTGCATGTATTTATATGTTATGACTATGTAAAGCGTGGTGAGTCTGGTCATAGGCTGGAGTACCCGCTATATAAAAATCCGTTATTATTATTATTATTATTATTATGTACGTGTAAAAGTGACAGGCAAAAACATGCACAAAGAAGACACGATGATAAGGTGTGAAGTCTCTCAATCTTTATTCCAATGCTCTGTGCTTGACATCTCGCATAAGAATGAATAATAAAATTCAAGAAAGCAAACGTATTAACCAGCGGGGTTAGCATGTAATCATGTTTATTTAATGGTTAGTTCATATGTGTGTGGGTGTGTGTGTGAGCGCGTGCATGCGTGCGTGCGTGTGTGTGTGTTAGGCACGCCTACCCTCAATTTGAAGTTTCAGTATTAGTTTTTTTCAAATTTCAGTATTACTATTACGAATTCTGTATTTACTTTTACTACCTATTGTTTCTGCACTCATCCTTTTTGATATTATGCGAAAAATCCAGTGATTGATTGATTTGCTGCCACAATCTTCTTTTTCTTCTCCAAAGCCTCGTAATTCTTTATATGCTGTGGGCCTTCCGCGTGCCGCTTCATATCACCGGTGGAGATGCCAAACTGGTTGGCACAAATCGTACTTTTGAGTCAGTGCTGCCGCGAATAACGAAAGTACACTTTTCCGAATACGAGGCAAGATATGTCTGCCCCTTTGCGCGTTTTTTTTGAGGATTCAGATTCACGATCACTTTGCTTAGCCATTCATTTCGACGCCATGTTTTGAATTCTGTCTCACGAGCACCGATCTTCACTGCGACTGCGCAAAAACTGGTTCTGCAAACTTCGCTGCCTCTATCAAAAACTTCGATGCCACGTGTCTCTACTGCGACTGCGCATTGCGGCATTAAACCGGGTTCGACTGTCTTTGGAAAAAGGTCACGCGGTGCATTACCACAGGCCAACGAGTTCAATGTTTTCCCCAATCTTGTTTTCTGGACCGTAAAGCAAGTATCCGTATTTTCCGTAGCGCTTGCCGAGTTTTTCATATTTCCGGAAAAAAAATACAGAAAATCCGTACGAGTAGGCATGCCTGGTGTTAGTGTTACAGGAGGTACCTCACAAATATTACAGCATGCACGTTGAACACACATAAATGTACAGATACAGTATCCTTGATTGCCCCATAAACATTTACAAGATGTTTTAGGTACGCACTGTTGTTGGGGTGTCTGATAGCGCAGTGGTTGGAGCACTCGCAACTGTGTCGCAAGTTAAGCGCCGTCCAGTGCGGTTAGCACTTGGATGAGTGATCGCAAAACGTGAAGAGACAAATAACAACGCCCCCAGTTGACTCAACTGTGACTGAGTATCTACTCTCTTAAGGGTGGGGAAGGTAAAGCAGCGAGGGAGAAAGATGGGCATCACCCTCATTACGCTGGCCCAAGATAAGTGTGATCTCCAACATCACGCTCCCCTACGGCCACAAGTCTATGGGACTACCTTTACCTTTTTTACCTTACCTGTTGCATGAAATAAACAAGCCAAATATAAAAAGTACAGAGAAATTTCCAAACTGCTTACCCAAGGTGATGTAGAGGACAAACCCAATGAGAGGGTAATATAGGTTTGCCACTTGCGTCACCAGCCAAACCCTCATCACATGCGTGTTGATAAACTTTGAGAGGAAATTATTACCTGCTCAGAAATACAAACAAACCATAATAAAATACAAAATTTGATCATTTTACTATGCAACTACTACTAAGCACCTTACATCATTGGTATTTGCACTCTCTCAAAGGTCAAGGTCATTGTGTTTCATCATTTTTTAAACACCTTTCATGTCGTATCTAAAATTGGCTTAATCTATTTTTTAACAGAATTTTGTGGGTTTTTTGGCATGCAGATAATGATTCCACACTTCAATTTTAATTCTTTAGGGTAAATAAAAATGAATTGTAACATCGCCAAGACAATTAACACTTTATAAAATGCTAATTTTGAGCTATGTGTGCAAGGGTCTGGAGATACATTTGGATGGCTTGCCATCTTGTTTTAAATTCAGTGATGGAGAAAGTTTTTAAGCTAGGGGTATTTATACCCTCAACCAAAACATGTGGGGGTTTTCATACCCTCATTGCAAACATAAGGGGGTTTTTATACCCCCTTTCAGTTTTTTAGGGGGTACACCAACATACGTAATAAACACTTTGCGTGGAAAGTCTTTTCATCAGTTTGAGTTTCTTCAGCCGGGCCCAGTTGCTGCTCACCTTTTTCTTCTCTTACCAAGCACTCAAAGCCAAAGGCTAACAAAAAAGTTTGTTTTTCTTTTCCTTCATCTTGTTTTAATTTTTTGGAGCAATTAGTTTTGTCTGCTTTATTTTTCATTTTCTTCGGCTTCCCCTCAGATCGCTGCTTGTTGGCCATGTTTAATGTTGGGTTGTTGTCAGTCTTATATAGCCAATCAAAAGCGTCGAGAAGAAATAGTGAATATTATCGTACATATGATTGGCTGTTTCTCGGAAGCGACAGAATGAATAGGAAGGGGAGAGAGGGTGGTAGGCGGTCACGCAGGACGCACAGGCACACGATCCAAATCGAGCAAAAGCTGTACGCACGACCGAAATAGTTGTACCTGATGATTCCTCCCAGCAACTTAGCTTTACGTTTTCATACCCCATTGGCACTGACTTTGTACGTGTTTATACCCTTTTATTACATTTTCGTTACGTGATTTCCCAACTCAGTACGTGAAACACGTACGATTGTACGTGATCTCCATCACTGAAATTGGAATCTGCATCCTTATATTCTTACAGCATATGCAACTAAAACTTATTTAAGAGATTTTGCTCACTGCTTTGTAGGAGTAGAGTGCATTCGCATAGTGTACTTCACTAACTCACTGTCAAAGATATTTACCCCTTCCACCTCTCCCCCCATGCCCACAATCCTCCCCACCCATCCTATGTGTGAGCCACAAAGAGAGAGAGAGAGAGAGAGAGAGAGAGAGAGAGAGAGGGAGAGAGAGAGAGAGAGAGAGAGAGAGAGAGAGAGAGAGAGAGAAGTCTAGTCAGTTCTTGCATTAATATTGTCCAAGTATGCACGAGGGAGAAACACTTATTCATGATTTTGTACTGACATCAATTTTAACAAAAATAAATGAAGAAAAAAATTATAAACTCATCCACTTAAAGTGACGTACCAGGAATATGGAATGTACGAGGCGTAGGACAGTGCCTCAGTGTTGTCAACACCAGGATGTAACCGGCAACAAGTGCGCCAAACGTTATTTTGCTCTGAAATATTATTTAATTCAGACTGTCCCCTAAAATACACACACACACATATATATAAATATATATGTTTTTCTTAGGTAAGGCCATAATTTTCATTTTCTTCTTCATCATTATCATTATTCAACATAATTTTATTTGTAATCTTTGTCTTTTTCTTTTTACCTTTCATTAATGTTATCTAATGTTTGTCTCTTTTCCCAGCCTTAAAATTTTTGATAAAATGGTAAGTATTTGTTATTCCCTGAAAAAAAGGAAGCAAACACAAAAGCCATCAAACACTGAAAACCAACAATATCCTGCATTATTATTGTTGTATGTTGTTGACTCACATGCATAGCTATGCAAGTCTATGTACTCGCCCCCCCAAAAGTTGTTTCCAGATTTCACAAATCTGTGCGAGATGAGTCATAAACAGTCCAAAAAATATATGGAAACAAAAAAGTCAGTCCGTCCGTCCGCCATCTGTCTGTGGAAAAACTTTACTTAGAGCCTATTTCAACTATCACAACCAAACTTGGTAAGATGGTGCATACCCACGAGACCTTGAAAATGATCAGTGAATGAATGACTTCACTTACAGGTCAAAGTCACAGGGTCATCAAATGAGAAAAAAAATATTTTTCACAAAATTTCACTTTTTTTTCTAGGTTATTAATATTGGACTTATGATTCTTTGAGACACATGTGGACCCCACTACTACAAGGAGACAAATGACAGAGATCTGAGACTCCTGGAGTTTGCCAGATACATAGTTATAGTGCAAGGAAACTGGAATGAGGGGCCGGGTAGCTCAGTTGGTAGAGCGTCTTACTAGTAACCGAAAGGTACCTGGTTCAAATCCCGGATTGGCCAATGTGTGACCATATTATTTTCCCCTTACCATCAACTGGTTCGCTGGTGTCAGAATAATGTGACCAGTAGTCGCCTATACGCTTCGGTGTCGTGTGACTATAAATTAAAATTTTATCTCTAAATTTATTATTAATAAGCATACTTACCATGACTCAACAAGTGCAATGTTTTGGCGTTGCTAGGTGATAGTGCCCTTTTAGCGGAAGCTGGCAAAATCAAATCAAACATAGAGTTGCTTCCCCTGCACCAAACCGTCACGCGCCCCACGTGCCACAATACGCGTTTAAGCGCTCACGGCAAAGGACAGCACACCTCATTTCTTATTTGGAACTGCGGGGAGGTGGGAGGGATATTAAATTGAGTCATGGTAAGTATGCTTATTAATAATAAATTTAGAGATAAAATTTTAATATTAATTACACATACTGTACCATGACTCAACAAGTGCAGATTAGCACGAAAAGGACGGAGGGAAGCAACTTTATCTGAAACAAACTTACCGTGAACAGGCTGGAGAAGAGGACCGGGACTGTAGGGCCATGACCACAGAACCGACTCCAAGAAGCCATCCTCTCGAGTATGGCAGGACAGAAACAGGAAGCAAGCTGGAACCGGCCGAGGTCTCCTGAAGCCCAGAAAGCCCCTATAGAAGGCCGGACAACAGCCAAGCGTGAAGACGGAGAACGCTTGGATTACCGTGTGGAATCCCAGATCGAGGCTGCAGAAGCGATCGCGCCCCGAGAGCGAGAGGAATGCACCGCCCCTGGGAAAGACGAAGGAGATCGGGGAACCAGGGCTGAGCTGGCCAAAAGGGAGCCACGAGAATGAGAGAAGGGGACTCCTCTTCAGCTTTCCTGAGAACCCGCGGAAGGAGGGGGAATGGCGGGAAGGCATAAGCCTCCAACCCCTCCCAAGAAATGGACAACGCGTCCACCGCCCAAGCCAGGCAATCTGTGACCGGCGACACAAACAGGGGTAGCCTGTAAGAGTAACGAGTGGCAAAAAGATCAATCAGAGGTTTAAACCACTCCGCCCAAACTGGTTGAAGAACAGAGTGGGACAGTGTCCATTCCGTGTGGACCACACAATGAGGGCGACTCAGAAGATCGGCCAAGACATTGACAGAGCCGCTGACATGCTTGGCCACAAGCGTACAACCGAAATCAGCTAACCACAAAAGGAGGCTCTCCACCATCATGGAGAGAGCAGGGGAATGGGTACCCCCGAAGTGGTTGATGAGAGAAACCACAGTGGTACTGTCGGAGCGAACAAGCAAGAGGCCCCGAGGCAGGGAGGGAAGAAAACGATGAAGAGCCAGGCAAACGGCTTCCATCTCCAGGCGACTGATATGCCAAGACAGCTGGTCCTGAGACCAAAAACCGTGGGCTGAAAGGCTGCCAGTATGCGCACCCCAACCGACCAAAGACGCATCCGTGAAGATTTCGGCCACCGGAAGCGGAGGGGAGATAGGCACCCCCGAAGAAAGCCACTCAACATTCCGCCAAGGAAGCAGAGAAGCGCGAAGGTCCGCCGTGACCGGAAAAAGAGCGTCCCAGGAATCGCTGGACTGACTCCAACGGGAAGAAAGCCAACGTTGAATCGGCCGCTTGCGAACTCCCGCGAGGGGAACCAGAGGAACCATAGACTCAAACGACCCCAAAAGAGAGGCCATAAATCTGGCTGACACGAAATCCTGACTCTCCAAAAATAGCAGAAGGGACTGAAGCTTCTGCACCCGACGAGCCAAAGGGCGGACCGACCAATCGCGAGTGTCGAACGACATTCCCAGGTAGTTGAAAACCTGAGATGGAGACAACTCAGACTTGAGAGGGTTCATAGAGAACCCCAAGCGCCGAGCCCAAAGGAGAACGAGCCTGGTGTGCACAAGACAGAGATCGTGAGAACTAGCCTTGACCAACCAGTCATCAAGATAAGCAGAGAACCGCACCCCGAGTCCGCGGACTACGGCAGCGAGTTCTTTGACAATCCTTGTGAAAACCCAAGGACTGAGAGACAAACCAAAGGGAAGGGCTTTGAAATGAAAAACCCGATCTCTCCAGACGAAACGCATCCAACGCCTGTGAAGAGGATGAATAGACACATGGAAATAGGCGTCAGAAAGATCGATAGAGGTAGCCCAATCCCCCGGGCGCAGAGACATACGCACCGCAGCGGGAGTTTCCATGCGGAAACGAATGCGGCGAAGAAACTTGTTCAACGAGGAAAGATCGAGCACCGGGCGCCAACCGCCGGATGCCTTCGGGACAACGAAGAGGCGGCCGTAAAACCCCGGGGAGTGAGGGCAAAGGACCTCCTCTATAGCGCCCTTCTGGAGAAGGGCTATGACCTCCGCATCGAGAATCGCCTGAGCCTCAGGAGGAGACAGGGGGCGAAACAAAGGCGGGGAGCGACGAAGAGGGGGCCGAGAGGAACCCCACTGAAGTTTGAACCCCGACCGAATCACCTCTAGAACCCAACTGCTAGCAGAGGGGAGGCCGAGCCAAGCATGAAACTGACGAGCCAAGCCACCTGCCCGGAGGGGTAGAACACCTAGGGGTGTACAGGCAGGGATAGGACTGGTGGAAAACGCGCCACTGCGTAAACGCCTACGGCCTACCTCAACCCTGCCACGGGAAGAGGAAGTACCACACGGCCCACCCCGAGGAGAGAGACCACGGACCGAGCGACCTCGACACCTGTCAGGAAAGAAAGGCGGGGCCGAAGGGGTGTCCCGAGCCCAGAAGGCGAAACCAACCGACTGGGACCGGTCCGACTCCTCGCGAACAGCTGTGCGAACATAAGGACCAAACAGAGAGTCGGGTACCAAGGGTCCCACCCGAAGCGAGGAGGACAAGAGCGGAGGCAACGGAGACGCTGACTGAAGAAAAGCGTCACGACGCGCAAGAAGCAGGTTGACATAGGCAATAGCCTGCGATTCGCAACCCAGAACGATGGAGGTACAGAGGGCCTGCAACAAGGACCTCACCGAAATCAACGAACCCTCGTCACAGAAAACGTGCCCAGAAAGAAAAGCAGAAGACAGCGCAGCAGAAAGTGCGTCAGCGAGAGAAGTATACTCAAGGGACCTAACAATAGCCTCCTCTATCTGTGCCAGACCACCGACTGGAACAGGGATCGACGAAGGAGGCAAAGGCTTGAGGCCCCCCAAAAGAGCAAGATCATCCTGGGAAACCGGGAGCGATGACTTCGGAAGAAACGACCGAGAGAGGAACTTGCCGGGAACACCGGTCAATGAAGACAAACTCAAAAAAGAGCCCACAGCGGAAGCTCTAGGGAACCGAGGGACTTCCTCAAATGAAGAGGAAGGGGCCTTGCCCTCTTTAAGTCCTCTAGCCGCAGAAAAGGCCCAATCCACAAAACGTTTAACACTAGGAGACTCCCTGAATACAAGGCAAGCCTCATCAGACTCGGCAGAAGCAAGAGTCCCGCCTAGGAAGGAATGGAGGTGTGGTAGGGGCACCGAAACCTCCTCCACCACCTGAGGACAAAAAGCCGCAGCGTGTTGAACCGCCTCTCTAAAAAGAGCCTCAGGGTTAAGGGCTGGATAGAACGCCCCAGCACCCGAGAAATCAGGAACTAGGGTAGGAGGAACCAAGAGTGCCCCACCCCCACCAGAAGGCGGCGCGCACAAAGGCAAAGCGGCGTTCGCATGTAATCCGGAGGAAGGTAACGAAAAAATCGAACCAACAGCACCGGAAACCAGTACCCCCGACCCACCACCGAAACCGGAAGTGACAGAGGTCGAAGGGTGAACAGGGAAAGCTTGACCCAAACCGGAAACGGAAGGGGGCCACGGGCAAACCGTACCCCCCGATCCGGAAACCGGAGCCCCCGCCCCACGACCGCAAGCGGAAGTGGAGTACAAAGGAGGATGAGAGGGAGAATCCAAACCGGAAAAGGAAGAGGGTGACGGGTGTACCGTACCCCCAGTACCGGAAACCAGAGCCCCCGCCCCACGACCGCAAGCGGAAGTGGAGTACAAAGGAGGATGAGGGGGAGAATCCAAACCGGAAAAGGAAGAGGGTGACGGGTGTACCGTACCCCCCGTACCGGAAACCAGAGCCCCCGCCCCACGACCGCAAGCGGAAGTGGAGTGCAATGGGGGCTGGACTGGGGAGAGGAGGGACAAACCGGACGAACCGGAAGCCACACCCCTTGTCGCAGCTGGACGTAACACTGCGTACAGTGCTTTACGTGACCCAAGCTTGACATTAGCCCGAAGGCCCGACCCGGTCTGAATCCCGCAGGAAACAGAAGGGAAGGCTTCGGCAGGGAGCTTATCCGGCCGTGCCGGGGCGTCCCTGTCGGACATTAATGTGGTCCTAAACTAGGGGGACCACTTATATAAGCCAGAAGTCCCGACCCGGTCTGAATCCCGTAGGAAACAGAAGGGAACGGCTTCAGCAAGTAGCTGGCCCGGCCGTGCCGGAGCGTCCCTGCTGGAAATATTATGTGGTCCTAAACTAGGGCGACCACTTATATGTTTCTGGTCGAAACCTTGACCAGAAACGGCCCCAAGGTCACTTCTGGCAAGACCAAGGAGCCACCCCTCACCTCACTACCACCACTCCCCACCTCTTTACCACCACTTCTACTGACCTGAAAGGCAGAAGACAACAAAGAAGGGGGCGTAGGAGTGGACAAACAGCAAAGCCAACGAAGCAAAGCGGTAGTGAAGACGGCAGAAGAGGGGACGAAGAAATCCCGGACGTAGCGGGAGCTGCGCTAACAGCAACAGAAGGGACCGTAAACCGACCTATCTAGCGTGAACGGTCGACGAAGCAGAGACACGCAGCGACGGGGTGGAACACGACGAACCGCTGCGGTAATAGGATAACAGGATAATAAACCAGACAAAAAGGAGAAAACCTACAACTCCGCCGGCAGCAACAACGAACTACCGGGCGAACGCAGTAAGCCAGCAAAAAGAGAGCTACAGTAGGCACAACCACTCTAACCAAGTGCCAAATAAGAATTGAGGTGTGCTGTCCTTTGCCGTGAGCGCTTAAACGCGTATTGTGGCACGTGGGGCGCGTGACGGTTTGGTGCAGGGGAAGCAACTCTATGTTTGATTTGATTTTGCCAGCTTCCGCTAAAAGGGCACTATCACCTAGCAACGCCAAAACATTGCACTTGTTGAGTCATGGTACAGTATGTGTAATTAATTCTACAGTTACACATTAGACTGGAATGCCAAGGTTTGCCACATGCTCACCACAACTGGGGAGACACATGTGGACCCCACTGCAACAATGAGACAAATGACAGGGGTCTGAGACTCTTGGAGTTTGCCAGATACAACAATCTGACACTGGCAAACATGCTTGGTCTCCACAAAAAATCCAGGCGATGCACATGGCACTGTCTCAGCGGGGAGCATCACAACCAGATTGACTACATCATAGTCAAGAAAAGGTTCACATCATGCATCAACATTGGCAGGACACGCACTATTCCAGGAGCAGACATCAGAAGTGATCACAATCTCGTGATGATGTCCTACCGGCTCCACTTGAAGAGAGTAAACACAGCAAAGTGCACCAGACTGAACATACTGCAAGACCCAGAGGTGGCAGAAATATTCCAAGCCACAACTGGAGGAAAATTTGCACCACTGCTCATTTTGGGGGCTGATGTAGTACATGTCCACCCCGTAACCACCGCCTTCAACTCAGCTGTGACAGATGCCGCCACTGAGATCCTTGGCAAACACTGCCCAAAGAAGAAACCGTGGATCACACCTGAACTTTTGGACCTGTGTGACAAACGAAGAGAGAGGAAAAAGTAAAAGAACACCTCACAGGGAGCTGATGCCTACTGAAAAGTCAACAATGACATCCAAAAAGGCATGCGCACAGCAAAGGAGAACTGGATAAAACCTCAATGCCAGGAAATAAAGAACAGTCTGAACAAGAACAACAGCAAGAAGGCCTACTAGACTGTAAAGCAGCTATAAGTGTTAAACAGAGCAAGGTCTCCATGATGCAAAGCAAGTCTGGCATATGCCTTACAGAAAAACAAGAAGTCTTGGATAGATGGACAAAGTACTGCTCTGACCTTTACAACCACACACCAAACGGAGACCCTTAAGTTCTAGCACGTCCTCAGAACAAAGAAGAAGAAATTCTCCCAATTCTTTCTGGCATAATACAACGTTTGCTGTACTTTATTTGATAGTACATGAGTGCATTTAGAGCCGGAAGTCAATATCATCTCAAGGTCAGGAGCATAGAAAGATAAATGTCGGTATTACTTTGCTTTTTTGCCACCATTTCATTTTGTTTCAAGTTTCATAAGGAGCATACGGGTCAAATGGACCCTTTTAGTTTTTGTATTTCTTCTCTTCCCCTGCTTTTTTGAATTTTCACAAAATGTGAAGTGAAGTGGGTTATTTGCTACTACATGGAAACAAAAGCAAAATCTACCAAGCTTTGAAACAAATAAACCTAAACTACTTACAACAGTGTAAATGTTCATCATTAGAACAAAGCGAGGCCAGAATGCAAAGTCTGGGGTACTTCCATCCACAGAGAATGGCTGCTCCACTGTTTTCACAAATCCATGCTTGTCCTGTTAAAAACAAACAAACAAACAAAAATGATAATGAATAGAGATGTCTCGTAAGAATTAGCTTCACTGTAGAACATTTCCACATGTATGCAAGATTCTCCACTTGCATAAACTTACCCTCAAGCACGTGGGCATGACTCAACCTGGCAAACATGATTTTTAACCTCACACACACAAACTAACGTAACTTACCCTGACATCAACTCTGATAATGTGAAGTCCACCAGCATAAGAGCCTGGCTGCCATGGCAAAGTATACAGAGGTCCTTTGCTCTGAGAGGCCTGACCAACGTAACTGGTATCAATGTACACCATCACTTCAGCTACCTCTTCACGACTGAACACCAACATTCTGGACAGAGCATTACAATAATATAAAGACAAGAAAATACTTATACCAATGTAAGCAACAAAATATTATTGCAATGGCGAAGTTTAGAGAGCCTGTGCTCTGTGTCGTTTGACCAACACATGAGGTGTCAATAGAGAACATCTTCTAACGGAACCCCCAAATTCTACAAGAAGAATTGAAGGGCAGAAGGTAAAATGGAGGGCGACTGCTGGAGCCTTGAAGTAAAATGATACAATCTTGAGGTGGTAAAAATATCCAACAGAGTAAAAAGGGGCAGCGCCTCAAGTCTTAAGACTCTTCAAAGGCCAACTGACATATTCATAAATGTTTAAGATTTGTGTGGACTAGGTAGATGTTGATAAGTTCAATAAATTGCAAAGTTTTGTAATTACAGTCATAATAATGTTCACCTAGTAACACCAGTATTTGGGGATTTCAAGGTTTCATTGTGTTACATTCAACAAAGATATGGAGAAGGATTCGCGCACGTCACAAATACAAGTACAATCCTAAAATTCATCATCCTAATTATCATTACACTATTGCACCTCCTCCTCATCATCATTTATCATCACCATCATCCTCATCATTATCACTATCATCATTCATCATCATCACTATCATCATCATCACTATCACCATTCATAATCACTATCATCATCACCACTATCATCATTTTTCATCATAATCGGCATTATCATCATTACTATCATCATTCATCATCATCATCATCCAGCATAATCATCAATCATCATCATTATCATTATCATCGCTCTCACCTGATGTGACTGGAATGCCTGATGGATTCCACAGGTTCATGGGTGGCCGTCAAAAACTGGGCGTCTTTGGGGTTTGTGATCAGAACAACAGGCCATTGTCCCAACCTAGAATCCACGAATGATAGCAAGTCATGGTCCACAGCTAACACTCGAAATCTGAAAGCAAAGGAGTATACTATAGACTACAGCTTGTTTGAAATCTTCAGGTGACAAAATACAAACTGAAGTGAAATGTTCTTATATAGTGCACTTACCTGTTCAAACAACTGCTCAAAGTGCAGGCCTTCAACAGGATCTAACTCAAGCCATCCAATGCTTGAGAAAAATGTTTATCACAAAATCATTCAGAAGCCAGAGTCAAAATAAAATAAAGTATATCACTGTCACCAATCACTATCACTAAAACAATGTTCGAAAGCAAGAGGGGGCAAAGAAGAAGAAGAAGAAGACCCAACAACAACAATGAGAGGAAGAAGAAGAAGAGTAAAAGTAATAAGAAGATAAGCAAAGTCATGCAAGTCTAGCAGTTTTAGGATCTATGTAAAGGCCAGTGGCCTATATCATTGACGTTTTCAAGTTCAAGTTCAAAGAAGAAGAAGAAGAAGAAGACATAATTTACAACAATAAAAGGAAGAGGAAGAAGAGTAAAAGTAATAAGAAGATAAGCAAAGAAGAAAAAGAAGAAGAAGAAGAAAAAGAAGAAGAAAGAAGAAAAAGAAGAAGAAAAAGAAGAAGAAGAAGAAGAAGAAGAAGAAGAAGAAGAAGAAGAAGAAGAAGAAGAAGAAGAAGAAGAAGAAGAAGAAGAAGAAGACATAATTTACAACAATAGAAAGAAAAAGAAGAAGATGACGGCGAAGAAGATAAAGAAAAGGAAGAAGAAGAAGGAGAAAGCAGCTTGAACAACACAAATCTTACATGCGGTTAATTTTCCAGTCCCCTAATTCCAGCTCCAAAGTGCCAGTTTTCTGTCGACTAAACATTTTAGGCATCAGGTTGCCGAGAGTATGTAGGTGTCCACATAGGTACGCCACACCGTTCCTGGTTCAAATGGATATGAAAAATGTATTCAAACTGATAACAGAGACCGGTGATAATATCACAAATTCACAGTAACTATAATACTGCTTGGAAATACTACTGTCACTTACACCTCAATCATAATTAGCTGATAGCTTCAAAAACGGGGTATAGTTAAGCTATATACACACACACTTTTCACAAGTCCACACACACACACGCCATGCGCATATTCATTCCAGTACGTGCACACTTTTCACAAGTTAACACACACACGTCATGCACACATTCATACTCATACACTTTTCACAAGTCAACACACTCATGCAATGCACCCATTTATACCAGTATGTGCACACTTTTCACAAGTCAACACACAAAACGCCATCATGCGCACATTCATTCCAGTGATTCATACACAAACATTCACATCAAACTATGACGTCACTTTGTAAGCATTGTGCAATCAGCTTTGTGATTGGTTGATAGTGCAGAAGGTAAACCAATGAACATCGAGTGCAGAAGGTAAACCAATGAACATCGAGTGCAGAAGGTAAACCAATGAACATCGAGCTAAGTTAGTCAGTTAATTATTCATTGCTTACAGGGTCCAGCTAAATAAGGACCATAAAATAAGAACCACAACTTGATTGAAAGAGGGCTCACCCTTGATCCGTATAAAAGATCTTCTAAAATAACCCTTAGTGGTAACCCTGGAGGCACTCCACCAATCGGTCACTTCACAATAAAGGCATCCCATGCAGGGGACGCTGAGGCTGTACTCTAATTTATCGAACTCCCATTTACAAAAACAAAATAGAATATAAACATCATTATAAAATATCAACAAAACACAACATTTAAAATGCCTACATTGGTAACTAATAATATCATAGGAAGCCCTAGTGACCATTTGGCAGATGGAGTACGCTGGTTAAACAATCATCTGCGGTGCCCCAAAGACTTTCGAGTTACTGGATAGGATAGGATAAGATAGGAACATCATGTTCAATATCGTCTCACGCCGTAGATTTTTTAGGCCTGTTTTCAGGACCAATTATAACATTTAAGACATAGTTCTCACGCCTTATCGACGATACTAAGACGTGATTTTGAGGGTCTAAGTCGTGATTACGCCCAATCTCGGCGTAATGGGGAGCCCTGGATTGACGGCACCCAATACTGAAGGGAGGGAGAAAACTTGAACATTCAAAACCATCTCATGGATACTGACCTCATCACATGCCTAATGCCAGGAGAATCACTGACAATGAGGGAAGTGGGATAGTGGCCAAACCAGATGGTGAGGTTGCTATCTTGGCTCTCCATGTCCAGATCTATCAACTGCTTTATGCGATCCTACACAAAGAATAACTAAACCATAAAATCAAGCAAAAGTCAGATAATATCACTGTTAACAATTAACCATATGAAAATGCTATTGTCAATTTATGATTTGCTGAAGGGATAATTAAACCATAAAATCCATACAAAAATCAGGTAAAATCACTGTAATAATTATTATTATTAATAATAACTGGACATTTTAAAGTGCCTAACCTATGGCTTTAGGCTCTTTACAAAGAACATACAGAATAGAACAATTAAATACACATAAGACAATTAACCATACGGACATAAATCACCACTTGTACTATTCACACAATATTCATATATACTATACACACTATTTATACACATACTCAACAAATACTTTCAACCATCCTAACAACTGTGAGTGCTTGTAAAAATGGAATTAAAAAGGCATTAGGTAGAATTGCTATAGTATTGTGTAAAAAAGAAAGTTTTCAACTGTTGTTTGAAAGAGCTGAGAGAGATGCAGTGTCTGACTGAGAAAGGAAGAAAGTTCCAGAGTGGTGGGGCAGCACAACAGAAGGTTCTTGCTCCACGCTACTTCCTGTTAAAACGCAACTATTAATAGCCTGGTGTCAACGGATGATCTGAGTGTGCATGATGGAGTGTATATGTGCAGGAGTTCAGAAAGGTAGTGGGATCACTTCCTGAGAAAACCTTGAAACACAGACAAGCAACTTTGTACTTTATACGCTATTCTACCGGCAGCCAGTGGAGTGTGTATAGCAGGGAAGTGACATGCTGTGTTTTCTTTGACCTAACGATGATGCGGGCTGCAGCATTTTGAACGGTTTAGAGAGGTTGGATAACCAATGAAGGACATCCAATCAGCAGTGCATTACAATAATCTAGGCGAGACAATATGCTGAACGTGACAAGAGCTTTTGTAGCTTCTTCAGGAAAAAAGTGGCGGATAGAGGATGTGTCTAATTTCAAGATAGGCTGCCTGACATGTTTTTGTAACATGATGTCTTATCGAAAGGTCAGAGTCAAGGTAGAACCCAAGATCTCTGGCCTTCCCTGAGAATGTAACAGATGCTGAGCCCAACTGAATTGCATATGGAAGATTGGAAGAGAAGAAGAAGTGAAAGAGGCAAACAGAACTGCTTCAGTTTTTTCTTCATTACGTTTAAGTTTGTGTTCATGTATCCAGTCCTTTACATCATTGACGTTTAAGTTTGTGTTCATGTATCCAGTCCTTTACATCATTGACCTTTTCAGGAGGAGATGCTTGATGGAGCTGTGTATTGTCTGCAAACAATGTGTGACTGACTGCATGGTGGTTGATGACAAGATGAACAGTACCGAACCTAGGACTGAGCCCTGTGGTACTCCATAGAGCAGCTGCAGAGGTGCTGTGCTAGAATGATGGTCTGCTACAAGAACAAACTGACTTCTGTCTGACAGATCTGGCAGATAAGAACGGAACCAGGACTGAGCTGTGCAATTGATGCAGAAAGATTGTTCCAGACAAGAGAGTAGAAGGTTGTGGTATCAAAAGTTACGGCCCTTGTTACGGAGTTACGGAGTTACGGCCCTTGAAAATGGCGGTCACGTTTGAAAGAGCTCTTCCATTGGAATGTTAAGTTCAACAAATATTTCAAGAAAGAAACAGTGACAGCATCTCCTGAATTGCCTAAAGTGGTCCTGAGCAATTCTGCTGCATCTACATTGGTGTGGTAGGGGTAGGAAGTGTGTTTAACCCCAAAAACAGTCAGCTGTGAGCGATCAGTGTGGTGATTTAGGCCTACAAAATGGCGGACTCTAGTTGCAGAAAAGGTTCAATGAGTGAAAAAACGAACTCAGTATCTAGTCAAGGTACTTCTAACAAGTGTGCAACCTGTGATAAATCAATGAACAGAAGAACAGATTGTCTGCAGTGTGAATATTGTGGGAAAATATTTCACAGAGAATGCCAAAATGTGTCTAGTGAGTACTACAACATGATCAAACAGTTTGGCTCAGCAAGTGGTGGTAGTTGTCACTGGTTCTGTGATGTGTGCAATCCTAAAGCTATGGATGTTTTGAAGCTTGTGCAACAAGTCAGAGACAAAAATGTTGAGCTAGAAAATCGACTGGAGTCTGTGGAAAGCAAAGTGGACAACTTGGATAGTGGCTTTGAAGAGAGAGTTGCAACTTCTGTCAGGTCAGTGGTTAGGGAGGAAGTGTATGAAGCTAAGCTCAGAGAGGAAAGAAGGATGAATATTATCATCAAGAATCTGCCTGAGACAAAACCTGACAAGGAGGCTTTTGCTGGTGTGGTGTCTGCACTGGGGCTGGGTCAGGAAGCGGCAGAGGGAATTGGCTTTGAAAGGTTAGGCAGGAAGACAGGGGAGCGATCCAGACCCCTCAAGGTGCAGTGTACTAGTGCCAAGCAGAGGAAGGACATTCTCATGAATAGCAAAAAATTGTTTAGAGCTAAAGAGTACAATACGGTGTATGTCAGTAGGGACTTGACAAAAGCAGAGCAAAGAGAACAGAAGGCTTTGAGAGATGAACTGAAAGAGAAACGCAGTTTGAAAGACGGCAAGAAATACATGATCAGGAGAAATGAAGTGATTATGATAGATGAGAGTAACCATCATAGAGCAAGTGAATCTGAGGATGAGGCGCCATCAGCATCTGAGTTGAATGTGGCCTCTGCATCAAAAAAGGACTAAGTTTTTATCCTGAACCTGCCGCATCTGTACAAAATAATGTATATAATGCATCATCAATTGTTTCTACTTCTTCATCACATTTTTTGCAGTGCACATCAATAAACGCACACAGTGTTGTTAATAAATTTAATGATTTTCACACTTTTGTATTAAGCGAGGGATCAGACATTAGTGCCATTACTGAGTCCTGGCTACATGGAGACATTTCAGACAGTGAAATTCACATCAATGGTTACAAGACATTTAGAAGTGATAGAGTGGGAAGGAGAGGTGGGGGATGCTTGATGTATGTGAGAGATAATTTGCAAGTTAGAGAAGTGAAACTCTGTGAGGAGCAGGACTATACAGAAAGCATCTGGTGTGTCATATATGGGCAGGACAAAGAAGAAACATTGTTTGGTGTAGTGTACAATCCACCCGGTGTTAGTCAGGAAAATGAAGAGAAATTGTTTGCAGTTTTAAAGAGGCAGCAAAGTACAGGCATGTGGTTGTTACGGGAGACTTCAACCGTCCAGGTATTAACTGGGATACGTATGAGTGTGATGGAGCAGGGGAAGGTTTGCTCGATACAGTAAGTGACTGTTTTTGGTTTCAGCATGTGGCTGTAGCTACTAGAAAAGCAAATGTGTTGGACTTGGTGTTCAGCTCTGAAGAAGAGATGGTGCAGGAGGTGGAGATAGGCGATCCTCTAGCCAACAGCGATCACAACATTGTGCACTTCAAAGTGGCCTTTTCGGAGCCTAGAGACAGTAATACCGACAGGAAGAAAGAGATAAGGGATTACAGAAAGGCAAACTGGAAGGTGGTCAGAGAAAACTTAGAAAAGGTGAATTGGGACAATGAATTTGAAGGGAAGAGCTGTAGTCAACAGTGGGACTTGTTTCATCAAACGCTGCAGAAGGTGGTGAGAAGTTTCGTACCGCTGAAGAAAACGAGGTGCACTAGGAAGCCCAAATGGATGAATAGAGAGGCACTCAACAGTGTCAAGAAGAAGAGGAAGAAATGGAAGAAATACAGGCAGAGTGGTAGGCAAGAAGACTTTCTCGCATATAAGTGTCAGAATGACAGTACAAAACTCATCAGAGATAGTAAAAAGAAGTTTGAAGAAAAGCTGGCACAGAATATCAAGCAGGATACAAAGTCTTTTTATGCCTATGCAAGGGACAGGCTGCGCTGCAAGGTCAAAGTTGGTCCTCTGGAAGATAGTGACGGGGAGCTGCACACTGATGATGTGGAACAAGCGGACATCTTGAACAATTTCTTTGCATCAGTTTTCACGGTGGAGGGCAATGGTGACAGACCGGAACCCCAATGTAAGTTTACAGGCTCACCAGAGGAAAGACTGATGCATGTGATTTTTACTGAAGACATAGTCCTCAAGAAGTTGCAAAATCTGAACTCTAACAGTAACAAGGCGCCAGGGGTTGACGAAATTTCACCAGCCGTACTGGTGGGAGCAGCGGAATCCTTAGCATATCCTCTGTCACTGATCTTACAGGCGTCCTTGGACACCGGAGAGGTGCCAGTGGGGTGGAAAGAGGCAAATGTTGTGCCGATATTCAAAAAGGGTGCAAAATGTAAAGCAGGAAATTACAGGCCGGTATCGCTGACTTCTCAGGTTGGGAAAGTCTTTGAAAGTATTTTGCGGGATTTCCTGAGCAGTCACCTTGAGAGGCATCAGCTGGTCCGAGGCAGCCAACACGGCTTCTCAAAAGGAAAGTCCTGTCTGACAAACCTGCTCGTTTTCCTGGAGGACATGACACGCATGCTGGACGAAGGGAAAGATGTAGACGTCATCTACCTTGACTTTGCCAAGGCGTTCGACAAGGTCCCTCACAAGCGGCTCATTGATAAGCTGAAAGCACTCGGTGTGGACGGAAAAGTGCTGCAGTGGATGGAAGAGTGGCTGCGTGGCAGAAAGCAGAGAGTTGTGGTCAACGGACAAGCTTCTCCATGGGTAGATGTGACAAGCGGAGTTCCACAAGGATCCATTTTGGGGCCGACCATGTTCCTGGTGTTCATTAATGACTTGGAGGACGATATGCTGACCAGCGTTCTAAAGTTTGCTGATGACACTAAGATCTACGGCGACGTCTCCGACCCTGCGGGGAGCGACAAACTACAGCATGACCTTAAAGTAGCAGAAATGTGGTCAGAGAAGTGGCTGATGCAGTATAACGTGGACAAGTGCAAGACTCTACATGCAGGCCGTAAAAACACTTGTCATGTTTACATGCTAGGAGGACAAGAACTTGGAGCAGTGGAGGAAGAAAGGGACCTAGGCGTCATCATGCACAGGTCACTGTCGGTCAGTCGCCAGTGCTGCGAGGCAGCAAAACGAGCCAACAGAGCAGTAGGGCAGATCATGCGAACGGTCACAGCCAGAACTAAGGAAGTTATTGTCCCACTCTACAAATCAATTGTACGACCACATCTGGAGTATTGTATCCAAGTATGGCGACCTTACCTCAAAAAAGACATCGCAGAGTTGGAAAAGGTGCAGAGGAGAGCTACGAGATTGATCACAGGGATTGGTCACCTGCCGTACGATGAGACACTAGCTTTTTGCAATTTGCAGAAATTAGAAGAAAGGGGAGACAGGGGAGATCTCATCGAGACATTGTTACGTTGAAACGCGTACGAAAGTATGTCGAAAGCGTGTACGATAGATCTAATCGTTTCGATTTGCAAAGTATTCAATAATGGAGTTTATTTACCTTTGATTTGAGTTTGCATTGTTGTTAGGAGAGGCTTTGTATAACGTTGATAATTTGCTTTGGTCGATATTACTGTAGAAGTTTCTGGATCTGAGTGTTTACTTTCTATAGAAACTTCCCGATACATGTCGAAGCACGAGGTCGTTCCAGAAGGAGAAATAATAATGTATGACGTAAGTCAGTGATGACGATCTTTTATTCGATTGGTGGCAGTGCGTCATTTCTACATTGTTCGAAATTCTTCCGGAAGAGAGAGAGGTTATTTAATCGTGAGCCGAGATTGTTGTAGAGAGAGTAAAGTTGTTGATAGTGATTTGGAAAGTTGCTGTGAAAGTTGTTGAGTTGAATTGAGAATTGTATGCAGTTGTTGATGTGTGCTGAATAAAAGTAGAAAATTTCATACGTCGACTTTGTGACTTGTATGCTGTTTGGACGGGCTGTGTGAATAAACGAATCTGAGTTACACAACTATCAGGAATTCAAGCATCGGGGCTGAATCAGATACTGATAGAAAACACCAACATCAAACAGAGTGTAACATTTTGGGGGTCAAGCCGCGATTCACGCCATAGCCAAGGGTTCAACTGCTACAACAAGCGAGTCAACGTTACGAGAGGCAGTCATCGAGGGTAGCCGCCAACGAGTTGCGTCGAGAGGGGCCAACATACTGGGACTACATCACCTATAGGTTCGGGTTGACTGCAAGGGCGTGTAGTCGCTGAAGAGTTGCTTCGTGAGCGAACAACAGATCGGGACTACGTGGCTGCCGTAAGACTACGTCGAGGGACAGTCTCGGAGCTACATCGCCAGTATTAGAGAGAGCGACGAGCGGACGTCGCGTCTACTTCAGCACAGGAGCGTATACATCAACACCAGCGTGGTGCAGCGTCGCATACGACGAGGACAGCGGGGCCTGCGTCAGCGAAAGCGACTAGTGGCAAGCATCAGCGCTACTGCAGAAAGCGTGCTGTTCTAGAACAGTCTAGAAAGGTACAGCACAGTCAAGAACTTTCCAGAAAAGAACTTTCTAGAAAAGAACTTTCCAGAAGCATCAAGATGGCTGACTTCTGGCAGAGAGGGATTGAATTGAATCTAAAAGGCAAGCAGCTGACGGAGTACGTCAAATCCCAGGAGAGAATACAAGAACGAGAATTAGAAGAGCAGCGTCGCCGTGAAGAAAGAGAATTAGAGGAACAGCGACGGCGCGAAGAAAGAGAACTAGAACAGAAGCGTCTAGAAATTGAACAGCAGCGGCAAGAAAAAGAAGAGCAACGACGCCGAGAAGAAAGAGAGTTCGAGCTGAAGCGTCTTGAAGGTGAGCGTCAGTACCAGCTAGAGTTGGCGCGTATCCAGAACAATCAGCATGCGCCACAAGTCACCAACGACCATACGGCTCCAAAATTGCCAGCTTTCGTCGACGGGAAGGACCAGATCGACAGCTATCTGGCGAGATTCGAAAGGTTCGCCGAAAGCTCCAATTGGCAACCTCGAGACTGGGCGATTCGACTAAGTGCACTTCTGACAGGGCAAGCGCTCGAAGTTTACACCAGACTGTCGAACGATGACGCCAAAAACTACGACGTCTTGAAAGAGGCCCTATTGCAGTGCTATAACTTTACAGAGAAGGGCTACCGTAAACGCTTCCGAGAATGCCGGCCTAAGTCAGACGAGACGCCAAAGCAGTTTGTGGAGCGCCTGTCGTCATATCTACACAAGTGGGTGGAGTTATCAGGCGAAAGGAAGTCTTACGACAGTCTCCATGACCTGATTGTGAAAGAACAATTTCTCAATGCCTGTCACAAGGACCTAGCGACCCACTTAGAAGAACAAAAGCTGCAGACGCTTAAAGATGTGACTGAGGCTGCTGAAAGATATCTCATCGCTCATGGGAAAACCCTGGGGCCACCCAGCGCGACGAAACATTTTCAGAAGACTGGAAACCATGGGAACCAGGTCCAAGGGAGCCAGACGAGCCAGAGACAGACTGACTCCACGCCACCTCCCAGGGAAGGGCATTCAAGAGGCTGTTTCACCTGCAACGCTACAGACCACAGGGCGGCTAACTGTCCTCAAAACAAAAGTAGCGGACAGCGGAGCAGTACGGACAACGCAGCGGCGGGCAACCGACAGAGACGTTTCTCCAATCAACGGCAAACCAGTAGATCTGACCATCAAGTGTGCGCCGGGAGCGTCATTCTTCCGAGTGAGACCGAGCGCACAGCTACCCCTGCGGACGTGCAAGAGTGCATGACTGATGGCCAACTCCTCCTTGCCAACGGGAAATCCATCCCCGTCGTCGCCAGCGCAGCTGTGACCGTACAGAACATGCCTGTTTCCAAGGGACGCGTCGGAAATCATGAAGTGACTGTTTTAAGAGACTCTGGCTGCAGTGGGGTCATCGTCAGAGAAGACCTAATCGCTAAAGAACAGTTCACTGGCGATTCAAAATGGACACTTATGGCCGACAGCAAATGTGTGAGAGCGCCAGTTGCGAAGATTCATGTCAACACCCCTTTCTACATAGGCGAAGTCGAAGCGGTTTGCCTGAAGAAGCCGCTGTATGATTTGATGATCGGGAATATCGACGGCGCGAGACGACCCGACGACCCCGATCCAGAGTGGAGTCCTGCCTCAACTCAACACGTCGAAGTTGTGGAGGAGGATCCATTGCCGTTTCCCGATGGAGACCTTACAGAGCTGCTACGGGACAATGTGGTTACTCCGGCTCAGCCCTGCCGACCAGAGATCGTCGGTGCTGTCACTACCAGGGCCCAGGCCAAGAGAGACAAGACGTCTACGCCACTGAAGGTCGCCGACAACTCTAAAGCTGCCATCGTGGACAGAGAAGCTGAATCCAGGAAGCTGATAGCACTTTAAACAAGTACAGGAACCGCCAAGATCACGTGACCAAACGCAGTGGCACGGTCTATTTTGAGGTGAAGGCCAAGATCCTGTACCGAATCTTCCAGCACCCGAGGGTCAACGGAGGGAAACCACTACGTCAAGTCTTGGTACCGTTACCTCTAAGGCGCCAAGTGATGGAAGTAGCGCATGATTCAATCATGGGAGGTCACCTGGGTATCAAGAAGACGTCAGACAGAATCCAGGCGGTGTTCTACTGGCCAGGACTTCATGCGGACGTCAGCCGTTTCTGCCGATCATGTGACATTTGCCAGAAGACCATACCTCGAGGAAGGGTCCCGAAAGTGCCTATGCAGAGGATGCCTCTGATCGACCGACCTTTCAAGAGGGTGGCCTTAGACTTAATCGGCGAAATAAGACCTCCGAGTGAAGAAGGTCATCGGTGGGTACTGACTTTAGTGGACTATGCGACTCGGTACCCAGAAGCAGTGCCGCTGAAGAAGATTGACACTGAAACTGTAGCAGAGGCACTGGTGGACATGTTCAGTAGACTTGGAGTGCCTGAAGAAATTCTGACAGACCTCGGGACACAGTTCGTCTCTGACTGTATGAAGGAGGTCAACAGACTGCTGAGCATCCGGCATTTAACTACGACACCCTACCATCCGATGTGCAACGGGCTTGTCGAGAAGTTCAATGCTACGCTGAAGTCCACCCTGAAGAAACTGTGCAGCGAGCAGCCCAGACAATGGCATCGCTACATCAACGCCTTACTTTTCGCCTACAGAGAAGTACCGCAGGAGTCCACCGGCTTTTCTCCGTTCGAGCTGCTGTACGGAAGAACCATCCGAGGGCCGATGCACATCCTAAAAGAACTGTGGACGAAAGAAGTAGACACCCCAGAGGTGAAGAACAGCTACCAGTACGTGTTTGAGCTACGGGAGAAACTGGAGCAGACTCTCGAGATAGCCAGAGAAAACCTGAAGAAGTCCCAAGACTGTGGAAAGCACTACTATGACCGTAGGGCTGTGAACAGGAAGTTTAAACCTGGCAACAAAGTGCTGGTGCTGCTACCTACCGATCACAATAAGTTGCTGATGCAGTGGAAAGGCCCGTACGAAGTGGAGACCGTGGTGGGAATCAACGACTACAAGGTGAAGGTCGGCCAGCATTCCAAGATATACCACGCCAACCTCCTTAAGCTGTACGTGGAAAGGCCATCAGAGACTGTGCATGCAGCCACAGCAGCTGTGACCGACGACAGCTTTGACAGCGAAGAACTGTTGGAACTGGGAGACTTCCACAGCAAAGAAGGCATCGATGATGTTAAGCTAGGACCGAGCTTGACGGAAGGTCAAACGTTGGAGCTCGAGGACCTTATGGGCGAGTTTCCCCCTAACTTCAGCGATGTCCCAGGCTCTACGACTTTGGTCGAACATGAAGTCTACACCCAGACCTTGAGGGAGCTGTTCCACCGTCCCGCAGAAGCCAACCTGACCGTGAGACCCAGCGAATGCATTCTGGGAGCTGACAACGTCGACTGCGTCGGACATCCGATGGAAGAAGGAGACAACGGAGGACGCACTGATTCCGGGGAAGCCCACGTGATCATCGTCTTTGACCCTGGGCCGATGACGACCGCAACTGACGAGGGCGTCGATTCCTTGCGAACGAAAGAACATTGACTGTGTGGACGAACTAAGAATATTGGTAATGACAGACTTGAAAATGAAAAACGTTGATTGGATAAATGAACTGTGAACATTGACAATATCCAGATAGACTTGAAGATGGAAACCATTGACTCTGTGTAGATAAGCTGAGCGCAATTACAGTATTCAGAAAGTCTTAAATTAGTTTCAATTGTGGACTTTGTTTGTGCATTACGTTTCAACGTTGTTGAAAGAAATTAGGTAAATTTCTTCTTGAGTGGGGGGTTATGTTACGTTGAAACGCGTACGAAAGTATGTCGAAAGCGTGTACGATAGATCTAATCGTTTCGATTTGCAAAGTATTCAATAATGGAGTTTATTTACCTTTGATTTGAGTTTGCATTGTTGTTAGGAGAGGCTTTGTATAACGTTGATAATTTGCTTTGGTCGATATTACTGTAGAAGTTTCTGGATCTGAGTGTTTACTTTCTATAGAAACTTCCCGATACATGTCGAAGCACGAGGTCGTTCCAGAAGGAGAAATAATAATGTATGACGTAAGTCAGTGATGACGATCTTTTATTCGATTGGTGGCAGTGCGTCATTTCTACATTGTTCGAAATTCTTCCGGAAGAGAGAGAGGTTATTTAATCGTGAGCCGAGATTGTTGTAGAGAGAGTAAAGTTGTTGATAGTGATTTGGAAAGTTGCTGTGAAAGTTGTTGAGTTGAATTGAGAATTGTATGCAGTTGTTGATGTGTGCTGAATAAAAGTAGAAAATTTCATACGTCGACTTTGTGACTTGTATGCTGTTTGGACGGGCTGTGTGAATAAACGAATCTGAGTTACACAACTATCAGGAATTCAAGCATCGGGGCTGAATCAGATACTGATAGAAAACACCAACATCAAACAGAGTGTAACAGACATTCAAGATCATAAAGGGGCTTGAAAAAGTTTCTGCTGACAAATTTTTTACTTCATGCCAGTCATCATTCTACCATAGAGGTCACAGCAACAAACTGTTCAAAGACAGGTCTAGACTGAATCTCAGAAAAAACTTTTTTTCACAAAGAGTTGTGAACCCATGGAATGCACTGAAACAATCAATTGTTGAAGCTGAAACCGTCAACCAGTTCAAAAACCGCCATGATAAAGAGACAGTTAAGGGGGTTAAAATAAGTTCTCAAACTTCCTACCCCGTCGGCCGCGCTCAGTGGCCACTCAGGTAAATTCAGGTAAAAGCAGTAGAGAGATCTAACAGCAGAAGAGCTGAGAATTTGTTGTGATCAAGAGCAGTGAGGTGGTTATTGACAATGGCAACAAGGCAGTTTCAGTCGAGTGGTTCGCACGACAGGCGGACTGATGTATGTTCAAAAGGCTGTTTGCTTCAAGGTGTTCATTGAGCTGATGTAAGAAAACATTTTCCATGATTTTTGACCAGAATGGCAAGTTTCAAACAGGTCTATAATTTGTTAGGTCATTTTGATCCAAGGATGGCTTCTTCAAAAGGGGCTTTACAACAGCTGTTTTCCAAGCTGAGGGAACTGAACCTGAGGAAAGTGACTCATTTATCATATTAATAATGGTGGGGAGAAGGACATCTAGGTTGTCATACACCAGTTTGGTAGGCATGGGGTCAAGTTCACATGTTTTGGGTTGGGAGCCTGAAACAAGTTTGCGAACAGACTCCACTGGCACTGGACTGAAAATGGAAAACTGCAGACCTAAAAGAGTGTTAACATTTGGAAACAATTGTTTGCAAGAGACACAGGCAGTAATCCTGGCACTGTACACAGCTATCTTAGCACTATGAACCAAATCGTTTACATTACGTTTAGCGGTTTCATACAGATCCTTGTGTGTGGTCAGTTTGAACGACAGCCACTGACCCTCAGAGTGACAATGCTCTCGTTTCAATTCCAGGAGCTGAGCGGCAACGTTGGCATACCAAGATGTGCTGAACCCTACGCTGAACATGGGGTGCATGCTTGTCCAGAGTCTGACCAAGGACAAAATTTAGATCCAAAAGGGGCATGGCAGGAGTGACAGCACTCACTAGATCAGACTTCAATGCAGACTTATCAGTCCTATTGATACACCCTACAGCCACAAAGCTGGGAGCTGTCTCTGGTCTGGGCACATTAAGCATGATTAAAGTGGCGGATTGATCTGAAGTCAGATCGTCTCGCTGGCCTGAAAAGGCAACTAACTGGTACTACAGTGGAACCTCCGGTATACGACCGTCCAAAATCTGAGAAAAAACGGTCATATAATAGAGGTGGTCTTATACTGGAAACAAGGCGTGGGGTGGAGGGGAGGGGGGGGTCAGGCTCGGAGGGGTATGTAGTCATAATTTTCTTACTCACCAGCATGTATTCTCTGACAAAGGAAACTGTAAAACATGTTTCATTTTTAGCTTTGTCTTTTATTCACAACTTCAAAAATAGAAAACAGTCGAACCACTGCCAGACGCGTTCATCCAACTTCAAGTCTGTCAGTGCAGAAGCTCTCAGTTTCGATGTTTCCCTTTTCGCCACTTTCTCCACTCTCCCATCGTAGTTTCACAGATTCCTTATCCTTTATGATGAGCTGAATTTGGGTCTTCCCAACGTCTAAACTTCTTGCAATAGACAAACAATTCTCCCCATTTTCACTTCTTTCAATCACTTTCATTCTCTCTGCCAAACTCAAAACGTTCCTCTTGCGCGACGCCATTTTGACAGCCAGTGTAGGCGAGTAATATCCCTTATTTGCGAACCGGAAATAGCAGACAACAGCAGGCGTACACTAACATGAGAGAAAAAACGAAAGGTACAGACAGCAAATTAACTGATATCTCTATTAAATTGCCCTAAGACGGTCGTATAAAGGGCTTAAGACACGGTCGCTGGTCGCATAAACGAGGTTGTCGCATACCAGAGGTCATTTAATATTGGAAGTGAATCCGTCAGAAGTTTTCAGGTCACATAACGGAGGGAGTCGTATACCAGAGAGCCGGATACCGGAAGTTCCACTGTATTTCTAATTATGACTAGGTCAACAGAGTGTTTGCTCTTCAGATGCGTCGACTCTGTGACCCACTGTGTCAAACTGAACATCTCCAGAGTGTCCCAAAACCTGGTAATGGTAGCTGATGTCAACACCTCATAATTACCCATCACCACGAGACCACCAGACAGGTTATTACCAGAATATTGTGCCTCAGGCCGGGCTAACTGATTTCGATCAACAGAACTGTTGAAACTGCTGCAAATCTTTACAATCTTCTCAAGAAAGAAATCCGAAAAAGCATCAGCAAGTTGGTCTGCTTTGAAAACAGCTGGAACTTTACATTTTCGACCTGCAATACTCTAGAAACACTGGCAGCTCATTAAGAAACATCACATCAGTGAACCTATTGCGTTTGCTTGGTGGTGGCCGAAACAAGCACACCATGTTGATTGTCTATTCACAGTAAATGTCATATGCACAACGTCAAAGGATAAATGGGGGAAGGTGAACACAGAGTTGAAGGAACACTTCTGGGCCAGACAGCTACGGACAATAAAGGCAATGCCATCACCACGCTTGGCTCTATCACTGGAGGGATCGGGGGCAGGGGGGAGGGGAGGAAGAGGGGGAAGGGGTGGGGTCGGAGGAAAGAGTACATTGTGTAGTCTGGTGGAGTAATGGCCACACATTTTGCCTGGTCACCGTTCTCACGTAACCATGTCTCTGTCAGCTCCATGATGTTAATGTCATTGTCCACAATAAACTCTTGGATGGCATAACATATGAAATGCTATTGTTAATTTATGACTTGATGAAGGGATAATTAAACCCTTGGCAAAATCATGCAAAAATCAAGTAATATCACTGTAATAATTAACAATACAAAAATGCTATTGTTAATGTGTGATTTGCTGGATCGGAGCAGAGCAGAGGTACAATGTAATATGACAAAAATAAGCAACATTCTTCATGTATAAATCAGCATACTGTTCTTTATCATAACAGTACAATTCATACATGCCACTGTACATGTGCAAGCCTAAGAAGTTCCTTGAACTGATCTGTGTGTACTTCATTTGGCCAAGTGCCTTAAGCAGTTCTCAAGTACTGTTGAGGCACTCTATTAATGCAATCTGGGACATTGTCTGACCTCTTTAAAAATACAGGCCAAATTTGTATGACTGCAGATAAATTAGTTTTATGTCTTACTGATGATAGTTTTATGAGATAAACAGAATTGAGCTCATTGTAACATTAATAAGAGTCTCCCCGCCACTTCCCCAATAACAACAGAAAATCAACGCCTGCTAAATCAATTTAATTAAATTGGGAAAGCAGCTTATCACTCACATCAGTAATATGTCCAAAGAAATTAAATGGTCGTCTTGATCCAGGGATGGGGCAAGCGTCCACGGCGATGAAGGAATAGCGGCCAAATGGAGTGGTGTGCTGGTGATGGTATGATAGTGCATGCAGTTTGCCCATGACAGAAAAGTTTCTGATAAAAAAGGAAACATGTAAAGAGGTAATTAATTTTATATGGTAATACTGTCATTCATAATACCATCAACAAAGAACAATGTTGCATATTTTGTAATAATAATAATCACAAATACACTTTTAAAAGGCAATATCATCATTCTTATGACCAAATAACACATGTAAACACTTTCAGCAATAGCATAAGGTAACACAAAACATGTGCCATAACAGGTGATATAGGTTTGATCCTAATTCCAGCAAACCTTTTAACCTTAACCAACAAAGTACAAGCTGGATCTTGGCTGCAAATGCTTTCAGCTGCTCTCCGAGCTAGAAATGGATCTTAAAAAGAATAATCCAAGGCGATGGCGTGTAAAATGAACAGCCCCTAAGAACAAACCATACAAACCCAATGCAGGCCAAAATTATAGCTGCCACTGTATCATTATCTGATTATGTACATCAAACTCACCTATAAAAATTGTCATCACCGTTCACTTCAGAAACATCAAAGGCATCTGTCGAAAATGCAAACATTCAATTTGTTTCAAAAGCATATCACATTGAGGCAGGTACTAGGTCATCATAGCTAAATAAATTCAGGAACCAATGGAACAGTTTATTACTATCAACAACAACAACGCAAAGAATATTAATTGGTGAAAACAAAAACATGTTGGACACAATACTAAATTTTAAAGATTTATTCGATAGCCTTAATACAAATATTAAAACTGCATGCATTTAGATCCAAAGCAAAGTGTGGATCAGATAGGACCTTCATAAAGGCTTCATGGCCAGTTTCATCCTCAACATACTCCTATTAAATACACTATATGTCAAACAGTGACCAAAGCAATATGGCAAAAACACAGATAAAATGAATGGTTTTATGAAGAAACAATAATGTAATGAAAGTGGCAAATGGTGTCCTGCAGTGTGACCAGTACTCTAAGTACAATATAAGCACAAAATAATGCACTAAAGAAATTTAACAGCATTAAAATGCACACATAAACCAAATAAATCTCTTTTCCACCAAACTGATTACTCTCTGTTGGAAAGAAACATGGCCTCTCAGCTGCTTGAAACAATTCTATACCATATATAAAGTAGACAACAGTATAAACACAGAAATTGTATATAATAATAATACACAATACTAAAACCCACTTTTTCTTCAATCGAACTCAAAGCGCGGCAGTCTGAAGTGGCTGCTATTACCAAAAGTCGAAATTAAAATACTTTTTATTTTTGTCGTTGAAATTTTAGATTGACTGCATCCAAAACCCTTATTGAAGGGAGGGAGGAAACCGGAGTACCTGGAGAAAACCTTTGGGTCCTGAAAAGTCTTGTACCTAAGTCACATAAGTTTGTCCCACACTGGGTTCAAACCCGTTACGTTTGGCATAGGAAAGCAGTTCACTCTCCACTGAGCTATCAAGCCTCCCTATAATATCATCATCATCACTCTTTTTCAATGGTTGGGCTACCAGGCCTCCCTATAATATCATCATCATGACTCTTTTTTCAATGGTTGGGCTATCAGGCCTCCTTATAATATCATCATGACTCTTTTTCAATGGTTGGGCTACCAGGCCTCCCTATAATATCATCATCAAGACATTTTTTTCAATGGTTGGGCTATCAGGCCTCCCAATAATATCATCATGACTCTTTTTCAATGGTTGGGCTACCAGGCCTCCCTATAATATCATCATCATGACTCTTTTTCAATGGTTGGGCTACCAGGCCTCCCTGTAATATCATCATCATGACTCTTTTTCAATGGTTGGGCTACCAGGCCTCCCTATAATATCATCATCATGACTCTTTTTCAATGGTTGGGCTACCAGGCCTCCCTATAATATCATCATCATGACTCTTTTTCAATGGTTGGGCTACCAGGCCTCCCTATAATATCATCATCATGACTCTTTTTCAATGGTTGGGCTACCAGGCCTCCCTATAATATCATCATCATGACTCTTTTTTAATGGTTGGGCTACCAGGCCTCCCTATAATATCATCATCATGACTCTTTTTCAATGGTTGGGCTACCAGGCCTCCCTATATCATCATCATGACTCTTTTTTCAATGGTTGGGCTACAAGGTCTCCCTATAATATCATCATCATGACTCTTTTTCAATGGTTGGGCTATCAGGCCTCCCTATAATATCATCATGACTCTTTTTCAATGATTGGGCTACCAGGCCTCCCTATAATATCATCATCATGACTCTTTTTCAATGGTTGGGCTACCAGGCCTCCCTATAATATCATCATCATGACTCTTTTTTAATGGTTGGGCTACCAGGCCTCCCTATAATATCATCATCATGACTCTTTTTCAATGGTTGGGCTACCAGGCTTCCCTATATCATCATCATGACTCTTTTTTCAATGGTTGGGCTACAAGGTCTCCCTATAATATCATCATCATGACTCTTTTTCAATGGTTGGGCTATCAGGCCTCCCTATAATATCATCATCATCACTCTTTTTCAATGGTTGGGCTACTGCATGGTGAAAAGAGATGAAATTTTTGTTCTTGTGAAACAAGCATTATAAAAAATAAAAAAAAAGATTACAACACACAAAAAAACAACTTAGGTATACCAACATTTATAACTATATAAGAAAAATCCTCAACAACATTATCAACCACTGAAAACATCCCAAGCTACCATGGTTGCCGCGAGTGTCCAGGAATGTAGATGCTGGAACGAGAGATTTGCAGTGTTCAATGGACTGATGATACAACTTCCATTCTTCTGGGAATTGCCCTGACCTCCTGTCATCCAGATCTTTAGCATCTGTTAAATCTCCTGCAGCATAAGAAGAAAGATCAGAGATTGTATTAACAATAATGTTGTTACACTAATGTAGGCATCAAGAGACCTGATAACCCAGTGGTATACTAAACATTTATTATTAAAATGAACTTTAACCCTGGTGCCATTATATTATTTTGATTTAGACACTTTATTGTCCCTTTTTATCGAGAAATTCCAGAACGCCTCCCCTGGGAAAGGCGTAATCCCAGCCTGTGGGGCGCCCAAATCCAACCTACCACAAGTATATCAACTAACAAGTTAGTATCTCGTATTGCCCCAAGTCGACGTGCGGTGGTCCCGTTGCCCTTGGTTTTAGCCACAAGCTGAAACGGGGGTATCCCAAACCTAAAAATAGAATAGAGAATTCTGAGAAATCTGTTCAAGGGAAGTAACTGATAACTAGCTACCTTTGTATTCATGGTCGCCATTTCTCGCGAAGATGTGCTGGTTGAAATTAAACGAAAGTTGGGAGAGTAACTGCATATTTCTGATAGTGAACAAAGGCTTTGCTCAATTATCGAAGTAGAACATGATGGATTTATAGAAACATGCACACATGTATATGTGAGCTCAGTGCAGGCGATCGTGAGTCTCAGTGAACGATTGTTCGCCATTCTGCTCAGATCGTTCGATGTGATGGTTCATTTATCGCTTGAAGCACACTGTATAATGCACATGCAAGGTCTGTTAAAGATATGATAATTTGAGCATATGTTCGATTCCGTACCAATTGGAAGGTGGGGTGGAAAAATTCAATCATGGTGATGATCAATCCTATTTTGCAATGGTGGTTAGGCCTACTTTATTGTGTATGGTCACGGGTACTTACCTTTTGTAGTTTGTGTGCTTTTTGTTCTGTGGGCCTTGAGTGTTTGCCTCGCCGTGGCTCGTTGTACTTTGTTGTGGTCTCGCTCTCTTTTGATTTTTGAAAGCAAATCCAAATTGCATTGTTATCCAGCAGCATGCGAGGTCAAATTAGACGAATTCAGAGCTAACCAATCTTCTTATGACGCCATTTTGCGTGTGTCTCGTGTGCCATGCACCAATCTCGAAGAGTCCTGCTGACGTCATTTCAGAAAAGGATTTCCCTACCCACAGTTCCCCTGGGTTTTGAAGTTTCTAAAAAATTATTTTAGGCCGTCGACGCTCTATGGTGCGCAAAGCATGTAAAGGGAAGCAACCTGTTGTACGCGCACATCGACAGAGACATAGAAGGGAGATACTAACTTGTTAGTTGATATACTTGTGAACCTACCTAATGTTTTTGAAATTTTGCTGATGGAGCAAACTGGAGTATCCGGAGAAAACCCCTGAGACGTTAACCGAGTTTAAAGTATTTGGAGAAACATAACGACAATATCTGGAGAAACATAACATCCAAAGGCGGGATCAAACCAACACCTTTCATTGGTTTCTACCCTGTGAACAAGGCAAGTTGCCCGAGACGTTGCCCGAATTGAAAGTATTTGGAGAAACATAACTATTTGGAGAAACATAACTATTTGGAGAAACATAACTATTTGGAGAAACATAACTATTTGGAGAAACATAACGCCAGAGAGAACACTATTTGGAGAAACACAATGTCCAGAGGCGAGATAGATCCCACACCTGTCAGGAGTCATTGGTTTCTAGCCTATGGACATGGCAAGTTAGTTCCTCCTTACACCGCAAGGCCACAACGCTCGCTATAATGTGGATTAGCAAAAGAGATGGTGCCCTGTTAAATAATTTGTTACTAATGCATAACGGTCTTGAAAACTTCTTCTTCCTGTACTGTCCATCTGTCCTACTTGACAATTACTAACATAATTAGGGGGTATTTTTTAGGACTGCACTGTGGGTTCTTCACTGGAGTAAAAACAAAAAAATACAAAAACAAACCAAAAAAACAAAAACAAGTAGAGAGAGCAACTTGAAAATCAATGTTCAGGGTCTCTTCAATAAACATTGTGATGAGAAAGAGCCCTTCGTTTTAGATAATAGGAGGTCAAAGGGTAAACATTAACTCATTGCTTCTGAGGACTTCTTTATTATTAGTTTGAATTCATTTATAAAGAAAGAAACATATAATTGTAAAAGCAGACATTAATTGCAACATTATGCTTATTCAGTTTAGTGATTCTTCAACCAAGATTGGAGATCTATAATTCTTTTAACCATGATAGTTTGAAAACTGAATGGTAGTGAATGGACGGTCAAGTTTACAAATCAAAGTATTTCATCACGACCTCATGAATGCATACACAGACCAAACAAAAACTGTTCAGAGGTTGTGATAACACTTTCAATACCCATTTTGACACCATCAGTCTGTTACTATGGTTATACAAGCAGTCAACCCAAAAGTTACACTGACCCCAATCTTAGTGTCAGAGGTTTAAATTTAATTTTTTAATTTTAATTTTAACAACTTTATTATTACCAAGGTGAAATTCGGGCACTTTTGTTTTTCGAAAGTACAGCAGCCCCAAGTGAAGCGCTTTACCCAAGGTACATGCTGGGTGTGTTCTTGTCACCGGCACTCACCCGTCTAGGACATGAGCATCATAATCTTTAAACAGACCTGCCTACCCCCCACATTTTTAGGAGTAACGATTTGGGACAAAAAGCGTAACATTTTGAGGGAAAATTGTAAAAGGGTATTCACACCGCGATCAATCTATCGGTCTTTAAATTCATTATATTTCTACACCAAATACTAGCAATCTTGCAACATTTGCAATTATTAAACATTTCCAGGTCAAAGCAACTCTGGTTTATATTTCTGTTCGCATCCTGGAATCATTTTCTTAGCTGCTGGTTTAGCAGTGGCGACATCACAATCGGAATCCTCGTTGCTGATGCTATCAGTATCACGCACACACTTCATTTTAATTACTCTACTCGGCAAGCGTCTGTCTGGGCCAGTGGGGAAATGTTGCAAATTCCCTAGTAAACGTAGAAAAGCTAGTGTTCCAGCAACTGGTGCGATTGTAGCTATAAAAGTTAGCTTGCTCACGATTGGTTATTAAGCTAGGTAATCAATGAAAAGCCGCGGTTGAAAGTACACTGATTGGCTTCTAGCTCTACTAGCCTTTAACAACTGAGCCCTAGTGTGCAAAGGCAATGCGCAGAGAAAATGGCAATTAAAAAATTGGAACGAACGCCAACCAAAAAATCGTAGTTTTTGCGTTCGGAAAATCGTAGTGAAAGTAGGGAAATCGTAAAAATTGTAGTAAGGGCTGAAAATCGTAACAAAATACGGCTAAATCGTAACGGTAGGCAGGTCTGTTTAAAGTCCGTTATGATGGAATGCATGCGACATAGACTAGACCTTGGTTTATATTCTCATCCGACGGAGGTTGCTGAGGGCAAACACCTACACACAGTCAATGCTTGCTAGATCTCTGACACACAGCTAGCATCAAGTTCGCCTGTTATGTGGAAACTACCCTATCGTACATTTCTGTATGTGGGCATACAGGATTTTTAAAATTTGATTTTGTACACTTTATTGTCCCTTTTTATCAAGAAATTTATAGTTGCAGCTTGTGGCATGCCCAAACTCGACCTACCTAATATTAGTTGTGTTTTTGAATTTGCTGGGGGAGCAAACCGAGCACCCGGAGAAAAACCCCCGAGACGCTGCCCGAGTGGAAAGTAAATATAATTCTGAGAAACATAATGCCAGATGCTGGATTGATCCTAATCTGTCAGGCACCATTGGCTTCTGGCCTGTGGACAAAGGCAAGTAAGACCACTCGGCCACAATGCAGTCAAAAGAGCTCATCTATAAGTAAACAATACATGAACACTTTTTTCAAATAAGCTAAAGGAGTAAAGCCCTGATTTTTATTAATTGACAAAAAAATGTCTTTTAATGTTCAAGGTCATCATAGGAGAAGTACAAAAAAATGTATCAGTGATGCACAATTCATAAATTTTACTACACACATTAATATCAACACCTATTCCTATCCTATCCTGTAAATCGACAGTCGTTGGGGCACCACAGATGATCGTTTAACCAGCATACTCTGTCCTCAGCAACCCTCATGGCTTCAATCAGTGTCAAGCCAGTCCATTCTCGAATGTTGTCCTCCCACCTATTTTTCTGTCTCCCCTTTTCTTCTGCATCATTGCACTGTGCTATGCAGGATGGTCTTTGCAAGGCCTGATGCTCTGGTGACGTGGCCATACCATCGGAGTTTCCGTTTCTTCACCACTGTGAGCATGTCATCATGTTGTCCAATGGCTTATGTGATGGTCTTTTGGACTTCGTTGTTGGTGATGTTCCGGGTACAGGCAATGCCCAGAAGTCTTCTGTAGCACCACATCTCCATGCTTTATATTCTTTGTTGTAGGTCTGCTGTGAGGGTCCATGTTTCACAAGTGTATAAGAAGATGAAGATGACAAGGGAGCGCAGCAGCCTTACCTTATCTTACCTTATTATCAGCACCATTACTTATTATTATAACATGCAATATTACCTGTAATAAGTACAAGCTGTGGCTTAACAACTCTTAGATACTCTCTGCAGAAGTCCACCAAGTCAGGCCCCCTGTTCAAGTCACGGAACTTGCTGATGTGTATATCTGAAACCTTTCATTTTAGTGTCACATTATATTAGCAATCAAGGATTTCACAAATAAGCTCTTTGGATGAAATCATTGTGATCAATTTCTCAAAGGATTAATTGATAATGTTTACAATTAATAATAATAATAATAATAATAATAATAATAATAATAATAATAATAATAATAATAATAATAATGATAATCATCATCACCATTGTTGTCGTCATCATCATCATCATTTAGTTTGTAAAGCACACATAGCAGACAATATATATATCTGCTCAAAGTGCATAAAACATCAAGACACAATGCACAAAACAATACAAAACACTACATAATAACAATAATTATGAATGAGATAAAAGATACAAAACACTACATAATAACAATAATTGTGAATGAGATAAAAGATACAGAACCAGTGATTGTCCTAGGGATTTGCAAAACCGGTATGACGTCACAGTAAACAAACCCACTCGAACGCAAACCGGTAGGCCAGTCATGGAAACCGGTATGAGTATGACCCATAGCAAAGCTTAATAATGCGCCACTATTTTATATAAGTAGATGGCGACTCTGTTAATGCACTTTCTGTTTCATTAGAAACATCTTCGTCTTCACATAAACTTCTTTTATCGCCCCTCTCCTCCCTAGCAAAATATTGTTTGCTTCTTCATTATTACTACCTATCTGCCACTGTCACAATACATACTGACGAGCATGAGGGAAGAAAAAATCGAAAAGTGCACGAGTTTAATTTATCCATATTCATGATAGCCTTGCGCCCGCCAATGTTATATCATTCTGTATTAATTACCTCAAAGAATATGGCAAGTCTACTGAACGCATTCGCAGGCCTCTCGTCTACACTCCCTAAACACATAATCAGCATGGCTGGTTGGTTGGCTGGCTGGCTGGCTCTCTCTCTCTCTCTCTCTCTCTCTCTCTCTCTCTCTCTTCATTTCTCTTGTTTTTCTTTCTCTTTTTTTTTTTGAAACCAGTCAAACAAAATAAGAACCGGTGGGCTCTACCGGCTACTGATTTTTCAACTGGTATTTTTATTCTCAAACCGGTAAAATACCGGGAATTTCAGGTTAAATCCATCCCTGCAGAACACTATAGTCTACACTCAGTTAAAAAATACAATAAATGCGATAGATAGTATCTACAGGTGGGGAGTTAGGAGGAACAACGTTAACCGCAGCCTTTCTTATTTTATAGTTTGCAAGAGTTATGTTTCTTGGCTATTACTCTCGCTCTATAATTTTAGTTTTGGTGACAAGAAACTAGTTATTTTTGTTTTTTTAAATATGAAAATATTTGTTGTTATTTAAGAGTAGAAATGGTGTGGTATGTTAATTATAATAACAGTTGTTTTTATGATAGCTTTGTTAACATTTTGTGCACGCTTGAGAGACTTCCATTTCTCCCTCATGGCGATTGTGAAATAATTTGCAGTTTCGTCCCAGTTCACGAAAAGGTTTCGCCTAAGCAGCGGGTTGTTTTGGGGTTTGTTTTGTTGTTTTTTTTGTGGTTTTTTGGTAATTATTTTTCTATGTTGCAAGTTTTGTTAGGAAATTTAGTTTTTAGTTTGTAAATAGTTATTTTTTATTTTGGGGTTTAGGCTTAGTGTTAACTTCATTTGTTTGAATTATTGTGGTATCTTTTAGGAAACAGAAAATAAAGAAAGGAATAGAAATAGAATAGCAACAGAAGTTGTATTTTAGTGGTTTATGGTTATGTTATTAATATTGTTTATTTTAATATAAGACATTCCAGCGTACCACCCCCTTGCCTCTTCTCGACGACATAGAAATAAAAGAAATGTCAATAAAAGTTGTTGAAATTAATATCTTATCCTTTCTTTATGTGGGGTGTCGGATAGCGCAGTTGTTGGAGCACTCGCTACTGTATCGCAAGTTAAGCACCGTCCAGTGCGGTTAGCACTTGGATGGGTGACCGCAATACCGTGAAGCGACAAATAACAACGCCCCCAGTTGACTCAACTGTGACTGAGTACTTACTCTCTTAAGGGTGGGGAAGGACGAAAGTAAAGCAGCGAGGGAGAGAGATGGGCATCACCCTCATTAAGCTGGCCCAAGATAAGTGTGATCTCCAACATAAATGATTTCTTTCTTCTTTTGTTCTATCGAGAGTTGTGTATGTGGTGTCTTTCCTGTCTAAATAAATTTAAAATCTGTATAACTCATCACTTGGTTACATAAAAAAAGAAAATATAATAATAATGAATTAGATAAAAATTAAGATACAGAACAGTACACACAGGTAAAATAAAATACAAACAATTAAAATAAATATGAAGTGTGGCAAATAGCAAGCACTTATGAGCCCACGTGGATGGAGCAGGAAGACAAAAGCAAACAAACATAAAATGCAATTACAATGTTCATCATAAAAATTGCACTATTAACTATGGTGTAGTAATCAATAATCATCATAATAATAATATTAAAATTATTTTGTAACTTTAGCGCGATTCCAAACTAAAAAGTAAAGTAAGTAAGGGCAATAATACTTTGAAATTTCAATCCTTGATTACATCAGCCCTAATGGATTCTTTTCATGTAATTTATCTAAAAAATATCTTTCTGCTTACTTGAACCATCCAGAAGATGTTGTCCGCTCTTTCTCCCATCCTCGCCCATTCTTTCTCTTGTCTGTAGCTGCGAACCGGCACAGTGTGTGAAGATGAATTGGGATCAATAGCATCGCGAAAGGATGCCCAAAATATGGAAGCGAAGGTGACAGTCACCACTACCACCAGAAACGCCTTCATTGTTGCTCTTGTAATTTTTAATTTCATCAGACATTGTTGCTACATGGTCTTTTATAAATAAAAATTCGTCTGCTTTTGTATCTAAAGGGAAATAAGTAAAGCGACTTCCGGGCAAATAACTCACTAGGAAATTGTTGTTGTCAACATGGCGTCGTTGGAGGCTAAATCTACTGTGGAGAATAATGTAACTTTCCTGTTCTCGTCTTTCTGTATTGGTTTAATAGATTTTTTTTAAAAATACAGTTCTCGAATCAAAATTTATTCCTGTTGTTAACAACTCACGTTTTGTATTATTTACATGTATGCCTAAAACTTGGGCCGACTCAGTGAGTCACTTTATTTTTTAGTAAATTTTAGTCATGATTAGGCGAGTCCCGTACATCACTAGTCTAGTCATACCTTCAGGAAGCTATCAAGAATTTATTAGATATGTTATTATTATGTTTGTTTCTGTATAGGCCTAGCGCTTTTCTACCTCAAGGGGCTGGTCTAACTCAAGCAGCCTGAAGGGCCAACTGACATGGCAGTCTTTTAAGGCTTTTACACGTTTTAATTTTAGGGCTATGCACATTCGTTTAACATCCCAGACAACATCATAATAATCCTGGGCGACTGGGATCTGGAGAAGGGACCTAGTGCTAGTATTATGTAACTGGCATTCGCTTGTCTGGGACACTGAGCATCAGGATCTTTAAATTTGTGTGATGGAATGTGTTCCTGCACAGACTAGACCTTGGTTAATAACACATCTGAAGGAGTAAGAGCACTAGCCTGTGATTAAGGTCATGCTATTTTTATGGCACTCCATGATCATCCAGGTCGTCGACCTCGAAACTTCTAACCACTGCCTGTAATGTTATTACTTCACATTCAATACCTCAATTGTTTTGCCATAAGCTTCCACCACTACTGGGCCAATGTGCCGCGTTGTGGTAATGTAAACCATTTTCAAGCACAAATAGAACCCCCAAACTGGTTTTGCCAAATTAACCATGACCATTGCAAACTTTTGAATTATCATTTCAAAATCAGGGACAAGGAGACACGGTGGAAGGAAATTTCACTTCTGTGCAACTTGAGGAAGGTAAGCCAAAGAAGAAGAAAGTTCCTCGCAGAATTCTCCATTTCAGTGATGGTATCTTGGAGGAATATTCTACAGATGATGAAGAGGAGAACGAGCAAAAACCATTGCAACCTCAAGTGGACCCTGTAAGTTGCTAAATTGCATTTGTTTAGTAATTTTTTGTGTGGTAATTATGCTAATTTTTTATTTAGCAACAGTTGGCGTTTCCCATATCTGTGCCAGACCAATTACTATGATGATGTCCACTTGTACCCTGCATGTATCCATGAATCCATCCAAAACAAGGTTATATCACTGTTATGGAAACTTTGTGTAGGATATGACAATATTGTGGTATACATTGTCATTGTTTGTGAATTTCTTGTGCGCTGTCATGTTGACATTTGCTGTAGTAGTACTGTGGCCTTCAGATGAGGTCTAGCCTTTGCGTGCATGCATTCCATCACATAGACTTAGTAGAATCATGACGCTCGCTGAGTCCTAGATGGGTATTTTGCTTACATAAAAACACACAACAAACGTTAGTTCTCTTTTCTCCTCAGTTGTCTAGGATTGCTTAATTGTCTGGCGGGCATTAGGCAATGAGCATTAATAAGAACGTTGGTACCTTGGGTAGCTTGACACCCCCATTGGGGTGCCGGGGGTTTCAGTATAAATAGTATCCCCACTTTCTGGAAATTTAGTGCTTTAAATTCCCACTGTCGCTGTCTTTCTTATTTGCTCTTTCTCATTCCTGCTCTGTTCTATTAATCTGCTATACTATCTTCTTCTTCGCTAGACCAGTCACCTACCTTTTTTCTTGAAAACTCTTCCGGGACAAGAAGTGACTCCTTATTTGTGTACGAGGTCTGTTGGATCAGCTTGGGAATATTGGACGCTTTCTGCCAGGTGGTCACTATAGGGCTTCCTATGATGTTATTATTTAGCAATGTAGGCATTTTATATGTATGTGTTTTGTTGATAATTTATAATGATGTTTGTATTCTACTTTGTTTTTGTAAACGGGGGTTCGATAAATTAGAGTACAGCCTCAGCGTCCCGTGCGTGGGATATCTTTATTGTAAAGTGACTGGCTGGTGGAGAGCTTTCAGTTTTACCACTAGGGTTGTTTCGGCAGATCTTTTATGCAGATCAGGGGTTGTCCGGTCCTGATTTGGCTCAGAAGAGTCTGCTGGACCTAAAGCAATGTAATGTAATGTAGGTAGCTTGACTTGGGTTGGATCCTAGTTCTTGAGCTGGTAAAGTGCTTTATAGGAACAGTTATAAACATAGTATTTGAACAAGCTTTGTAGTTTGTACAGGGGCATTTCTGTCATTTTTCTGAAGTTAACTTTTTTTGTTTCCAGAAAACATTGAAATGGCTGCCATGGATGTGGTACTATACCTCAACAGCCGCATACAAGGCTTATTTGGGTAAGCTTATGTTTTGCAACAACTGCAAAGTTAATTTTGTTTTGAATTAAAAATGTTATTTACTATTCACATTATAATAAAGTTTATTGCAAAGTTTTGTACATTACTATGCATGGACAGACGTTTTCTGTTTCAGCTGCTGATTTTTGTGGAGAAAAGCTGGCCTGGTTCTTCGGCATCACCACCCCGAAGTACCAAAGTGCAATAGATGAATACTACAGAAGAAAAGCAGAGGTTAGTTAAAATGATCTGCAAAACCATGTTTGTTCTGATTGAAGTTATTCGCTTGCCCATAAATGCTTTTTTTTTTCGTTAGCCTTTAGCGCGCTACCGGCAGTATATATTGCCAAGCCCTCTTTCTCTCCTCATTCACTACCAGCGGCATATGTCGCCCTTAGATACCTACAATAAACTCTCTCTTTTGCAAACATGGTTACCCACCTATGGGCATCCTCACAACTTCACTTCCTGTTTGAAAAAGGCGGATGAGGATGTTTCTAGAAATCATTATAGCTTCAGATTCTGAAGAAGAGTTCTTAGGCTTTGATCAAGACGAACTTGGACCTAGAGAGAATGCACCAGTAATGTGGAGTTAGATGATGTTGAAATGAGCGATGGTTGTTCTGCTTCTCCAATGATAAAGAGGTAACCGATGCATGTGACCACGAATGGCTACAAGATTTGTTTCTTCAATTAATTTTTTCCAACAAAATATATTTGACATTAAACCAATATGATTATAGGAAATGATACACAAAACATTCATCCACCCACACACACAATTTCATGAAGATAGGACTTCATTTGGCTGAGTAATAGGGCATCAAGTTATCTCATGCATATGTACTCTCAATGATTGCAGGAGGAGAAAGAGAGGGAGGAAGAGCTTGGAAGACTGTCCATGGCTCCTTCCATGAACACCATCGACACACAGCTCAGCGAATCCTCCATCGACGTTAGAATTATAAATCAGGATGTCATGTCCGGAGAAACTGTGGAGAAATACTGAAATCCTCGTGATAAGCAAAACTGATTGCAAACGTCGTGTAAAAACAGGGCTTGTAATGGTCTGGTCTTAAAACAGGAAATTGGCAGGGGTCCAGGGGCTGCCCATACACTGATAGAGAGTGCAAGGGAATGACACCACCCTCTCCCCACCCTTCTCCCTCGGCAAATATGAATTGTTGCATTTTAATCGTGCATTTTTGGTTATCAAAAAAACGTAACATAGTGAAGGAAAGACTTGCTTGCTTACACACAGCTGAATTCTTGAAGTAGCCTGTCTTTATCGATGCATAGCTTAGAGTTACTATTCGCGAACAAAGTCCAACTATTAATGTAAGTTTAAACACACGCTGGTTCCCAGCTGACATATTCACCAATGAAATCCAAATTTAGTTTTAAAATATTTTCATACATTCTCATGCACAGCCCAAATCTTCAAACTGTTTTCAATGGCAATGGTTTAGTTGGTATGTTTGAAGAATTTGGAAAGATTGGTTTGATAGTGACTACAGTTTCCCCAAATAGGTTTTTGAGGTGCTTTACCAACACTGACTGAAGGTTGAAAGAAGCACACTGGCTTCACGGATTGTGCATCAGCAACACTAGATGAAGGTTGAGTGCTGCACACTTGTTTAACAGTTGCATGAGACTGCTTAGCTTTGTTTAGCTCCTGACAGCAAGTTCTCCTTAGCTCGTATTTGATTTTTGACTGGCAGACTGTACAAAAGGCAGTTCCATTTCTTAGATCTTCCTCAAATGTTATCCTAGTCGTTCATCACCCACTTCTTTTTCCATCCCTTCCCACATCCTTGCGTTTTCCAAGCCTTTGTCATCAACTGCCTCGCCACGCTGAACAATGTGTTGCATCCATTTTACTGGCTACAATTCAGCAATGCGCATGTGCAGTTCCTTGTTTCCATTTGACTTGTCATTGGAGGAAAATCATTGTCAAACATTTTTGTTCCGTGGAAAAACATACTGGTCTCTGCTAAAATATTTTTTTCCAATACCAGAAATTCCACTGAACAAGCAGAAAATTACAAGCCCTGTAAAACGTTCAAGTTACACTGACCCTAGAATCTTGGTAAGAAGTAAGTCATGTTGACTTGTAAAAAGGCAATATGTCAGAATGCTAATGATGCTGGCTAATTGTGAAATGTTGTTGTTGTATCAAATTTTATTCATCAGATTAACATAAGTTGTACTGATATACCAGCTAATTGTGAAAGGTCAAGGTGAAAGGTAAACCTAAGTACAGCATGGTCAGTTGGCTTTGTGTAGGTGTCACATCTTTGCTTTTTTCGTGTGATTTATTTACTTATTTATTTTTCTTTCTCTATGAACCATTTCTACTAAGATGCAGCATTGTTCATGTGAGGCAGCATGCTCAGTGCACACAGGGAAAAGATAATTTGCGTGTGCCTGTGTTTGAGGCGCTTTGAGCAGACTGTTGTTTGGTAATGCGCTTTATAAACAAGTTATTATTATTATTATTTAAGTTTCAGTGTTTTGCTTTGTGTTTTTGGTTTGAAAATGTAGAACTTTAGTTTTTGATTTACGTTATTCTGATTGTCTTATGCATGGATTTATTTTAACGAGAGTGCTTTTGGGCATGACACTTTTTTTCATGATCATTTCATTCGATGAACGTTTGTAAATATGATCTCTTTACTGGTTTATTGTTAATATTGTGTATCTTTATTGATAATATTAAATAATATGTGCTGTTTGTGAGAATTTGTGTTGTAATGATGCATTCATTAGCTGTGCATTTTGGTATTTTGTTTACAACATGCAACTTTTGAAAGAGTTCTATACCATCAACAGGGGTGCTGAAAAACATTTGCCAAATGATAGTAAAAAATATTGAGGAGGACCTATAATGTGCGGTCGACCAGCGACCGGTTTTCTAACGCATCTCTCCCTTTTCTTGTCATAGCTGGTGATATATTTGTCAAGTTTCGGTGAATGCTGCATCACGTGCAGACAAATTTCAGTTTCACTTTATGTGACAGTAGTTAATGATCCAGTGTGAATAGATCTCTTTGCAGCTATATTGCTGCTACTAAATTTATACAGTACAGGCAGTCAGCCCAAAAAATACCCTGACCCAAGTCTCGGTGTCAAGAGGTTGTTGATCGCGTTTTGAGTGGAAACAGGCCTGTTCTAGCAGACTACTGACTCACAAGTCCATTTGACAAGTTCTGTCTTTCAGCACCCCTGATGAACAAAGCATTGTGAATTACTTTTCAATTTTCGAATTATGGTGGGAACGCTGTTGTGCACATGTTTGTACTTCTCAACAAGAACTGTGATAAATGCCATTGTCCGTTTGACTTGTGAATACTGTGAAACTTTCTTGTAAATATACGTGTTCTCGCTGTTGCAGTTATTCTTCTGTCCTCTCCTGGCTTAAAATAGTTCTGAGGTAGCTTTCTTTGAAACGAACAGGTCCATAATTATTTGACCAAGAAGTTAAAACTAGGTTACAATTAGTAATCAGCTTAGGTCAATAACACGAATTCTGGTTTCTTTTTTGTCAGTGGAATAACTACAAAGCTAGAAGATTTAGGGAACATTTTGTATTGTGACTGCAATTATCTTGTAATTGGTCAAATAGAAAGTTCCGTGATCAAGACACTCTAAAGCCTGAATGACATGTATCCACAACCATTGAAATCTTTTCAGTTTGTACACAATGGGATGATTGGTGCTGAACAAAGCTTTCAGTGCTATGGAAAAGTGTTGGAAGAGGCATACATGTCAAGCTCTTGGAGCTTCTGACCATAATTTTTGCCCCAAGAGACCATAATTTTCTATCGAAAACCATAAAAAATGCGTAAAACTGTAAACACGCACATACAAATAATTACAAAAAAACCACAATAATAATAATGTTAGCAAACACATGCAAATCCACCTGCATTTTTTAAAATAACAAACACTGTACCATACAAACAAGCAACTTAAGATTTAAAAAAAAAAAAAAAACTTTCATACTGTGCTTTATTGTTTACTTACTGTGCTTTATCTATTGCAGAAAATAAAAAAACACTCCTCCTCCCCCACCCCCCCCCCCCCTCAAAAAACACCAAACAAACAAAAAAACAAAAACAATCCAAATTACTTAATAGAAAAAAAGAAATACACTGCGTTGCACACAATTATGTCACTGGTGATCTTTGTTATAGTCATCAGTGCATTACTTCCCCTTCTCCAGCATTGTGACACTGGAGCTGAATGAACGGAAACCTTTCCTCCAAGACGGAAACAGTGTATAGAAATGCTATGGGCATGCGCAAGGCCCGTACTTCCTCCGAGATCACGATCGCGAGCGAGCGTGACTCAGAATTGTTCTCTAGGCTGTATTTCGGATTAAAATAAAATAAAAATTTCGGATTTAAAAAAAAAAGGGGTCGGGGAAAAGAAAAAATACGTAAGTTTTATCTTACGCCGTAAAAAGAAAAAAAAAATTGAAAATACGTAAGAATTACGGAAAAAACGTAAGACTTGACAAGTATGAAGAGGGATGTAGACTGCTCATCTATATTCGCAGACAACTTAGACATGTCAAGAAAGAAGTGGCTTGTTCACTGGCCATCTTTGCAAAAGCGATGATGTAAATCAGCCGTTAGATGTAGATATGGCAAAGTATGAAACGTATATTATTATTTTCTTTTTCCGCATGTAGCTTGCAAATGACTTAGAAGTTTTGTTTCTCTCATGTTCTTCATTAGAATCTCTGCTATACTACTACTATGAACAGTTCTTGCCTAAAATGTACTTAAAGGGTTTGTGCAATTGAAGACTAGGAGCAAACAAAATCACACTAACTATTTCTACATGGGCACCTCAGGCGGCTTGAGTTAGATTCTGCATCGAACTGGGCTTTGAGCAGCAGTGGTTCTGAACCTTAAAATAAAATTAAAATAAAAATCAATAAGACTAATATTGGTCTTTATAATGGAAGTGATAAAAATGAAATTGATAATTCACTTTGAAAAATACAGTGGATAAAGAAAAGTAAGTGGTACAATCACATTTGATTTAATATTTGGTTATAAATAATTGAGAAAGAAAACCTTGAAGTCAATTTACTTATTATTTTCCCTGTTTGACAATGTTTTGTAGTATGTACATTGGAGTATTTATATAATTGTTTTGTTTAGTTTTTAGAACAGATTTTAAAGATACACAACTTAACTTTGAAAACTCAGTTGTATTTCCCAAGTACAATATTGACATCTAATCATACACCCATGTTATGTAATGCAGACCTGCCTACCTCAGATTTTCAGTTTCAGTATTCTGACTGGCAAAATGTGGTATTCTGGGACCAAAATTTGTATTTTCCCTCTCGGCGAATCGACGCATTCACAAGTAGGGAATGTAACAATTGTAAATGTAACTTAGTAAAGATAAAGAAGAAGTTATTACTGCATTAAAAAAACAACTCAAACTGATTTCTTAAATACACTGTTCCTCGATTTATTTATTTATTGACTACAGAACAAGCGCAAAACTGTCATTGCTAGAGAGCAAAAATTCAGTTGATAAAAACTTAAATTGGAATTGGAAACAAATAAATAATGTATCTATAGTGAAGGACTAAGTAATTTATATGATGTGCAAAAATGTCAACATTATTTTCCTTCAGCTGCTGGCTATAGCAGCTCTTGAGCCTGTCTGGTTCTTTGCTACAAAATAAATTATTTAGCAATAAACTGCACCATTCATACTTCAGCATCTGTGACTTGCCGAGTGAATTCTTTTTTGCTATCCTCTGAGCTGATCTGCTCTTTGAATAAAGCTGTAAAGTTTTGTGTCTTTGTCAGATTCTTCCACTGACGTTCGGCTGTTTTGTGATTTTGTCCGCAACATGCCTCTCACAATCACTACGTCTACCGTGATCACAACTAAAATCTCTGACAAACGCCAAGCAGTGGACGAATGTCGGCCCCTTCTTAGACTGCACAAGAAACTGCCACTCATCAGTGTACGAAGACAAGAATGTCTGCTGTCGTTTAGGCTTTTTCTCCTTTGAAACCGACGTTTCAATTCAATTCAATTCAAACAACTTTATTTATCCAGATTTGGCAATTACAATGGGGGTATGAGTGCTCTCTAATTATTTTTTTTTAAATCACAACAATATCTTATATACATGAGGATGTCTACAAACAATAACAACTTGCACAAAACAACTTGCACAAAACACAGCGGCAGCATGACACCATCCGCACATACACACTGCCCATTCACACACATACATCAAGTTCATAGACATTTACCCAACACAGGCATACATCACCAGAAGCACTCACCACAGACACAGGCATAAAAATAACGTTGACGCTTCATCCAATTCATCATCAGTTTCATGGGCTCTTATTATTTTTCTTTTCTTGGCACCCGTGGCAGACATGGTTGAACTTAATGTAGTAATCTCTGACAATGAAAAGTTTCAATTGTTTCTGACTTAAGTATGGCGCGCAGTATGGCGCCGTGTGAAATGTCTTAAAACCCAAAACAAATGTCTTATTACAAAACAAAACCAAAAACTAAAAAAAAAAACTATTTAAAAAAAAGTGTCAAAATTCGTATTTTTTAAGGCCTTTGCGTATTTTTGTATTCTAGGTCTCAAATCCGTAAAATACGGAAAAATCCGTAACGGTAGGCAGGTCTGGTAATGTTATGCTAGCAAAGTTATGATTCCATAAGTGGGAGATAAAGTTGATTTTTTTAAACCTGTGTAATATTGTATGACTTTTAATATCATATATGGTGTTTTTTTGCATATGTAAATTTATTTGGTACACTTAAATCATTCTGTTTTTCACAATAAATTCTAATAACAAGTTGTTTCAATTCCATGTATAATTTTATTTGGAACACCCGTTGAGCATTAAGCACAAAGAACATGCATATTTTTTCTTCACTCTTACAGATATACACTCTCAAAATTCTTTGCTCGACTCATGATTGGAAAATTCTTCCTCAATTCACAGCTACACAGAATGCAATTAGATTCATGCCCAAAATATTCTTCTCGATGTTTCACAAGAAAGCTTTACAAAAGAAAAAAATAAAAACATGACAAAGCACTTGTCGAACAAACAAGTATTCAACATCTGGGATCAATCAAAATATATCGTATATCCATATTACTGAACAACATTAATCATTTTAAATAACATATAAGAAAACTTGGCTTCAGAGAAAAGTCTCTAAACTGTACTTTATCCATGACTTACAAATAGTTTTCCTGCGAGTTTCCATTGGTTTTCCTGGTATTACCCCTTTCATCATACTTTTTCTCACCTGGTGTCTTGTCTTGCAAAGCAACAATCCACATTTTTCTTTTTGAGAAATAAAGAATGCATTGACTTGACTTGACTTGATGGTGCAATGGAAGGACTGGATGAACACAAGTTCAATGTCTATACCCACCATTGCCATTACGGCAGACGGGGTTAACCATCCCAGGGAAGAGGAGCGAGGGACCAAAATCAACACTGACCCACCACAGCAGCCATACTGCCAAGGACTGAACAATGGTCACTTTCACCTTGTCCACCACAGGATTGAAACGTGGGTCAGCGATGTGCCAGGCCAACGCTCCACTACTGAGCTACAGAGGTGGGTTATTGTATTAGCATATGGTTGCATTTGTTATTATATAGTTGTTACCATTGAGACGCTCACGATAGATTTGATCATATTCAGAGGTGCCACCCCCCTAATCTTGTCAGTATTTCCGGACCCGTTTGTCAGTATTTTTTAACACTTTGTTACGTTGAAACGCGAACGATAGTATGTCTGAAACGCACACGATAGATCCGATTGTTTTGTTTTGCAAAATATGCAATAATAGAGTGTATTTACCTCTGATTTGAGTTCGCGTTGTTGTTAGAAGAAGCTTTATATAACGTTGGTAATTTTAGTTGGTCGATATTATTGGAGAATTCTCTAGATTTGCTTGTTTACTATCAATCGAAGCTTCGCGTTAGTTGTAGATATTTGAAAACATTCTTGGACCGAATAGAATGTTGTATGACGTAAGACAGTGATGACGAAATTTAGTTTGATTGGTTGTAAAGCGTCATCGGGAACATTCTGACATTATCTCGAGTTGAGAGAAAAACTATGTATTCGGTGCTCTGTGTAAAGTAAGAGAAGAAAAGTGAAAAAGCGATTGTATGCAGTTGTTGATGTACGCAGCATAAAATTTGAAAACTTCATACGACGACTCCTACCTTGATGATTGAACGGTTTGCATGGATAAACAAATCCGAGTTACACTTATCAGTATTTCAGCATTGGGGCTGAATCAACTACTGATAGAAAAACACCAAACGAGTGTAACACACTTGTCAGGGTTTTTTTTGTTTTTTTTTTTCGCAAAACCCAGCCTATGACACTATAAAGTAACGACAGGCTTCCCTATGAAACAGCAGGCTATTTTCAGTCCTCTAAAATCACGAAGAAAAAAATCAGCTTGTTGAACACCATACTTGTTTTACTCTAAAATCACCATGAAAATCAGCTTGTTGAACACAGCGACGTTCAGTGAGTGCAGGAGTACTATTATGAGACCAGAAACCGGTACAAAAGCACCGCTGGCAAAGATAAACGATCGGCAACTTCTCCGTATTTTTATAAAAGCTACCGTATTTCCGTATTTAATTCACTTCGCGGAATTAAATACGGTCAATTCGTACTGGTTGTCACCTCTGCATATTGTTTTGCAAAGTATGCAATGATACTTGATAGCGCGTATTTACCTTTGATTTGTTTTTGCGCTGTTGCTAGAAGCTTGTTGATAATTTTCGTGGATCAATGTTGAGAATTTTCTGGAATTATTTGTTTATTATCGACTAAAACTTCCAGAAACTACAGGTAAGAGCTGGTTGTATCATGTAGATTCGTAAACATTATGTGACGTAAGACAGTGCATAGTTCCAGTGACGACTTTTATTTTGATTGGGTGTTATTGCGTCATGCTGGAATGTTCTAATTTTTTCTCGATTGCCGAGAGGCTATATTAGTAATGGAAAGTAACGGAAAGTGATCTTGTATGCAGTTGTTGATGTCTGCTGAATAAAGTTGGAAAACTTTATAAGACGACTCCTGCCTCGTTGCTGAGTGAACAGGTTGTGTGGATAAAGGAATTCGAGTTAGACTTATCAAGATTCAATCATCAACCACTGATCAATAGCCGTATAACAATAGTCAAAGTTTTAATACAGAGACATACTCTTGATTGTGGATGTAAAACACTATTACCGTGTTTAGTTGACAATTTCTTGCATGTGTGCAAAAGCAAACGTGCAACTCTGGTTTATACAATACAACGTTATTAAACATTATATACACGTATATAAAAGTATATATGTAAAAGTAGAAAATAAAACCCATATAAACATATCACATTCTGCTCACGATGTGCTCTAAGATACCTTGTCTGATAAGATGCTCACACTCGGATCGTAATAGAAAATGCTGCAAACAAAACAAGAATAAACTTCACCATATCTTGGTAAAAGTGAACAACGACTGATTATGTTTCAAGAACAGCAGATAAAACATGTTGGAATTGTAATTTACAATCCAATCTAATATTTTCTTCACAAACAAATGTCCACTTGCAAGTTATATAGCTCATCGCATCAAGCTAAGACATGCTCAGGGCCAATCACCTCTGAACTATTAATAATATGACTCCTTTAACACAATTTTATTTTTGCTTAAACATTGAGCTGATTTTTATTTCTTCACACGATTTCTTACCTGACTACTTTTCTTCAGAACGATGATGTCCCCATCTTGTGTTTCGAATTCCCCGTGATCAGCCAAGCATCTCACCTGTAATATACATATTTATTTATTTATGATTACTAACTTAAGCAAAACAAGTATTTGATTGTTACCTTTTCATTATAAATCCCCAAACAAACTGCCAAAAACTGGCAAATGTAACTTACAGGAGAAACACGGACACTTAAAAAGCTGTGAGGCTTATAAAGTCCCTCTGAACTGAACTAATAAAATCTGCTCCCAGTCCCAAATTCTCAAAACTGTATTGGAACACATGCACATTTCTGTAAAACACAAACAAAACTCAGCTGCATAACTTATAAGTCGTCACCCCAGCCTATAAACATAGTGTAGTAAAACTAAAACTAAACACTGCTCATTTGTACAGACAAAATGACACAGAAAAATTTTCCATCTGTGCCAGAAAAAAAGAAGGGAGGCAAGGTGCAAGGAGGCAGAAGAAGAGGGAGAGAGAAAAAGAGGTGGGAGGACAACATTCGAGAATAGCCTGGCTTGACACTGAGCGAAGCAATGAGGGTTGCTGAGGACAGAGAAAGATGGAGTACATTGGTTAAACGAACATCTGTGGTTCCCCAATGACTTTTGAGTTACGGGATAGGATAGGCGAGGCCAGAAAAAAATCTAAACGACAAATAATAATAATAACAGACATGCCTACCCTCAATTTGAAGTTTCCATATTAGCTTTTTCAAATTTCAGTATTACTATTACGATTTCCGTATTTACTTTTACTACCTATTGTTTTTGCACTCATCCTTTTTCATATTATGCGAAGAATCCAGTGATAGATTAATTTGCTGCCACAATGTTCTTTTTCTTCTCCAAAGCCTCGTAATTCTTCATATACTGTGGGCCTTCCGCATGCCGCTTGATGTCGTTCATATCACCGGCGGAGATGCCAAACTGGTTGGCACAAATCGTACTTTTGAGTCAGTGCTGCCGCGAATAACCAAAGGACACTTTTCCGAATACGAGGCAAGAAATGTCTGCCCCTTGCGCGTTTTTTTTGAAGATTCAGATTCACTATCACTTTGCTTATCCATTCGTTTGAACGCCATGTTTTAAATTCTGTCTCACGAGCACCGATCTTTACTGCGACTGTGCAAAAACAGGTTCGGCAAACTTCGGTGCCTCTACCGGAAACTTCGATGTCACAGGTCTCCACTGCGACTGCGCATTGCGGCATTAAACCTTCGGAAAAAGGTCATGCGGTGCATTACCACAGGCCAACGATTCAAATTTTGTTTCTTTATCATTTTTTAAAATTTCCGTACCGTAAAACAAATATCCGTATTTTTTGTAGCGCTTGCCGAGTTTTTCAAATTTCCGGAAAAAATACGGAAATTCCGTACGGGTAGGCATGTCTGTAATAATAATAATAATAAATTGCATTTATACAACGCATTTTTCATTAGAATAACAACTCAATGTGCTTACACACATCATTCGTACACATCATCACAACATTCGCACTACATCATGTGCAGCATCATTGAGAAAGTATTATTACTGTTCATACTATTTACACAGAAAACGCCTTGCTGAACAAGTGCGTTTTTAAGCAGCTCTTAAAGGAAACAAGGTCTGTACAATGTCTTAAACCGGCAGGCATCGCATTCCAAACATTGGGTGCTTGAAAACTAAAAGACCGGTCGCCAACTGTCTTAAGCAGACGCTTGGGCGTTTTCAACAGTTTTTTATCTGATGAGCGCAAAGAACGAGTTGTAGTGTAGGTAGTGAGTACCTCAGACAGATATGGTGGAAGTGACTGGTGGAAGTGACGGAAAGCTAGGACAGCAATTTTGTATTCAATGCGGAAATTGACAGGGAGCCAGTGGAGCTGCATTAAGAGAGGCGTGACATGATCACGTTTCCGTTTTTTAAGCACAAGCCGAGCAGCACAGTTCTGTACATGCTGCAGTCGGCTAACTTCATCAATGGGGAGACAAGCTAGAACTGAATTACAATAATCAAGTCTGGATGTCACAAAAGCGCTGACCAAAGAAACTGCCTCAAGGACGCAATACGCCGAAGCTCATGAAAGGACACACGACAGATGGTACTGATGTGGTCATGCATGGACAAATAACTATCTAGCTTGACACCCAAATAACGAACAATATTACTAAATGGGATGGTGCTGCCGCCGATGTTTGCAGAATCGCTGCCGACCAGTTTAAGACGGGAAGATGAGCCTACAGGTATACCTCGGTCTTGTCAGGGTTAAGCATCAACCTGTTGCTATTCATCCAAGCCTGGACACTGTCAATACATGTTTCTACTTCAGACACAACAGAAGGGAAGTCATCTGCCAGACCACTCTTTGACAGTTCTGTATCATCTGCGTATTTGTGGAACATGCAGTTGCAGGCTGTGATTACATTAGATAGTGGTTGGGAGTACACCAAAAACAAAACAGGACCGAGCACAGAACCTTGGTGGACTTCGCATAACAGGGGACTAGGAGTAGAGGTATTGCAATCAATGACAACAGACTGGTAACGATCAGTGAGGTATCAGTGAGAAATACTAATCCATTTCTTGTTAACTTGCAAGTGTCACTGTGTGTGAATGCATTTGAGTGCTTGGAAGTTATACCAGACTATTAAATTTGAAATTTGAACTGTAATATATTTTAAAAAAACCTAGCTAGCTAACTAGTTGGAGTGTACCTCAATGTAAAGCGTCTTGGGTGGTTTGATGTCTTGTGTCAGATCCAGGCCTCCTGTTTCTCCTATGGAACGCATGTAGTTTGCAAGAATTCTGTTGTAGTTGTTGAACCACTGAACCTGCAGGCAAACAAGTGAAGTCAACAATTCATTATTCCACATAAAAAGAGGAAAACTCTGTTTGCCAACTCGTGACTGTACAGGGATGGCTTCCAAACAAAGACATTAACTTATTAAGAAATAAATGGAGAAAAAAACACACACTATTTTTCTATCTCAACAATAGTGTAATTTCCTATCTCGTTTCATTATGCATCTGCTATTCCAGCCAAGCTGTCTTTATACAGGGACTGAGCTTACACGTTGACTATGGTCAATTCATACTACTATCAAAAACAATGAAAGTGTTACAATCTCCTATCCTACATGTCCATGGAAATAAGTGCAGAGAATACAAAAATGATGACCAACAACACCATTGGCATCAACTTGAACATCAAAGTCCAAAGCCAATCCCTCAACACAGTACATCACTTCAAATATTTAGGAGCCATTGTATCAGACAATGGGCCCCGACAGGAAGTCTTCTCCAGGATCGCACAAACAACTGCTGTCCTGACAAGGTTGAAGCCCATTTGGAAAGACAGGACCATCAATCTGCAATCAAAGGTAAGGCTGCATCTCCATCTTCCTATACGCTTGCAAAACATTGACCCTCACGGCAGATCTACAACAAAGAATACAAAGCATGAAGATGAGGTGCTACAGAAGACTTCTGGGCATTTTCTATACCCAACACATCACCAACAGTCCGACAGACCATCACCCAAGCCATTGGACAACACGATGACCTGCTCACAGTGGTGAAGAAACGGAAACTCCGATGGTATGGCCACGTCACCAAACCTTGCGAAGACCATCCTGCAAGGCACAATCAGGGATGGGAATTGCCAAAAGTTGATGGGGCTTACTGCAACTGCAAGCCGGGGTCCAGGGGCCGCTTAGGCCCCGGTGGGGTCAAGGGGCAAAGCCCTTTTAGGGGGTCCAGGGGGGCAAAGCCCCCCGGAAGAAAATTCATTTTATCAAAATTAACTCAATTTTGTAGCCTCTTTTAAGAGCTAGAAAAGAAAAAGATGATGCAAGGTGTTTAATTATTTAATCAGTTTCTTGTTCCTTCTTACCTCTTTAAAGCTTTTCTCTGTAAGTCCTACTTATCTCCCACCATTTCTTTTTGATTGGTACTTTGTCACATTATGCACACCGTTCCAATTGTTCAAACAATGTGATTAAATGTATTTTTACTCTAATTTGATTTTACTGTAAAGACATACCACATGGAGATACAGACATAATATATGGACGAGTCTTGTATTAGCATTGCTTTAAACCTACTATTTCACAAAGACATTTGCAGCTGAAGCATTACATAGTTGTAACCAAATATTTCACTGTATAGTTTTCTTACTATTAATATTATAATATAAAATACAAATAGTCAAGTTCTTTAACAGTTTATAAACCAGTTTATCTTCTTTTGGAATTTTTTAATTTTAGATGTTGAAATGAAAAAAAAATTATAACTTTGAAAAGAAAGAACTAATATTGATTGCTTCTTTATCTTTTTTACTAATAACACCTCATTTCCTTCATCTTCTTTTCTGGTGTCAGACTCAATTCTTTTCTCACTGACTGTTACTATCTCATTCCCCCCCCCACCCCCCCCCCCCCCCCTCTACCGCTGTTTCTTGTGTTGTGACTGGATGTTTTTCTGTCACATCTTCTGTGCTTCTTGTCGCATCTTCTCTGCTTCTTGTGACTGGATGTTTTTCTGACACTGGATGTTTTTCTGTCACATCTTCTCTGCTTCTTTTTCTGCTGCTTAACAGCTGTTGGTTTTCTGTGGCTTTAGGGAGAGACGACTGCACTCCTAGTGCAAGATTGACTTCTTCTCTTGTTGCCTTTAAAGAAGACTTTCTTGCTTCATTCTTTTTCCAAGCTGAATTCATGGAAACAACAAGTTTTTTGTCAACCGGATCTTTGATTGGGTCTTTCTTAGCGAAATATTGTACGGCTGACTTCTGTCTGGTAGAAAGTGCACATTTTACAGTCTGCATTGCTTCATACGTGGCAAGATCCATCTGTGCCTTTCCTTCATCCAAAACATTGGCCATGATGCTGAATGAACTCTCCACTATGGGGCCATGAAAGCAGCTCAAAAGTGCCTTTGCTGCAGCACAAAGGGTTGGGTATTTTTCTGTGCTGATGCTGGCCCACCACTGGTCAATGGGGACCTTACAGTCTGCCATGTTAAGCAAAGGATCACAGTTGTAGAGCCTTGCTTCTGCTACAAATTTTCCATTCATGTCAGAGGAGATCAGATGAGTCACTGTAGGTATCTGATACAGCAGGGATAGTGCTGTTTCTGTGTTTCTAGCTGCTGGATCCAAGACACTGCAGATCTTCAAAACTTTGTTCTTTAACTAAGGGCATTTTCTCTTGCAGGTACTTGCTGCATTTGACAAGGCCATTCTTTAGCATTTCCAGGTATGTCTTTTTCTCATGCTTTTGCAGAAGTTTAACATCACCTCCAATAGCACACAACAACAGGCTGCTAGAAAGATGATTATTCATAATCATAATCTTGCTAGGTCACACACAACACGCTTAGGAAGTTCATCTAGTTACTTCCCTTTTTTTTTTTTTAATGTCCGCTGACTAAACACACAAATCACCTAAAAAAAAAAAAAAAAAAAAAAGGGGCGTACACAACAATTGCTGGGGCGCTTTGAAGGACTCGATGGGGCGTAAATACGACCGAGGCGCACTAATTCCCATCCCTGCACAATGCAAGGAGGCAGAAGAAGAGGGAGACAAAAAAAAAAACGTTGGAGGACAACATTCGAGAATGGACTGGCTTGACACTGAGCAAAGCCATGAGGGTTACTGAGGACAGTGATGTACTTAACGACCTTCAAGTTACAGGATAGGATAGGATACATCCTATATGTCCACTGGACAGTAATAATTTAATTTGTTACAACTTAAAATCTCTTTTGTTTACTGACATTTACAATGAACTGTTGAACTCCTACCTCTTCCTCACACAAATTGTACTTCAAATCAGCAGGCAACACACTGCCAAACTCCCAACGCATTCGACGAATGTGTTCCAGTCTGTTGTTTCTGAAATAATAATAACCACACACTAAATTTACATTTCGGTACTTTCCAGTTTCCAGTCTATAAGTTAGTACAACTAAGTCTCCCCCTACAATTTTCAAAAGAAAATCTATTTTTGTTGTTATTTAAATCATACAAACGTGTTTCACTGGCATCCAACATCTAAACAAAATGAATTTTATTTTATAAAAGCTATTTTTTGACTAACACCTTTTGATCTTGTGAACTTGATGTGAAGGTATTCAATCAATGAAAGTTTTCGAGCTCTCACGGGTATACACAATCCTACCAAGTTTGGTTTGGATAGCTTCAATAGATTCAGAGATATTAACAATGCGAAAGTATTCTTACGCAGATTGACATTTTTCACATTTTGTAAGAATGTAATTTATGGACTATTTAGGACTCGTCTCACGTAGATTTGCAAAAATTTGCGAAAGTTCGATTTTTGGATGGATACAGAGACTCACATAGTTATACTGAAGTGAGTCCAAAATCAATTTACTTACATATAAGCCAGAATGCAGCGTTTGTTCCTCTCCAGTGCAGTATGGCGAAGCTGAATGCCTGAAAATAGTCCTTGTACTCCGCTCACAGTGTCCGTCCTATCAAAAATTAATTAATTAATAATAACAAAAAATTATTTACAAAATCAAAAACATTTAAATTAAAATTAAAACATAGTGTCAAATTGTTAGTTACAGTTTCATGTACTCACCTACTTATGATTAGTATATATGTTAACTCATTGATGACATTCTGACATCACGCCGTGACTTTCCGCAGCTTAACTCTTTCCCTGCCAATCGATGATATATCGTCGATCTGAGCCGCCATGTTTGTGCCAATCGACGATATATCGTCAATTTCAGTATTCCGTTTCGTTCCGGTTTTTTGCGTAGTCCAATCCAAGTTTTATTTTAACCAAAGAAAGATAACTCTTTCTACTTTCGTTCTCGATCGACACGCGCGTGGTTTCTTCAAATTGATTCATTTTTAGAGTGTTTTTTGTGCATTTTACTAAGCATTGTGATGGGCACAATCGACAGTGTGTCAAACTCTGAACTCAAAATCAATATAATTTCAAACTGTAAAGTGTATTTTGATCCTAAATAAATTTTCTTTCTGGTGTGTGAAGCTGATTCAGTGATTGGAATTATTCCTCCAGATTTTTTTTTATCACTGTGGTATGTAGAAATATTTTTATTTTATTTTATCATTTCAAAAAGATCAACATGCTTTCAAAACACATATATATTTCAATAACATAGTCAAATTAACATTTTTGTGGTTTTTTTTCTTATTCTTCACTCTTTTACCTTTAATTTGATATGAAATATGTCTATTTAACAACTATTATTGAAAGAACAGTAGCTTAAATGCCTAAGGTACTGAACTTTCTTTCCGGTGCCAGAGAAATGTCTGGCACAAACGTGGAAACATGCCTGGCAGGGAAAGAGTTAAGTTGCGGAGGAATTTTTATTTTTTACGGAGACAGAGTAGAGTGTTCAGAAATGCAGGGGAGAGTAATCATCACCTAAAGTTTCACCATTTTCCAACCGATGTTCCTCCCCCCTACCTCCCACCTCCTTGACTGTATATTGCCGTTTATCGTTTAGTTTGCACTCAAGTTTAAAAATGTAAAATTAGGTGCCTAACGTCAATGTGGATGACCATTTCTGGGTGCCTTAACAATGAGTTCATACCTAGATTTAAACGCACCTTTACACAACTCAGATACACAGAGAAAATTATACTTGCGACTACGGATAGTCGCAAGTGAAAATTATAGAGTAAAAGATCACTTAATCATTTATGATAAGTACCTAAACCACAGACCATCACACAAACACGAAAACACGATGACCTGCTCACAGTGGTGAAAAAACTGAAACTCCGATGGTATGGCCACGTCACCAGATCATCAGGTCTTGCAAAGACCATCCTGCAAGGCACAGTGCAAGGAGGTAGAAGAGGGAGACCGAAAAAGAGGTGGGAGGACTACATTCGAGAATGGACTTGTTGGACACTGAGTAAAACCATCAGGGTTGCTGAGGACAGGAAAAGGTGAAGTATGCTGGTTAAACGATCATCTGTGGTGCCCCTACGACCTCCGAGTTACGGGATAGGATAGCATAGGTTAGGATAGGACCTAAACCACCAGCATAACTACATGCAAACATAAATACATTGTGCATACAACTACATGTGATATATGCACATGTAGGCAAACAAAGAGAAACATATAGATTTTTCATTTTGCATACGTGTCTTTCTGATTCTGTTCATAAAGAGCTCGCATCTCTTCCAGTACTTGCCGAATACCATCTTCCTGTAAACAGAAAAAACAGAAACAATTTTATTAATTAATTTTTTTTTTTTTTTTTTTGCTGTTGTTATTGTCAAAATGAAAACTGTGTATACTGATGTGGCGATTAAAACTATGTAAACAACGTCTTTCGTGACACATATGGCAGGAGTAGGCTTACTCCAAAGCCAAATATCAATACATTTTAGTAAAGTGTGCATCATTTCATAGTTACATTGAAAGGATTAAGTACTCCTTCTGTACAGCGCTGCTGTTCTCTAACTAACTCTAAAGCTTTTTCTGCCAACATGATCACGAATAGACAACGTTCTCTCAATGTTTCTCTTTCTGTCTTGTTAGCATCTCCCGCCAAGTCAGCAGCGAATATAAAAGAATTGTTTTATTGGTTGAGATTCATAGAGGGGGCGGGGGGGGGGGGGAGAGGGGGAAATCGGTGTCACATCCTTCAAGTTCCGGGTCTCCTAGTTTATCCGAGCGCATTTGCGCATGCGCTAGGTCATGTCGGGCCGGCTTTTTCACGAAGTTCTTAGGCGTCATAACCCTAACCCTAACCCAAACCCTAACCCTAACCCTAAACTCTTAACTCTAACCCAAACCCTAACCCTAATCCTTACGAAGACTATGATAGCACTGTGCGCATGCGTCGAATTTTGTAACGCGTCGACCAATCAGAATGCTCCCATTCGCTCCCAGCCCAGCTAAGATACTAGGAACTGTGAGGATGTCACATCGGTCAGCCAATTGCCGACGATACTAAATTTAGTTTATTTACAGTGCTGCCAGTATGGAAGCAAGAAGCATTCAAGACCTTCCGAAGAGACGACGAAATTTCATCGACATTGGTGCCGATGCTTGGATATTAAAATTAATATCGATCAGGTAAGCGACCAAGGATTGCGCTCAAAAATTTTATTTGCTGGAGAGTTAGTTTGGGTAGTTTTTAGCGAAAAAGCGCCCAGTGTTTTTATAGGTACAGGTAGACTTTGAATCTTCAGACCTTGGACTTCGGACTGGCTCTCTCTCGGCCAAAACTCGTCCAGTGATAGTCAGCAAGAAATACACACCCACATTTATGATTATATAGATCGACTGACCACTTTCGTTTAAAACAGCGATAATTTATTTTATTCTTTTACCCTTACCTTTTAAAAAAGCTTGGGAATTGCAAGATTTTCCCTACCAACGTGAAGTCAACATCGCACTTTCGGTGATACCGATAACCTATTTTTTGTTGAAGTTGTAAACAAGTAGAAGTGGGTTGAGACAGCTCTATCCTCTACCTCTGTAATAATTGTAAAGTACAACAAGGAACGTTCTTTGAGTACAACCAACCTGATACTTTCCTGAGGTCTTAGTTTTGACTTTTGACACTTTATTGTCCATTTTATCCCGAGAATTCTGGGCAGCCTGTGGTGCACCCAACCCCAACATACCTACCTATATTGTTTACATTTTGCTGGGGGAGCAAACCGGGTATCCGTAGACAACCCCTATCCGCATCCCCGAGTGGAAAGAAAATAATATTTGGAGAAAGAGGGGGGGGGGATGGGGGGGGGTCGATTCCACACCTGCCAGGTTCCTAGCATGTGGACAAAGCGAATTAGTCCTGCCTTAGAACGCGCGGGCACCACTCTCGCTATTTTATTTGTATAGTGTGTATTCTGTGTTTTCTGTAATTTATTCTATTATTATTTTTATTTATTTAGATTGTTTGTGTGTGAATTGGTTGTTTTAAATTTTGAAGAACTGAAAACATTATTTAAATCTTGCTTGATAAGTTGATTAATTCCTTTAGTAACTAGTGTTTTCACAGGCCTAAACTAAAGAAACGTTTTGCCCTACATTTAATACAGTCAACAGACGTTTAAAAAATTGGCCTTATATACTTTCTTGAATTTTCAGAGGAGAAGTAGCACGATGGATGACATACCTAAAGCTTGCAGGACTCTTTGCATTCATTGTCTACATTGCGGTGCCAGTTTTTCTCATGGCCAACTCATGGATCATCCCAAAATTGGTTTTCTCCACAGTTGGTAAAGATTTAAGTTAAATGTATTGACCGTTGATTCTTTTTAATATATTATTTGTATTCATTCATTGTAAAAATTTGGAAGGATGCAGTGTCTGTTGCTGTATGAAGTGTTGGTGAAGTCACATGCATGTCAGACATTGAAGCATGGACAGTGAATTCTCATCTTGGGGGTGAAGAGGGGAGGGGGGTAACGCGTTTTGCAAAATTGTTTGTGGGCAGAGCACACAAATTGCCCTACTGCCTTGTTGTGTACTGTACAGGGATACAAGATGGGAAGTGTTAGCACAACTGCTACATCTGCAGTTGTAGATATCTATATTATCGGAAAATTTAATGATTTTGAATGGTCACAGTCACATGAATCTCATCACATACATTATCAAACACACACAATGTGACACGTCCTATTTCATTGTCTCACAAAATTTGTATTGAAATTTGTTGTGTGCAGTAAAGTGGCCTCCATTTGTGGATCCTAGTTACCCTACAGATTTCGGACTGAACTCCACTCGGAACTTTTATTTTGATGTTGAGCCTGGGATCAGGGTAGGCGCATGGTAAGTTTTATTAGTCTTTTTTTTTTTTCAAAATTAACTTTGATGATGTGAGCGTAATGATATCATGCTCAACCCCAGCTGTGCTTGTAGCCCAGCCCTAAATGCAAAAACAATCGCACTCAGCCCAAGCTCTGCTTGTAGCCCACCCCTAAATGTGATATCGTCGCGCTCAGCCCCAGCTCTGCTTATAGCCAGCCCTGAATGTGACATCGTCGCACTCATTTTTCAAGAATTTTTAAAATCGGGTGTATGTTCAAAGGGAAGCAACCGAATATTTTTATGATGTAGACCTATGTACGTGTTTGCTTCCATTTAATTGTTCTGTGCTTTTGTTTAATAGTCAGTGATTTAGTTTGGACTCCAGTGTGTGTCACACAATAATAATACCGGAGGCCATCTGGTGCTCCTTCCCCACTCGAACTTGATCGCCACCACAGAAGTCAGAATTGAAATCAATATTTCCACTCCTCAAATCTCAGATTGATTGACCTCACCTTAGTATTGAACACGCAGAAGAAAACACCCTGCTTGCAAAAATAAGGCGTCCTCCGTAAAGCGTGCATGCTACGATTTTTAAAAAAAAGTAGCACTACATACCTGCATGTAAAACTAACATTACTAAATTGTGCATGTTTTGAACTTTCTAGAGATAAGAATTAACTCTGTAGAATAATATTTCAATATTATATGATTTAAAAAAAAAAATTTTAATCTTTAATATGCGCGTCGCCTATGAATGACTGAGTTGATAGGGCCGCAAAGAGTTGGGAAAAATATAATTGTGGTGTTCTTTCTTTTCTGTTTTGATTTAATTTTTCGTGGAGGTTGCAACAAATAAACATTGATAAATCATTACTAATGTGCTAAAGTTGTTGGTTTGTAATTGTATGCAATTTTTCATTTATTTTTAAAAAATGTTTTTATTTATTTATTTATTTTATTTTAAATTTACCTTATTGTTCCTTTTTCATAAGGAAATTCTGGGCCGCCTCCCCTGTGGAAAGCGTAGTCGCAGCCTGTGGCGCACCCAAACCCAACCAACCTAACATTAGTTGTGATTTTGAAATTTTGCTGGGGGAGCAAACCGGAGTACGCGGAGAAAACCCCCGAGACGTTGCCCGAGTCGAAAGTAAATAATATTCGGAGAAACATAACGCCCCGATGCTGGATTGAACCCACACCTGTCAGGCGCCATTTGTTTCTGGCCTGTGGACAAGGCAAGTTAGTCCGGCCTTAGCCCACTTGGCCACAACGCTCGCATGGATATTTTGTGCATAAATAATATATTTTGTCTTGCTTTGTAGGCATACTTTACCAACGAGCCTTGTATCATCAGAGGAAGAAATGCCTTGGGAAGATTACGAAGCCACTCTTGCATCTGCTAAGCATGTTTTCCTGTATCTTCATGGAAACAGTGGATCAAGGTACCAATACTTAAATATATAGTAAGATATAAAACTTATGGAAACAGTGGATCAAGGTACCAATACTTAGATTTATAGTAAAATATAACCTATCATGGTGTGCAAATCATAAGATATATTTCAAACAGTAATACCATTAAATCCAGCCTCAAAGTTAATTCTTCACAGAACCCTTTTATTGATCTGGTCCCTCTTCTAGCTTTGTTCCTGTTAGGTTACTGCGAGCTAGTTTTGCTACACATATTTATTTATTCCATGTTTTGTTATTTCAATGTGTGTGTGAATGTGTGAGGTGAAACCTTGGAACTGCATCGTTCATTTGAAATCAGTGTTCAGTTTTCTTTAATTTCCAGGGCTTCCTTTCACAGGATTCAGATGTACAAGCTGTTGGCAAGCTTAGACTCCCATGTGTTGACTTTGGATTACAGAGGTAATCTTTAAGTTTACATTTGCATGAAAGGATCGCAGCGGGGTTTTCTCTCTTTTTATTGTTTTGAAATATTTTGGTATTGTTGTTTAATTTGCAGATTGACGCTATTGGGCTGTTGGTAAACTTATTGGTAACGCTTTATTGTCCCTTTTATCAGGAAATTCTGGACCGCCACCCCTGGGGAAGGCGGAGTCGCAGCCTGTAGCGTGCCCAAACCCAACCTACCTAACATTAGTTGTGTTTTTGAAATTTTGCTGGGGGAACAAACCGGAGTACCAGGAGAAAACCCCCGAGACATTGCCTGAGTCGAAAGTACATAATATTAGGAGAACCATAACGCCCGGATACTGCATCGATCCCACATCTGTCAGGCGCCATTTGTTTCTAGCCTGTGGACAAGACAAGTTAGTCCCGCCTTAGCCCACTTGGCCACAACGCTCACTTATAGAAGCACAGCCTATGGTTGATAAGTCTCTGACACTCGGTTAGCATCAAGGTTGCCGGTTTAGTAGAAACTGACCTATTGAACAAGTACTCTCCGCTTTGGCTGTTTAGTTGTTGTCTGACAGATGTACATAGTATTAGATCTTTGTGTGTACATTTGTTGCAACAATTGCCTGTTTGTTTTCTACAGGGTATGCTGATTCAACTGGCACACCGACGGAAGCCGGAGTAGTGCAAGATGGTTATTTCGTCTACAAGTGGTTGAAGGAGAAAACGGGTGGGAAACCTGTCTTTGTGTGGGGCCACTCGCTTGGAACAGGGTACGTTGCATTATTTAGCAGATGTGTTTTATTTTGACTTCTTTTAAATAATTTGTCTATTTCAGTTTATTTATTTATAATATCTTTGGATTTATTCCCCCACACACACCTCCACCCTTTCCCCCACCACCCTCCACCCCCTCTTTAAAAAAAAAAAAAAAAAAAAAAGACTGAACCAATAAAGGGAGACAAATATGCCGTTAGAGCAATTCTGAATCAGGCAATTTCGCTTGTCAAATTCCTTTGGTCTTGATTCGTTGTTCGAAATACTTTTGAATACTAAAAATTCAGTACTGGTCTTTTTCTTTGCTTGGTTTGAAAATCCCGAATTATTTGAAATTTTTTAGTTCAGGTAGGTTTGGTTACACATAGTTGATGGTGCAATTTGTGCTTGAAAGGACAGGGGTTCAAAGCACTTGGTTTGGGGTCAGTATATTACTATGTGAGGTTGTGGATTTAATTTAAGATTTCTCATTTTGAAGACTGTGTAACATGCTTGAAAGTGTCACTTGTTATGGTCAGCAGATAAATAGATATATTGTAAAAACTGGAGGCAGCAGGCCAGTTTGCATGAATTAGACAACCTTGAGGCTAGCTAAGTGTCAGAGATCTATCATGCACAGTCTGTGTGTAGGCGTTTGCTCTCCACAGCCTCTGAAACTCAGATTAAGGTCAGCGTATCCATTGGGCTGACTTCCTGTATAACCTTAGTCAGTGTTCCCTCCAGACACAAAAAAAGAGAGTCTTTGGGACTCCCAGGTATAAAATTTTAAGGGTCCTTGTGCAAATTTTGGGAGTCCCCAAATCGGAAAAACAAATGTAAAAACAAGTCCAAGCCTCACTTTTTTTTTCTTTTACTCTGTTAAAGCGTCACATTAGTGATCATAATCATATAAAACCAAACAATTAAAACATGTATTAAATACCCTCCCGCTTGCGTCAAACTGGCACCTCTGGAACTCTTGCAACCATCTGTCGTTGAGTTTCCGTTTCTTTGGACGCTTTACTTCAGTTTGAGTTTCATCATTTATTTGTTTATCCATGTTTTGGATTTCCGTATTTTCGATAATGACAGGATCTGTACTTGATGTTGCTGTGGATGAACAAGTTTTGGGCACAGTCAACCAAGTCAGAAGTGACATGATCGTGTATGATAGAATCAAAGAATGGATTCACGAAGATTTCTTCTGTTAAGTGAATGGATTGCTTGGAATAAGTTTACAATGCGCGCGCATGCGATTTTGAAGGACGACAACTCCCGACACAATCTTTAATCGTCTGCAATGGCAGTCTCAGTTGGGTTCTGATTCTGATTATGCCGTGAATTAGTTCGTTGGTCGTATTTTTGACTTCAGCGATTCGAAAAAAATGTGTACGTCCACGGGACGCACACATGCAAATTTTTCTACGTCATTTTTCATATTTTGTGCGTAATTGACGCACTACTGTGCGTAATCGGGAACACTGCTTAGTGACAGCCCTTTAGGGGCAAAAGGTCTGCTACGACAACGATAAGAGTTCTAGTCCCTGGATCTGCTTCTGACCCCTAATGTTTCCGTTTGTCATTAAGTTTGTTTATCCCTGTGACAGGATCAGTACCAATTTGGCGAAAAAGTTGTCAGACGAGGGTGATCCTCCCATGGGCTTGATTCTGGAATCTCCGTTCAACAACATCGTAGATGCTGCCACCAGACACCCGTTTGCTTTTGTAAGCCATTTCAGTGTTGATCTATTGCTTTCTTTGTGCTGGTCAAATCTTCACTTTCAAATGATGCCCAAGTGTCAACTGATTTTAATGTTGTTGTTTTTTAAATTTGTGTATGTTTTTTTTAATGTTTTCCTTCCGCGCTCATTATATTTTAAAGATAATTGTACTTGTGTACTTGTTGATGTATGTTACAGTTTTTAAGAACTGTATTGAATTGTCTAAAAACCAAGGAATAAATTTGATGAGGTTGACACCCCTGTTGGGGTACCTGGGTTTTCTGTATAAATAGTATCCCCACTTTATGGAAATGTAGTGCTTTAAATTACAACACTGTTTCTGTCATTCTCATTTATATTTTCTTGTTCCTAATCAGTTCTATAACTCTACTGTCTTCTATCTTCTTTACTAGACCAGTCATCTTATCTTTTTTTTGTGAAAACTCTCCCAAAATTCCTCAGTTGTGTATGGGGTCTGTTGGGTCAGCTTGGGTATATTGGACGCTTTTTGCCAAATGGTCACTAAGGCTTTCTATGGTATAATTATTTAGCAATTTAGGTACTTTATATGTATGTGTTTTGTTAATATTTTATAAGGATGCTTATATTCTATTTTGTTTTTGTAAACGGGGGCTCAATAAATTAGAGTATAGCCTCAGCGTCTCCTGCATGGGATGCCTTTATTTGTAAAGTGACCGGCTGGTGGAAGTTTCTTCATTGTTACCATTAGGGTTGTTTGAGCAGGTCTTTTATACCCTGGTCTTTTGAGCCCTCTGTCAACCGAGTTATGGTCTTGATACGGCTCTTTGCAGTCTGCTTGGCCCTATAATAAATGACTAACTAACTTACTAGATGAAGTTGACATTGCACTGCAATATTATAGTCTTTGCTTTTCAGTACACTTAACCACATTTTCAATGTCAGAAAGCACTTTTACATGTTTTTTGACAATAAAATGTCTTTTGTCTTATGTCTTTTGCCTTATTTTCTTCCATCATATACCTGATATTTGTGTAATGTACAGATTTGCTTGCAGGCACTACTTTGAGATTGTGTAACTAACTTTGGATTCTGGAAATGGCAAATTTTGCAGTGATAATCTTTTGTGTATAGTTTAAATGTATTTATTTTGCGCAGAGATTTTGATGTTCACTTTGCAGGAGATTTCATAGCGATTGAATTTTGTTTTTTTGTAGCCATTTTCTCATGTGTCTATGTTTTAATTAGATTTTCCATGAGGTATTTTTGTTTTCGTTTATTTTCAGCCATTTTCTCACATCCCAGGGTTCAAGTCTTTCATCAGAGACAGTACGGTGGAACACAATGTTCACTTTAGCAGTGACAAATCGTAAGTAACTCATTTCAGCACTGGAATAAACCTTTTTCTATGCTCCGCCTCACCTTTCTCTTCCATCAGTAGCAGCAAGTTTATTTCCTTTCTCTTTCATTATGTTACGTTGAAACGCGAATGATAGTATGGCTGAAGCGTGTTCGATAGATCTAATCGTTTCGTTTTGCAAAGTATTCAATAATGGAGTTTATTTACCTTTGATTTGAGTTTGCATTGTTGTTAGGAGAGGCTTTGTATAACGTTGATAATTTTCATTAGTCGATATCGTTGTAGAATTTTCTGGATATATTTGTTTACTGTCGATCGAAGTTTCTTGATGGTCGTAGATAATGGAGAACATTCTTTTGGCAGGAAGAGAGAAGTATGACGTAAGTCAGTGATGACGATCTTTAGTTCGATTGGTGGCAGTACGTCATTTCTACCATGTACCAAATTGTTCCAGAAGAGAGAGAGTAGTAAAGTTGTTGATAGTGATTTGGAGAGTTGCTGTGAAAGTTGTTGAGTTGAATTGAGAATTGTATGCAGTTGTTGGTGTGTGCTGAATAAAAGTGGAAAACTTCATACGTCGACTTTGTGACTTGTATGCTGTTTGGACGGTTGCGTGAATAAACGAATCTGAGTTACACAACTATCAGGAATTCAAGCATCGGGGCTGAATCAGATACTGATAGAAAACACCAACATCAAACCGAGTGTAACATTTTGGGGGCCAAGCCGGGATTCACGCCATAGCCAAGGGTTCAACTGCTACAACAAGCGAGTCAACGTTACGAGAGGCAGTCATCGAGGGTAGCCGCCAACGAGTTGCGTCGAGAGGGACCAACATACTGGGACTACATGCGATAGGTTCGGGTTGACTGCAAGGGCGTGTAGTCGCCGAAGAGTTGCTTCGTGAGCGAACAACTGAGCGGGACTACGTGGCTGCCGCAGGACTACGTCGAGGGACAGTCTCGGAGCTACATCGCCAGTGTTACAGCGAGCGTCGAGCGGACGTCGCGTCTACTTCAGCACAGGAGCGTATACATCAACACCAGCGTGGTGCAGCGTTGCATACGACGAGGACAGCGGGGCCTGCGTCAACGAAGGCGACTAGTGACAAGCATCAGCGCTACTGCAGAAAGCGTGCTGTTCTAGAACAGTCTAGAAAGGTACAGCACAGTCAAGAACTTTCCAGAAAAAGAACTCTCCAGTCAAGAACCTTCCAGAAAAGAACTTTCTTGAAAAGAACTTTCCAGAAGCATCAAGATGGCTGACTTCTGGCAGAAAGGGGTTGAACTGAATCTAAAAGGCAAGCAGCTGACGGAGTACGTCAAGTCTCAGGAGAGAATACGAGAAAAAGAATTGGAAGAGAAGCGTCTAGAAAAAGAAATAGAACTAGAACAGAAGCGTCTAGAAGTAGAAGAGCAGCGTCGCCGTGAAGAAAGAGAATTAGAATTGAAGCGTCTGGAAATTGAACAGCAGCGGCAAGAAAGAGAAGAGCAGCGTAAAGAAAGAGAAGATGAGCGCAGGCGTGAGGAAAGAGAAGCTGATCGGCAGTTCCAACTAGAGTTGGCGCGCATCCAGCAACAGCAGCATGCGCCACAAGTTATCAGTGACAATACGGCTCCAAAATTGCCAGCTTTCGTCGACGGGAAGGACCAGATTGACAGTTATCTGGCGAGATTCGAAAGGTTCGCTGAAAGCTCTAACTGGCAACCTCAAGACTGGGCAATTCGACTGAGTGCACTTCTGATGGGGCAAGCTCTCGAAGTTTACACCAGACTGTCGAACGATGACGCCAAAAACTACGACGTCTTGAAAGAGGCCCTGTTGCAGTGCTACAACTTTACAGAGAAGGGCTACCGTAAACGCTTCCGTGAATGCCGGCCTAAGTCAGACGAGACGCCAAAGCAGTTTGTGGAGCGCCTGTCATCATATCTACACAAGTGGGTGGAATTATCAGGCAAAGGGAAGACTTACGAGAGTCTCCATGAGCTGATCGTGAGGGAACAATTACTCAACGCCTGCCCTAAGGACCTCGCGATCCACTTGGAAATACAAAAGTTGCAGACGCTAAAAGACGTTGCTGAGGCTGCTGAAAGATATCTCATCGCTCATGAGAAAACGTTGGGGCCACCCAGCGCGACGAAACATTTTCAGAAGACTGGAAACCATGTGAACCAGGTCCAAGGGAGCCAGACGAGCCAGAGACACACTGACTCCACGCCTCCTCCCAGGGAAGGGCATTCGAGAGGCTGTTTCACCTGCAACGCTACAGACCACAGAGCAGCTAACTGTCCTCAAAACAAAAGTAGCGGACAGCGGAGCAGTACGGACAACGCAGCGGCGGGCAACCGGCAGAGGCGGTTCTCCAATCAACGGCAAACCAGTAGATCTGACCATCAGGTGTGCGGCGGGAGCGTCATTCTTCCGAGTGAGACCGAGCGCACAGCTACCCCTGCGGACGTGCAAGAGTGCATGACCGATGGCCAACTTCTTCTTGCCAACGGAAAATCCATCCCCGTCGTCGCCAGCGCAGCTGTGACCGTCCAGAACATGCCTGTTTCAAAGGGACGCATCGGAAATCATGAAGTGACTGTCTTAAGAGACTCTGGCTGCAGCGGGGTCATCGTCAGAGAAGACCTAATCGCTAAAGAACAGTTCACTGGCGATTCTAAATGGACACTTATGGCCGACAGCAAATGTTTGAAAGCGCCAGTTGCCAAGATTCATGTCAACACCCCTTTCTACATAGGCAAAGTCGAAGCGGTTTGCCTGAAGAAGCCGCTGTATGATTTGATGATCGGGAATATCGACGGCGCGAGACGACCCGACAACCCCGATCCAGAGTGGAGTCCTGCCTCAACCCAACGCGTCGAAGTTGTGGAGGAGGATCCATTGCCATTTCCCGATGGAGACCTTACAGAGCTGCTACGGGACAATGTGGTTACTCCGGCTCAGCCCTGCCGACCAGAGATCGTCGGTGCTGTTACTACCAGGGCCCAGGCCAAGAGAGACAAGACGTCTACGCCACTGAAGGTCGCCGACAACTCTAAAGCTGCCATCGTGGACAGAGATAAGCTGATTCAGCTCCAGGAAGCTGATAGCACTTTAAACAAGTACAGGAACCGCCAAGATCACGTGACCAAACGCAGTGGCACGGTCTATTTTGAGGTGAAGGCCAAGATCCTGTACCGAATCTTCCAGCACCCGAGGGTCAACGGAGGGAAACCACTACGTCAAGTCTTGGTACCGTTACCTCTAAGGCGCCAAGTGATGGAAGTAGCTCATGACTCTATCATGGGAGGTCACCTAGGCATCAGAAAGACGTCAGACAGAATCCAGTCGGTGTTCTACTGGCCAGGGCTTCATGCGGACGTCAGCCGTTTCTGTTGATCATGTGACATTTGCCAGAAGACCATACCTCGAGGAAGGGTCCCGAAAGTGCCTATGCAGAGGATGCCTCTGATCGACCGACCTTTCAAGAGGGTGGCCTTAGACTTAATCGGCGAAATAAGACCTCCGAGTGAAGAAGGTCATCGGTGGGTACTGACTTTAGTGGACTATGCGACTCGGTACCCGGAAGCAGTGTCTCTGAAGAAGATTGACACTGAAACTGTTGCAGAGGCGCTGGTGGACATGTTCAGCAGACTTGGAGTGCCTGAAGAGATCCTGACAGACCTCGGGACACAGTTCGTCTCTGACTGTATGAAGGAGGTCAACAGACTGCTGAGCATCCGGCATTTGACTACGACACCCTACCACCCCATGTGCAACGGGCTGGTCGAGAAGTTCAATGCTACGCTGAAGTCCACCCTGAAGAAACTGTGCAGCGAGCAGCCCAGACAATGGCATCGTTATATCAACGCCTTACTTTTCGCCTACAGAGAAGTACCGCAGGAGTCCACCGGCTTTTCTCCGTTCGAGCTGCTGTACGGAAGAACCATCCGAGGGCCGATGCACATCCTAAAAGAACTGTGGACGAAAGAAGTAGACACCCCAGAGGTGAAGAACAGCTACCAGTACGTGTTTGAGCTACGGGAGAAGCTGGAGCAGACTCTCGAGATAGCCAGAGAAAACCTGAAGAAGTCCCAAGACTGTGGAAAGCACTACTATGATCGTAGGGCTGTGAACAGGAAGTTTAAACCTGGCAACAAAGTGCTGGTGCTGCTACCTACTGATCACAATAAGTTGCTGATGCAGTGGAAAGGCCCGTACGAAGTGGAGACTGTGGTGGGGATCAACGACTACAAGGTGAAGGTCGGCCAGCATTCCAAGATATACCACGCCAACCTTCTTAAGCTGTACGTGGAAAGGCCATCAGAGACTGTGCATGTGGCAACAGCAGCTGAGATCGACAACAGCTTTGACAGTGAGGAACTGTTAGAACTGGGAGACTTCCACAGCAAAGAAGGCATCAGTGATGTTAAGCTAGGACCAGGCTTGACGGAAGGTCAAAAGTTGGAGCTCAAGGACCTTATGGGCGAGTTTCCCCATAGCTTCAGCGATGTCCCAGGCTCTACGACTTTGGTCGAACATGAAGTCCACACCCAGACCTGGAAGGAGCATCTGCAGACCTTGAGGGAGCTGTTCCACCGTCTCGCAGAAGCCAACCTGACCGTGAGACCCAGCGAATGCATTCTGGGAGCTGACAACGTCGACTGCGTCGGACATCCGACGAAAGAAAAAGACAACGGAGGATGCACTGGCTCCAGGAAAGCCCACGTGATCGTCGTCTTTGACCCTGGGCCGATGACGACCGCAACTGACGAGGGCGCCGTTTCCTTACGGATGAAAGAACATTGACTGTGTAGATAAACTGTGAACATTGACAGTACCCAGCAAGACTTGCAGATGAGAAACATTAACTCTGTGTGAATGAACTGTGAACATTGACAATATCCAGACAGATTTGAAGATGAAAACCACTGACTCTGTGTGAATGAACTGAGAACATTGACAGTGTTCGGACAGACTGAAGTAAGTTTTAATTCTGTACTTTGTTTGTGCATTACGTTTCAACGTTGTTAAAAGAAATTAGGTAAATTTCTTCTTGAGTGGGGGGTTATGTTACGTTGAAACGCGAATGATAGTATGGCTGAAGCGTGTACGATAGATCTAATCGTTTCGTTTTGCAAAGTATTCAATAATGGAGTTTATTTACCTTTGATTTGAGTTTGCATTGTTGTTAGGAGAGGCTTTGTATAACGTTGATAATTTTCGTTAGTCGATATCGTTGTAGAATTTTCTGGATATATTTGTTTACTATCGATCGAAGTTTCTTGATGGTCGTAGATAATGGAGAACATTCTTTTGGCAGGAAGAGAGAAGTATGACGTAAGTCAGTGATGACGATCTTTAGTTCGATTGGTGGCAGTACGTCATTTCTACCATGTACCAAATTGTTCCAGAAGAGAGAGAGTAGTAAAGTTGTTGATAGTGATTTGGAGAGTTGCTGTGAAAGTTGTTGAGTTGAATTGAGAATTGTATGCAGTTGTTGGTGTGTGCTGAATAAAAGTGGAAAACTTCATACGTCGACTTTGTGACTTGTATGCTGTTTGGACGGTTGCGTGAATAAACGAATCTGAGTTACACAACTATCAGGAATTCAAGCATCGGGGCTGAATCAGATACTGATAGAAAACACCAACATCAAACCGAGTGTAACACATTAGTAGTAGCAAGTGTTTACTTTCTCTTCCATTAGTAGTTTCAAGTCTTTCCTTTCTCTTCCATTAGTAGTAGCAAGTCTTTCCTTTCTCTTCCATTAGTAGTAGCAAGTCTTTCCTTTCTCTTCCATTAGTAGTAGCAAGTCTTTCCTTTCTCTTCCATTAGTAGTCAGGGCTAGAAATTAACTTCTTGCTTTGGGGGCCACTGGGCCCCTTGATTGAAAAATTTGAGGGCCCACAAGCAACTTTCGGGGCCCAACTTGAAAAATAATGCAAACAAAAAACAAAAGAATTATTGACAATATAATAAGTAGAAAGTACAATTTGTCTGATAATCTAAAATAAAAACAATTGAATTTCCAATTTTGCTGAGTGATGTCATTTTTATTTGCCTTTTCTTTCACTTTCAAACATTACCAACAAAAAAGGGGGAAAAACACACACACACACACACACATTCAGTGACACACATATTCCAGTGACTAGTGAGTCTGAAATGGCCATTAAACAAAATAGAAAAAAATCAAGTGAGTCTCTTGTATAATACTTTTCAGTTTTGTGACTGAGTATTGCACAATACACATCATTAAATTTTTAATATGAGTAACTTAACAAAGAGGAACCCAACGAAGAATACAAAGCATAGAGATGAGGTGCTACAGAAGACTTCTGGGCATTTCCTATACCCAACACATCACCAACGACGAAGTCCGACAGACCATCACACAAGCCATTTGACAACACGATGACCTGCTCACAGTGGTGAAAAAACGGAAACTCCGATGGTATGGCCACGTCACCAGATCATCATTCCTTGCAAAGACTATTCTGCAAGGCACAGTGCAAGGAGGTAGAAGAAGAGGGAAAAACCAAAAAAGAGGTGGGAGGACAACATTCGAGAATGGACTGGTTTGACACTGAGCGAAGCCATCAGGGCTGCTGAGGACAGAGAAAGATGGAGTATGCTGGTTAAACGATCATCTGTGGTGCCCCTACGACCTTCGGGTTACGAGACAGGATAGGATAGGAACCTAAAAAAAAATCTGACCGGTGTGGGTTGCTTCCCTTGGCCCAAATACGAAACTGAGTAGAGCTAGCTGTAGCAGACGAATTATTTTGCGGGCCAACCAGGCCCTTCGTTTTTCAACTTTCAGAGCCCGAAATCAACTTTGCGGGTTTTTGGCTCCGGGCCCCCGCTAATTTCGAGCCCTGGTAGTAGTAAGTCTTTCCTTTCTCTTCCGTTAGTAGCAGCAAGTCTTTCCTTTCTCTTCCATTAGTAGTAGCAAGTCTTTCCTTTCTCTTCCATTAGTAGTAGCAAGTCTTTCCTTTCTCTTCCATTAGTAGTAGCAAGTCTTTCCTTTCTCTTCCGTTAGTAGTAGCAAGTCTTTCCTTTCTCTTTCATAAGTAGTAGCAAGTCTTTGTTTCCCTTACAGCCATCTTTAACCTTACTAGGATCAAGTTCAGGATGAAAAATACTCTTGAAAATGTCAAGGGAATCACAAGAATTTTTAGGGGGGTTTACATCATCTTCCATGCAACGTTGTATGTATTTTTAAGATCATCTGCGGCAAATTTTATGGATTTTGTTTGGTTGATAGATTGCTTTTCTTTTTTTGTTTTAAAGTTCATCTGCTGCTAATTTTCTTTGTATGTTTGACTCACATATGTACTCACCCCCAAAAAGAAAATTTCCAGATTTTTGCAATTTTGTGCAAGATGAGTCCTAAAAAGTCCAAAAATTATTTTTTAAAATTTTAAAATTGTTTCCGTCTGTCTGTCCATTGTCCACCATCGGGTAGTGCAAAACTTGCAAGTGGATTAATATCTCAGAACCTATTTCAACTGTCACAAACCAAATTTGGTGTGATGGTGTATATCCATGAGACCTCATAAATGATCAGTGAATTAATGACTTTACTTCCATGTCAAGTCACAGGGTCAACAAATATTAGTCAAAAAATGGGGAAAAAAATCACAAAATTTCACTTTTTTTCTAATTTATTGATATTGAACTTATGATTCTTTGATGCATGATAGATATCAATGAGGCAGACGTCCTATGCGCATTTGGTCAACCTCACATCAAGGTTACTGGAGCTGTTCAAAGTTAGTTACTATAGGTACTTTGAAGTGACCTTGGCCCTAAACTATGAGAGATATAAAGTTCAAACTTGTATTTAGAGATGATAGATTGTTCTTTCATATAATGTTCTGTTTTTGCGTTGATCTTGGAGGTCAAAGTCATTTTAGGTTTTTCAAAAACACACAAAAATAGGTCATCATACAGTGGGATGGCTTTATTTAACCCATAGTATGCAACAACATTGTTTATTTGATCATACATGAGCACGAGAGCCAGTCAGTCACATGAAGGTCAAGGTCACTGATGGTCAAAGTCAACCTAAGGTCAGTTTTTGTGGCATCTAACAACTTTAGCTGTAGTTTATTTGATATTACATGAGTATATTTGGAGCCAAAGGTCAAGGTCATCTCAAGGTCAAAATCGTATAAAAATCAAAGTCTAGTATTATTTCGCATTTTGTTTTTATCTGGGCACTCATTTTCATGTTAAATATTGCAAGTTCCATAAGGATCATGTGAGTCATATGAGCTTTGCACTTATAGTTAAGATTATCTGCTTTCTAATTTTGTTGTCATTTTCAAGATCATCATCTTTTAATTTCATGATTGGTTGTGCATGGTACCCATAATGATCAGCTCTCACGGGAAGCACAGTACAAACATTGAACAAGTGCAGCAGTTCTGTGCTTCACGGCAGAACGTAACTCTTATCTTAAAGGCGGTGCATCAAAAGTTTATCCATATGATCAATTCTACAATACAAGTCTCGCTGTTTCCTTTATAAGTTGCAAAATTTTGTTCTAAAATCAAACTTCTTTCAAAGTCACAGCCAGACCTCTTCAGCAACGCTTGTGGTGGTAACAGTCTTCTGATGTTAATTGAAAAAATATAGAAACCTTTGCTTAGTTGCAGTGTTATGATTATTATTATAATAAAACTGTTTTTGTGTGTGTTTCAGCATTGTGAAAGTGACGTCCAATATTATGATCTTACATGCTGAGGATGATTCTATCGTGCCTCACCATTTGGGAGAGCAGGTATTTTGTAAAATATATTCTTCTTCCTTTTTTCTTCTGCTCTTCTCATCCTCCTGCCATGTGCCTATAACCATACTGCAATTCTCTTTTGTTTCTTTCTTTGTTTTTTTTTCTTTTTATTGTTGTCATTGTCATCTTCTCTTTCTTTTTCTTCTTCTCCTTCTTCTTCTTAGTCATTGCTGTCCTCTTCTGCTTTGTCTTCTTTTGAAATCGTCCATAAATAAATGTATTTATTAAAATGCCCACGCAAAGTTAAAAAAAACCACGATAATTATAAAATAAATCAGTTACTAACAAGAGTTTCTGTTTCTCCTAAGAGTAGGTTACTTTACTTCAAATTTTGGTATAAGTTATTTATTTTAAAATTTAATTAGATTGATTGATTTTTTTTTTTTAAATTTCAGTTTATTGATATGTTACCGTTTTGTTTTTTACAGCTTTACAACGTGGCAAAGAACAGTCGCAATGTAAATACGGGCGATGCACAGTTTGTCAGCTTTGAGGCTCACCATGGCTATGGACACAAAAATATCTACCAAGCCCCTGAACTGAAAGATATCGTTACGTAAGTATTTTGTGTAATTTGATGCTGTTTAACACCAAATTTACAAATACCCACGGCTCCGAAAATATCTACAGGTACAGTTAGATATAAATCTTAAAAAACAAAACAACTGGAACATGTGACTGTGTTATACATTTTCCCCCTCCTTCCCTCCCTCTGTCTGTCTGTCTCTGTCTCTCTTTCTCTATCTCCTTCTCTCTTTCTCTCTCTCTCTCTTTCTATCTCCCTCTCTCTCTCTCTCTCTCTCTCTCTCTCTCTCTCTCTCTCTGTCTCTCTCTCTCTCTCTCTCTCTCTCTCTCTCTGTCTCTCTCTCTCTCTCTCTCTCTCTCTGTCTCTCTCTCTCTCTCTCTCTCTCCTGTCTCTCTCTCTCTCTCTCTTTCTCTCTCTCCTCTCTCTCTGTCTCTCTCTCTCTCTCTCTCTCTCTCTCTCTCTCTCCCTCTCTCTCTCTCTCTCTCTGTCTCTCTCTCTCTGTCTCTCTCTCTCTCTCTCTCTCTCTCTCTCTCTCTCTCTCTCTCTCTCTCTCTCTCTCTCTCTCTCTCTCTCTCTCTCTCTGTCTCTCTGTCTCTCTCTCTCTCTCTCTCTCTCTCTCTCTCTCTCTCTCTCTCTCTCTCTCTCTCTCATTCGATTTATTTCATATTTTAATATTGTACTATGTGAAGGGAACAGTGTTTTCCAGTTTTTATCAAATAAAGAATATAATTTATTATGCCATTTCTATAATGGGAGACAATTTTTTCATATACCTTATTCTCTGTCTTCGTCTAGCCGACTTTATTTCCCTTTACTTTGAAAGGAAGAGTAATTGTAGAGCAAGCTGTGGAGCTTGATAATGCAACGATGAACCCCTTGACTTCTTATGACAACTTATCTCGTCATGCACTAATGTGACCAAAAAAATAGGCCAAGGACTTGTTATCTCGTCATCGTCATTGTGACTTTTTTTTTCTCGGTACAATTCAACGGTCAGCAACACAAATATGCACTACTTGGAAAGTTCAGAACATTAGCGGTTTAAAGTGGATCTCACCTATATTTTTGAAGCAAATGTAACCGTAGTCACATTTCTGTAATGCTGTTAGCGAGACCCGAATGTAAAATGGTAGATCGGAACTCGAACGGCAAATCAAGCTTTCCAGTTTGTTGGCGTAGAGAAGGAAATCAAAATAGGTCGAATATATGCTGTCTCTGGTTTTGGAGTTTCATCCAGTCACAAGATATGGTATTAGCATGCACTGACAGCTGCTACACAAGATATGGTATTAGCAAGCACTGACAGCTTTTAGTCAAGATATGGTATTAGCAAGCACTGACAGCTTTTACACAAGATATGGTATTAGCGACTGCATGCACTGACAGCTGTTACACAAGATATGGTATTAGCATGCACTGACAGCTATTACACAAGATATGGTATTAGCCTGCACTGACAGCTGTTACACAAGATATGGTGTTAGCATACACTGACAGCTGCTACACAAGATATGGTATTAGCATGCACTGACAGCTATTACACAAGATACGGTATTAGCATGCACTGACAGCTATTACACAAGATACGGTATTAGCATGCACTGACAGCTATTACACAAGATACGGTATTAGAATGCACTGACAGCTGTTACACAAGATACGGTATTAGCATGCACTGACAGCTATTACACAAGATACGGTATTAGAATGCACTGACAGCTGTTACACAAGATATGGTATTAGCATGCACTGACAGCTATTACACAAGATATGGTATTAGCATGCACTGACAGCAATGACACAAGATATGGTATTAGTGTGCACTGACAGCTATTACACAAGATATGGTATTAGCGTGCACTGACAGCTATTACACAAGATATGGTATTAGCATGCACTGACAGCTGTTACACAAGATATGGTATTAGCGTGCACTGACAGCTTTTACACAAGATATGGTATTAGCGACTGCGTGCACTGACAGCTGCTACACAAGATATGGTATTAGCATACATTGACAGCTATTACACAAGATATGATATCAGCATACACTGACAGCTATTACACAAGATATGGTATTAGCATGCACTGACAACTATTACACAAGATATGGTATTAGATTGCACTGACAGCTATTACACAAGATATGATATCAGCATGCACTGACAGCTATTACACAAGATATGATATCAGCATACACTGACAGCTATTACACAAGATATGGTATTAGCCTGCACTGACAGCTATTACACACGATATGGTATTAGCATGCACCAACAGCTATGACACAAGATATGGTTTTAGCATACACTGACAGCTGTTACACGATATATGGTATTAGCATGCACTGACAGCTGTTACACAAGATATGGTATTAGCATGCACTGACAGCTGTTACACAAGATATGATATTAGCATACACTGACAGCTGTTACACAAGATGTGGTATTAGCATGCACTGACAGCTATTACACAAGATATGGTATTAGCATACACTGACAGCTATTACACAAGATATGGTATTAGCATGCACTGACAGCTATTACACAAGACATGGTATTAGCCTGCACTGACAGCTGTTACACAAGATATGGTATTAGCCTGCACTGACAGCTGTTACACAAGATATGGTATTAGCATGCATTGACAGCTGTTACACAAGATATGGTATTAGCAAGCACTGACAGCTATTACACAAGATATGGTATTAGCCTGCACTGACAGCTGTTACACAAGATATGGTATTAGCATGCACTGACAGCTGTTACACAAGATATGGTATTAGCATGCACTGACAGCTATAACACAAGATATGGTATTAGCATGCACTGACAGCTATTACACAAGATATGGTATTAGCCTGCACTGACAGCTGTTACACAAGATATGGTATTAGCATGCACTGACAGCTATTGCACAAGATATGGAATTAGCATGCACTGACAGCTGTTACACAAAATATGGTATTAGCATGCACTAACAGCTTAGCATACACTGACAGCTATGACACAAGATATGGTATTAGTGTGCACTGACAGCTGTTACACAAGATATGGTATTAGCATGCACTGACAGCTATTAGTATTACACAATATATGGTAATAGCATGCACTGACAGCTATAACACAAGATATGATATTAGCATACACTGACAGCTATTAGTATTACACAAGATATGGTTATGGTATTAGCGTGCAATGACAGCTTTAACACAAGATATGGTATTAGCAAGCACTGACAGCTATGACACAAGATATGGTATTAGCGTGCACTGACAGCTGTTACACAAGATATGGTATTAGCCTGCACTGACAGCTGTTACACAAGATATGGTATTAGCCTGCACTGACAGCTGTTACACAAGATATGGTATTAGCATGCACTGACAGCTGTTACACAAGATATGGTATTAGCATGCACTGACAGCTGTTACACAAGATATGGTATTAGCATGCACTGACAGCTTAGCATACACTGACAGCTATGACAAAAGATATGATATTAGCGTGCACTGACAGCTGTTACACAAGATATGGTATTAGCATACACTTAACAGCTATGAAACAAGATATGGTATTAGCATGCACTGACAGCTATTACACAAGATATGGTATTAGCATGCACTGACAGCTATAACACAAGATATGATATTAGCATACATTGACAGCTATTAGTATTACACAAGATATGGTTATGGTATTAGCATGCAATGACAGCTATAACACAAGATATGGTATTAGCATGCACTGACAGCTGTTACACAAGATATGGTATTAGCATGCACTGACAGCTGTTACACAAGATATGGTATTAGCGTGCACTGACAGCTATTAAACAAGATATGGTATTAGCATGCACTGACAGCTGTTACACAAGATATGGTATTAGGATACACTGACAGCTGTCACACAAGATATGGTGTTAGCATGCACTGACAGCTATTACACAAGATATGGTATTAGCGTGCACTGACAGCTGTTACACAAGATATGGTATTAGCGTGCACTGACAGCTATTACACAAGATATGGTATTAGCATACACTGACAGCTGTTACACAAGATATGGTATTAACGTGCACTGACAGCTATTACACAAGATATGGTATTAACGTGCACTGACAGCTATTACACAAGATATGGTATTAGCGTGCACTGACAGCTATTACACAAGATATGGTATTAGCATACACTGACAGCTGTTACACAAGATATGGTATTAACGTTCACTGACAGCTGTTAGCACTGACAGCTGTTACACAAGATATGGTATTAGCGTTCACTCACAGCTGTTAGCACTGACAGCTATTACACAAGATATGGTATTAGCATACACTGACAGCTGTTACACAAGATATGGTATTAGCGTTCACTGACAGCTGTTAGCACTGACAGCTATTACACAAGATATGGTATTAGCAAGCACTGACAGCTGTTACACAAGATATGGTATTAGCATACACTGACAGCTGGTACACAAGATATGGTATTAGCATACACTGACAGCTGTTACACAAGATATGGTATTAACATGCACTGACAGCTATTACACAAGATATGGTATTAGCCTGCACTGTCAGCTATGACACAAGATATGGTATTAGCATGCACTGAAAGCTGTTACACAAGATATGGTATTAGCAGACACTGACAGCTGCTACACAAGATATGGTATTAGCATACACTGACAGCTATTACACATGATATGATATTTATTAGCGTGCACTGACAGCTGTCACAAGATATGGTATTAGCAGGCACTGACAGCTATTACACAAGATATGGTATTAGCCTGCACTGACAGCTATGACACAAGATATGGTATTAACCTGCACTGACAGCTGCTACACAAGATATGGTATTAGCAGGCACTGACAGCTGTTAAATAAAATATGGTATTAGAATGCACTGACAGCTATGACACAAGATATGGTATTAGCATGCACTGACAGCTATTACACAAGATACGGTATTAGCATGCACTGACAGCTGTTACACAAGATATGGTATTAGCGTGCACTGACAGCTTTTACACAAGATATGGTATTAGCGACTGCGTGCACTGACAGCTGCTACACAAGATATGGTATTAGCATACACTGACAGCTATTACACAAGATATGATATCAGCATACACTGACAACTATTACACAAGATATGATATCAGCATACACTGACAGCTATTACACAAGATATGGTATTAGCATGCACTGAAAACTATTACACAAGATATGGTATTAGATTGCACTGACAGCTATTACACAAGATATGATATCAGCATGCACTGACAGCTATTACACAAGATATGATATCAGCATACACTGACAGCTATTACACAAGATATGGTATTAGCCTGCACTGACAGCTATTACACACGATATGGTATTAGCATGCACCGACAGCTATGACACAAGATATGGTTTTAGCATACACTGACAGCTGTTACACGAGATATGGTATTAGCATGCACTGACAGCTGTTACACAAGATATGGTATTAGCATGCACTGACAGCTGTTACACAAGATATGATATTAGCATACACTGACAGCTGTTACACAAGATGTGGTATTAGCATGCACTGACAGCTAGTACACAAGATATGGTATTAGCATACACTGACAGCTATTACACAAGATATGGTATTAGCATGCACTGACAGCTATTACACAAGATATGGTATTAGCCTGCACTGACAGCTGTTACACAAGATATGGTATTAGCCTGCACTGACAGCTGTTACACAAGATATGGTATTAGCATGCATTGACAGCTGTTACACAAGATATGGTATTAGCAAGCACTGACAGCTATTACACAAGATATGGTATTAGCCTGCACTGACAGCTGTTACACAAGATATGGTATTAGCATGCACTGACAGCTGTTACACAAGATATGGTATTAGCGTGCACTGACAGCTATAACACAAGATATGGTATTAGCATGCACTGACAGCTATTACACAAGATATGGTATTAGCCTGCACTGACAGCTGTTACACAAGATATGGTATTAGCATGCACTGACAGCTATTGCACAAGATATGGAATTAGCATGCACTGACAGCTGTTACACAAAATATGGTATTAGCATGCACTGACAGCTTAGCATACACTGACAGCTATGACACAAGATATGGTATTAGTGTGCACTGACAGCTGTTACACAAGATATGGTATTAGCATGCACTGACAGCTATTAGTATTACACAATATATGGTATTAGCATGCACTGACAGCTATAACACAAGATATGATATTAGCATACACTGACAGCTATTAGTATTACACAAGATATGGTTATGGTATTAGCGTGCAATGACAGCTTTAACACAAGATATGGTATTAGCAAGCACTGACAGCTATGACACAAGATATGGTATTAGCGTGCACTGACAGCTGTTACACAAGATATGGTATTAGCCTGCACTGACAGCTGTTACACAAGATATGGTATTAGCCTGCACTGACAGCTGTTACACAAGATATGGTATTAGCATGCACTGACAGCTGTTACACAAGATATGGTATTAGCATGCACTGACAGCTGTTACACAAGATATGGTATTAGCATGCACTGACAGCTTAGCATACACTGACAGCTATGACACAAGATATGATATTAGCGTGCACTGACAGCTGTTACACAAGATATGGTATTAGCATACACTTAACAGCTATGAAACAAGATATGGTATTAGCATGCACTGACAGCTATTACACAAGATATGGTATTAGCATGCACTGACAGCTATAACACAAGATATGATATTAGCATACATTGACAGCTATTAGTATTACACAAGATATGGTTATGGTATTAGCATGCAATGACAGCTATAACACAAGATATGGTATTAGCATGCACTGACAGCTGTTACACAAGATATGGTATTAGCATGCACTGACAGCTGTTACACAAGATATGGTATTAGTGTGCACTGACAGCTATTAAACAAGATATGGTATTAGCATGCACTGACAGCTGTTACACAAGATATGGTATTAGGATACACTGACAGCTGTCACACAAGATATGGTATTAGCATGCACTGACAGCTATTACACAAGATATGGTATTAGCGTGCACTGACAGCTGTTACACAAGATATGGTATTAGCGTGCACTGACAGCTATTACACAAGATATGGTATTAGCATACACTGACAGCTGTTACACAAGATATGGTATTAACGTGCACTGACAGCTATTACACAAGATATGGTATTAACGTGCACTGACAGCTATTACACAAGATATGGTATTAGCGTGCACTGACAGCTATTACACAAGATATGGTATTAGCATACACTGACAGCTGTTACACAAGATATGGTATTAACGTTCACTGACAGCTGTTAGCACTGACAGCTGTTACACAAGATATGGTATTAGCGTTCACTCACAGCTGTTAGCACTGACAGCTATTACACAAGATATGGTATTAGCATACACTGACAGCTGTTACACAAGATATGGTATTAGCGTTCACTGACAGCTGTTAGCACTGACAGCTATTACACAAGATATGGTATTAGCAAGCACTGACAGCTGTTACACAAGATATGGTATTAGCATGCACTGACAGCTGTTACGCAAGATATGGTATTAGCATACACTGACAGCTGGTACACAAGATATGGTATTAGCATACACTGACAGCTGTTACACAAGATATGGTATTAACATGCACTGACAGCTATTACACAAGATATGGTATTAGCCTGCACTGTCAGCTATGACACAAGATATGGTATTAGCATGCACTGAAAGCTGTTACACAAGATATGGTATTAGCAGACACTGACAGCTGCTACACAAGATATGGTATTAGCATACACTGACAGCTATTACACAAGATATGATATTAGCGTGCACTGACAGCTGTCACAAGATATGGTATTAGCAGGCACTGACAGCTATTACACAAGATATGGTATTAGCCTGCACTGACAGCTATGACACAAGATATGGTATTAACCTGCACTGACAGCTGCTACACAAGATATGGTATTAGCAGGCACTGACAGCTGTTAAATAAAATATGGTATTAGAATGCACTGACAGCTATGACACAAGATATGGTATTAGCATGCACTGACAGCTATTACACAAGATACGGTATTAGCATGCACTGACAGCTGTTACACAAGATACGGTATTAGCCTGCACTGACAGCTGTTACACAAGATATGGTATTAGCATGCACTGACAGCTATGACACAAGATATGGTATTAGCCTGCACTGACAGCTATTACTCAAGATAAAGATATGGTATTAGCATACACTGACACCTGTTACACGAGATGTGGTATTAGCATGCACTGACAGCTGTTACACAAGATACGGTATTAGCATGCACTGACAGCTGTTACACAAGATATGGTATTAGCATACACTGACAGCTGTTACAAAAGGCAATGGATTCATTTTTATCAAGACCACCAGTGATTTTCAGGGTTAGTGATGCAAGAGTAGAAATTCATTTATTTTTCGTTGCGTTTTCATTTGCACTTGGCAATCTGCGGGAACAGGAACTTGGCTTTGGGTGTACTGTGTCTCGAGTGCGGTTGTAAAGAAAAGGGGTTCACGTTTAGACTGTAGTTTGGAACCCGTAAAAGGTGTTTGTGACTGATTAGAACCCCTTTCACATTCATAACTTAGATATCAAAACCCTTTTAATTGGTCAGTGGCTGCTATCCGCCACTCTGGCTTCCACCACATGCCAGCAAAGCTGATCTATGCTCCAAACAGGGACATAAACAAAAAGGCTTCAAAACCTCGCACCCACACATACAAAAATACCAGCAAAGACAATGCGGTGCCTCCCTCTTTTTCTCAATACCAGCAAAGACAATGCGGTGCCTCCCTCTCTTTTTCTCACTATCTCTCATTTGGACTAAAAATGAATAAATAAATAAATAAAATATAAAACTTAAAGAAATCACAATTTTAATTTTTGTTTTCCAAATAGCATATTCGTGTGGAAAATGACATTACATTTTAGAAATGTGATAGTTTACCCAATTATTTGTAAAACTTTTTAGGCTACACTTTTTTTTAGTTGTTTTACGATTATGAGCCAGATTGGCCTGGCAAATAGCGGTAATTGGCTTCCGTGTCAGCAAAAGGGCTCAAATTAATCATTATAATATAAATTATATTTCTTCTCTCAAATGCTCTTGCTTGTCTCCTTATGGTACAGCTAAAATTTGTGGGAAGTCTTTAATGTCTTTTTTAAAAGTAATTTTATTTTTATGGACGTCATGGACCATTATTTTAATTGGTGGAAATGTTTGCTAATTTTTTTTTGGATATTATTGTGAGTTTGTGGACACAGATGTATTTTAAAGGTTGTTAACATTTCATTTTTAGGCAGATAATGTCAGAAGCAATCTTGTCCCCAATTTGTACGAAGCATTCAGGCGTACAATTTTCATCCATTGGAAAATAATCAGGACTATAGAGCAACTCGTCTAAAATTTTGGGTTGCGTGCAATTTGTGACCACTGAATTGCTGTTTCTTTTCACAGTTCTACTGTAATCTTTTATTTATTTTTTTATGTTGCAGGTCATTTATGACAAAATGCTACAAGGATGCAGAGATGAAGAAAGATAATGCCTAAATCATAGGACGTTTTTCGTGATTTCCACACAGGAAGTTGTCCTTGTGTGAGTGTGTGTGTTTTGTGTGTGTGTGTACACGTGTGAGAATGAGGTATGGAGTGTGTGTGGGGGGGTGTGTGTGTTTGAGGATGTTTACACGGCGTTATTGGGACAAACTAGTGCAAGTTTCCATACGTTCTTTGGACAGACCTCCTTGTTGGGACGTCCATTTAATGATCCGTAAGGGTTAGGGCTAGGGTTAGGGTTAGAACACTTTAAAGTAGTTAAAAAGGGGGTCGTAGCACGACCCATTGTCCACAGAACGTATGTGGCGATAGAGGAAAGTCCAAATAACGGTGTCTGTGCAAGTATGTGTGTGTGTGCGTGTGTGCAAGCTGGATGTGTGTGTTTATGCATGTGCATCCTATTTTGAGTGAAGCATGGCATGGCTTTTTATTGCACCTTGTGACTCTGTCTCGTTGTCAGTAGCGGAGGCATTCTTGTTTCAACCTTTGCCCTGTTATAAATGGGTTCATCCTATATTATAAAAGAATGAACAGCCTACTGTGTTATTGTGCCTGGTGATTAGTCATTTTGTTTCTGAACAGTATTGTTTCAACAAAGGCTCTTGTGTTGTTGGGTTCACAGTCTATTACATGATAAAGCAAAGTTCACATAGAAAAATGTTGGTTTTTTTATTATTGTCCTTCTTTTCTGAACAATTTGTGCTGGATGTATTATTGTGATATTTTTTTCCTGTTATAAATGACTAACATTATATTATATAAGATAAAGTTTAGCTTTGTTTGGTTTCATGGTAATAATGATAGTTATATAATAATATTAATAACACAGGAAGCTGTCATGCACCTTATACTCACATTTTTTCCACCTACACAAGGCGTTAGAATTGCGGCTTGCTTAAAATAATTTGAACTTTTGGCCAGTTATGGTAAAAACAAATAATAAAAAGGGGTCATCGTCCAATGGAATGGCTCTATATTTGACCAATAGTATCACCAATCGATTTTTTGAGCATCACAGGTCATGTGAAAGTCAAGGTCATCCTGAGGTCAAGGTCATCCCATGGTCACTGTATGTTGGGTATTTTGTTTATCATTTATTTGATCGTACATTAGTGTCAATTTTTAGCCGGAAGTCAAGGTCAAGATCAAAGTCAGTATTACTTTGTATTTTAATGCCACAGTTTTCATATGGGCTTTGCCCTTCTAGTGACATAAACTAGATAAATCTTACTTTTGTTTAGTTTCATTTTTTTCTCATGTTTGTGACATTTTACATGGATGCACATGACATGATTTTATGTTAAGGTCAGGTTGTGTAGCATCACAAACAGGAAACACCTTCTTTGCCCTATTGTAAACTCCTATGTTTATTTTATTTTATTTTAAATTATTTATTGTTTTGGTAAGAAATAAATATTTGGGTGTTTGTATTGCGCTTATTGATTTCATCGTACGCTGAGATAATCAAAACCAAGCTGAAGAGAGAGGACAGAGTTTAGTCTGAGAGGATTTTGGGGAGTGAATATATTATTTTTCTTCTTCTATTTTAAAGAGATCTTGACATGACAGATGTGGAGAATGAACAAGCTAAGAGGATAAACAGGTGTGAGGAGAGTGCAAATGAGAGAGAAGCATTTGAGCGCATTTTGGTTTGATTTTGCCCTGTGAAAGCAGGATATGAGAGACAGGCATATTTATACATTTTGATTTAATGGTTTGTTACCTTGGGAAAGGATTATCAGATCTGTATATAAAGGTTTTGTCATATTTATTTCCTCATGTTCATTTTGCATCCGAGTTTGAAAATTGTGTTTCTCTAAAATTGTTTGTTATATTTTTACATTGAACAAGTATCAAAAATGATTTTTTTCCTGCTTTTGAAGATTGTTGAAAATTATTTATGGGTCTAGCAGTCTTGTGTTTAACTGCTTTGTAATGTTAGTTTTTACCTGGCTTTAAGTCTGACTTTTCCTCTCCTTCTTTGACCTGTTTTGTTTCATGGCTGTGGACAATAGTTTTTAATGGTTACCCCAACTCGTCTTACTATTGAAGTGGAAACTGCTATTCAGAATATTTTTTTTATTTATCACAGTATGAGCTTTTAAAAAAAATCAATAATAGACCCTTGTGGTTAATTCTGTATTATAGAAAATCATTATGTCAGCACTTCTGTGTTGTAGAAACTCGTTAAAGAGAATTGTTTGTCAAAGCTAACTGTCACGTTTTAGCTAAAGCCTGATTGTGGGTACATGAATTTTTTTTTGTGTGGTTTATTTTTTGTGTGTTTTTTGATGTTGTTGTCATTTTAAAACCTGAACGCAGAAATCTCTGCCTTAAACTGTTGTGATTATTTCCTGTGATAATAACTGGCTTTTTTTTACGTTAATTCTACTTAATGTCATTTTCATTCCAGCAAGTTTCTGTGCTGCTTTGTTAATCATTTTTATTTGATTATCTTTTTTAAAGTAATTTTAATTGTGCTGACATTCTGTCTCAATTTTTGAAGATTGAGTGATCTGACTCAGTGGCTGCATCATTTGTTTTCCACAATTGCATAATTTTTTTATGTTCACAATTTGTTCACATCTATTCAAAATTTTCTCGATCTTTCTCTGTGTATGTATTATTGGATTACGATATGCATTTGTGCAAATCTTTCTTATTTATTATTATTATTATTTATTTATGAGGCGCTTTCCCTCGCAGAGATCAAAGCGCACACATACACCCACACACATCATGTGTACCGCACAGACTCACACACAAAAAGCAGCAATATTTTAAAAAAAAAAAAAATTTAATTGTATGTGGCAGTAAAAAGGTATGTCTTCAACTTTTTCTTAAAAGAGTTATAGGATGTCGCATAGCGTACATCGGCTGGGAGGCTATTCCATAACAATGGTCCTTGAAAAGAAAATGATCTCTCACCACATGATTTGTTTGTAAATGCTTGAGGTTTTAGTTTCATGGTGTCATTACCAGAGCGGAGAGATCGTGAAGGTGTGTAGATATGGAGGTGGTCTGACAGATACCGAGGGGTGTTGTTTGCTAGTGCATTGTAGCACATGCATGCAACCTTATATTGTATCCTTGCAGAAACTTTGAGCCAATGGAGTTCTTTGAGAAGGGGGGTAATATGTTGGCGTCTTTGTGATCTTAAAATCAAGCGTGCTGCTGAATTTTGAAGTTTCTTTGTAAGGGAATTTGGGGCTCCCGCAAGTAGACTATTTCCATAGTCCAATCGCGAGAGCACGAAAGAGACTACAAGAGTCTTAGTTGCATCAGTGGTGAAATACCTGCGGATGCCTGAAATTCTACGTAGCTCATAGTTAGCTAGTTGACATACTTTAGAAACTTGTTCTTTCATTGACAAGGAAGAATCGAACAACACCCCCAAGTTCCTGACACACTCTGATAATGCTATCGTATTCTCCCCAATCTGCATTTCGGTAGGGAGGTACTTTTTGGCATTATATTTTGATGCAAGAAGAATTTCTGTTTTGTCTTGATTAAGTTGAAGTTTGTTGACCAGCATCCAGTCACGAACATCTGCAGTACAGTTTTGAATGCTTTTAGTTGCAATGCTCAGGTCACACAGCTTTGCAGAGGCTTTCAACTGAGTGTCATCTGCAAATGACTGCTGCTTTACATTGTGCTGGGAAATGAGGTCGGCCAGTGGCTTTATGTACAACGTGAATAGGATGGGACCCAAAACAGAACCTTGTGGAACACCATATTCAAGAGACACAGACTCTGAGTGTAGACCATCCACTGAAACATATTGGAATCTTTCAGAAATGTAAGACCTGAACCACTGTATAGCTGTGCCTCCAACACCAAAGCATGACTCTCATGATCTATGGTGTCGAAGGCAGCGGACAAGTCTAAGAGCGTGAGGATGGACACTTTATTTTCATCAAGATCAATTAACATGTCATTCATCATGCATGTCAATGTTGTCTCAGTGCTATGACCTTGTCGATAGGCTGACTGATAGGGACTGCACAAACTGTTAGAAGCAAGGTGAGCTTGGAGTTGTTTCAGAACAACTCTTTCAAGTAACTTACTTAAGAAAGGCAGATTTGAGATGGGTCTAAAGTTCTTAAGCTCATTTGGATCGAGGTTACACTTTTTCAATAATGGTCTAACCACTGCTGTTTTAAGATCTTGCGGAACAGTGCCTGAGGAAAGTGACTCATTCACAATCTCTGTAATTAAGTGTGTGTGTTGTGAAAATATGTCAAGCAAGATCAATGCAATCTGTTATTTTGTAAACTCAGTGATCACCATTTACATAAGTGTGTACCCCCGTTAGTGTGCCGGGGGTTTCAGTACAAATAGTATCCCCACTTTCTGGAAATTTAGTGCTTTAAATTCCCACTGTCGCTGTCTTTCTCATTTGCTCTTTCTAATTCCTGCTCTTTTCTATCAATCTGCTATACTATCGTCTTCTTCGCTAGACCAGTCTCCTACCTTTTTTCTTGAAAACTCTTCTGGGACAAGACTCCTTGCTTGTGGGAATATTGGACGCTTTCTGCCAGGTGGTCACTAGGGCTTCCTATGATGTTATTATTTAGCAATGTAGGCATTTTATATGTATGTGTTTTGTTGATAATTTATAATGATGTTTGTATTCTATTTTGTTTTTGTAAATGGGGGTTCAATAAGTTGGGGTGAAGCCTCAGCTGTCCCCTGCATGGGATGTCTTTATTGTAAAGTGACTGGCTGGTGGAGAGCTTTCAGTTTTACCACTAGGGTTGTTTCAGCAGATCTTTTATGCGGATTGGAGGTTGTCCGGTCCTGATTTGGCTCGGAAGAGTCCGCTGGACCTAAAGCAATAATAATGTAATGTAATGTACATAGGTGTGTACATTCAAATGTCTGGTTTGCCTTTTCCAATAAATGATACTGCTGGAGTAAGGAGAGTCTGAAAGTTAGATCCTATTTGCCACACACATGCTAACACTAAGAGGCGATTGTTTGCTTCCATATTCCTTTTTTTGTGTGCGTGTTTAATATTTGGAAATTTTTAATCTAAAAGTCGTGTGTCCGAACACTCCAAAGGTCATTGTTGTTGTTTTTTTTTTTTAAAAATATAACACAGCAGAGCATGACCAACAAACCCCAAGTAGCTTGCAGGTAACTTTGCTGTGCCTGTAGTCTGCTAGTGCGCGAAGCCTGTGGTATGATCATAGACTCCAAGGACTTTTTTAACTGCTTACATGCATATTTTAGAGCTTTCACCTCTACAGTGTGGATTAATAATAAACTGTTCTACGATCATACATACAGTCAAGGGTGAAAAGATTGAAAAAGATGACATCAGACTGGCTTTAAAAAGAATGGAATATTTTACTCATCACATGTTTATATCGCATGCTATGCAAAAAATACCCCAAAACAATTAGATGGAATAAATGTTTACTCATGCGCACTAAATGTGTGAATATCTGTGTTTGTGTTTTGTTGTTGTATTTGTTGTTGTTGTTGCGTGTTTTTGTTTTAATGGCAACTTTACCCCTTGGGGTCATGAGCAATCTTGCCACTGTAGATTGTTCAAACCTATAAAGGGAAAAGTGAAAGCCCCAGTTGAAAACCTGTCTTTCCTTTATAGGCAAGACAGATTCACTGCGGCAACAGTACCCCCCGTTGGAGTGCCGGGGGTTTTCAGTATAAATAGTATCCCCACTTTATGGAAATTTAGTGCTTTAAATTCCCACTGTCGCTGCCTTCCTCATTTACTCTTTCCCATTCCTGCTCTGTCCTATCACTCTGCTATACTATCTTCTTCTTCGCTAGACCAATGACCTACCTTTTTTCTTGACAACTCTTCCTGGACAAGACTCCTTGTAGAGAAGCATAAAAAGGTAGATCATCAAAAACGAATTTATTTCTGTTCATTTTGCATTTTATTTCATTTAAATCTATGCACTAATACCTAAGATGTGGTGTTTTTACTAACGTACCCTGAAATATCTCTAAAATTATAAAATGTCGTGCCTGTTTAGAGCTAAAAAAATAGACAGACGTGTTCCCAGTAAAGGGTTATTTTTGCCAGCGGTGCTTCTGTACCGGTTTCTGGTCTCATAATAGTACTCCTGCACTCACTGAACGTCGCTGTGTTCAACAAGCTGATTTTCATGGTGATTTTAGAGTAAAACTAGTGTGATGTTCAACAAGCTGATTTTCATCGTAATTTTAGAGGACTGAAAATAGCCTGCTGTTTCAGAGGGAAGCCTGTCTTATTTTATAGTGTCATTGGATGGGTTTTGTGAGAAAAAAAAACAACTGACAAGTGTTAAAAAATACTGAGAAATGGGTCCAGAAATACTGACAAGAAGATTAGGGGGTTGGCACCTCTGGTTATATTATTTTTGCCTCAGAAATAAAGGTAAAAAAACAAACAAACAAAAACCAACCGAGCGAATCTTGAATACAATGATGCCTTTGAATAGAATGCGAATTACAATGTTTAAGTGAGTGGAAATTCACATACAGCAGATGCAAAAGACATCTCTCTCTCTCTCTCTCTCTCTCTCTCTCCCTCTCTCTCTCTCTCTCTCTCTCTCTCTCTCTCTCTCTCTCTCTCTCTCTCTCTCTCTCTCTCTCCCGCCCCCACGCCCTCGGCTCCGCGTGCCAGGGGTGGACCCCAGCCTCTCCCTGGCTGGGTGACCAAGCTTGCCCTCACCTTTTTCTTCACTTTTGTCTTGTTTCTGTCTTATTGGTCCTTTCACCTATATATTCTTTTTACCCTTAAATTCTCCCAATATACTGTGCAGTTTTGACTTCCTTTCTTCTGCCTTACCGGACTTTTCCTGTCTTCCTTTTACCCCTTGGGGTCATGAGCAATCTTGCCACTGTAGATTGTTCAAACCTATAAAGGGAACAGTGAAAGCCACAGTTGAAAACCTGTCTTTCCTTTATAGGCAAGACAGATTCACTGCGGCAACAGTACCCCCGTTGGAGTGCCGGGGGTTTTCAGTATAAATAGTATCCCCACTTTATGGAAATTTAGTGCTTTAAATTCCCACTGTCCTGTCTTCCTCATTTACTCTTTCCTATTCCTGCTCTGTCCTTCACTCTGCTATACTATCTTCTTCTTCGCTAGATCAATGACCTACCTTTTTTCTTGAAAACTCTTCCTGGACAAGACTCCTTGTTTGTGTATGAGGTCTGTTGGATCAGCTTGGGAGTGTTGGACGCTTTCTGCCGGGTGGTCACTAGGGCTTCCTATGATTGTACTATTTAGCACTATAGGCATTTTATATGTATGTGTTTTTTTGATGATTTATAATGATGTTTGTATTCTATTTTGTTTTTGTAACCGGGGTGTTCGCGTAGTTGAGGTCAACCCTCAGCCGTCCCCCGCGTGGGATGTCTTTATTGTAAAGTGACTGGCCGTTGGAGGGCATTCAATTTTCCCACTGGGGTTATTTCAGCAGATCTTTTATGCGGATCGGGGGTTGTCCGGTCCTGATTTGGCTCGGAAGAGTCGGCTGGACCTAAAGCAACAATAAATCAATCAATCAATCAATCAGTCTTCCTTTTCCCCATCATTCCTTCTTTGTCTACTCTTCTTTTTCTCTGTGACCTTCTCTTGCCCCCCTGCCTTTGCCGTGCAGGACAACCCGTGTCGGAGGAGAATGGGATCCTGGATGTTGAGGTCACTGAGGGACTGCGGCCCCTCAAACCAACACACCTCTTTGGCCCGGACTTCTCCTAGACGGGAGACTGGCGTGGCCCGCGTCAGTCAAGCGGCTGGTCGTGTATTGCCCCAGCTTTGCTAGAAGGCTGCTTCTCATGGGTCAAACTTGAACTAGACCGTAGTGGCAGTGCGGGATTGTCTGGGTGTATATCCCCCCTGTAGCCCTGGTGCGTTTCCTTGCTGGATTTTCCGCTTGGACGCATCCCCTTGTTGGACTCCGTGGTGGGTAGGGAGCAGGGGGGGGGGGGGTTGGTGGTGAATGAAAATCTAAAAACATGGCATCCACCAAAAAACAAAAAAGAACTTATGACGGACTGGACAAGGATATTGGACATGACTCTGACAGCGACACTGAAACTAGACGCACAGCCAAGGAATCTGGCCTTTTCAAAACATGGCCACGCTTCTTGGTCGTTAGGATGACAAACGAAAACCAAAAGATTTCCCCTTTTGTCGTGGAAAAGTGGTTTGAAGGAGTATCCAGACAGATCAGAGACATTAAAAGACTACGAGAAGGAAGTTTTTTCGTGGACTGTCCCACAGAAAGGACTTCTGAACAACTGAGATCAAGAGATGGCTCCAAGCTGGAGCTAGTTAGCCGAGTGTTTGATGTGAGTGTGAGTTGTCACCGCACACTTTACTTCTCCAAAGGAGTTGTGCGGTTATCTCAATTCGATGGTCTGATTGAGACGGAAATAAAAGATGGCTTGGCTAAGCAGGGAGTTGAAGTCTCCTATATGCCAAGTGTGTCCGGGGACGTTAATCTACATGCCTGCCAGGTGTTACTGAAGCACATATATAGGGTCATGCGAAAAGACAAGGACGAAAGCAGAGTACCCACAAATACTCTGTTTCTGACCTTTTGCACACCTGAAGCACCAAACAAAGTGATCGTTTGTGATGAAGGTATTCCTGTTTCCGTGATTGTACATTCGCCACTGCGTTGTTTTAAATGCCAAAGGTATGGGCACAATAGCACGGCGTGCAAAAACTCACGGACCTGTGCGGGGGGAGATTTTCATGGCGAACAATGCAGTAATGCTCCAAAGTGCTATAATTGCAAGGGAGCCCATCCTGCATCGTCAAAATCTTGCCCGGCTTGGATCAGGGAGGCTGAGATTTAAAAAAAAAAAAAATCAGAACACGAGAAAGATGCTCCTTTCCAGAGGCAAAAAACGGTACGAGATTCTCAACCCGTGTGATACAAACAGACCGAGTTTTGCTGAAGTGGCCTCAACAAACACTTTGCCAAACATGCTCAAATCCATCTCATCTTTGATCTCTGTTGCTGACAAATCTGCTTTAGGATCGTTTCTGAATTCTCTGAAGAAAAACGTCTGTTGGATAGTGAAAATAAAGAGAAAGTTAGTGTTGCTCCTAGTAATAAGCAGATGTCGACCCCTAGCGGGCCGATTTTCACTAAGACAATGCCACCTCCTCAGGTGAGCGCGCCGGCGGCCGCGTCAAAAGCCGTTACCACACCTCTACACCCTGTTACGCCTCCAGGCCAAGGGAGGACGTCTGGTTCACGACCTCCCTCCTCCTCACCCCATCGAGGTCGAACCCCTTCAGCTGGGGCCGTGCAGCGTTCGACAAGCTCGAAGTTCTCTTCAAGGACTGACAATAGGCCAAGACCGTTGTCTTCCAAAAAAGACATTCATTCGAATCGTTTCACCTTCCTAGAGGTATAATCAGTTGACATGGAGGAGTCATCTCCACAGGAACCGGCACCTCCATCTACAGCTAAAAAATAGTCTGTTATAATTAAAGAGAAACTTAAGAGTATAAAATTGCTGGAAATAAAACATACTACTTTTATTTCTTTCTATCATGACCTTTTTCAAGATTCAAGATTCTTTATTGTTTAAACACATGGCATGGAAATTTGTTTTGCAGTGCAAAACATAGACATACAATATTAATACATTTGATACACACTATCATACACAACTTCCATACCGAAATACAAATCTATCACCACTAGCACGCATGCATAAACAGATATCCAGTCACATACCCATGCGTATGTAACAAGAGGACCTGTTTACCCTGCATAATTTAAGCTTTTGCTTGTTTAGTCAGTGTTGATTAGAAGATTACTGTTAGTCTAAAGCAGACGACAGAAGTGATCATGCGTAACACAGTTGGAGCTTGATGCAAGCACAGTTAGTGACATCATCGCAGCCTACGATCGAGTTTCGAATTTTACATCCACTTAGATTTTTCAGCCAACCAGAACACAGCTAGGTTATATAGAACCAGTTCTGGGTGATTCAAGCAAGGAGGTAGAACGTCAGTCGAGTTTGAAACTCAGTACACTCAAGCAGAAATCTCTCTCCTGAGAAGATTAGACAGCAGTACTTGTTGAATATTCGAATTCAATCAAGTAGCCACGGCCTGACATTGTCAGAGAGGTAAATGAACATACTTCTGTTTCATCATGATGTATTTATATTATTGTTGAAATTATGTTTGTGGAATTTGCTATGCATAGAATTGAATTGTTAGTCCGACTTTGCCTGAACACGTGAAGAATCCGACCACGAGGCGACCAGTCGACGCCATGTTGAAAGACGTACGTAACCACTATGGGGCGCCATGTGTCCATTTATTCTATGTGACTATTCTATACATAGAATAAATTCTATGCACATAGAAAGCATTCTATGCACACAAAAAGCATTCATTAGTTGAAATTCCATTTATAAAAAAGAAACCAATATTGTAAGTCATAGAATAAAATTCTTTGTATAGAATAACATTCTATAATATAGTGTAAAATTCTATGTCCATAATACAATTCTATGTATAGAATAACATTTTATAATAGAGAATAAGATTCTATGTATGTAATACAATTCTATATTATAGAATGCACTTGTATGCATAGAATTGTATTCTATAACATAGAATGAATTCTATTACAAAGAATGAATTCTATAACATAGAATTTATTCTATGTGCATACAATTCATTCTATAACATAGAATGAATTCTTTAACATAAAATAAATTATATGACATAAAATGAATTCTATGTGCATAGAATAAATTGTATAACATAGAATGAATTCTATAATAAAGAATGAATTCTATATGCATAGAATGAATTTTATATCATAGAATGAATTCTATGACATAGAATTCATTCTATGACGTAGAATGAATTCTATAGGCATAGAATGAATAGTATAACATAGAATGAATAAGATGACATAGAATGAATTCTATGACATAGAACGAATTCTATAACATAGAATGAATTCTATAGCATAGAATGAATTCTATGACATAGAATTTATTCTATAGCATAGAATGAATTCTATAACATAGAATGAATTCTATAGCATAGAATGAATTCTATGACATAGAATTTATTCTATAGCATTGAATGAATTCTATGTTACAGAATGAATCCTATGTCATAGAATTCATTCTATGCTATAGAATTCATTCTATGTTATAGAATAAATTCTATGTCATAGAATTCATTCTTTGCTATAGAATTCATTCTATGTTATAGAATTCATTCTATGTCATAGAATTCATTCTATGTCATCTTATTCATTCTATGTTATACTATTCATTCTATGCTATAGAATTCATTCTATGTCATAGAATTCATTCTATGTCATAGAATTCATTCTATGTCATAGAATTCATTCTATGTCATAGACTTCATTCTATGTTATAGAATGAAATCAATATATACACTTTTTTTTAAAATAGTAAAAACTGGGGCCCTGTCAAGGTATAGAGAACATTTTTTATGGCATGGGACTGTATTGCAGAGAGATATACACATTGCCACATCCCATCACCACACCACATCACTCTACATCACACTGCACCACAAATGTGATGGGTAGGTGTGGTGGAGTGATTAGGTTATGTGACGATGTGGTCTGATTCACTGCTTTTAAGCTATAATAGAACTGTATTGCAGATACATACATACACATTACCACATCACATCACCACACTACATCACTCTAAATCACACCACACTGCACCACAAATGTGATGGGTGGGAGGGGTGGGGTGATTAGATTATGTGATGTGATTCACTGATGCCATGATATGTGCTGTCTGCTGCAATGTGAAGATGTGCTGCTGCTGTGATGTCGGCTGATGTGATGTGATGATTTGTTGATATGATGTGATTTTATGTGGTGGTGCGTTTTCACGATGATGGTGAAGCAATGTGATGCAGTGATGTGATGTGATGATGTGATCGATGTGGTGATGATGCGATGTGGTGATGTGTCATACAATATCTTTTTTTAAATTCTAAATTTTGTTACAATTTATTAGTTGTGTTTTTTTAATTTTATGTGAATGAAATGAATTATATGTATATAGAATTAATTGTATAACACAGCAAGAATTGAATGACATAAAATTCATTTTTTTAACATAAAATGGATTTTATTCGCAACACTGAATACATTCTATTTTCATAGAATTTTTTTTAAACATTTGGTGCACATAGAATGCATTCTATGATATAGAATGTCATTCTATAACATAGAATGTTCATTCTATAACATAGGATCCATTCTATAACATAGAATGTTCATTCTATAACATTGAATGGTCATTCTATAACATAGAATTCATTCTATAACATAGAATGTTCATTCTATAACATAGAATCCATTGTATAACTTAGAATGTTCATTCTATAACATAGAATCCATTCTATAACATAGAATGTTCATTCTATAACATAGAATGCTCATTCTATGCGCAACTAGGTCATTCTATGTGAAGCGAGGCTGTGACGTATAAAGGGACACGTGGAGCCTTGCACGCGCGCGAGAACTGAAGAAATGGCTGACGTACCAAGCGCTCTGCGGCTTTATCAGACATCATAATTTCGTGAACAAGCATTTAGGTTTCTTGATGCGGACGACTTCGACGGTATAATTAGTGTGAATAGATCGCTTAGCAATAAAAATAATTGACGTCACACCCTCCCCCCCCCCACCCTCCGCCCCTGCGTGCTTGCTTTTTTCATTACAATGTGCTGAGGTTCTGTAAGGGTTTATAGTGACACAATCTAATTAAATAATCAGTTCTTTTCGCTCAATACCGAAGAAATAACCGTACTGTACACTCATAAAAAGCAATAATTAATATATTTAAAGGTTGAATATTGCTATACAACTCTGAAACATAATAAATGAAAGGTTCATAAAGCTGAATATTGCAAAAAATCTATTTCACCCCAAGCGGCCCCCCAGGGCGCTATGCACAAAGGCGTGGCGGCCACGTGCTGCGGGAATAACACAGCGTGATCGAGTTTGAAAATGGTGAAGTACTGTGCTGCGTTTGGATGCTCTAACTCCGACGTAAAACCTTTCTGCAAAGAAAAGAACATTTCCTTTCATCGATTTCCACTTCGAGCGCAAATGATGAAGCACTGCATGTCGTCAACTCTAAACTGAATGTCAGTGACAAATCGCTCTGTAATCATTATTGCACGAGTGTGCTATGTTCAAAACATCACAATATCCCAAAATGTTCTCTATACCTTGACAGTGCCCCAGTTTTTACTATTTTAAAAAAAGTTTTTATATTGATTTCATTCTATAACATAGAATGAATTCTATGACATAGAATGAATTCTATGACATAGAATGAATTCTATAGCATAGAATGAATAGTATAACATAGAATGAATAAGATGACATAGAATGATTTCTATGACATAGAATGAATTCTATAATATAGAACGAATTCTATGACATAGAATGAATAATATGAGATAGAATTTATTCTATAGCATAGAATGAATTCTATAACATAGAATGAATTCTATAGCATAGAATGAATTCTATGACATAGAATTCATTCTGTAACATAGAATTCATTCTATGCTATAGAATAAATTCTATGTCATAGAATTCATTCTATGCTATAGAATTCATTCTATGTTATAGAATTCATTCTATGTCATAGAATTCATTCTATGTCATAGAATTCATTCTATGTCATCTTATTCATTCTATGTTATACTATTCATTCTATGCCTATAGAATTCATTCTATGTCATAGAATGAATTCTATGTCATAGAATTCATTCTATGCTATAAAATTCATTCTATGCATATAGAATTCATTCTTTATTATAGAATTCATTCTATGTTATACAATTTATTCTATGCACATAGAATTCATTTTATGTCATATAATTTATTTTATGTTAAAGAATTCATTCTATGTTATAGAATGAATTCTATGCGTATAGAAATAATTCTATGTCATGCAATTTATTTTTGTTTTAAAGAATCCATTCTATGTTATAGAATTCATTCTTTGTAATAGAATTCATTCTATGTTATAGAATATAATTCTATGCATACAAGTGCATTCTATAATATAGAATTGTATTACATACATAGAATATTATTCTCTATTATAAAATGTTATTCTATACATAGAATTGTATTATGGACATAGAATGTTACACTATATTATAGAATGTTATTCTATACAAAGAATTTTATTCTATGACTTACAATATTGGTTTCTTTTTTATAAATGGAATTTCAACTAATGAATGCTTTTTGTGTGTATAGAATGCTTTCTATGTGCATAGAATTTATTCTATGTATAGAATGGTCACATAGAATAAATGGACACATGGCGCCCCATAACCACTGGTGTTTAACCTATATGTATGCTTGCAGAGGGGCGGATCAGAGTAAATGCCCGGAGGGGGGCACTGCCATTTTTAAAATTTTTTTTTTATTCGGTATACAGATTCGTGCTTGCACTCAAACACAGTAAAAGAAAGGTTGACATGAGTGGTTTGTGTGTGTGTGTTTGTGTGCGTGTGTGTGTGTGTGTGTGGTGTGTGTTGTGTGTGTAGATTTGGATGTGAAGCCTAACATTCTTAATAATTCTCATTTTATTTTATGCTGTTAAATTGTTTTAATGCTGTATTTTGTTTTACCTGCAGGGTGTGTTTGACTCCATAACTTTATATGACTGATGAGTGATGTATGTTACTGTGTTTACCTATCCTTTAGTGCTGTATACATGTTATAGGCCAATGAAGTGTATGACACGATGAATGACTGTGCAAGAAAGGATGTATTTCACTGTCGCCATGCCACACCAAAATCCTTGTAACGTTTTTTTTTTTACTTGGTAAATAAATATTCTTATCTATATTAAGACAAGATTGTATCATCAACGCATCCGCTCACGTGCACCGAGGGTCAATGAGAGGACATAAAGGTGGGGGAGGGGGACACTTTTTCTTTGTGACGCAATCTTACGCTTTGTGACCCACTCATGTGCCCGAGGGCCAATGAGGACCCTGAACAGGTGGATGGACTAGTGGGGAAGGGGGGCACGCTTCTTCTGTCCACCTTTTAAAATTTTTGTATTATTATTATTTGTGGGTGTGGGTGTTTTTCCCCTTTTTTTTCTTCTCATTTTTTTTCCTTCCCCCCTTTTTTTTCTTCCCTTTTTTTTGGGTCGCCCATAAGGGGGAGGGGGGGGCACGTGCCCACTGTGCCCCCCCCCCCCTCGTCCGCCCCAAAATAGACCAATGCATTGCTGTACCAGTGAATGTTTATGATATTATTTCTTTTGTGTGTATAGTTAGCCACGATTTATATTTGTATATGTATAGGAAATTAGAGTGGAGATTCCAGTGGACCACTGACTTAGCAGAATGTTCGTCGCTTATGTATAGAGATGTGGAGCTATCACTGAGGGCTACTTTGGCCTTGCCTTCAGTGAGACGCTCTGCGCAGACCTAATATACAGGGTTGTGCAGAATTTCGTCTCATATGTTACAGAGGAGTAGGCGTTATATCGTGAGCCCAACTCAGCAAAAGACAAAACCACGTCGACGCTTACAGTTGGCTGCCGAGGCATCTCCAGCATTGGGCGCAGATAGCCCAACCGTCGAACCACAAAGTTAACGACGCCACGACAACACAATTTGTCCCAGAAGCGACCACAACGCAGCGCTTCAATCACGCAGTTAAGTGCCACAAGAAACAGTGCACTAAAACTCTGTATAAACCGGACCACAGTAGTCCACTCTTCAAGACTTCTGACCATTAAGGCAGAAAGTATCCAGTGCCCTATGATGAAAAAGTAGCTGCCTAGATTATCAGCGAGCAAACCATTCGCATTGACAATTGAACTTTTAAGTTAGATTCGTACTTTGAAGATCGTGTATAGAGTAGAGGAAATAAATGTGTGATTTTTACTGTTATCAAGTGGCTGGACTACATATGATTCATAGCCGTGTGAAAGCTAGTGTGACAGTGATCTTTTACAATTTTTCTATCTATCTCTGTACCCCAGCCTAAACACAGACCGAGCTAAACAAATAAATGTATTAATTGAAGTCATAGGGAAATAACTAGCTATCCCCATCGACTAAGACGAGGAGGTAATAGCAGTCCATTGTGCAGAGCCCAGCAACAATAGAACCCCCGTCACAGCGTACACATTTGACACACAGATAATTATTCCACAATAAACAAAACTACTCACACTCACCCATTCTTCCATGCCTTAGGCCCATCCTAGATCATAATAATCACCATCATCATCATCATCATCATCATCATCATCATCATCATCATCATCATCATAAGAATTATTATTATTTTTATTATTATTATTATTATTATTATTATTATTATTATTATTATTAAATTGCATTTTCATTAGAATAACAACTCAATGCAATTCACAACATTCGCACTACATCATGTACAGCATCATTGAGAAAGTATTATTACTGTTCATGTTATTTACACAGAAAACGCCTTACGGAACAAGTGCGTTTTTAAGCAGCTCTTAAAGGAAACAGGGTCTGTACAATGTCTTAAATTGGCAAGCAGCGCATTTCAAACCTTGGGTGCTTGAAAACTAAAAGACCGGTCGCCAACTGTCTTAAGCAGACGCTTGGGCGTTTTCAACAGTTTTTTTATCTGATGAGCGCAAAAAACGGGTTGTAGTGTAGGTAGTGAGTATCTCAGAAAGATATGGTGGAAGTGACTGGTCGAAATGACGGAAAGCTAGGACCGCAATTTTGTATTCAATGCGGAACTTGACAGGGAGCCAGTGGAGCTGCATTAAGAGAGGCGTGACATGATCACGTTTCAGTTTTTTAAGCACAAGCCGAGCAGCACAGTTCTGTACACGCTGCAGTTGGCTAACTTCATCAATGGGGAGACCAGCTAGAACTGAATTATTAAAATAAGAGTAATAATAATAATAATAATAATAATAATAATAATAATAATAATAATAATCGTTATCATAAGAGTAATTATAAAAGTAATAATAATAATAACAATACAACTACTTAAAATAATACAACAGCAGCACCAGCAGACAAATAATATGTGGTAACAATGATAACAATAATAATAACAAAACTATCCTATCCTATCCTATCCTGTCCCGTAACCCGGAGGTCGTAGAGGCACCACAGATGATCGTTTAACAAGCATACTCCATCTTTCTCTGTCCTCAGCAGCCCTGATGGCTTCGCTCAGTGTCAAACGAGTCCATTCTCGAATGTTGTCCTCCCACCTCTTTTTCGGTCTCCCTCTTCTTCTACCTCCTTGCACTTTGCCTTGCAGAATAGTCTTTGCAAGGCCTGATGATCTGGTGACCATCGGAGTTTCCGTTTCTTCACCACTGTGAGCAGGTCATCGTGTTGTCCAATGGCTTGTGTGATGGTCTGTCGGACTTCGTCGTTAGTGATGTGTTAGGTATAGGAAATGCCCAGAAGTCTTCTGTAGCACCTCATCTCCATGCTTTGTATTCTTCGTTGGAGATCTGCTGTGAGGGTCCATGCTTCGCAAGCATATAGGAAGATGGAGATGACAAGGGAGCGCAGCAGTCTTACTTTGGAATGTAACAATACTACTACAACTAATAATAATAACAACAGGAAGGATACAAAACCAAGCTTCATGATGATCCAGGGGAACAAAATTAGTGAAGATATTAATAACAACAAGAACAATAATACAGCCGAATTAAATAATTGATAAAATCTCTGGTCACAGTTGAGTAGAAAATACGTTACATCCTTACATAATTATTTACAGCAGATATGAATAAACGCACAAAAGCAAAGTGCCTTCTTTATTACAAGGGTGAGCATTCTTATCGCTTGAACTGCCTCAGCTTCCGGAGAAAGAACAGTCGCTGGCTGGCCTTCTTGCAGATGATGTCGACGTTGGGTGATCAGTCCAGCTTGTCGTCGATGACGGTCCCTAGGTACTTGTAACTGTGGACACGTCGCACAGGTTCGCCCTTTATGGTCAGTGGCTCGTGGTCACGTGGTTGCCGGCGGAAGTCGAGGATCATTTCCTCTGTCTTAGTGACGTCGAGGTGCAGGAAGTTGCGGTCGCACCAGTCCACCAGCTCACCACACCGCGCTTCTGTAGCACTGCTCGTCGCCGTCGGGGTTCACCAGCCCAGAGAAGGACGCATCATCGGCGAACTTCACCTGGATGTTGCGGCGTGGGTCAGTTGAGCGGCAGTCGGCGGTGTAGATAGTGAAGAGAACTGGTGATAACACGCAGCCCTGCGGAGCACCGGTGTTGGTCACCAAGACAGAGGAGAGAGAGCTGCCAACCTCACCCTTTGCGGACGCTCGGTCATAAAGGACTGGATCCATGTAATGAGGGTGGGGTTGATGTCCGTGGTCACGAGCTTGTCGGTGAGGAGGCGGGGCTGCAGGGTGTTGAAGGCGCTGGAGAAATCCACAAACAACACCCGCGCGCGCTGGAGGCTGGAGGTGGTGAAGCAGCGTCAGCACGGCGTCTTCTGTGCTGCGGCCATGGCAGTAAGCGAATTGCAGCGAGTCTTGATGAATTGCAGTCTCGACTCTCAGTCTGCTGAAGTGCCACTCGCTCTAAGCACTTCATGGGCACAGATGTGAGTGCCACAGGCCGGTAGTCGTTCATCTCCTTCGGGGATTTCTTCTTTGGCACTGGGACGAGGGTCGACGTGCGCCACAGAAGTCGAACGTGTGGCCCTCATCGAAGGAGCTTTGGAATAGAGTGGTGAAGACGGGGGAGAGGGAGTTGTGGCACTTTTTGAGGAGATTGCTGCTGATGTGGTCAGGCCTTGGGGCACTACGGGCGTTCAGTCTCTTGAAGAGACCCCGGACCTCTTCCTCGTTGACAGTGATAGGGATGGCCTCACGCTCCTGGGTCCTGTGCAGCGCCTGTTGCTGCTCAGCGTGGAAGTCGTGGCCATCGAAGCGGGCGTAAAAGCTGTTGAGGTCGTTAGCCAGTTGGTCCCCGTTGTTGGTAGGCAGCCCACTGCACTTCGACTTGTAGCCGGTGATGGTGGTGATATTTTGCCAGACCTGACGTGAGTTGCTCTGCCTGAAACTGTCCTCCAGCTTGGCGGTGTACTTCCGCTTGGCTGGTCTGATCTTATTGTCAAGCCGCCGCTGTAGTACCTTCATGGTGGGGATGTCGTCAGCCTTGAGTGCGGCGTGCCGCTCGCGCAGCAGCTGTTTTAGCTCTGTCGTCACCCAAGGTTTGGAGTTGGCGTAGCTCTTCACCTCCTTGGTTGGCATCACCAGGTCTCCGCAGATACAATACAATGGAACATTGGAGGCCTTAGAGCCAACTACGAACAGTTGCTCCTGCTTACTAAAAACCGACCAAATGTAATTTAAAATCACCGAGGGATTTCTCCGGGCACTCCGGTTTCCTCCCTCCCTTCAATAATGGTACTGGACGCAGTCAATATAAAATTTCAAAAATAAAAATTCGATTTTCTTGCCGGCTTCCAATAGCGATCTCCCTGCCTTTACACCACCTGTTTGAGTGGTGGATGTGTATTTGTTGTTGTAGTAGTAGTTGTTGTTGTTGTTGTTGTTGTTGTGTGTGTGTGTGTTGTGTGTGTGTGTGTGTGTGAGGGTGGATGAGACAAGCGAGCGTGTATGTTGGTACAGATCGCCGCTCTTTGAGCGTGGTTGATTTCTGGAAAGGCGCGTATATAGCATCCAGTATTCTATATCTATATCTACATATATATATATATATATATATATATATATATATATATATATATATATATATATATATATATATATATATATATATATATATATATATATATATATATATATATATATATATATATATATATATATATATATATATATATATTAGAAATAGAGATTATGGTATCAGACAATAAAGATATAGAAGAAACATAACACTGCAAAGAATAGAAGAAACACCCTGAAGAAATAACAGTGCCAGGTTTTATTTTTTTCCCCCTTTCAAATATGAACTTTATTTTACGTTTTCATTGAAGATGTAAGGGCCTTGAATGAGGTCATATGGTTGGTTAGATGGTTCGATGGTGTGAAGTGACCTCACATGGAAACGACCTTGATCTCTGAAGGTGGCAAAGCGGGTGGCTAAATAAATATTAATTTTTATTGATCGTTTCTCCTGACCTGAATCAAGTCTAACGGAAGGAAATTATTGTGACGAAAAGGTCTTGGAAAGGTACGAAGGCTCCAGTATCTCAATGTCAGTATTTTTTTACATAAGGCCCGGCCACACTTGTGTTACGCATTCGACCACACTTGCCTTACGCTTATGAATTCCTTATGTATTTCCTTGCGTACTGGCTAACGTAAAATTTCAAGGATAGCGAAAGATAGCGCATGTTTGATTTCTTCTGCAACATACATAAGCCGGTGTAACATTGTCAAAGTTCCGTGTGTATTACTTTAGCCGGGCGCCTTTGCGCATGCGCCAGGTTTTTTATTTTATTTTTTGGGGGTTTCAATCTGTTGAGTATTATTTTCAGGAGGACCTTGCTGGGACCAGCCGGTCACTTTACAATAAAGGCATCACATGCAGGGGACGCTGAGGTTATACTCTTAATTTCGAATGAGAGTATAAACCGAGGTCTAGTCTGTGTGTCGCATACATTCCATCATAACGGACTTCAAAGATCCTGATGCTCATGTCGGGTAAGTGCCAGTAACAAGAACACACCCAGCATGCATTTGGTCCTTCTCCCCCATCCCTGGTTGGCCAGGATAGTGCTTAGTTGACCGGGCGTCACACCATGCGCCCAAAGGCTGCGGGTGGGCGTCTCGGGAGGTTTGAGTTAAATCCTGTATCGACCAGGCTGGTCAAGTACGGCGAGATAAGTGCGCTATAAAAATCCTCAATAATAATAATAATAATAATAATAATAATAATAATAATAATAATAATAATAATAATAATAATAATTTATTGACCCCCCCTTTTTAACACAGACACACAAAATAACATAAACATCATTATAAAATATTAACAAAACTCGTACATAAAAAAAGCCTACATTGCTAAATAATAATACCATAGAAAGCCCTATATATTTGGCAGAAAGTGTCCAATATCCCCAAGCTGACCCAACAGACCACATACACAAATGAGGAGTTTTGGGAGAGTTTTAAAGAAAAAAAATGTAGGTGACTGGACTAGCGAAGAAGATAGTAGATTGATAGAACAGAATAGGAGCGGGAACGAATAAATCAGAATGACAGAAACAGTGGTAATTTAAAGCACTACATTCCCACAAAGTGGAGATACTATTTATATAGAAAACCCGGGCATCCCAATGTCACGAAATGAGTTGATAAATATTTATATTTGTGTATACATCACGTGTTTATAGTTAGGACACAAGCGACGGCTGTTGACATAGGCACGTGGCGTATGTATTTGCTTTGCGTGGGTACTATATTTCCTAGTTCATTAATATTTTGGTGATGAGACTCAGTTGTATAAAGACTGTTTCAGACAATGGGTCCCGACAGGAAGTCCTCTCCAGGATCGCACAAACAACTGATGCCCTGGCAAGGTTGAAGCCCATTTGGAAAGACAGGATCATCTGTCTACATTCCAAGATAAGGCTGCTGCGCTCCCTTGTCATCTCCATCTTCCTATGCGCTTGCGAAACATGGACCCTCACATCAGATCTACAACGAAGAATGCAAAACATGGAGATGAGGTGCTACAGAAGAATTCTGGGCATTCCCTATACCCAGCACATCACCAACAACGAAGTCCAACAGACCATCACACAAGCCATTGGACAACATAATGACATGCTCACAGAGGTGAAGAAAAGGAAACTCCGATGGCCACGTCAAAAGGGCATCAGGCCTTGCAAAAACCATCCTGCAAGGCACGGTGCAAGGAGGCAGAAGAAGAGGGAGACGGAAAAAGAGGTGGGAGGACAACATTCAAGAATGGACTGGTTTGACAATGAACCAAGCCAAGAGGGTTGCTGAGAACAGAGAAAGATGAAGTATGCTGGTTAAACTGTCATCTGTGGTGAGCTAGGATAGGATAGGATAAGTTTGGAGAATAGAAGGCTGTTCTCGTATGCATCTGAGGGTGTCTGTGATTGGATGCAATAGGACTAGGATAGGGTGTATTAGTGGAATGAAAGATAGACCGTAAAAAAAAGAGTGAATGCTTATTTTGTGTCACTTGGAAATATTGTTACTGTGTAGGCTACTTCTGTTTTTCACTGTGGTGATCCCGGATTCTGTTCACAGTAATTGGAATATTTATATTTTATGATTTCCTTGCTGGAAATATAATATTGAAACTAATTTTGTAAATGCGTAAAATATTTTTATAAATTGATAAATGTAATTTTCTGTTAGACCGGAAACGGGATTGCTTCAGGGAAAAATAAGATTAAGCCTATATTATAGTTCAGCTATTTATTATTTTATTACTCTAGGACTGATAGTTTTATTGAATTCCCTTTTAATTATTATTCTAGCCTACTACTTTAAGTGAGAAAGAAGAGAACCATAAAATTTGCAAAACGTACCTTGGTGTTGTGTTCCCATTGTTGTGTATTTTACGTCTTCAGTGCTTCAAGTTTATCTCTCTATCTCAACTTGTGTAATTGTATAAGAACGGCCTTTTGATGAATGCGTGTATACGTGAAATTGGAACAATTAAAACTGTGTACAAACTAATATCAAGTTTGTAGGACTCTTCTGAGAATAAAGCTAATTATTTTACAACACTCACGAGATGTTTATGACACCCAACGGAGGTCGAAGGTCAAGGTCACTGGAGCGGTCCAAGGTGGGTTTAAATACGTGTGCAATTTGAAATACTGTACGATGGCTCGTGAGATAAATCGCTCTGTGTTCAGCATATATATACATTGTACACACATAAAAACACCTGTCACTGCTTCTGACAACAGCAACAGACAAGCTGAAGGGGCAAAAACTCTCCGCGACTGCATTCCTCATATCTCACCAACGGCATGCCAGGCTGAGGGATTAGAGAGAGAGAGAGAGAGAGAGAGAGAGAGAGAGAGAGAGAGAGAGAGAGAGAGAGAGAGAGAGAGAGAGAGAGAGAGAGAGAGAGAGAGAGAGAAAGAGAGAGAACAAAAAATGAAAACAATCACATGGGTGATCTGAGTTTAAACAAAATGCAATCCAATGTGTCAATACAATACACTTCTTTGTGACCCTCACACAGGGAATTTACAAAGGTACAATATTACTTGCATGCAGGAAGTACAATCAACACATGAACTGATGGACTTAAGAATGACCTACGTGTATCTTCTTCCAGTTCCACCTTGGTTACTGTTCATCCTCTGCCATCCCCCGTTGGGGTGCCGGGGGTTTCAGTATAAATAGTATCCCCACTTTCTGGAAATTTAGTTCTTTAAATTCCCACTGTCGCTGTCTGTCTCATTTATTCTTTCTCATTCCTGCTCTGTTCTATCAATCTTCTATACTATCTTCTTCTTCGTTAGACCAGTCATCCTACTTTTTTTTCTTGAAAACTCTTCCGGGACAAGACTCCTTATTTGTGTGTGAGGTCTGTTGGATCAGCTTAGGAATATTGGACGCTTTCTGCCAGGTGGTCACTAGGGCTTCCTATGATGTTATTATTTAGCAATGTAGGCATTTTATATGTATGTGTTTTGTTGATAATTTATAATGATGTTTGTATTCTATTTTGTTTTTGTAAACGGGGGTTTAGAGTATAGCCTCAGCGTCCCATGCGTGGGATGTCTTTACTTTACCACTAGGGTTGTTTCAGCAGATCTTTTATGTTCATCAGGGCTTGTCCGGTCCTGATTTGGCTCGGAAGAGTCCGCTGGACCTAAAGCAATAATCATGTCATGTAATGTCATCCTCTGCCTTTAACAGCACACTAAGGAAAACTTTGGCAGGCAAACTGTCTCGGCCCTTTCAGAGGCTGTCAGGATAGTCTTGTGGTGGCACATGAGCCAGGTTTTCTGTGTCTCACCAGACCGTGACCACTGAAGACACTCCCAGAGTAGAAACAGCTGTTTGGTCAGGATGGCTAACAAATACAATGGAGACATATTTTCACAACCGTAGTGCACACTAATAAGAGAGTGGAAAGGTCAAGGTTATGATTTGTGAATGGTGATGTGCTGCTGCAGAACGATTTCATCTTAACATTACAGTGGCTCTGTCCTAAACCTTATTAAAGGTTGACATGAGTGCTGCTGCAGAATGATTTCATCTTAACATTACAGTGGCTCTGTCCTAAAAAATCTTAGTAAAGGTTGAGATCTATGGGTGACATTTAAACACCAGTTGTTTTCTTTCAACACTTTATTCAACAAGTAAATTATATGAAATAATACAATAAACACAGCTTTTAATGTAGTAAACTTTACCACATCGACACAGGACATAATTATGTTTTGCTTGAAGCATCATCCAAATGAATGAAATGTTTATACAACAACCATAATATTTTAATTTTAAATACGAACAATATAAATATGTGTTATGCACAATGAAAATAAACAACAATTACTATTGTTCTTAATTCAAAAGAAACAAATTGAAAAATGTAAACAAATCGAAAAACATTGACAATAAGAATAGATACAAAATTGTAACTCTTTTATACATGTCTACTTCAAAAGGAAAGATTATGCAGGTATGTAGAAAACGTCTCAGTACACCTCTTAATAATAATAATAATAATAATAATAATAATAATAATAATAATAATAATAATAATAATAATAATAATAGTAATAATAATAATAATAATAATAATAATAATAATAATAATAATAATAATAATAATTATTATTATTATTATTATTATAATTATAATAGTTATAATAATTATAATAATTATAATAAAATTAATATAAAAAAAAAAAAATAAAATAATAATAATAATAATAATAATAATAATAATAATTAATAATAATAATAATAATAATAATAATAATAATAATAATAATAATAATAATAATAATAATAATAATAAAAATAATAATAATAATAATACAAGATGCTATCACGCATTTTTACTTTTATAGGCAATAAATAGTTCGGTTCCTTTATGACTAGCAATACGTGTAAAAAACAAAACTCAATCATGAAATATTATCTTCATTTTTAATTCGCTAGTGGGTTAAAGAAGTGGTTTATGGAAAGCCTACACTTATGTCTGACTGTTATTACCCATCCCTTTACAAGTGCGTAGTGAAGGCTTTGTTATCGAAAGCGCCAGGGTTGCCCAGCCACGGGCCACGGGCCTCTAGACTGTCTTTACCGTCGCTGGGAGTGGACCAAGCGATGGCGCTGACGCCGCCATTACTGCCAGACGTTTTGTTTCCCCCCGTGTGAGCTTTGTTTCCCTCGGCTGACATCCCGGGCCAATCAGCTTCGTCCTTTGACAGCTCCGGACCAATGAGGGAGAGGACGACGGGCATGAGGAAGACGGCGTGCATCATGCCGAACAGGATGACAAGCACCATGATCTTGAAGAAGGAGGAGAAGATGTAGGACTCGGAGAAGATCAGCACCACGATGCCCACGAATGAGGACAACGCCCCGTTGAAGATGGGACCGGAGGCATGGGTAAGGGCATGGTAGGCGCGCGCCTGGCGCGTGGGCGCCTTCGAGGTCATATAGGAAGCGCAGACGTGGGCGGAGAAGTCGACGGAGAAGCCGACGCTCATGATGAGATGGATCATGGTGACGGAAGACAACGTGAGGCCCCACAGTGTCATGAAACCGAAGATGCCGGTCACGATCATGGCCACGTTCAGCAGCACCAGCAACACCATCAGCGGATGCGCCAACATGATGAGAGTGACGACAGCCATAGTCGCCAGCGTCACGCCCACTGTGTACAGGGTGTTAGGGACGATGGTCAAGTACTGTTCAAAGAAGACGAAGGCCGGCTGGTAGGCGAAGACCCGGAACGGCGCCGCGTCCGCCACGGCCCTCATCCGCTGCATCAGCTCCGCCTGCCGGATCGAATCCTTCACGTTCCGCGACAGCACGTGACAGCGTGACGCCACGATGACGTCATTGTCGTCTATAATTACGTCGCCAATATACTCGGGCGTCTCCACGAAGAAGTCCTCTTTGAGGCTCTTGATGAAAGCTGCGGGTGAGGAGGGGTCGAAGTACATGGACAGGAAGTACTGGCTGAGCCAGCAATGGCTGCCGAGGACACTGACGTCTTCGTCCTCACGTGCCTGTCTCAGCAAATTCATCACGTCTGTGGCCACCGTGATGTTGGAGTAGTCCAGCGGCTCCTCGATCACGAAGCTGTCCACAGACAACAGCGAACAGCAGTGCATTACGAATCCATAACCAATAACGACATAAGCATTATTACGGTCTTTAGTTTAAATAAAGGATTAATGCTATTACGGGAAAAAGTCATCACTTGTAAAATTATACCAAAAAAAAGAGAATTTCTATTGTTCCGAAAAAAATAATAGTAAGATATTGCAAAAGAAGCCTGGTGAACTATTTATCACAGACTAATGCATTCAGTCTGTTAGCAAAAACACACAAGCACAACATCCAATACTTAGCATTTAAAAAGAGCACCTCCAAAACATGATACGTTATACTGAATCAAAAAATTATGCATTTAACATGTTGAAACCTGTTATTGCGTCTCTCCGCCGTATGCCTGTTTATTAATCATTGTAAAACGGTCACCGATTGTCATCCGCCATCATTACCCCGTCACAAGCAAACTATCACTGCCACACTTGACGTCATTACGCAGCTTCTTTACGTCACGCCTATGCCATGTGTGCATCCCACTAACCTGACGGGAAATGTGACGCCAAAGTTATCCTCTTCGAAAGTGTTGTATTTGTAGTAAAAAGAGGATGGCAGGACCAGATTCTTCAACAACAGACCTTGCTGCAGACCCATAGCTGCCCAAATGGACACACCTGAAAGGAGAAATTGCCTTCTACAACGACATGTCACTATTAACTGTAACTGTCACCAGACTTTCTGTTTCACTCATAAGTCGGGAAGGCAAACTTTTTTTTTCCAAACAAGTTCCAGTCATTCGCCGAAAAAGGCAATCACCGAAGTCGAACGAAGCTCTCCGATGTGTTACGAAATGATGCTTGCATGACTATGACTAGTCAAACAGACTAGTTAAACATTAAAAACGGTCGCTGTTGCTTCTAATTCTGTTCGATTTACGCAGACAAGCATTTCGCAATGATCTGCTATGTTAAGATGAGTATAATTATTATCGACCATATTTACTAGTTGCATCCCTTGCTTTGCTTTTGTTTGTTCTCAGCAGTACGCTAATAATAGCATTCCCCATTTCCTGCCGCAATTGATTGATTGGGTAGATTAACGTCCCCGGACACATGGAGCGTATAGGGGACACGATGCATGCCGCGAATCAAGTAGACACTGTTAAATACATAGGCCTAATCTACATAATATAATATAAATCAGTCACCGCGCAGCGAAGAAGCGTCACTAGCTGAATATAATTATTAGGCCTGCTACATCGGATAGCTTGAACCTCCTTTTATTGTTTTAACTAACGTATGGGGCACATTTAGCTACGGCTTGACCGCCCTTTTTATTCTTTTATCTTGTCTTAACCAGGGATTTTTTGGGGTTTTACCCATTTCTCCCTTTTATTCATACGCCATAAGCGTTTTAGAATCTTTCATTGTTGTCGTATGAATGATGTATGTAAGCCATGCTTTTAATTTTAACTTGCTATTTTAGTTAGGTCCCATATATGCGCAAGTGTCCGGGGACTCTAATCTAATACACGAAACAATCGGATAGCTTCTCTCGACTCGGATAGCTTCGTTCGACTTCGGTGATGGCCTTTTTCGGCGGATGACTGGAACTAGTTTAGAACCATCTACATATAACTACGTGAAAAACCCTATGTGTCCTAAAACGTTTGGTATCAAGCCACACTCTGTTCGTTCCATGCGGAGTTCCAACCCTCGACCTTCGGCCTATGAAACCAGTTCTCTATCCACAGTGCTATCAGGCCTCCCCAACACTGTGAAGTTGGGGGTGAGTGTTGATGGTCGCAATTATTTGCTTTTATGTGTAGTAGCAGTTGTACTAACCGTAAAAAGAAGGAATGTTCCAAAAATACGACGCCGACGCCGATGGCAACACCACTACCATCAACATCAGCATTCATCATCATCATCATCATCATCATCATCATCATCATCATCATCATCGTCGTCGTCGTCGTCGTCATCCACCCAAAAAATACCATCAGCGACAACACCGCCATCATCAATATCATCATCCATCAAAACAAACACCATGAACGACAACATCTTCAACACCCAACAACTACACAAGCAACAACAACACCTCAACGCTCTCACCCAAAAATGCTCCGAAAAGGATGATGATGATGAATTTCATCGGAGCCCACAAAACGATTTTGGGCAGAAGCAATCTTGGCAGTTTCTCGCACACACTCTCATCTCCGCCCTCTCGGTCGGGAATCGACCCCCCACAGCAGCAAGCGAAACAGGCGCTGCGTCCCTCCTCCTGCAGCGTAGAAAAAAGACAATAAGCAACAATAAAATAGGGAAGGGTGATCATAAGGGTATGAGGGGAGGGTAGGGGGAGGGCGACCGATGATTATAATGATAATGACGATGTTCTCATTCTCGTTTCAAAGTGAAATCAAAACATCATCACATCCTCATCTTGCATCTTCTTCTTCTTCATCATCATCATCATCATCATCATCATCATCATCATCATCATCATCATCATCATCATCATCCACCCATTGCACATAGCTACGATCGAAAGAAAGTATACTCCAGGCATACGCTGCGCAGCAAGCCAAAGTATGTCCCTTGTCCCTTGAAGGGATACTTTGGCGAGGTTAGCAGCCTGCTCAGTTACAGTGACGGTGAAAGACTAGAAACGGAAAAGTAAGTTTCGTCTCATCTAGGCGACGAATTAGGTCACGCTGTATTTGTTTCTAGGTCAACTGTCTGTTACCAACCGTTTGAGAATCTTTTCGAACCGTTTATTGACGCCGGACAGTGTCCTCACTTGGTTTCATACAATTTAAGAATCCAAGAAGGCAAATGGGTTTTTGTGACGGAAAAGAGCATTTTTGTAGAGAAAAGGGTTAGGGCAAGGGCTAGGGATAGATCTACAACTTGCCCTTACCCGAACCCTTGTAGCAATATTCCGCTCTTCCCATCACTTTTAAACAGTACTGCGGTTCGCATCCGCGGCTAACAGCGAGCCCAAAAGTATACTTTGAAGGGATGGAGGGAATGCTTTCACCTGCTGCTAGCGGGAGTTTTGGCGATACTTTCTACCGATCGCAGCAATGTGTATTACCTCCATCATCTTCATCATCATCACCATCATCACATTAGTTGAGGTAGTGTTTTGTTTTAATAATGAAGAAAAAGGTGGAGGGAGGAAGAACAGACAGAAGAGTAAAACAGAAAGAAAAAGAGAATGTACAAAAAAAACACCATAGCAAGCCGTTCAATTACCAGACACTCGCATGCATAGCTGAAGACAAGCATTTAATAATAGCGCAAAACCAAAATTAAAGCTCTTGCTCTAAGCGCTCGTACGCACTCCACACACACACACTCACACCCACACCCATACACACACACACCTACACACACACACACAATCGCAAGAATAAATATTTAAACAATGTGGTAAAACATTATAAGATACTACAGTTAAACATCATAAGAAATAATACAAACATCACATTTAACGAAGATAAATATTTAAACAATGTGGTACATCATTATGAGACGTGAAACACCTTAACACCTTATACACGTGAAACACCTTAACAGTAATAACAAACATCACATCCAAGCAGGGTTAGGGTTAAGGTTGCCGAAAAATCAACAATGACACCCGAAAAGGCACGTGCACAGCAAAGGAAAACTGTATAGAAGAGCAATGCCAGGAAATATAGAACAGTCTGATCAAGAACAACAGCAAGAACAAGAAGTCTTGGATAGATTGACAGAGTACTGCTCTGATCACACAAGCCATTGGACAACACGATGACATGCTCACAGTGGTGAAGAAACGGAAACTCCGATGGTATGGCCACGTCACCAGGTCATCAGGCCTTGCAAAGACCATCCTGCAAGGCACAGTGCAAGAAGGCAGAAGAAGAGGGAGACCGAAAAAGTGGGAGGACAACATTCGAGCATGGACTGGTTTAACACTGAACGAAGCCATGAGGGTTGCTGAGGGCAGAGAAAGATGGAGTACGCTGGTTAAACGATCATCTGCCCCAACGACCTTTGAGTTATGGGATAGGATAGGATAGGATCACATCTAAGTATAAAAAGGCATGTTTAAACACACACATACAAAGGTGGACATCAGCAATAAGAATAATGATACAAATAGCTCAAAGTAAACAGTACCACCTAGTAACACGGGGAAAGAAGTACTATGACAGTAATAAAAACAATATTCAAAAGCCGTACATAAGAATGCCTTTTATTAACCAGTGTAACATTTAACTAAAACTGTTAAACAAAAACATACCGTGCCAACCCCTCAAAAGGTGGCGTTTTTATGACTCGCCTTTATCCTAAAGAAGCAACACGAAATCATGGAATTATAATATAAGTCACTAACAGTAAATCTAAACCTTCCCTTGGGGTTGCTTGCAGCGCCTAAATTAACTAAAGCCATCACCTATCCTATCCTACTATCCTATCTTCACAGTCTGAATGTGTGCGTGTGTGTGTGTGTGTAAAACATTTTAGCGTGTATGATGGTACAAATCGCCGCTGTTAGCCTGATTGGTGATTTGGAGAAAAGCGTGTATAGCATCCATTATTATTATTATTATTATTATTATTATTATTATTATTATTATTATTATTATTATTATTATTATTATTATTATTATCATCATCATCATCCTTATTAACTGGCGGTGACAAAGGGTACACACGCCATTATTAGTTCCGGAAGCCTAAGCTGGGGAACTAATATTTTCGGCTTTTGTCCGTCCGTCCATCGTTCTCCAGGCTGTGACTTCTGTGTACTTCTCAAGTACAAAGAGCTGTGCTCATTAGGGCAACTGCATGCTGAAACAATAGGACGACCAGGGTGTATCTTGGGAAGTAAATAGAACACACTCTCCCTGCAAGATCACCTCTGATTGGTCACCTTGATACCAGTTAAACCAATCCCCGTTTGTTTCCCTCTCCCTAGTAGATACACCACATCCCTTCAGAAGGGATTAATCTTGAAAGTGACCATGATAGGTCATTTGACCAGTTCACAGGAAAAACAATAGGTCATTTTGGAAAGCAATAAGTCACACAGTCTCATTCGATCGCTTATCAGTTCAAATGGTACAAAATAACAACGCTAAGGCATTAACCGATTTTATATTCAGCATTTTAAATTGTTTAAATGACATGCTGATGCACACAGTTATAGGTAGAAATTAAAATCCTTTTTAATTTGTCTGCTAATTATTACTGTTTTCACTGCTTTGAAAGAGACAACAGTTTTCTTGGTTTTGCTGCTGCCCATATCTGCAGCGCTCTTTCTATATTTACAGTTTCAAGCTTTACAGAAAGCAGCAAGTTCCGTGTTTCTGCTGTCAGTCAGTTCCGCAATGCTGTCAGAATGCGGTTTGTGCAGAGAAGCTCTCTCACAATCAGCAGTTTGCAGGGGGCAGGTAACCGCGAAAGCAGCCAGCTTCAGCAGGTTTGGAAATCCATCCGCGTGGTGAGCTGCAAGCATGGCCCACACATCCCTGATGTTTTCTCGTGGGTAGTCTTGTGAAAGCACTGTTGCCTTGGCCCTCCCCCATTCTTCCAAACATGCCTCAGAATTCAGTAGGAGGCACTTTGTTTTTGATTTTCTTCATCAATCCAATCATGAGTCTGGATCTGCCCAAAGTGATCCAATAACTTCTGCATCTTGGCATCTCCCCCATTTAGACAACTCCTCTTTGCTAATCTGACTGATGGGCCGCATGGCAAGAATTCCAAAACAGGACACTCCATTACCGACTTTTGGCCAGTTTCTGACCTTGGCTTTTTTTAGGCATTTTTTTGTTTGTTGACAAAATGGAATCGCAAACTAGATCTACACTGTGACTGTCAATGCGTTGGCGCGTTGCATGTCAGCAATGAAAACTATGGATCGGAATTTTAAGCTTGTATTATACTGAAAGGGGAAATAATTTCGTTTCGGTAATGGTTGTGCTAAGTTTTATTGAGTTCGCAGTTTGTATAGAACTTTTTAAATGACAAATCTTCGCAAAGTTTGACCGCCCGATCGTAAAATCAATAGGTCACTTGACGAGCTGGCTGGCAAAACAATCGGTCATTTCAGATTTTTATGCGTCAATGACCGATGACCGACGCCAAGAATAAACTCTAAACAGTGTCTGAAGGCTTCTCATCACAAGTGTATTAATAGCTGTCAGAGTGAACCTGACCAGAATATTGACTCGTCGAACAGAATAGACGAGTTCATCACTATTTTAAATATCTGTTCACGTGCAAACACGAAATCTCGAACTATTTCTCTGTGTGTGTGAGGGGGGGGTGTGGGTGTGTGTGTGTGTAGAGGTGTGTGTGTGTGTGTTATTGTGTGTGTGTGCGTGTACTTTGAAGGGTTTGTGTTTGCTGGCAGTCTGTTTTAGTTTAGTGACGTCATTTTTGCGCCACGGTGCTGTAAGCTGTGTGGAATGGAAGTGAAAGGATGTCGTTGTTAGTTACCGAGCGATTTATAGCTGTCGGGAACTATTTTTTTTAAGAATTGTTTTTTAATTGCACTATTTCCAAACGCACAAAAGCAAATTCTCTGAAGCCAATCAAAATCTTGTACGAAATGCAGCAATTTTTTTATTCTGACCACGTCAAGTACGCAATGAACATTTTGGCTCACCTCTCTCCCTACTCTCCTTCCCCCCCCCCCCCCTGAATGAATGAAAAAAGAAAGAGTTTGAATGAGTCGAGTTTTTTTTTAATTTTTTATTAGACTTATATTAACCATTTAACTTCCCCCGAAAAAAACAAAACAAACAACATAACCATTATTGTGAGTAAAACGTTTTTATTTAATGAGGTGGCGTCTGACGACTTTCGTGTTGTAATTAAGCACTTCTGCGCCTAACAGCCCAGCAAAGTTGACTGGATTGTAATACTGTGTTTCCCACGCGGTAGGTCGTTAGCACCGGAAATATGACTAGTGCATAATGGCTTTGGAAGTAAAATTGCTGACATACACGTGGACAGGGACTGAGCTTCAGTAAATGAATTTCATCCGCAGTTTTCTTTCTTCGCCATCATTCACGAGTTAAAACCTAAATGCGATACACTCAAGTATGAGGAATTTTCTTCATTCTGGATCTTGTCAACAAAGGATTTTTATTGCAACGCCTTTTTATTCTTCGACAAAGACAACAAAAACTTTTTGTTACTTAAAAGAAGACCTATTACGATCGTACAAGTCCGTAAACTGAAGTATTAATCGTGAGTTTTATTATTCTTCTAAAATTTGTAATAGACCCGAACAAACAACATTGCTGTAAAGGTTTTGTTTATAGGCTACTTAGATTGCAACATTAGATTTTAAAACTTGGCTTGGCAACGATTTCACTAGTAAAATTTAACAAGATAGGTTCCATTCTATCTCGGTTGCCAACCATTCAAATTGTGGATAATTTCTTTGCATGAAGATGTTTTTACTGAGGACTTAATTCAGGCGTCTTTTTAATTGTGCTAAGATCTTAAGAGAATCAGTCCGCTTGATTTTCCGCAAGCCCAGTTGATAAACTGACGAGCTCAGAACACAGAGAAAAGGCCATGTGTATCTATGGCACAAATACTGTTACAATTGAGACGCACACGATAGTTGCGATCGTTTTCTGTTGCAACGCATGCAATAATAGCATGTATTTACCTTTGATTTGATTTTGCGCTGTCGCTAGAAGCTTTGTACATAGTTAATAATTTTCGTCAATCGATATTGTTGAAACTTTTCTGGAATTACTTGTTTATTATTGATCGAAGCTTCCAGATGTGTCTCGTAATAGCTAAGCGATTCTTCTACCCTAAAGAATGTTCTATGACGTAAGACAACGCGTAGTTCCGGTGACGAGTTTTATTTTGAGTGGGTGTTATTACGTCATACTGGAATGTTCGAACTTTTTCTCGATTTCAGAGAGGCTATATAAGTGATGTACTGTCTGCTATAATAATTCGTCCCCTATACGCTTATGTGTCAGGGGACGTTAATCTATTTTAACTAACTAACTAACTAGAAAAGATTATTTTCGAAATGATTTTTGGAAAGCGATCTTGTATGCAGTGGTTGATGTTTGCTGAATAAAGTTGGAAAACTTCATACAAGGACTCCTGCCTTGTTGCTGAGTGAACAGGCTGCGTGGATAAACGAATTTGAGTTACACATATCAAGCATCGGGGTTGAATCGACTATTGATAAATAACGTGTAACAAATACACAAATGTAAACCATTGGCAGCCCCCCGTTGGGGTGCCAAGGGTTTCAGTAAATAGTATCCCCACTTTCTGGAAATTTAGTGCTTTAAATTCCCACTGTCGCTGTCTTTCTCATTTGTTCTTTATCATTCCTGCTCTGTTCTATCAATCTGCTATACTATCTTCTTCTTCGCTAGACCAGTCTCCTACCTTTTTTCTTGAAAACTCTTCCGGGACAAAACTCCTTATTTGTGTGTGAGGTCTGTTGGATCAGCTTGGGAATATTGGATGCCTTCTGCCAGATAGGGCTTCCTATGATGTTATTATTTAGCAATGTAGGCATTTTATATGTATGTGTTTTGTTGATAATTTATAAGATGTTCGTATTATAATTTGTTTTTTGTAAACGGGGGTTCGATAAATTAGAGTATAGCCTCAGCGTCCTTTGCGTGGGATGTCTTTATTGTAAAGTCACTGGCTGGTGGAGTGCCTTCAGTTTTGCCAATAGGGTTGTTTCAGCCCATCTTTTATGCGGATCGGGGGTTGTCTGGTCCTGATTTGGCTCGGAAGAGTCCGCTGGACCTAAAGCAATAATGATGTAATGTAATGTAATCATTGGCAATAGAGAAAGGGATGTAGAGTTTTCCTATCATACCCTCACTCCCCGGAGGACACCATATAATAAAATGATATCCAAGGTGCTATCAATACTCTCCAGCCCTTCTGTTTAGGCCAAACCTCTAGTATTGTGTGTGTTTTAGACACAACTTGTTGTCAGTCCTGTAAAGACTAGACTTCGTCAACATAGATTTGTTGTATCCATTTTATTCATCAGAGTAACATAAGTTGTACTGATTATTATAGAAAATATAATGTCAAGATAGGACAGTAAGCTTATTGGTGGAGTACACTAACTACTGTTATATAGCGCATCAACCAGCTCAAATAATTACTCAAGAGGTAGGTCGCCATACAACCCAACAATAATTAATGCCAAACTACTGCATGATGCACGCTGTCAAACGTACCGATCTTCTGAACCACTCTGATCCATCTGTGCGCATGAGTGTCCCTTATTCGTTTTTAATGAATGATCGGACTCTTTTAAATGCTTTTGAGGCGACAGAGGGAAAATTGAAGCAAAGTAGAATAGGTAATCATATAAGGTCATTATATATAATCATATCCTGGTTGTGTGTGGAAAAAAAGTATCGTTTCACTAGGCGAGCATTCGCTTCACTGTACTACCTTATGAAGTGCTAAAACAAGACAGAAACATATCATAGAGGATTTTCATAAACATAAATTGTGAATAAATGCGGATTTTAAAAAATTCAAAACATTATGTGACCGAACTACAAAAGCATGACGTGCCCAAAACATGACATCAAATGTAGGAACGGATTACCTAAAGGAGATTACTGTGTCTTAGAATAACGCGGAAGTGACAACTCAACATTAATTATGAAGCAATTACCGTATATAAAAAGACAAATGTAGGAACGGATAACCTAAAGGAGATTACTGCGTCTTAGAACAACGCGGAAGTGACAACTCAACATTAACAATGAAGCAATTGCCGTAAATAAAAAGAAGTACATAAATCTGTTAGCAGTATGAAAATAGACTTCAGCTCAGTTAGCACGGAGGAATAAATATGTATAAGAAGGGGGTAGGCTAAAGCAAAGAGGCAGAAGAATAATAAAAGGCAAAGTAGAAAACAATTGTTACCCACAATGGATAATAATAAAATAAACTGAGCTAAGAGAGTTCAGTCCTTTTTCTCGTGAATATACTTTTACCGTAAGTTGTTAATCTGGGAGAGAGGCGCTTAGGAACCTGGGTTACATATCCTAACGGAAAATCAAGCAAGATTCTGCACTAAGAACCAACCAGGCACACATCCTAAACATAATTATCTAGCACCTAACGTTACCCGAAGCTCTTCTCGACTCTTCAACTTCCGGCACGTGACGTTGTGACGGCTGCTGTACACGCGTCGTCCATGTAAGGCCATGCAACCCCCGAAGAAGGTTAAGTTGCAGATGTAGCACAGCATCACAGCAGTCCCTGAAAATTGAATTCGCGAATGCGTGGATGGTAGGAAGAGTCAACAAAGACATGAATAAAAACTCCTGGAGGTGGAAATATTCACGTGCCATACAGCTAACCCGTTCAAAGATTATGAATTTATTTTCAACTTCTACCCTTTGCTGATTTTTCGCAGACAATTCCCCCCCCCCCCCCTTCCCTTCTCTTCTCCCCCTCCTTCTCCCTCTCTCCCAAGCTAGTTAATGACGGTGGCAGTACAATATGACTGACTGACTGGAGTCTTTCAGCGATAAACGATACTACAGCATGCTCCTCGCGGCAATGTAGGCCTAAACCTTTTGCTATTGTGTTTGTATGCTGCGCTTGTGAGCTCTTGCAGAGAAATCCCCAACATTCTAATGAGCACTGCTGTGCCAAAGTCCTTTACTCGAAGTATAAGACGTAACCAATAGACTGCTGTGTATAACATTGAAGTTTAAGGCCAACACCAAACCATTGGCGATACTTACGGCAGACGGGGATAAGCATCAGTCAAAGTCAAAGTCAAATAATTTTATTGCCAAGATAAAACACAAGGAATATGTCTCAGAATCGAGATAGCATGCACGCACGCGCATACACACCTACACACACACCTACACACACCCACACACACACAAACACACACACACGCACACACGTGTGTAGCATGCGAAGACAGGCAGTGGGCTACAGAAATACAGTTCAAGTGACTATGTTACTATACAACGTTTCAGAAATTAAACGAGCTTTCCTTAAAACGCATAGGCCAGAACCCAAAAGCTTTCGCGCACGCACGCACGCACGCACACGCACACAGTTCGCACACGAGCCAACATACTGCATGCAAGCACGACAGACAGAACCACACCCCTGAGCCACCGCGAAAACCGTATGCAGAGGTTGAGGTCGAGGGGTCAAGGCCAAAGGTCGCTCAGTCCATGACTAGCAGAACACACAAACACACGTGTAACTGTGTAGTTCAATGTAAAACAGAAGATTGTTCTGTGCGAGGTATAGACTTTAAGAAACTGAAATTGAAAATAGAAAGGATTATTTGAAAAGGGAGCGTACCACCCCAGGGAAAACGGGATATGGACCTACAGCAACACTAAACCACCAGAGTTATCATACTGCTAAGATGGACAGTGAAAAATTACATCTTTTATCTCGCCCACCAATGGGTTTGAACCCCAGTCATCACTGTACAAGGCGAAGGCTTTAATACCACTGAACAGTTGGTCTCTTGTCATCTTTTATAACTGACCTGTATAAATGCAGAAGTTTCTGACGCTCTGGAACTCTGCGAAGACCCCTCCCACGGCGAAAGCTATACCGTCGGTGACGGACGTGATGGTGATGCCGACGCCTGCGGACTGAAATGTGGAGCCCAGGCGTTCCGGCACAGAGAGGCCTGTGTTACCCAGTGTGCCACTCCAGGATGCCATCAACAGAAACATGTCGTCCACGCCGATTCCTAAAACAAACACATCAGGACTTGGCTTGTAGGACTCCTGATGAAGCTGTTAGCGAAATATCTATCCTATCCTATCCTATCCCGTAACTCGGAGGTCGTAAGGGCACCACAGATGATCGTTTAACCAGCGTACTCCATCTTTAGCGAAATACGATAACCTTAATTTTAATCTGCTGTGTTTTATCTCCTGTCCTATCCTAGGCTATCCCGTAACTCAAAAGTTGTTGGGGCACCACAGATGATCGTGTAACCATCCATCTTTCTCTGTCCTCAGCAGTCCTTATGGCTTCACTTCGTGTCAAGTCAGTCTATTCTCGAATGTTGTCCTCCCACCTTTTATTCTGTCTCCCTCTTCTTCTTCCTCCTTCCACCGTGCTTTGCAGGATGATCATTTTTAAGGTCTGATGCTCTGGTGACGTGGCCACACCATCGGAGTTTTCGTTTCTTTACCACTGTGAGCATGTCATCGTGTTGTCCAATGGCTTGTGCGATGGTCTGTCGTTGGCAATACATGTGCTGGGAATAGGAAATGGACAGAAGTCTTCTGTAGCACCTCATCTTCATGCTTTGCATGCTCGTCTACACATCAAGAGAAAGGGTCGGAACAAATGTTGAAACCTCCCAGTCTCTTATATCATGGGTCACATTGAAATGGATTGTTCTTACAAAGCGCTTCTCGCACTCAAAGACTTGCTCAAGGCGCTGGCCGTAAACAGGATCTAACTCAAACCCGCCCCATGCGCTAACTTGCTGCTTGTGGCGCACTCGCGCCTACAGCCTCAGATAACTGCGCGATTTAACGGATAACAAGATTGCCTTTAATGGTGTACAGGGGGCCCTCGGGTTACGACGTTGATCCGTTCGTTGGACGCGTCGTAACCCGATTTCATCGTAAGTCGGAACGTAAGTCGGAACATAAAGAAAAATACCTGTACTGTACGTACAGTGCTATATACTGTACTGTAACTGTTAATGACCTTAAAAAAAAATATTAAAAAGAAGAGAAAACAATTCCTTACCACATGAATTAAACTAGCTCCCGTTTGTTTACGTCGCTTACGACGCTAAACCGCGTAAGACGGAACGACGCGTAATATTATTTAGTATATTTTTATGGGGAGGAGCGTCGTAACCACGAAACAACGTAAGTCGAGCCGAGGACTTACTGTATCAGAATTTCAGGTCGTTTTCTCAAAGAAAAATGCGACAGCAGAGTCACAATGCAATACAATACGATACGACACCAATACAATACAATACAATACAATACAATACAATACAATACAATACAATACAATACAAAACAATACAATACAATACAATGCAATAAGACACCACACCAATACTATACAATATAATGCAATACAAGAAGACACGACAACAATACAATACAATTTTATTTTTCTCGCCTGGAGCAATTACAATATACAGGTAGGCCTATATATAAATGTATAAAGAGATTTCTGGAAATCTATTGCAAAGACTTCAAAAGATTCAAAATAATGCCGCCCGTCTCATTCTTCGCATTCCAAAATCTGCCCATATAACTCCTCGTCTTAAATCCCTACACTGGCTTCCCATTGAACAAAGAATTGAGTACAAAATTGCTTGCCTCTGCTTCAGTGCTCTCTCTTCATCCGGCCCTTCTTATCTCAAAACCATGGTTAACCCCTACATACCCTCTAGAACCCTTCGATCTTCTTCTGTCCAAAATCTCTCCATTCCACGAGTGAACAAGTCCTTTGGCAAACGCTCATTTTCATTTTCTGCTCCCACCGTCTGGAACTCCCTTCCCATGTCTCTCCATTCTTCCCAAACATCTGCTGCCTTTCGTTCTGGCCTCAAGACCCATCTGTTCAAACGTTCCTTTACTGACATCACAATTTAAATTCGTGTTGAACTTGGCGTGTGTGTGTGTGTGTGGGTGTGGGTGTGCGTGTGTGCGTGCGTGCGTGTTTATATTATGTAATTACATTCTGTTTGTTTTGTTTACCATGTTTTGTATATTGTTATTGTTTAGTCATTTTAGTTCTTAGAAGAAGTGTTTTATGTGAATGTAAAGCGCTCTGAGCTTTCATTAGAAAGGGCGCTATATAAATGTTAATTATTATTATTATTATTATTATTATTATTATTATTATTATTATTATTATTATTATTATTATTATTATTTCAGTAAGTAAGGAACAAAAAGAAGAGAAAAAAGGCACTAAACAGATGGAGAAGTAATAAAGAATGAAAGAAACAAAGAATGAAAGAAAGAAAAGAAAAGAAAAAGAAGAAAGTCGGCAAGAAGAAGAAGAAGAAGAAGAAGAAGAACAACAACAACAACAACAACAACAACAACAACAACAACAACAACAACAACAACAACAACAACAACAACAACAAGGGTTGCTTACCAAGAACCAGAAAGGGCATGGTCCCTACAATGTTGACGAAAGGAACTCCGGCCAAACTGACCAACCCCAGCGCCCCGAAAATGCCCAACACAGCCGCAAGCACTCCGCCCCGCGCCAACATGGACCGTGACGATACACAGTCCCCGCCTGAAGTCACCACTGATGCGTAAACAATCATCAAGGTAAAGGTGAACGAGAAAATGCGGATGTCGCCTTTAGTTCCCTTGTGTAGCTCTTCTCCTAAAGAGTTAGCGGAAGCATATGCGTAGTCAAGGGAACCGAAGTCAAGGTCGTTGATGGTGCGAAGGTAGTTTTTCTCCCAAGCTGACGCCAACGCCTGATTTAAATTAAAAAAAAGTAGGAAGTGTTAAATTAAAATAAAAGTTTTAAAAAATAATAATAATACTGAATGCTGTAAACGCAATAATAATACTGAATGCTGTAAACGCGCTTTACCCCAAATCACTAATCAGGCTCAAAGAGCGGCGATCTGTACCAACCTACTCGCTCAAAATGTGAGTTGTGTTCATGCGCTGCTGGCTGCAATGTGGAGTATTCTCTCCTGTCTATAGTATATCATATTAATCCTTCCATTTGTCCCTTCTTTTTTTTTCTTTTTTTTTTGTTGAGGGGGGAGGGAGTGGGTGGGGTAGGGAAGGGAAGGAGAGGGCTGTGGGTTGTTTTGTTTTGTTTGTTGGTGCTTGGTTTCAGCATATTTATAACATTTCACTGATTCTGATGGACTAAATTTTGTGGAATTCCACGAAGAAATTTCTGAAATGTTGGACCTGAACACATTACCTAATCTTCATACTCTTACTATAGACTATGGAGTATAGGCTTGATTGCTTTCGGGCTATGTAAACTGTATAGTCACTAATTACTGTCTTCCAGCAGCTGCTTTGAAGTCAGTGTTTATCTTTTCATTGATGTAATTAATTATGTTTATAGGGTCCAGCGGACACGGATTGCATGATTGCCAGCTACATTTGCGTAAGATTATTACTGATACTTCCGAAGTTTTTACCCTTGGAAGTCACGCAGAATCGTTTTGCTGCTTTGAGCAGTGCCTGTAAAATAATGTTGTTTCTAATGACATGAGATACTTACAGTACACTAGACATGAGTGATGATGGATGGAGTGGTAGACTGGAAAGTAATGTTTGGTCTGTGTGTATAAAACTTGGACTAGTTAGAGCCACGAAGACAGGTATAGAAAAGAAGGAAACTACGTTGTATTGTTGATGTGACTAATCCATCTTCTCAGCCTCTTCTCCCCGTTGGGGGCCGAAGTTTTAATAATAATAATAATAATAATAATAATAATAATAATAATAATAATAATAATAATAATTTATTATTATTATTGTTATAATAATAATAATAATAATAATAATAATAATAATAATAATAATAATAATAATAATAATAATAATAATAATAATAATAATAATTTATTATTGTTATTATTATTATTATTATTATTATTATTATTATTATTATTACTATTCTATCCTATCCTATCCTATCCTATCCTATCCTATCCTATCCTATCCTATCCTATCCCGTAACTCAAAGATCGTTGGGGCACCACAGAATCGTTAAACCAGCGTACTCCATCTTTCTCTGTCCTCAGCCACCCTCATGGCTTCGTTCAGTATCAAACCAGTCCATTCTCGGATGTTGTCCTCCCATTTCTTTTTCTGTCTTCCTCTTCTTCTGCATCCTTGCAGGATGGTCTTTGCAAGGGCTGATGCTCTGGTGACGCGGCCATAAGATCGAAGTTTGCGTTTCTTCACCACTGTGATAATGTCATCATGCTGTCCAATGGCTTGTGTGATGGTCTTTTGGACTTCGTTGTTGGTGATGTGCTGGGTATAGGAAATGCTCAGAAGTCTTCTGTAGCACCTCATCTCCATGCTTTGTATCTTCGTTGTAGATCTCCTGTGAGGGTCCATGTTTTGCAAGCCTATAGGAAGATGGAGATGACAATGGAACGCAGCAGCCTTACCTTGGAATGTAGACTGATGTTCCTGTCTTTCCAAATGGGCTTCAACCTTGTCAGTGTACAGTTGATTGTGCGATCCTGGAGAGGACTTCCTGTCGGGACCCATTGTCTGATACAATGTTTCCTAAATATTTGAAGCTATGCACTGTGTTGAGGAATTGGCCTTGGACTTTGATGTCCATGTTGATGCCTTTGGGTTTGGAGTTGTTGGTCATCATTTTGGTCTTCTCTGCACTTTTTTCTATTCCAAAGACTCTGGAGGTGGTGTCAAGCCTCTGTACCAGCTTTTCAAGTTCTTGTTCCTCTCCAGCCAATTTATCAATGTCATCCGCAAAACGAAGGTTTGAGATTGCTCTTCCCCCTATGCTGACTATGCTTTCGTGATCTGCAAGGGCATCTGACATGATGCGCTCTAAGAAGATGTTGAAGCGTGTTGGAGAGAGTAGGCATCCGTGGCGCACACCGATTGTTGTTCTGAACCAGTTTCCGATGGCGCTGTGGTGGAGGACTGCACTGGTAGCCTTGTCATACAGGCTTTTGGTGACTTCAGTACTTTTAGGGCTAATGTTGTACACTCTCATGGTTGCCCACCGAGCTGCATGCCAGACTCGGACAAACGCTTTCTTGAAGTCTACAAACACATGATATAGATGTTGTTGGTGCTGTAGGTATTTCTCGCAGATTATTCTGAGGTTGAAAATCTGTTCAGTGGAACTTCGCCCTGCCCTGAATCCTGCTTGTTCTTCAGCTGTGATTTGTTGGGGTTTCAACCTGTTGAGTATTATTTTCAGGAGGACTTTGCTATGATGGCTGATGAGGCTGATGGTGCCGGTAATTTTCACACTCCTGTAGGTTACCTTTTTAGGGAAGAGTGATGACAAGCGACTGGGTCCATGGTGTAGGCCACTCCCCACTCTGCCAGATCTTGTTACAGGTAATGGTGAGGGCGTGTATTATAATAATAATAATAATAATAATAATAATAATAATAATAATAATAATAATAATAATAATAATAATAATAATAATAATAATAAGGGTCGCTTTTTCTTAATGACAACACTTCAAACGCAATTCTCACGCATTTATACTTAACGTTAATATCGAAATACATACGAAAAGAAGTGAAACAAAAACAAGACACTAATAAATTATGCAAAGACATAATACAAACACGAAAAATATTATTTACAAGTAAAAAATATCAAAGACGAGGGAGGGAGAGAAGGAGAGCAGCTAAGGAGTGAGGGGGCTGGAGACGTGCGGTGTGACGGCGGTGGTCTGAATCAGAAAAGAAGGAATGATGCTGGTGATGGGAGGCGAGATCAGACATTTTTTAAGTCAGAGATGAGTTTTCAAGTTGGACTTGAAAGTGGCTATGTTCGGAGAGCTGCGAGGAGAGAGAGGAAGAGAGTTCCAAGTTGAAGGACCAAGCACTGAGAAGGGTCGACAACCTGCAGAAGAAAGCTTGTAGCGGGGTATTTGTAACAAGAGGGTGTCAGAGGAAGAACGAAGATTTCTAGATGGCTTGTAAAAATGAACGTTCTGGGTGAGGTAGGAAGGGCTAATCCATGGACGCACTTGTAACTAAAAGTACAGATTTTGTAGGTAATCCTCTGAGATACCGGAAGCCAGTGGAGAAAAAGTATGAAGGGTGTGATAGGATCTTTTGTTTTCATTTTGAGAACCAGACTAGCAGCTGAGTTCTGAACGCGATGGAGCAGGTGAACAGAAGAAGATTTAAGTCCAGCCAGAAGAGAGATACAGTAGTCTAAGCGTGACAGGACAAGAGTGGAAATGAGTTTGGCTGTATAAATAGTATCCCCACTTTGTGGGAATTTAGCGCTTTAAATTACCAATATTTCTGTCATTCTCATTTGTTATTTCTCTTTCTTAATCTGTTATATCAATCTACTATCTTTTTCGCTAGACCGCTCACCTACTTTTTTTTCTTGATAACGCTCCAAAAATTCCTCATTTGTGTATGGGGTCTATTTGATCAGGTTGATAGCAAAATACAACGAAATAGCAACATCGCGGCACTGGCCCGTTTGTCATGCTCTGGAATACTCGGCACCTGTTTCCTTAACAACAATGGAAACCGCGCTATTTCACCGACTTAAGACTGGCTACCTATAGTTCCATATAAACCCCGCTGCCTGTGCCTGTGGCCGGCCGATCACGAGTCAACATCTCTATGATTGCCCGAGTGTCATTCCAACGTTTACAGACCTTCAATATCTAATGCATACATATGAAATTGCCAGGCCCACTTCGGCGCTGCTCTCGCCCCATCCATAAGCAGGGTGGAGAATCACCAAATCTCTAATCAGAAATTTATCTAGATCATCCGCTGGAAACCTTTTGTAATGAACGAGCGGATGGTGTGAATGTTTGCGTGTGGGTGGGAGGGGGCGGGGGAGGGAGAGGAGTGCGTGGGTGTGTGCGAGGGTGGCTAGCTGAGATTTAGTTAGCTGAGGCGGAGGATGTGGGTGTGATGCTGGCGCTGTTGTTGCCTCGCCCATGCCAGCCAGATTTGTTGAGGCTCGGGCTCTTTTTTTTTTTTTTTTGGCTGATGCTTTTGGTGGTTGGGTCCGGGCGAGTGATCATGTTGTGCTGAGTAGTCTACAGTGTGCCGCGCTATTTGTGACAATAATATGGGTGGTGGTGATGATGGTGATTATGGTTTAGATACAAAACGTTATGTTGAATGATGATCTTAAATTGTTATTATCATTTTTAAATCAGGCATTTTAATCGTAAAAAAAATTCTCCTGAAAAAAAATGTTTTTAGTTTTGTCCTTGATTTGGAGACAATTTTGGTATTATAGTTCTTATTGGAAAATCTAATATGCTTATAGCATCCGTATCTATTTTAGTAGTATGTTACTTTTTACCTGGTTTATTTCATTCTTTCTTATGGGAGTATCACTTGTATATTATATTATACGTGTGTTGTAACAATGAATTATGTTAATATTGAAATGTGCTACGGTGACATGTTTACTTTTTCTTTTTTAATCACTATTTACATAATCAAACGCGAGGCTGTGGTAAGTCTTAGTTACTCCACTTAGTAAGCGCCCTGAGTGCTTGGAGTGTGTGTTTAGGCGTGTGTTCATGAGTGGGTGTGCGCGCGAGTGTTTTGCTTTGGGTTTATTAAACGATGATATGTGGAAAATGTATTAAACTGCAAATGTTATGTGTACAATCAAACACGTAAAGTGTGTATGTATTTTTGAGCTGTTGTTACGTTGGGACGCGCGCGATGGTGCATGTGGGACGCGCACGATAGATCCGATCGTTTTGTTTTGCAAAGCATGCAATAATATAGTGTATTTACCTTTGATTTGATTTTGCATTGTTGTTAGAAGAAGCTTTGTATAATGTTGATAATTTTCGTTGGTCTATATTATTGGAGAATTCTCTAGAGTTGCTTGTTTACTATCGATCGAAGCTTCGCGATAAATGTAGTAACAGCAGAGAAGTTCTTTTATGATGAAGAATGTTGTATGACGTAAGACAGTGATGACGAAGTTTGATTTGATTGGTTGTAGTGCGTCACGCTGGAGTGTTCTAAATTTTTCTGGAGTATAGAGAGACTATATACGTGCCGCACTGTTTTAAAAAAGAGAGTGGAAAGTTGAAAGTTGTAGAGAGAAAGTGAAAAGCGATTGAGCGATTGTATGCAGTTGTTGATGTACGCTGAATAAAGTTGGAAAACTTCATACGAAGACTCCTGCCTTGTTGCTGAGTGAACAGGTTGCGTGGATAAACGAATCTGAGTTACACCTATCAGGATTCAAGCATCGGGGCTGAATCAACTACTCATAAAAAAACGAGTGTAACAGCTGTATGGTTTTATGAATAAATATGCTATTTTTATATCTGAAAGCTACAGCGCTTATCAGTTAGGTATTATTAAGGCTTTGAGTAGCGATGTCTTAGTTGCGTATGAAGTTATGGTGGGTGATTTGGCTTGTCTGTCTTTAAATAACAAAACAATTAGGCCGGAATTTTATAAATTGTATTAATTAGTAACTGTGTGTACATATATTTAATTGTACAAAGAGCGATATAAAGCTGAAACTGTGTACCTGGCGTGAAAGATGAGTCGAATGCAGTTGTATGTGCATATTATTTTGCTTGTATTGTTATTTTATAGTGATAATTGTGTTGTCATATCCTGCTTTTAGCGTTTAGTGTAAATAGGCGCAAGCCTCCTGCACATTAAATGGAATAATACAACAATGATCGGCTTGGGGATTTTGGACGCTTTCTGCCAAATGGTCACTAGGCCTTTCTATGGTATTATTATTTAGCTATGTAGGCATTTTGTATGTATGTGCTTTGTTAATATTTTATAATAACGTTTATATTCTATTTTGTTTTTTTTTATAAACCTGGGGTTCGATAAATTAAGTAAAGCCTCAAATTCCCCTGCACGGGATGCCTTTATTGTAAAGTGACCGGCTGGTGAGTGCTGTTAATGTAACCATTAGGGTTGTTTCAGCAGATCTTGTATACAGTTGTGGTCCTGCTTCGGCTGTGTGGCAGTCAGCTCGACCCTATAAACAATGACTAACTAACAAATCTTCTCAGCCTTCATGTGCTGTGGCCTAGGTAAATTCCAGTCAGAGTACAGACCTTTCTTCAGCACAGAGACAACCTTTCTTCGGGTGATGAACGGCGTTCTTACAAGTGTGAACTCAGGAAATCTTGTTCTCCTAGTGCTCTTGGATCCCAGCGCTGCATTTGATACCATTAATCACCAACTTCTGCTTCAAAAGTTGTTGTTGGATGCTGGTGTTAGAAATACAACATTACAGTGGTTCATGTTATATCTTGCTGACCGGTCGCAGAGAGTTCTTGTTGATTCCTCGTCCTCTGAGATTGTTCCTTTGACATGTGGAGTCTTTCAGGGATCTGTCTTAGGTCTTATTTTATTCTCCATCTATACCTCTGAACTTGGGAAGGTTATGGAGCAATTTCATACTGATCGCCAGTTTTTCGCAGATTATTCGCAGCTCCTCAAGACCTGCACTCCAGATCTTGCCAGAAGCAATATTGAGAAGCATTAAACAAATTTGAGTTGTGTTGTGTGGCAGTCAAGTCCTGGATAATAAGGAGTCGACTAAAACTCAATGGCGCCGCAACAGAGGCACTGCTGTGCGGCCCCAAAGCTAGACGAGAGTCTTTAGGCATTAGAAGTGTACAGGTGCGCGAATCTTCAATCCCGTTTGTTGATTCTGTCCGTACTTTGGGCCTCATCACCGGTGCTAAGCTCTTTGTGTCAGCGCACATCAATTCAATTGTTTGCAACAGTTACAATCAACTGCGTATACTGGAAAAACTTTGCCCAAGCTGCAACCAATTCCATTGCTTTGGCAATTTCCATTTCCATGGTGGATTACTCCAACAGTGCGCTATGGTGTCTACCAGAAACTCTTCTGGACAATACAGAAGGTTTTAAACACTGTCGCCAGAATTGTGACTCACTCCAAACCATCTGAAAACGTTAAATTAAGTCTTCGGTCCTTAGTGAAAAAACGTATTGCCTATAAAGTCCTGTCGCTTGCCTACTCGTGCATGAGAAAGTCTGCTCCAGTGTATCTACAGGAACTGGTTCCTACTTACGAACCCATCCGCCGCCTTCGTTCTTCCTCCCAGTCCCGGTTTTGTTTGCCAGCTTCGGACGATACCAACAGAAAGCGTTCTGGGATGAGAGCTTTTAAGAACGCCGTCCCAAAGTTCTGGAATCCTTTGCCGGCGTCTCCGAAGAATACTGAAACTGCCGCAGTGTTCAAGAAAAGATTCAAGGCGCATCATTAGGCCTCAGATTGAATCAAATTTTGCCAAGCATCATTCTGATTCTCTGTCGATTCCATTATCCGTTGTCCCACCGGACATTTGCTGTTTTATCGTTTTCGTTTTCTTATCATCTCCTTATGCGTAATGAGCATGCTTCGGGATGGATACCTGCGCGTTAGAAGTGGACATCACCATCATCATAATCAACATGTTGCATACGCTCTCATACACTCGGCGTTTTGAAAGCAGCATTTTTACATTGTGAAAACCTATAAGTTAAATAACGCCATCCATCAGGAGCGTATACAAATTCTACTGATGCATCAGTAACCAACAGTCATACCACGTAGGCTGCTGTACTGTGAACCCTACCACACACAAGTTCAAGAGTTTTATCTCTCACCTAGATCTAATGCCGAATCAGGACCACAAAATCAAGACCACAGCTTGACTGAAAGAGGACTCACCCCTGATCCGTATAAAAGATCTGCTTAAACAATTCCAGTGGTAACACTGAAGGCACTCCACCAGCCGGTCACTGTACAATAAAGGCATCCCACGCAGGGGACGCTGAGGCTATACTCTAATTTATCAAACCCCCGTTTACAAAAACAAAATAGAATACAAACATCATTATAAAATATCAACAAAAAAATGCATATAAAATGCTTACATTGCTAAATAATAATACCATAAAAAGCCCTAGTGACCATTTGGCAGAAAGCGTTTAATATTCCCAAGCTGATACAACAGACGTCACACATAAATAATGAGTTGTGACCCGGAAGTTTTCAAGAAAAGAGTTAGATGACTGGTCTAGCAAAGAAGAAGACAGTATAGTAGATTGAAAGAACAGAGTAGGAATGAGAAAGAACAAATGAGGTAAAGCACTAAATTTCCAGAAAGTGCTAAATTTCCAGAAAGTGGGGGTATCTTTTATTTAATTTTTAATAATAATAATAATAATAATAATAATAATAATAATAATAATAATAATAATAATAATAATAATAATAATAATAATAATAATAATAATAATAATAATAATCGCCATATCATTATCATCATTATATGTAGGCCTATTCATATTTATATTATCATGTTTAAATATTTATCCTTGCGAGTATATGTGCCTGTGTATGCGTCCGACCGCTCTGAGCAAACTTTTGGTTTGGTTTTGCGCTTTAAAAAAAAACTAATAATTATTATTATTTAAAACATAATAATATTTAAAACGCGATTCCCCGTTTAAAACAAAAACCGACCTCAAAGCATATTTAAAGGCCAGTAATTGTCGCCTAGCATACATGACACGGGACTGAGCAGAAAGACTAAGGTTACATGGGGAGGCGCGGTGGCCGAGTGGTTAGAGTGGTTAGCTTGCGCGGATCTGAAGGTCCCGAGTTCGAGCCCAGGCCGGGGCATTGTGTTGTGTCCTTGGGAAAGACACTTTACTCCTGTTTTCCTACTTCTTCGGATGAGGGTATAAACCGAGGTCTAGTCGGTGTCGCATGCTTTAAAGATCCTGACGCTCATGTCCTAGACGGGTGAGTGCCGGTGACAAGAACACACCCAGCATGTACCTTGGGTAAGGCGCTTCACTTGGGGCTGTTGTACTTTCGAAAATGAAAGTGCACGAATTTCACCTCGGTGATAATAAAGTTGTTAAAAAAGAAAGAAAAAAGAAAGCAGAAATAGGACACCCTGGCAGAATTAAATCAACTTCCCTGACAGAAACGCATTAAAACACTCAGCATTGCAATTTTTATTGCTAATTATCGGACTAGACGTATAAAATGTATGCCAGTCTTTTAAGTGCAAGGTTTGGTGAGCACACGATACACATTAAAAAAAAAGGTTGTATTGCAGAAATATGACATCGTGTGACATCATGACCCAAAAAGAAGACTATATTAATTCGAATGGATCGGCCCAACCCAGGAACTTGTCTGAAACAGGATTTTACTGGCCGTTGTGTCTGGAAATACTTTCAGATAGTTGAGAATCGGAACGTGCCAAATCGTCAGTCAGACGGTCTATCGGTCCGTTGCTCATCATATCTCAAAAACCACTGTACAGATTTTGTTTACATTTCATGGTAACATTACCTGGGTTAGTGGACAACCGCTAAATGACATCCGATTTAGATGAATGTTGGAATACACGCACTTCAGCCAAGAGTCAATTATCCGGTGGAAGTCGATCGGTCGGCCGTACCGCCAGTATTTCATTTTTGTGCTCAAAACCCTTCTTGTGTGTGTGTGAGTGTGTGTGTGTGTGTGTGTGTGTGTGTGTGTGTGTGTGTGTGTGTGTGTGTGTGTGTGTGTGTGTGTGTGTGTGTGTGAGAGAGAGAGGCTGTAAAGTAGCGCGAATGGGGAAGGAAATTTACCTTTTCTCGCACCAAATGAGGTAATTTCGTCTTTACCCATTTGTCTCCCGTTCCCCATTTGTTTCTAAGTACGCGGGAGTGCTTTTTTAGTGCATGGGAGTGCAGTTGTAGTGCAAAAGAGTGTTTTAAGTACAGAGGAGTGCACTATCCGGGACGGAGAAAATCCAGCCAATTTTCGGAAAAGTTTGAAGCAAAAATCGACCTATTTCGTCGCCTATAGGAGACGAAGTAGGTCAACTTTTGAGACGGAAAGAGCCAATTTTGACTTAGATTCTTACATTTCTAGAAGAAATTTGCGTTCTTTCCGTCAAAAAAGTGGTTTCCGACTCCTACATTCTAAAATTACCCCATTTGTGACCTATACAAGAATGTGTGTGTGTGTGCATTATCTCAAAATGACTTGACCAATTTTGATTACTTGTAATAGAAAATATGCAAATACTTAACTACTACTCAGCAAATATTTAAACTGCAGCTCTGACTTTAAATCATTCCTATTTTCGCTTTCTCAAATTCCGTCATTTTCTAAACACGTTGTCCGCTCTATCTCAGCAATGACAAAACAGATTTTGATATATTTTAGCTTTCAGATATCTGAGATAGTGGCCAATAGTTCGACGTTTTCCGTTTGCTTCTTTAGATACAAACCGAGACAGAACAGCCCCACGAAAATTAAGCTACACCGGTTGAAAATGCTGGGTTTGGGCCAATGTGCTTCAGGGTCTGGAAATAAATATGAATGGCTTGCCTGCCATCTCTTCATTCTGCATGTTGGATTCTGCATGCAGTGTTGGACACCAATTTCTACATTTAATGGACAGCTAGAGCTCGTATGCTAGACTTTATACACTTCTTGATGACCAGTCTATGACATCCATCTCTTACCATGCAATGGAGGAGGGGGTGGGGGATGTGTTTTAATTAACTCCTTATCCTTATGTTTATTATTATCATCTTCTGACCTTGTCTCCCTTTACACTCCATCTCGTTCCCTTCGCTCATCCACTGACTGTCGTCTTCTCCGTCAGGGCCGTTACAAAAGAAACTCTCATGGTTTCCGCTCTTTTGCTGTCCAAGGCCCTCACCTATGGAATTCTCTCCCCTTTCATGTTAGACATTCTACATCCTGTGAATCGTTCAAATCCAACCTTAAAACGTATCTCTTCTCAAAAGTATTTCAGCAGTATACGTATCTTATTTTTGTAAAAAGGGTTTGGAGGGGTGGGGGGGGGGGGTGTTAAGTAGTAATTTAGTATGTTTTTGTCATATTGATTTACACAGCAGTAGTATGTATGCGTGAAAGAGTAACATGTCTTATAATTAAAGTATATGTATAGTGTGCATATGTGTTTGCGTAAGAAAGTGTGCGTGTATAAGCGCTTAGATCCTTAGGGTAGGCGCTTTATAAATGCCAGTTATTATAATTATTATTATTTATTATTATCTGTAGGGGAAGAAACTCCCACAAGATTGGATACGATTTTTTTTCTCCTTTATTTTTGATCTCCAACATGCATAATACATTATCCTTAAATTTAAAACTCAATCAATTTACATGTCCAATAATTTTTTTACGATATAACAGAACAAGCACACAAGTACCCCAATATTTGAGATATTCTGCAGATTGAAGAAGACCCCACACACTCGCGCATCCACACGCATTCAAAGTAAGAGTAAGAGAGAAAACGGGAGAAAGACAGAAAATAAAAGTGTTGATACTGGGGGATCCCGGCAGCTTCACGCATGCAGATTGGATACGAAATTACATTTACATTTCCTTGTGCTATGACTTTTTGGACAAAAATAATTATTCTACCTTGGTGGGAATGGTGTTTCGAATGATGAAATTCTGGGGTTCGACCGCCTAACTACAGAACTAGAAGAGTGTAGGCGACTTGGCAGCTACAGAACTAAAGATTTAGCAGGGATCATTATTGCTGGATAGGTAGGGAAGAAGAAGAAGAAGAAGAAGAAGAAGAAGAAGAAGAAGAAGAAGAACAACAACAACAACAACAACAACAACAACAACAACAACAACAACAACAACAACAACAACAACAATAAAGTTAAAAAGCCGAAAGTCCCAGGAAGAATAAATAAATAAATAAATAAATAAATAAATAAATAAATAAATAAATAAATAAATAAATAAATATTGTGCAGAAAGAAAACTAACCACAGGCAGTCACTCATTTCTTGATGAGAGTTGTCACTTCCAAGGTCGATCGTGGGCCCAGATCCTCACAATAAATACTTAATAAACAAACTAGCCAAGCCAAGCCAAACAAAAACAACAAGAACAATAACAAAGTATAGGCCTAAATACAAATTCAAAGAAATGAATACAGAATCCAATTTAAAAAAAACTACAATACAGGACAAAATCAACCACACTAACTGACCTTTTGATGGGGGGTATCACCTCGTAGGTTGAAGGTCAGCCTAAAGGCCCCAGCGCTAAGGAGAAGCCCAGTAGAGCCCACGTCCACGTTGCCAACCGTGCGAGTCAGGTCTATGGGACCCCAGGGCGAGTCCCAGTATGGAAAATGAATGGTGCCATTCTCGTACGCCTCCTGTAAGGCGACTTCCATCAGTTCATTAATCTGTCTGTTAGTCTAACAATGAATCAGTCAATGTCAATAGATGATGATGATGATGATGATGATGATGATGATGATGATGATGATGATGATGATGATGATGATGATGATGATGATGATGATGATGATGATGATGTTCACGCTTTCCATGTCCTTTGAGGATGTGCTCGTGTTCCTGTATAACTCTTATTTGCGTTGCCAACAGTTCAGTTCAGTGGGTAGATTTCCGTCCCCGGACACAACAGCGTATAGGGGACTTGGATAGAAGAAGGCCAGTTGATATAAGGAGTCATGGTGTAGATGGTCGTTTGAAGGGGGAGCGCGTATCGCTGCTACAACGCCAGGTGGATGTAAGGTAGATCAGGTGAGAGCAGCAACACAGGACAAGGTGGTGATGAGGCAAGGGGCCACTGCTGGTGTGGCGGCAAGGAGCTGATGTAAAAGTTCGCTGGGAGGGAGGGGGATGGGGGGAAGGGGCTGGGAAGCGGCAAGGAGAGGAAGAGGCGAAGGGAGGTCGGATGGGGTGACAAGTAGTTTAAGGTATGACGGATCAGGATCTAACAAACTGGGTCAATACAGATCTATGGTACATGAAACTACCGGATGACGTCTGAGATGGATAAATCCCCATGGGAGCTTAAGTGGATGAGAGCATGTTGATACGGGAGGGGTAGGCTGGTACAACTATTAAAAGAAATAAAAATCCATTCAGGACCAAAAATAATGGGTTAAAATCGGTGGGATAAACCCCAAAACACGTTTACACGGGCAGACACACGCAGTTACACCAAAAAGATCAGTACAGCTGGGTCTATGAATGACCGGCATCGAATATACAATACACATATCTCAGTATCGATGAAATAGACACAACCCTGGTCCCATACGGGTCGCAGAGGGTGGTCAACAGACAACGGTGTCGCCTGAGCGACTAGGCACCCAGGATTCTAGATCAACTGGGGCAAGCGTTGCCATCTGTGTCCATAGTAGCTTATCTCCAAGGTCCGCAAACGGAAAAATGATGGTAGACTGTTACGGTTAA
>CM072513.1:16601008-16661008 GCA_036898135.1 Oncomelania hupensis
AAGTATGAGGTATAGTTTACGGCCTCACCTGTGGGTTCGGACACTGAATAGAATAGACCCAACGTTTCCCGGCGTGTCGTAAGAGGCGACTAACAGGGGTGATGTCAGCACGGCATCACTGGGCGAAAGTCTTCTACACGGAAGTCAACGACCAGGACGGAGGAACCTCATGTTACTACAGGTTCAACGACCACGTGCTCGGGACCAAAGCGAGCCACACCGTATTCGTGAATGTCGGCTGTGGCCAACAGCCTGGAGAGGATTGGGCCCTGCCAGGTCATTCTTACCCAAGACACACTGCATGATGAATAAGGACCGCGCCTTCCGTTGGCCACCAGGACGGAGGTGATAAGTGTGCTACTGATGGACAACTTAGCGAGATCCACACCAGAAACAACATCATCATAGGAACCTGGAATGTCAGGACCCTAAATGCGGATGGAAAATTAGAAGAACTGGCACACGAGCTGGACCACTATCGATGGAACGTTTTAGGGATCAGCGAACTGCGTTGGAAAGGCATAGGTAAAACAACGACCGATAAAGGCCACAAACTTTATTTCAGTGGTAGAGATGACAGGCACGAACACAATGTTGGATTCTTGGTGCACAAGAACATTCTAGCCCCTGTCATGGGTTGCCACCCAGTCTCCAGTAGACTCATTACCCATCCGTCTGAGAGCAGCCCCTTTCAACATCACCATCATCCAGGCCTATGCCCCAACATCAGACTATGACGGCAGCGATGTGGAGGATTTCTTTGAAAATCTACAGGCTGTCCTTGACCAAGTGCCGAAGAAGGACATAGTCATAGTGGAAGGTGACTGGAATGCCAAGGTTGGCCAAGATGCGCACCACAACTGGGGAGACACATGTGTACTCCACTGCAACAACGAGACAAATTACAGGGGTCTGAGACTCTTGGAAAGCACCGGCCAAACAAGAAGCTGTGGATCACACCTGAACTTTTGGACTTGTGTGATAAACGAAGAGAGATGAAAAAGAAAAAGAACACCTCACAGGGAGCTGATGCCTACCGAAAAATCAACAGTAACATCCGAAAAGTCATGCGCACAGCAAAGGAGAACTGGACAGAAGATCAATGTTAGGAAATAGAGAACAGTCTGAACAAGAACAACAGCAAGGAAGCCTACCAGACTGTGAAGCGGCTGACAAATGTTAAACAGCCCAAGGTCTCCACGATCCAAAGCAAGTCTGCAACATGCCTTACAGAAGCCTTCTTCTTTGGCCGGTGCTTGCCAAGGATCTCAGTGGCGGCATCTGTCACAGCTGAGTTGAAGATGGTGGTTATGGTGTTGACATCTACTTCACTAGCTCCCAAAATGAGCAGTGGTGCAAATTTCCCTCCAATTGTGGCTTGAAATAATTCTGCTACATCCGGGTCTTGCAGTTTGTCCAGGTCGAACTTCAGTCTAGTGCACTTTGCTGTGTTTACTCTCTTCAAGTGAAGCCGGAAAGACATAATCACGAGATCGTGGCCACTTCCGATGTCTGCTCCTGGAAAAGTGCGTGTCCTGCCAATGTTGATGCTTGATCTGAAGCGTTTTTTGACCATGATGTAGTCGATCTGGTTGTGATGCTCCCCGCCGGGACTGTGCCATGTCCATCGTCTGGATTTTTGGTGGAGACCAATCGTGTTCGCCAGTACCAGATTGTTGTATCTGGCAAACTCCAAGAGTCTCAGACCCCTGTCATTTGTCTCGTTGTTGCAGTAAAGTCCACATGTGTCTCCCCAGTTGTGGTGCGCATCTTGGCCAACCTTAGCATTCCAGTCGCCTTGCACTATGATTATGTCCTTCTTTGGTACTTGGTCAAGGACAGCCTGTAGATTTTCATGGAAATCCTCCACTTCGCTGTACTGTCGTCATCGTCTGATGTTGGGGCATAGGCCTGGATGATGGTGATGTTGAAAGGGGCTGCTCTCAGACGGATGGGTAATGAGTCTACTGGAGACTGGGTGGCAACCATGACAGTGGCTAGAAGGTCTTGTGGACCAAGAATCCAACGCCGTGTTCGTGCCTGTTATCTCTACCGCTGAAATAAAGCTTGTGTGTCGGTCGTTGTTTCACCTATGCCTTTCCAGCGCAGTTCGATGATACCTAATGTGTTTCATCGATAGTGGTCCAGCTCGTGGGCCAATTCTTCTAATTTTCCATCCGCATTCTTAGGGTCCTGACATTCCAGGTACCTATGACGATGTTGTTTCTGGTGTGGATCTTGCTAAGTTGTCCATCAGTAGCACACTTATCACCTCCGTCCTGGTGGCCAACGGAAGGCGCGGTCCTTGTTGACCCGGGCGACGACCGATCCGGTGTGGAGTGAATGGTTGTTTTCATCATGCCATGTGTCTTGGGCAAAAAAAAAGACCTGGCAGGTACTAATCCTCTCCAGGTTGTTGGCCACAGCCGATATCCACGAATACAGTGTGGCTTGCCTTGGCCCCGAGCACGTGGTCGTTGAACCTGTAGTAACATGAGGTTCCTCCGTCCTGGCCGGTGACTTCTGTTTAGAAGACTTTCGCACAGTGATGCCGTGCTGACATCACCCTTGTTAGTTGCCTCTTAGACACGCCGGAAAACGTTGGGTCTATTCTATTGAGTGCCCGAACCCACAGCGTAAATTCATGATTTTATAATTTTCTTTATCACTATACTCGACCTCATAGTAATACGACTTGTATCTGCGAATGCCCTATTTATAAAATAAAGCAGTAGCATCATTTTAAATCTCAAAACGGTGTAAAATCACGATTTTCAAAGTTAATTTACCAATACACACGACGTTATTGTAATTCGACTTGTATCTGCGAATTCCCTAAATAATGAAAATTGAAATTGCTGTCCCTAAACAATGAGTTGTATACGTAAATAATGCATTGTTCAGCAACATCTTCTAAATAATTCATTTTTTTTAGCAAAGTGTGCTAAATAATGCATTATATATGTAAGCAAACCATTATTTAGAAACATTTTTAAATAATATATTATTTCACACAATCTGCTAAATAATGCTTTATATTGGTAAATATTGTTTTAATAAGCAACAATACAAAAGATTATATCTTGATTTATTTACCAAAACAATATATTGTTTAGATAAATAATTAGATATTTACCGACGAACTAAAACATTGAGAGAAATCTAATATTGTTTTAAAACAAATTATTACTAAGAAAATATGTTTCTAAGATTATTTAGCAGAAAATGGTAAAAATATAAAAGGAATTACACACACACGCGCGCACACACACACACACACACAACACACAAAACACACAAAACACACAAACACACATTTGTAGACGATTTATTCAGAAATTACGAAAAAGCATTATAATAGAACACGTCCTCTTCTGATAAAAATGTAATGTAAACATTGAAACCAACAGGCGCACGCAACATGAACAAATGAAACTCGCAATCAAGCATATAAAATGTACAGAACCACTGACGCTGGCATAATGGACAACACGTGTTATTGTGATGATGATGATGATGATGATGATGATGATGATGATGATGATGATGATGATGATGATGATTTTTATTATTATTATTATTATTATTATTATTATTATTATTATTATTATTATTATTATTATTATTATTATTATTATTATTATTATTAACATAGAAACAGCGTTAGCCAATATGGATGATTATCTGAACATTCTGAACACAAAGAGAGAGAGAGAGAGAGAGGGAGAGAGAGAGGAGGGGGTAGGGAGAGAGACTGAAAACCTCCACACTCCAAAACGCAACACTAAAACAATGTAAACAAAATTACAAACAGAAAGTTATAAACCACATTTTGGAATATGCCTTTTAGTAAAAATAAATACTAACCTTTCGTATCGCGCGAGGTGTGCGAAGACCTAGGTTGTGTCCGCTCGTAAAATTATGAGCAATGCTGTGTTTTTCCTCCTTTCCCCTCTCGCAGCTGACTTATTGTTATAGGCTTCCTGTGTTGCACAGCGAGCACGACACACTCGTTACGGATCCACTCTTGCACTTCCCTATAGTTAAGCATACAATACACTAAGACGTAGAACTCCGTTTTAAATAGTTAAAGGGAAAAGGGGTGACGAACTACATATTGTGTTCCACTTTGGTCTATTACCTACACTATATATTATAACTTATTATTTTCTGTATATTTTCCTTCTTTTTCTGATTTATGTATTTTTTTAATTTCTGAGATTATCTCAAACATTGATTTACCTTTCCGACCGACAGCAGTTATTACATTTTATTCAGTAAAATCTACTCTCGGGAGTATATATTGGAGTCTTGTAATGCGTTTATTCCATTCCTTCATTTCTGTTATTTTCTTTTGTCTCTCGATTTTGTCGAAATTCATTGACTCTCGTTCTTTATTGGTATGTAACTTTTTGGAATAAGAATTACAATCTTTTTGTCTTGCATTTCTTGTTGTTCGCTAGAGACATTGAATTGTGCTTGTCAAAAGGGTAACTCTTATTTAAGTTTTGCTTTTGTGAGCCCTTTGTGTCTTCCATGGCTTGTTTGCTTGTCTCGCCAATAACATTTTGTTTAAACCAACACAAAAGGAGATTTTTCATCATCAGTCATAAAGTTGGGGGACTGGTGATTCGGTTTTGATAGCTCATGCAGTCGGACTTAATTTCTTGTTCTTCCCATACAGATTCAAGCATTTTTACTGTAACAAATATCTTATTTATAAGGATGGCGACAGAAAGAGCGACACATATATCATCATCGACGAGAACATCCACCTGGTAGCAGCGAGTCGAGCAGGAGTGCCCACGGGCGCTTTAGCTGCAGAGACGGAGGGCTGCCTCAATTCTGGCAACTGGCGGCCCAGAAGTCGAAGTTGCGACAGTGATCTGTGGGAGTTGCCGATACGACACTCCTTCCCAACCTTCAACCTCCATTTTCTTACCGTGTAGTGTTTCATCGATTGGGCGGCGGCTGCTGATCGGCGATAGGCGCCTCGACGCTCTGCTGCCGTTTGTTTCACTCACTGGAAGCCATGATTCTTTCACTACTACTTGGCAACACGGGAATTATTGTGGAGAGTGGCGCCTCAGGACTACAGGCACTATACGCCGCCAGCGTTTCTTGGTGTCTGCCTACCCCTCATCACACGGCCTCTTCGCAGGGTCCTTGAGCTGATCGCCACATCTCCTCGAACGACTTACCTGCCTCCCACCTGCGCGTCTGCTCCAACATCCTTGCAGCCGCCTCGAGCGTAACGCATCTGAACGACTTCATTGACGTCATTTGACTTCTTATTCAACATGACTTATTATCTACGTCCCTTTTATGCTTCGGTGTCCGGGGACATAAATCTAATCAACAACAACAACAAGAGCGACAAAGGTCAGAATCCCTGGTGTCATTATTAACGCACTAACGTCACAGCAGCTCAACCAAAGCTTTTCAGATCTTGAGGTTAGGTCAGCCAGGCTAGCTATAAATAGCTTCGCCGATACATCCTTTCACTGGAAGGAAGGGTGCAGGCAAGCTATAAATAGCCCGCAACATGCGAAACGCTTAGGTACTGAAAAGTGCTGCTCACATAGGAATTGAGCTGGTGTGACGTAACATCTTTCAATGGGGCGCAAATATAACATTATCAATGCCGAATAGTAATGAGTATACCTACTGGCCGAGGCTGTTGTCTGTGCCATTTTGATTTGTTAAATGTAACTGTATAGTCACACGACATCGACATACTTATAGTCACACGACATCGGAGCGTATAGGCGACTACTGGTCACATTATTCTGACACCAGCGAACCAGTTGATGGTAAGGGGAAAATAATATGGTCACACGTTGGCTAATCCGAGATTCGAACCAGGGACCTTTCGGTTACTAGTAAGCCGCTCTACCAACTGAGCTACCCGGACCCACAATTTGATTTGTTAGTTAGTCAGTGTTTATAGGGCCCAGCCGACTGCAGAGAGCCGAATCAGGATCATTGCCATTTTTATTGATGAATATACCACGGGAAGGGACAATACAATTTTTTGTTGTTGATTTTGTTTTTCTCTGTTTCGGATTTTCCACTGTGAGGTTTGTATATCAGTCATGGTGTTTGGGTTGTGTGCTCAACCATTGGATTTATTTGCATTGCTTTGGTTTAATTAGAGTTGTTGTTGTGTATTGGTTAGTACTTTTCTGCTACACGTGTGAAACAGTTTGTACTTTATTAACCCCTCTCTCTCTCTCTCTCTCTCTCTCTCTCTCTCTCTCTCTCTCTCTCTCTCTCTCTCTCTCTCTCTCTGTCCTATACTTGTACTAGTTTGTTTATTTTGTTGTTAAAGTATTGTCCTAAAATGTCATTATTCACGGTACTATTTTTTCCCTTTTCGATTGTCATTTTGTTATTAATTTTGTTGTATGTTTTTGGTTCCCTTTGCCCCCCCCCCCCCAAAGGCCTGAAAATAAACTTTTGCCTTGCCTTGCCTTGCCTTGCCTTGCCTTGCCTTGCCTTGCCTTGCCTTGCCTTGTTTGTTCACCTTTGACTTTTGTACCTTTGTAAATGTTCATTGCTAAAGGGTAGTGCCTTACCGTGAATAAAAAGTCTGACATTTCAAAAGCCTTTGGCGTGAAACTCATTACTGTAAGTGCAGAGCCATTTTAATCTTTTAAAAAAAAACACTCATAATTCCGAATATGGGATGCTGGTCTTGACTGATTACGCGATGAGTGGTAATCCAGGTGCGAGTGGGAGTCAGTTGGTTTGCAGTGGAATGACATGGTGACGCAGCCATTATTCAAGCACAGTTTCATATCAAGGAAGGTTGCAGAATCATTAGAGATTTCATATATGAATTTGATTGCCAGGTTAGTTAGTCAGTTAGTTAGTTAGTTAGTTAGTCATTGTTTATAGGGTCAAGGGAAAACCTCTCTTTGAATCCGATGAACACCATGAGTTGATTATAACTATTGCTTCTTCTTGCTTCCTTTCTAAATATAATTTCTTTCTTTGATGGAGTGGTGTTGGGAAATATTGTTTCGTGGCCTCTTGTGTGTAGTTCGTCTGAAGAAGACCTTAGCTCCAACATGTTCATGGTGTGTTGTCTTGTTGCCGAGATTTGCATTCCTTTGGCTTTTGTACACAGTTCCATTATTATAACTTTATATATACATGTATTTGTCTTTTGCGTAGTTATTTATTATTCTTTAATTACATTATGTTATATATATATATATATATATATATATATATATATATATATGTATAGAGAGAGAGAGAGAGAGAGAGAGAGAGAGAGAGAGAGAGAGAGAGAGGGGGGGGCTAGAGCAATCTCCAATCTTCGTTTTGCGGATGACATTGATGGATTGGCTGGAGAGGAACAAGAACTTGAACAGCTGGTACAGAGGCTTGACACGACCTCCAGAGCTTATGGAATGGAAATAAGTGCAGGGAAGACCAAAATGATGACCAACAGCACCAATGGCATCAACACGGACATCAAAGTCCAAGGCCAATCCCTCAACACAGTGCATAGCTTCAAATATTTAGGAGCCATTGTATCAGACAATGGGTCCCGACAGGAAGTCCTCTCCAGGATCGCACAAGCAACTGCTGCCCTGACAAGGTTGAAGCCCATTTGGAAAAACAGGACCATCAGTCTACATTCCAAAGTAAGACTGCTGCGCTCCCTTGTCATCTCCATCTTCCTATATGCTTGCGAAGCATGGACCCTCACAGCAGATCTCCAACGAAGAATACAAAGCATGGAGATGAGGTGCTACAGAAGACTTCTGGGCATTTCCTATACCCAACACATCACCAACGACGAAGTCCGACAGACCATCACACAAGCCATTGGACAACACGATGACCTGCTCACAGTGGTGAAGAAACGGAAACTCCGATGGTATGGCCACGTCACCAGATCATCAGGCCTTGCAAAGACCATTCTGCAAGGCACAGTGCAAGGAGGTAGAAGAAGAGGGAGACCGAAAAAGAGTTGGGATGACAACATTCGAGAATGGACTGGTTTGACACTGAGCGAAGCCATCAGGGCTGCTGAGGACAGAGAAAGATGGAGTATGCTGGTTAAACGATCATCTGTGGTGCCCCTCCGACCTCCGGGTTACGGGACAGGATATATATATATATATATATATATATATATATATATATATATATATATATATATATATATATATATATATATATATATATATATATGTATAAATTGCTTAGCCGGAAGTCCTTCTTCGCATCTACTATAAAGTTTGTCCCCTATGGACGCTGATCTGGGCAGGTGCTGAGCGCTGCTGATCGGCCTGCTGTGTGCTCAAAACCAGCCAAATCGTTATAGCCGACATTTCCTTACCGAACGTTTAACCGTTTCTGAGATAAATAAATAAACAAAATGTCCACAAACTGCAATAGCTTCATTCCGCGCGCTTCCATTAAAAATCAAATTGAGGTTTCAGCATGTTTTCCCATATAGACCAAAAAATTGAGTGTTTTTGTACGAAGCATTCATAGTTTAGTTGGTAACACTTTCGCCTACCGTTTAAAGCGACCCAAGTTCGAATCCGAACCGGGCCATTTTTTTAAATGTTTTTTTTTCCCCCACTACAATATGGATATTTTTCTTTTTAATTTAGGCTTTTTACCTTTATTATTATTATTATTATTATTATTATTATTTTTTTTTTTATTATTATTATTATTATTATTATTATTATTATTATTATTATTATTATTATTATTACTATTATTATTATTATTATTTATAATATTATATCTTATATCAAATTTTCTTTTAAAACCTTGGTGTTTATGATTTCTATTTGTATTATTCTATATTCAATATTATTATTATTATTATTATTATTATTATTATTATTATTATTATTATTATTATTATTATTATCATTATTATTATTATTATTATTACCAAGGATCGGGATGGGGTGGTACGTTATTATTATTATTATTATTATTATTATTATTATTATTATTATTATTATTATTATTATTATTATTATTATTATTATTTATAAACTAATAATAATAATTATTATTATTATAATTATAATATCTTATATCAAATTTTATTTTAAAACCTTGGTGTTTTTTATGATTTCTATTTGTATTATTCAATATTATTATTATTATTATTATTATTATTATTATTATTATTATTATTATTATTATTATTATTATTATTATTATTAAGGATCGGGATGGGGTGGTACGTGTAGGTAAAAGGGGGCTACGGGTAGGTTTAAAGGGGCATGGGTAGGCATAACGGGGATACGGGTATATATAAGGGGGTATGGTGATGATCGATTCCTTTCATCCATACCTGCGAAACGATCAACGGGGAAGTATCAAGGAGGGAACAGGTAGGTTACAAGGGGGGTACGAAAGGTATCAAGGGATTATGGGGAAGGTATCAAGTGGGTTCGGGGAGGTATCAAGGGGGTATGATGAGGCATCATGGGGGGGACGGGGAGATATCAGAGGGGGGGGGTATGGTGAGGTATCAAGGGGAATATGGGGAGGTATCATCGTCCAAATGAAACTCGCAGACAACAGTTGTCTCTCTGTCTACATTTTAAACAGCAACCTGTGTACCCTGGCTTGCCAGGGTACAAAAACCACTAGTATATATATATAGATATATATATATATATAGGAAAGGACGGGGTATAGGAGAGAGAGAGTGAGTGTGCGTGTGTATGTGGGGTGGAGGGAAAGGAAGGTGGACAAGATAAGTTTCCATTTTGGGAGCAGAGATTCATTTAATAATAATTACAATAATAATAATAATAATAATAATAATAATAATAATAATAATAATAATAATAATAATAATAATAATAATAATAATAAGAATTTCATTCAAGTAAAATTCACGCTTGTCCCTCCAAACACCAAGCGCGTGACATAAAAAGAACTTGGACTCACACCGTAAGGCATGCGAGCGTATAAAGTACATCTGACAATTAGAACCATCACTCACATCATACTATACTAGTGGTTTTTGTACCCTGGCAAGCCAGGGTACACAGGTTGCTGTTTAAAATGTAGACAGAGACAACTGTTGTCTGCGAGTTTCATTTGGACGACGATACCTACCCATATCCCCCTTGATACCTCCCCATATCCCCCTTGATACCTCACCATACCCCCCCCCTGATATCTCCCCATCCCACCCCCATGATGACTCACCATACCCCCTTGATACCTCCCCGAACCCACTTGATACCTCCCCATACCCCCTTGATACCTTCCGTACCCCCTTGTAACCTACCTGTACCCTCCTTGATACTTCCCCGTTGATCGTTTCGCAGGTATGGATGAAAGGAATCGACCATCACCATACCCCCTTATATATACCCGTATCCCCGTTATGCCTACCCATGCCCCTTTAAACCTACCCGTAACCCCCTTTTACCTACACGTACCACCCCATCCCGATCCTTGGTAATAATAATAATAATAATAATAATAATAATAATAATAATAATAATAATAATAATAATAATAATAATAATAAGAATAATGAATATAGAATAATACAAATAGAAATCATAAAAAACACCAGGGTTTTAAAATAAAATTTGATATAAGATATTATAATAATAATAATAATAATAATAATAATAATAATAATTATTATTATTATTATTATTATTATTATTATTATTATTATTATTAGTTTATAAATAATAATAATAATAATAATAATAATAATAATAATAATAATAATAATAATAATAATAATAATAATAATAATAAAAATAATAATAATAATAATAAATAAGTTAAAAGCAAAAAGCCTAAATTAAAAAGCAAAATATCCATATTGTAGCGTTAAAAAAAAAACATTAAAAAAAAAAATGTCCCACCGGAGATTTGAACTCGGGTCCCCCTGCACGGCAGGCAAATGTCTTACCAAGTGAGCTACCAAGCTTTCGTATGAAGACCATCAATTTTTTGGTCTATATGAGAAAACATGCTGAAACCTCGATTCGATTTTTAATTAATTAAATTTAATTAGTTAAACACAAAATTTTGTAAGATTGGTGACATGAGTGCAAAAGTGTTTTGAATGGAAATAAAACAAAATTTGCGGTATTACGGAACGGCAAGTTCTTGACACGGGTTGAATCGAAACCGCGCGCGGAATGAGGCTATTGCAGTTTGTGGACATTTTGTTTATTTATTTATCTCAGAAACGGTTAAAAGTTCGGTAAGGAAATGTCGGCTATAACGATTTCGCAGGTTTTGAGCGCACAACAGGCCGAAACCCAGCACCCAGCACCTGGCCAGATCAGCGTCCATACCGGACAAACTTTACAGTAATGTCGAAGAAGGACTTCCGGCTAAGCAATTTATATATATAGAAGCGTCATAACCCACCAAATACACTGCACAATACAAGCAATTTTAAACCATTTAGATTGACTTCCTCGTCTTTACTGCACACTATGGTCTCTGGTCACGGCAGCCAGGAAGTCAGCTCTGCGTGCCTGGTGTCCTCCCTTTCTCCCCCTACCCCCCACCCACCCCCCATCGCATGGTCATCCATCATGGGATTTGGGGACGTGCCAACATGCAATACTATTGGCATACTTAGATGACAAGGCTTGGCTTGTACATAACGCAGCAACAGATAACACCTAGTATATAGATAGGGACGGTATCCAGCCCCTAAATGCAATTCTGGAATAAAGCACAGGTTTCACATTATTAGTTACTTTATTTATTTATTTATTTATTTATTTATTTATTTATTTATTTATTTATACGTTGTCCGTCCTCTTCATCTTCTCTTCCTTTTAATTCAAGTCTCGTTGTTGTACTTGTTGTTGTTGTTGTTGTTGTTGTTGTTGTTGATGATGTTGTTGTTGTTGTTGTTGTTGTTGTTGTTGTTGTTGTTGTTGTTCTTCTTCTTCTTCTTCTTCTTCTTCTTCTTCTTCTTCTTCTTCTTCTTCTTCTTCGATACTGTACTTATTTGTAAACATGATTTATGTGTAAATACTTGGAATTATATTTCGTTTTTTTTAAAAATTAGTTCTTACATACATACATTTCAAATGTGAGAGGTGGAATATAGGTGTACATTTTAATGTTCCTTTATTGTCACTGTAATTTTTATTTGTAAATATCCATTAAAACGTGTTGTCTTTTAATGTAAATAATGTTTAATGTAAATAATGTTTAGTGTAAATAATTCTTAATGTATATAATGTTCAGTGTAAATAATGTTAAATAATGTTTAATATAAATAATATTTAGTGATGAAAAGAACCACTTACTCCATACCGGATCGGTCGTTGCCCGGGTGGAATACGTGTAGATCTACATTTTAATGTTCTTTCATTGTCACTGTAATTTTTATTTGTAAAATATCCATTAAAACGTGTTCTCTTTTAATGTAAATAATGTTTAATGTAAATAATGTTTAATATAAATAATATTTAAAGTATATAATGTTTAATGTAAATAATGTTAAATAATGTTTAATGTAAATAATATTTAGTGATGAAAAGAACCACTCACTCTATACCGATCGGTCGTCGCCCGGGTCAACAAGGACCGCGCCTTCCGTTGGTCACCAGGACGGAGGTGATAAGTGTGCTACTGAAGGACAACTTAACAGAATCTACAACGAAGAATACAATGCATGGAGATGAGGTGCTACCGAAAACCTCTGGGCATTTCCTATATCCAGCACATCACCAACAACGCACAGCGGGCCCTAAACTGCCATGTTAGATTGAGTGACAGAACATAATGACATAACTTACATCACCAACGTCCACAGCAAGGCGACAATCTGAGGTGAACGTAGATGACCATTCTTTTTTTTTTTCATTTAGGCCTACGTCCATGTGAACCCTGAGCGCCACTTTATTTGAGTTATACGGCGCAATACAACCTTATATCATAATCATCATCCTCATCATCCTCATCATCATCATGGGGAATGCAGTTGGATCATCCCTATCCTATCTTATCCTATCCCGTAACTCGGAAGTCGTAGGGGGCACCACAGATGATCGTTTAACCAGCGTACTCCATCTTTCTCTGTCCTCAGCAACCCTGCTTTTTCGCTCAGTGTCAAACCAGTCCTTTCTCGAATGTTGTCCTCCCACCTCTTTTTCGGTATCCCTCTTCTTTTACCTCCTTGCACTGTGCCTTGCAGGATGGTCTTTGCAAGGCCTGATGATCTGGTGACGTGGCCATACCATCGGAGTTTCCGTTTCTTCACCACTGTTAGCAGGTCATCGTGTTGTCCAATGGCTTGTGTGATGGTCTGTCGGACTTCGTCGTTGATGATGTGCTGGGCATAGGAAATGCCCAGAAGTCTTCTGCAGTTGGATCAGTGATGTACTTAAGGACAAAAAAAAAAAAACGAATGTTAAGCGACGACATTGCGGCTCGTTCAGGCAGTGGCTCAAAGCCCGTTGAGGGCCTGGACTAAAACTACAACAACAATTATCCCGACACTCTGCGCCCCTACTCCTTCGGATGAGAGTATAAACCGAGGTATAGAGTGCACGCACGCATTCCATTGCACGGACTTGTGTACCTGACGCTCGTGTACTACACGGCTACACCAACACACCCAGCACGCACTAGGTCCCTTCTCCCTCATGTCCGGTGTCCAGAAGGGAGTTTATCTATGAAATTAAACATATGATACACTGTGTGATTTCTAGAGGAATAAATATTGATTTCTGTTGGGTTCCATCACATTGCGGAATTCATTGGAATGAGGTATGTAACAGATTAGCTAAGGAGGGAAAACAAAGGTCATCAGATTCTATAACTGTAACAAATTTGATTATGTGTAATCATGAAATGTTTTCTTTACTAGAAAAGGCAGTGTATCATGATAATAACATTAAAAATATATCTATACTAAATTGTTCAAGACCACTTTCTAAATTAATATATAAATTAAGAATGAACGCATGGAGCACTAAATACTCAGTTGATGTTAAATGTAGGCCCTATTTGTAATACAAGTCTATCAGTACATCGCCTTCTCTTTGAATGGTCAGTTTTAACAGATATATTTAAAGTAAATGGACATTGCATAAACTGAATATGGACATTCTGTAGACATGGTTCTATATCATCCAAATGTTACAGACATTGTGAAAGTTATTGCTAAATCTCCTGTTAGTAGACTTTTATAGACTGTTTTGAAATTATGTTGATAAATAGTTAAAGTGTTTTAAAAGTTACATTTTCAATGTCTAATATCACCTTAATGTGTGAACAGACATTAAATTAAAGATTGATTGACAAGTCAACATAATTATAATTAATTTTAACTACGACTTGGTTTCAAACTTGGTAATCGCTTGACCCCATTTCCCTTGGATCAAGGCAAGAAACGAAGTCCCTTGATGTCTTGCAGGAAACACCCATCTGTCCGATCCGACACGATCTGTCAGCCTGTACGGACAAGTTGTATGGGGCTTCGTCCTCGATTGAGAACAGTGGGACGTTTAACGGGACCTACTTTCTCACATTTTAGCGTCACATATCCTCTTCAACTGCACAGTCAGTGTTGCCCCAGTACTTGGAAGCAAAACAAAAAAAAGGATTAAACCAAAGGTAGTCTCTTAGTTTCTTTCAAAAGTACCATTTTAATATAGGTCTAAATCGATAAACCCATTTGTTTGGTTTGACTGTTCATAGCGTTAAGATTCTAAAACTAGCACTGCGGCAAATTGTGCCTACTTGGTACGGTTGATTGTTTACATAACAAGGATCGAAGAAGAAGCCGAAAATTCAAAAGCTTTACTGTCGTTTTGCGCAACGAGTGCCCACTATATCATCTTTTAATGTTACCACAAGGCAGATTAGCAGGAAAACTCGAACAGTTACGAAAAACAAATTGACAAAAATTATTGGGACCAAAACTCTAGAAGTAAATAGCATTAGATAGCGCACCTACTGAAGAAAAGTCAAAAGAGCTGCACAGGAGCATCCATCGGAGAATATACATGTGCTGTGTACATTTAGATGTGACGTTAGCTTATACAATAGGAAACATACATTAAGAATACGCAGCTCATCGCTTTCAACCGCATCATATCACATGCACTATTACCATGGGACACGACAGCAGCAGGTTTTACATGCCCGACATGTTCCGCCGTCACTTGTTAGAAGACCCAGTCTGTCAGTGTGGGCATCCTGCAGAAACATCTGAACATTTCCTCCTTTTTTGCCCTATATTCAGCACTGTACGTACGCAGACAATTAACCAATTAGACCCCACTTTTCGAAACATCAACACCTTATTGTTTGACAGTGACCATCTCTCCCCACAAGACAACGCCAAAATCTTTACAAAAATTCACACATTCCTCACATCTAGTGACCGCTTCGTTTAGAAAATAGCAATAGCTCAATTATGCATAAATCACCTCTGATTGGTAACCTTGATTCCAGCTAAACCAATCCCCATTTGTTTCCCTCTCCCTAGTAGTTACACCCCATCCCTTCGCACCACAAGTTTATTAATAGCTGTCAGAGAGTAACTGACCAGATAATTGTCTCTTTGAACGGAATAGATGAGTTCATCACTATTTTAAATATCTGTTCACGTGCAAACACGTAGTCTCGAACTATTTCTCTGTGTGTGTGTTTGTGTGTGTGAGTGGGTGTGTGTGGGGTGTGTGTGAGTGTGTGTGTGTGCACGCGTTGTTTTTATTTTACTTTCTTCTTTTTTTACTTGCACGTGACTTTTTTTCCCCCTCCTCCAAACTGATTTTTTTTTCTCTCATTGTTTTAGATTGCTGCAGGCATTTATTTACCTTTTAATCGACAGCTACTATATTGTGTAAAGTTTACTCTTGGGTGCATGTATCTGTTTGTCGTTAGTTAGTTCATTCATTTATTTCTTTATTACTTTTTTTCTTCTTCGATGTTATTGCATTTTTTGTCTGTTATACTATAGATATATGTTTGTTCTCTTTTCATTGTTGAAAAGACTAATTTATGTGCTTCTGTTTTTTTTTTATTGCTTTGTACTTGTTCCTGTTCGCCAGACATTTCATTGTTGTCATTTGTCAAAGGGTAGCACTTATTTAAGCTTTGCTTTTGTGTGCCCTTTATGTTCTCCATGCCTGGTTTACTTGTTTTGTGAATAATAAAATTCTGTTTAAACATGCACCTTGTGGAAATCATACCAGACACGCCTCACTCGCAATACTTCAGATCTCACAATAGTACAAATACTGTCACACACACATACACACACACCCACACGCACACACACATACACACACACACACACACACACACACACACACACAATTTTGGCATTCAATATAACGAGTACATACATTTAAATACACACTCAAGCGCGCGCAAACAGAAACCAAGGCACACGACAAACGTAGACGCACCATTCCTTACGAATCACATCTTATCTTTTAGTACTCTAATGTCATTGGTCAGTCGAGCTCACATGTCAAATGGTATGCAGATCTACACAGAAAAATACAAGGAATTGAGATGAGGTGCTACAGAAGACTTCTGAGCATTTCCTATACTCAGCACGTCACCAATGACAAAGCCCGACAGACTATCACACAAGCCATTGGACAACACGATGACATGCTCACAATGATGAAGAAACGGAAACTCCGATGGTATGACCAGAGCATCAGGCCTTGCAAAGACCATCCTACAAGGCACGGTGCAAGAAGACAGAAGAAGAGGGAGACAGAAAAAGAGGTGTGAGGACAGCATTCGAGAATGGACTGGCTTGACACTGAGCAAAGCCATGAGGTTTACTGAGGACAGAAAAAGATGGAGTATGCTGGTTAAACGATCGTCTGTGGTGCCCCAACGACCTTCGAGTTACGGGATAGGATAGGATAGAATAGGAAGTACAGCTCTTTTTCAATTAACAGAATTAACGAATTTTCTGAGACTCGCGAAGACAGTGTGCACTTATAATTGACAGAATCACGTCGTTCTAAAAAGGATTGTGGATTTCACTGTAGGCTTATTAACTGTCATCAAGAGTCACGGCTGTCATTGGTTTCATCGGCTACTTTGCGCTGTCAAATTCTAAGAAGAAAGCTATTTAAACGTGTTTCAAGTAACAAAACAAACTATTTCAAACCTTAAAGCAACATTGTGAGTAAACGACTGAGTTGGTTAAACTGTAAAGATTCTTCAGCAATGTCCTGGAACAATGCCACCTTTCCAACAAGCTACCAGAATAGTTCCACCAACAGTGGTCCTCTTATCACCAGTGTATATCAGCTGGTCGCATACTGGTTTATCGTTGTGTGGTCTCCAGTCCAAATACTGGCTAGAGTATTTGGCAACATCCTGGTGATCGTGGTGCAAAGACGGTCTTCTTATTCATCTGAGATCTCCGTCTGCTTCATCAGCCCGACGGTCTGGGACTTGCTTTTTCTACTAATTTTCTCGGTGGGGTTGTGGGAGTTCGGGGTTTTGGACTTCAGCATGTACGACATAAACAGAAGCCACTGCAAAATTGGTTGCTTCTTGTGTTTGTGTTTGTGTTCCTCCTCTTGGCTGCTGCTCACCATGACAACGTCGCGAGCCCTTTCTGTGACTTGGTCTTATTATGCGGAGAAGCCTATGCAAGCCCAGAATATTGAAGTTGGTCGCGGTGGGCATTGGGGTCTTCGTAGCGGCCCTAGCTCGACGCTCACATCCTGGTAAGCTACGACTTTTACTTTACTGCCGGCAGGTTCAAGTGCGGATTCCAAGATCCCGACTATACTCACTTCCAAGACCTATACTTTTATAAATATTGTGGCCTCGACCCTCTTGCTTTTCCTGCGCCTGCTGCTTGGCAAGGGCGTGTTGATCTGGAGGCTGGCGGAGGCAGTGGGCCAGGCTAGGCAGGGACGAGGTGTTAGCGGACAGGACTTGCTGACGAACCGAGAGAAGCATGCCCTGACCCTCTCCGTCACGCTCACCACCGTCTCCGCCTCTTTCTTCGTCTTCAACCTGCCCTTTGCCACTATTCGGTTGTACTACTCCTGGGTGTCTCACGATGCCAACACTTACTTCCACCCGTTAAACCGCATGCTAAGTTCTTCCTCGGCATGACTTATGCTGTCAACTTCTACATCTACTTCCTGACAGGCACCAAATTCAAGAACCGATTAATTGCTGTGTTCGCCTGCCTTGGTGGTAAGGGCAAGAAGTCTACAGACCCCGACTAAAGGCAGTTTCACCGAGGCGCAATCGTATAAACTGTGGGAAATAGACGCAGACATGCTTCAAATGGACCAGCGAGTCCACCCGATCGACCTGCACGTGTGTTTATTTGAGTAAAGCATTTAAACCAAGAACATTGTACAAAAGACACTGGTGGAACACACACACACACACACACACACACACACATACACAGCACTATTCAAAAGCCCACTCATTGGTTGGTCTGGATCTAAAGAATTTGGTAAAGAGTTAGGTGCTGATGTTCTTTTTGAACACGGTAAGAGATCGTGAGTGCGGAGGTTTAAGGGCAGAGATTTCCAAAGAGTTGGGGCAAACACAGAGAAAGAACTCCTGCCAAAAGACTCAAGCGAATACCTCGGAAATGAGAAGAAAGCTGCATTTTATGAACGGAGCAACCGAGCATGTTGGTAGGGACAGAGAAGTTGTGAATGATAGGAAGGACAGAAATCAATGTGCAGGCAGTGAAAGCAAAGAGAAGGAATTTTGTATTCGATATGAGCCTTCACAGGCAACCAGTGTAAGGTTTTCAGAGCGGAAGTTACACTAGAATGACGAGATTGACGAAGGACGAGGCGAGCAACATTGTTCCGAATGCGCTGAAGTCTGGAAATGTCATTATCAGGAAGGCCAGCCAAAAGTAAGTTACTGTAATAAAGTGGAGAAAGAATGAACGAGACAGCAAGCTTGTTGGTGGCATCTGTAGTAAGATACTGGCGGTTTTTTTGCCCAGTCTTCTGAGATGGAAGTTGAGAGCTTTGCACAGACTATTATATTGTGTCCCCATTGACAAGCTCTGATCCAAATGCACACCTAGATTCCGGACAGACTTCGAAAATTCAATTTGATGATCTGAGACAAATATTGCATGAGTTTAGGTCTGCTGCAGTCTGCTGCGTGAACCAATCAAGATGAGCTCTGTCTTTTCATCATTCATTTTCATTCGTGCTCATCAGGCTGGCTACGGAACTGAGGCACTCAGACCTGTTCTGGGCAAGAACAGGAATATAAGGCTCCGCCACACATGCCGATTGTGCAACGATTTTGTTTGCGATCCGATCCCGGTCGCTACGTGATGACGTCAGAATTCTAACTTGCCTGCGGTCCGATTTGCAATCGGCTCGGTATCGTGCGATTAGAGCCTGTTCTATTCTGCCGTGCACCGAGTGAAGCCAGAAGGGCTGATGAGAACAGAGAAAGATGGTGTACGCTGGTTAAAAGATCATCTGTAGTGCCTGTTACACTCGAATCGATGATGGTGTTTTTCTTTATCAGTATTTGATTCAGCCCCGATGCTGAAGTCCTGATAAGGTGTAACTCAGATTCGTTTATTCACACAGCCTGCTCAATCAGCATACAAGTCACAAAGTCGACGTATGAAGTTTTCCACTTTTATTCAGCACACATCAACAACTGCATACAATTCTCAACTCAACTCAACAACTTTCAAATTTACTTTCCAGCTTCACTATCAACAACAACTTCAACTATCTCCAACAGTGCGGCACACAATTTTATAACCCCTCTCTCTCTTTTCCCGAATAATTTCGAACTCAGTAGACTAAAATGACGCACTACAGCCAATCAAATAGAAGATCGTCATCACTGACTTACGTCATACATATTTCTTCTCCTTCCGCCATACTTCGATATTTATCCCGAAACTTCGATCGATAGTAAACAAGCGGGTCCAGAGTATTCTACAACAATATCGACCAACAAAAATTATCAACGTTATACAAAGCCTCTCCTAACAACAATGCAAACTCAAATCAAAGGTAAATAAACTCCATCATTGAATACTTTGCAAATCGAAACGATTAGATCTATCGTACACGCTTCAGCCATACTATCATTCGCGTTTCAACGTAACATAACCCCCCACTCAAGAAGAAATTTACCTAATTTCTTTCAACAACGTTGAAACGTAATGCACAAACAAAGTACAAAATTAAAACTTACTTCAGTCTGTCCGAACACTGTCAATGTTCTCAGTTCATTCACACAGAGTCAGTGGTTTTCATCTTCAAATCTGTCTGGATATTGTCAATGTTCACAGTTCATTCACACAGAGTCAATGTTTCTCATCTGCAAGTCTTTCTGGGTACTGTCAATGTTCACAGTTTATCTACACAGTCAATGTTTTTCATCTTCAAGCCTGTCTAGATATTACCGATGTTCTTAGTTCACCAACACAGTCAATGTTCTTTCATCCGCAAGGAAACGGCGCCCTCGTCAGTTGCGGTCGTCATCGGCCCAGGGTCAAAGACAGTGATCTCGTGGGCTTTCCTGGAGTCAGTGCATCCTCCGTTGTCTTCCTCTTCCGTCGGATGTCCGACGCAGTCGACGTTGTCAGCTCCCAGAATGCATTCGCTGGGTCTCACGGTCAGGTTGGCTTCTGCGAGACGGTGGAACAGCTCCCTCAAGGTCTGCAGATGCTCCTTCCAGGTCTGGGTGTGGACTTCATGTTCGACCAAAGTCGTAGAGCCTGGGACATCACTGAAGCTATGGGGAAATTCGCCCATAAGGTCCTTGAGCTCCATCTTTTGACCTTCCGTCAAGCCTGGTCCTAGCTTAACATCATTGATGCCTTCTTTGCTATGGAAGTCTCCCAGTTCCAACAGTTCTTCGCTGTCAAAGCTGTTGTCGATCTCAGCTGCTGTTGCTACATGCACAGTCTCTGATGGCCTTTCCACGTACAGCTTAAGGAGGTTGGCGTGGTATATCTTGGAATGCTGGCCGACCGTCAGCTTGTAGTCGTTGATCCCCACCACAGTCTCCACTTCGTACGGGCCTTTCCACTGCATCAGCAACTTATTGTGATCAGTAGGTAGCAGCACCAGCACTTTGTTGCCAGGTTTAAACTTCCTGTTCACAGCCCTACGGTCATAGTAGTGCTTTCCACAGTCCTGGGACTTCTTCAGGTTTTCTCTGGCTATCTCGAGAGTCTGCTCCAGCTTCTCCCGTAGCTCAAACACGTACTGGTAGCTGTTCTTCACCTCTGGGGTGTCTACTTTTTTCGTCCACAGTTCTTTTAGGATGTGCATCGGCCCTCGGATGGTTCTTCCGTACAGCAGCTCGAACGGAGAAAAGCCGGTGGACTCCTGCGGTACTTCTCTGTAGGCGAAAAGTAAGGCGTTGATATAGCGATGCCATTGTCTGGGCTGCTCGCTGCACAGTTTCTTCAGGGTGGACTTCAGCGTAGCATTGAATTTTTCGACAAGCCCATTGCACATTGGATGGTAGGGTGTCGTAGTCAAATGCCGGATGCTCAGCAGTCTGTTGACCTCCTTCATGCAGTCAGAGACGAACTGCGTCCCGAGGTCTGTCAGAATTTCTTCAGGCACTCCAAGCCTACTGAACATGTCCACCAGTGCCTCTGCTACAGTTTCAGTGTCAATCTTCTTCAGTGGCACTGCTTCTGGGTACCGAGTCGCATAGTCCACTAAAGTCAGTACCCACCGATGACCTTCTTCACTCGGAGGTCTTATTTCACCGATTAAGTCTAAGGCCACCCTCTTGAAAGGTCGGTCGATCAAAGGCATCCTCTGCATAGGCACTTTAGGGACCCTTCCTCGAGGTATGGTCTTCTGGCAAATGTCACATGATCGGCAGAAACGGCTGACGTCCGCATGAAGTCCTGGCCAGTAGAACACCGCCTGGATTCTATCCGACGTCTTCTTGATGCCTAGGTGGCCTCCCATGATTGAGTCATGCGCTACTTCCATCACCTGGCGCCTTAGGGGTAACGGTACCAAGACTTGACGTAGTGGTTTACCTCCGTTGACCCTCGGGTGCTGGAATATTATGTACAGGATCTTGGCCTTCACCTCGAAATAGACCGTGCCACTGCCCTTGGTCACGTGGTCTTGGCGGTTCCTGTACTTGTTTAAAGTGCTGTCAGCTTCCTGGAGCTGGATCAGCTTATCTCGGTCCACGATGGCAGCTTTAGAGTTGTCGGCGACCTTCAGTGGCGTAGACGTCTTGTCTCTCTTGGGCCTGGGCCCTGGTAGTAACAGCACCGACGATCTCTGGTCGGCAGGGCTGAGCCGGAGTAGCCACATTATCCCGTAGCAGCTCTGAAAGGTCTCCATCGGGAAATGGCAATGGATCCTCCTCCACAACTTCGACGCGTTGGGTTGAGGCAGGACTCCATTCTGGATCGGGGTCTCGTCAGGTCGTCTCGCGCCGTCGATATTCCCGATCATCAAATCATACAGCGGCTTCTTCAGGCAAACCGCTTCGACTTCGCCTATGTAGAAAGGGGTGTTGACATGAATTTTTGCAACTGGCGCTTTCACACATTTGCTGTCAGCCATGAGTGTCCATTTAGAATCGCCAGTGAACTGTTCTTTAGCGATTAGATCTTCTCTGACAATGACCCCACTGCAACCAGAGTCTCTTAGGACAGTCACTTCATGATTTCCGACGCGTCCCTTGGAAACAGGCATGTTCTGGACGGTCACAGCTGCGCTGGCGACGACGGGGATAGATTTTCCGTTGGCAAGGAGAAGTTGGCCATCGGTCATGCACTCTTGCACGTCCGCAGGGGTAGCTGTGCGCTCGGTCTCACTCGGAAGAATGACGCTCCCGCCGCACACCTGATGGTCAGATCTACTGGTTTGCCGTTGATTGGAGAACCGCCTCTGCCGGTTGCCCGCCGCTGCATTGTCCGTACTGCCCCGCTGTCCGCTACTTTTGTTTTGAGGACAGTTAGCCGCTCTGTGGTCTGTAGCGTTGCAGGTGAAACAGCCTCTTGAATGCCCTTCCCTGGGAGGATGCGTGGAGTCAGTGTGTCTCTGGCTCGTCTGGCTCCCCTGGATCTGGTTCCCATGGCTTCCAGTCTTCTGAAAATGTTTCGTCGCGCTGGGTGGCCCCAGGGTCTTCCCATGAGCGATGAGATATCTTTCAGCAGCCTCAGTCACATCTTTAAGCGTCTGCAGCTTTTTTTCTTCTAAGTGGGTCGCTAGGTCCTTGTGACAGGCATTAAGAAATTGTTCTTTCACGATCAGGTCATGGAGACTGTCGTAAGACTTCCTTTCGCCTGATAACTCCACCCATTTGTGTAGATATGACGACAGGCGCTCCACAAACTGCTTTGGCGTCTCGTCTGACTTAGGCCGGCATTCACGAAAGCGTTTACGGTAGCCCTTCTCCGTAAAGTTGTAGCACTGCAATAGGGCCTCTTTTAAGACGTCGTAGTCTTTAGCGTCATCGTCCGACAATCTGGTGTAGACGTCGAGTGCTTGCCCCGTCAGAAGTGCACTTAGTCGGATCGCCCAGTCTTGAGGTTGCCAGTTAGAGCTTTTGGCAAACCTTTCAAATCTCGCCAAATAACTGTCGATCTGGTCCTTCCCGTCGACAAACGCTGGCAATTTTGGAGCTTTGTTGTCACTGATAACTTGTGGCGCATGCTGATTGTTTTGGATACGCGCCAACTCTAGCTGGTACTGACGCTCAGCCTCTCTTTCCTCTCTTTCTTCTCGGCGTCGCTGTTCTTCTACTTCTCTTTCTTCTCGACGACGTTGCTCTTCTTTTTCTTCCCGTTGACGCTGTTCTTCCTTATCTTCTCGGCGTCGCTGCTCCTCTAATTCTAGACGCTTCTGTTCTAATTCTATTTCTTTTTCTAGACGCTTCTCTTCCAATTCTCTTTCTCGTATTCTCTCCTGAGACTTGACGTACTCCGTCAACTGCTTGCCTTTTAGATTCAGTTCAACCCCTTTCTGCCAGAAGTCAGCCATCTTGATGCTTTTCTGGAAAGTTCTTTTCTGGAAAGTTCTTTTCTGGAAGTTTCTGGAAAGTTCTTTTTCTAGAAAGTTCTTGACTGTAGAGTTCTTTTTTTCTGGAAAGTCCTTGACTGTGCTGTACCTTTCTAGACTGTTCTAGAACAGCACGCTTTCTGCAGTAGCGCTGATGCTTGTCACTAGTCGCTTCGCTGACGCAGGTACCCCTGTCCTCGTCGTATGCGACGCTGCACCACGCTGGTGTTGATGTACACGCTCCTGTGCTGAGGTAGACGCGACGTCCGCTCGCCGCTCTCTGTAACACTGGCGATGTAGCTCCGAGACTGTCCCTCGACGTAGTCTTACGGCAGCCACGTAGTCCCGATCTGTTGTTCGCTCACGAAGCAACTCTTCAGCGACTACACGCCCTTGCAGTCAACCCGAACCTATCGGTGATGTAGTCCCAGTATGTTGGCCCACCTCGACGCAACTCGTTGGCGGCTACCCTCGATGACTGCCTCTCGTAACGTTGACTCACTTGTTGAACCCTTGGCTATGGCGTGAATCGCGGCTTGACCCCCAAAATGTTACACTCGAATCGATGATGGTGTTTTTCTTTATCAGTATTTGATTCAGCCCCGATGCTGAAGTCCTGATAAGGTGTAACTCAGATTCGTTTATTCACACAGCCTGCTCAATCAGCATACAAGTCACAAAGTCGACGTATGAAGTTTTCCACTTTTATTCAGCACACATCAACAACTGCATACAATTCTCAACTCAACTCAACAACTTTCAAATTTACTTTCCAGCTTCACTATCAACAACAACTTCAACTATCTCCAACAGTGCGGCACACAATTTTATAACCCCTCTCTCTCTTTTCCCGAATAATTTCGAACTCAGTAGACTAAAATGACGCACTACAGCCAATCAAATAGAAGATCACTGACTTACGTCATACATATTTCTTCTCCTTCCGCCATACTTCGATATTATCCCGAAACTTCGATCGATAGTAAACAAGCGGGTCCAGAGTATTCTACAACAATATCGACCAACAAAAATTATCAACGTTATACAAAGCCTCTCCTAACAACAATGCAAACTCAAATCAAAGGTAAATAAACTCCATCATTGAATACTTTGCAAATCGAAACGATTAGATCTATCGTACACGCTTCAGCCATACTATCATTCGCGTTTCAACGTAACAGTGCCCCAACGACTTTCGAGTTACGGGAATGGGGGAGGATAGTATAGGAATTTAGTATCCTATTAATATTGTATTTATTTGTGTATATAATAATAATAATAATAATAATAATAATAATAATAATAATAATAATAATAATAATAATAATAATAATAACAATAACAATAATAATAATAATAATAATAATAATAATAATAATAATAATAATAATAATAAGGATGTGTAACTTATCCTATTGATATTATATTGTTTTCATAGCCTCCATATAATTTAGTACCCTATTAATATTATATTGATTTTCACAGCCTCCGTGTAAATTAGAACCGTATTAAAATTATATAAATTTTTATATCCAAAATTGGCATAATCAATGGAGAAGTTTTTTTTTTTTTTTTTTTTTTTTTTTTAATGATTTCGCATGAGTAGTTCGTCAGTCAAATGAAATTCTCTACATATTCATTACGTGGTGTGTGTATTTGTAGTGAAAGAGATGAGAGAGAATGAAGAATGTGCGTGTGTTTGTGTGTGTGCGTGTGTTTGTGTGTGTGCGTGTGTTTGTGTGTGCGTGTGTTTGTGTGTGCGTGTGTTTGTGAGTGCGTGTGTTTGTGTGTGTGTGCGTGTGTCTGTGTGTGCGTGTGTTTGCGTGTGTGATTTGCCATAATAAGTTCATAGTTAAATAATGTAGAACTGTTGTGGGAATGTAGTTTTAGTAGTTGTAATTTTGTGGTTTTATGTATTACTTTCTTTTTTAATTTGTCCTAAAACATTTTCTTTATTTGCCGGGACGTGGTGTGCTGTTATGTATTCTCCAAGGCGGGGTAATAAAGATTGGTTGACGTGACTGGAATTTGCAAATAAAATATTATTGTATTCAAGGATTTTATAATAGAGTTTTGTAAGATGATGGATGAATTCCATTTAAACAACATTGTTTTATACGTGTATAATATGCTACAGAGAGAGATTTTTTGGCAGGCTAACTTGGGCACATTACTCAGTGGTGGTAATGAGAGGCGGCATTTTGGAGTGTTGTTAAGAAGTAGGTCTCATTACCGGGTTTAAAGACTCTGTTAGACTGGATATTTAGAGTTATAAAGAACTGTATGTATATCCTTAAGTTTAGTATAATTTATGTAGGATAGATTGATTGTGTTTAGAATGTGTAGTTTCTGGTGTGTGTGTGGGGGGGGGAGAATGAGTTTGTAGGGGAGGGGTTTGGTGGTTTGGGGAATTTGGATTATTATTATTAGTTGTAGTTTTTTTTTAATAATGTATTTATTTATTTGTTCTTTTTCTCTTTTTAAATTAACTTTGGTAGTAGTTTTGATGAGGTGAACACATTATAGATCTTATTGTGAATGTGTAAGTGTTGGTTATGGTATGTGTAAGTGTTAATTATGGTATGTGTAAGTGTTGGTTATGGTATGTGTAAGTGTTGGTTATGGTATGTGTAAGTGTTGGTTATGTGGTTATGGAGTAGTGGTAGGTGTAGGTGTGGTGTTTATTATAAATGTTAATTTGGGGTGGATTAATTTGATTATGGATTCAAAGTGATTGTGAACATAGTAAAATGTTGGTTTTATTATTATGATACTTTGTCTCTGGCTCTTTTTCTTTTCTTTGTCTTTCCCCCTCCCATCTCTCCCCCTTCTTTCTACATATATATGTGTGTTTGTGTGTGTGTGTGTGTGTTATGTGTGTGGTATATTTATCTGTGTGTGTGGTGGGTTTTATCATAGAGATGTGTTCATGTTCACTTAGTATATAAGTGTGGTGTTCTGTGAATTATAGTCATGAATTCTGGTATTAGGTACAACGCTTGTACCACATCAAGGGGTGTCGGATGGCGCAGTGATTGGAGCACTGGCTACTGTGTCGCAAGTTAAGCTCCGTCCAGTGCGGTTAGCACTTGGATGGGTGACCGCAAAACGTGAAGCGACAAATAACAACGCCCCCAGTTGACTCAACTGTGACTGAGTACCTACTCTCTTAAGGGTGGGGAAGGTAAAGCAGCGAGTGAGAGAGATGGGCATCACCCTCATTACGCTGGCCCAAGATAAGTGTAATATCCAACATCACGCTCCCCTACGGCCACAAGGCTATGGGACCACCTTTACCACCTTTACCTTTTACATCATCACACTGACATTGTAATGCCCTGAAGAAGGTTATTAAAAACCCAAAATTTGGCAAGTCAAATTGAGTGGATAACATTTTGTCGTTTTCAAAGTGATATATATATATATATATATATATATATATATATATATATATATATATATATATATATATATATAGAGAGAGAGAGAGAGAGAGAGAGAGAGAGAGAGAGAGAGAGAGAGAGAGAGAGAGAGAGAGAGAGAGAGAGAGAGAGAGAGAGAGAGAGAGAGAGAGAGAGAGAGAGAGAGAGAGAGAGAGAGAGAGAAACTCCTTGTTTCTGAGAACATGCTAAAACATTGTTTATAAGTGACGGAAAGAGCGGGATTTTGCTACAAGGGTTCGGGTAAGGGTTAGTTGTAGATCTATCCCTAGCCCTTGCCCTAGCCCTTTTCTCTACAAAAATGCTATTTTTCCGTCCCAAAAACCCATTTGCCTTCTTGGATTCTTAAATTGTATGAAACCAAGTGAGGACACTATCAGGCGCCAATAAACGGTTCGAAAACATTCTCAAACGGTTTGTAAAAGACAGTTGACCTAGAAACAAATACAGCGTGACCTAATTCGTCGCCCAGAGGAGACAAAACTTACTTTTTCTTGCGTTTTCAAAGTTATCCTTGGATCTGGAAACATTCGCATGTTCCCAGATACCATACTGTGTTCCCGGATTACCGTAAAAAGAACAAATATACTGTACCTTGTTTGTAAGGACATTTATATATATATTGACTTGCCAAATTTTCGGTTATATATATATATATATATATATATATATATATATATATATATATATATATATATATATATATGTGTGTGTGTGTATATATATACACGTTTTTAGGGTCATGAAGTAATTGTAACTTACGTAGCTAATAAACGCATGCAGCTTTGACCTCATAATTCAACGATGTCTTTGGAGAGTTTCGTAAGATGATAAATTCCTTTTAATTAACATTCTTTATATTTTCTTCTTTTTATTTCTTTAATAAATAAGTTTTTAAAGTCAGGAGGAAAACGAATTCTTTTGTAACTGATTAATGCTTGCAGCTTTGACCCCATCATTAATCTAATTAGATACTTCCCTGTTTTCGTAATCGAGATTTTATTTTAAGTGCGCGGTTCTTTTTTTTTCTTTTTTTCAAAGTGATAATTTTCAATGGCGCAAGAGGACCTGAGTTGTGGCTTTGCATGTCAAGACTAAGCACGAGGAGTTGTTTTATTTCATTAAAGTGCACGAGGGTTGCGCCTATTTACATTAACCATTATTTACACTAAAAGACAAGACATTTTAAAGGATATTTACACTAACCATTATTTACACTAAAAGACAAGACATTTTAAAGTATATTTACACTAACCATTATTTACATTAAAAGACAAGACATTTTAAAGGATATTTACACTAACCATTATTTACACTAAAAGACAAGACATTTGAAAGGATATTTACACTAACCATTATTTACACTAAAAGACAACACGTTTTAAAGGGTATTTACAAATACAAATTACTGTGACAATAAAAGAACAGTAAACTGTACGCCTGTAATACGCTATCCTACGTTTCAGATGTATGTATTTTATAAGTAAGAATGAGTTTTGAAGAACGAAATATAATTTCTAGTCTGTACAGCTAAATGATGTTTACAAGTAAGTACCGTACAAAAGATGACACCACTTTAACTCAAACATATTCTAGGACGGACACCCGTACTCATACAAACTCAAAAACACAGAGAAAGAGAGAGAAAGAAAGAGAGAGAGAGAGAGAGAGAGAGAGAGAGAGAGAGAGAGAGAGAGAGGAGAGAGAGAGAGAGGAGAGAGAAAGAGAGAGAGAGAGAGAGAGAGAGAGAGAGAAAGGCGGATAGACGGACAGCAGACAATTTGCAAGCACACATGTTTCCTTCACTCCAATCAGGTTTTTTTTTTAAAATTAAACACCAAACACACATACACACACACACACACACGCGCGCGCGCACCCCCCCCCCCCCACACACACACACACTATGCACGAGTAAAGTCCATTGTAGTGCTAGGGCTCTAACATCAGGAACACAAGTTCGCAGGCATCCTTATGAGGTCTGTGAGCGCAGGGTAGAGTGCTTTCTGCATACGTATTCTAATTTTTAGAGAGGGACGCTAGTCAGAGAGACCCGGTCGCCTGTGCGTATGCTGCATGTCCTCCATGGTGCATTGAAAAATGAGGTTAATTTGAGTCATGTCTCCAAACAAATTAGCCTTAATCTTTTAGCAAGAGTGACTGTCCATTTTATGTATGAATCACAGCAAAACAGCATAAGTCAACAAAAACAAATAGCATTACTAACAGTACACATCATTTGACATTTTGGGGGCATACTTTCGTGGTAGAGTCATTGCTGCTTTGGGCGTTGTAGTCCATGCTGGAGGGTCTGGAAGTAGTCAGCTTACTTTATTTAAACCTGTCACCTGTCCTTTCAATACAATGGCCGGATTCTTTATCGTGCCGCAGAGACTTTCATTTGTGTCAAAAGATTTGTCTGGCTGTTAGGCAAAACAAATAATTTCATTAAGAAAAGATAACATAAATTTTATAATAATAATAATAATAATAATAATAATAATAATAATAATAATAATAATAATAATAATAATAATAATAATAATAATAATAATAATAAGACATAAGACATAAGACATAAGATTCTTTATTCGCTTCAAATGTAACACACAGAAGAATTTGCTTTGAGCGTCTGGGAATGGCATAAATCATTGACAATCACTATTAAAAACACAATTGGTCCCGACATCTGTGAATAGCTCGGGACCTAAAAACAATTTCTTCATTTACTCACATCCACAAATCATCAGCGAACCGCACACAAATGTTGTCAGGAAACAAAACAAAAACAGCAGACTACCAAAATAAGAAAAGAAAACAACAAAAAAGCATGCGCTCACACCCACACACACACACACCCACACATACACGCACACCCACACACACACACACACACACACACACATATATATATATATATATATATATATATATATATATATATTGTGACGACACGAGTTTCAGCACATATTAGAGATAGCTATATTTCGTGCGAAGTTGCACCTCTCTACTATGCAGTGTATATAGATAGATCGGCAGTTTTCTTTATTGCGTATGAAAGATGTAAGTATCTCTGGATCCACGTGCATAACGCGGAAAAGGGCATATGCTGAATTAGGAAGGGGGTTACTGAACTCGACTCGACCGTTTACCTGTGGCCTGGTGTGTGTTTAGTAGGGCAGAGTCAATGTGGAGCTTTTTGCGAGAGGTCAGTCTTTAAACAGAAGTAACTTTGTGACTGTGTGTCAGACAAGAATTAGGTTCTTCTGTAAGGGTAGATTGTTCGTTGTGTTTCGAACCACCCAAGGTCTTACGCCCCTCGTCGGGGTAAGAATGTCTAAAAGTCTGTGGTAGGAGGATTGTAATCGCCATTTATTGGAAATAAATGTAAGGTTCTATCCTAAGGTTGTGTAGTCCTCGATTGGGCACTTGCCAAGGCTCAATTTCTTCGTCAGAATTGAGATGTCCTGATGCATAGCTAGCAATTAGCCAAATAACGAATTGACACTCAACTAACCAGTGTGTGTGCCGTACTGTACTGTGTTTTGTACCGTGTTGTGGGTGTATCACAAGCCGAGACTTAAAAGGTGAGCAAAACCCTGTAATTCATTTCTTCAGTCGCGTGCACTTCGAGCCTGCGTACGTGAATGAATGATGGTGAATTAGGGGGAAAGGGGTGTATTTTGATAAATAGTAATTTATTGATTTTGTATGATTTTCATATGATTTTCTTGTCATTTACATAAACGGGAATGTCGTTGCTGTTGTTGCTAAAGTGGGTCAAAAGTGACGATGAAGATGCATGTTAGGGAGATAGAGAGAGGGGTGATGTATGTGAAGGAAGAGAGATAATTATACTGTGCTGGAGAGGGGTGAAGAAGGTGATGAATATGAGGGGAGCGCGTTTATGTTATAGTATGATAGAGATAATATGGATGAAGGGAGATAATCATAATGTATTATAGCAGTTGGGAGAGACAATGAGGATGGAGATGAGGATGGAATGAATTGGGATTGTGTGACTGAAGTGTAATCGTAATAATTATGTATATTTATATAAACGACTGTGCTTATGGAAGAAGTATGGATTATTAGTATCAAGAGTTGCATTATATTATTGAGATGTATGTGTAGCACCCTGTATTATTATTATTATTATTATTATTATTATTATTATTATTATTATTATTATGTATAACCAGGTCAAGATGGCGGACGGCGGAAGGCATATTCAGTTATGTAGTATTTGAGTTTTGTAGACGAACTGTTAAGACTCTATATTTGTCTACAGGATTGGGCTGATTTGCTGTTTTGATGATCTGATGATGATGATGATGATGCATGCATGTATGTATGTATGACTACCATCGTCACCGTATCAACATGTTCTGGTAGTCCTCCACCGCCAGTACTTCCACTTCTTCCTCTACTTCTACCTCTGGTATAGTTCTACGCTTTTACGTGCCGTGGCCGTACCACCGTGCTGTGTTTACATCCGCTTTGGAACCTCTTCCTTTGCAGCCGTGAAGTGTGGACGTTGTCGGGTTTCTTCGCCACCACCGCCACGCCTTTCTTCGGGACTGTGGGCGCCGCTGTTGGAGTCTCCATTTGCCACAGGAACTACACGCACCACCCCACGCACACACAGATTTGCACGACACGCACCTAAAAACATACTTCATTTATTTAATGTAAATTTCTTCATCATGTCGTGTGAATAACTGCTTTAGCTCCTACTGAGCTCTGGATAACTGACAGTTTCTAAACAGAGCTTCTGAACTGTAAGCTAGCTTTGGTGATACGTTTGAATTTCTAAGATTTGCAGCTCTGGTTATTCAGTTGAGAATTGTATTGATTTAGAATTTGATCGTTTGCTGCTATTTGCTGCACATTGTTGTGGGAAATCTATTGATGTATAGTTCTGGTTTTTCAGTTAAACAAGGGAGGTAACTGTTAGTAAATACTGGGTTGGGGGGTCTTGATAGGGGTGGAGAGTGGTTTAGCACCCCATTGTCCTGTGTATGCGTGTTTGATTGTTGAATAAAAGTGTGATTGTCTATCTGGCATTTGTGTTAGTTTTTGTTTGTTTGTTTGAGTTTTTATCCCTTCCACTCGCTATTTGAGCTGACGTCGCGGAACCCACTCGGGTGACGTGACATATATATATATATATATATATATATATATATATATATATATATAAGTGACGAACATTCTGCTAAGTCCACATTCTGCTAAGTCCATGGTCCACTGGAATCTCCACTCTAATTCCTATACATATATAGATATATATTATGGCTAAACTACACACATAAAGAAGTAATTAATAATACACATTCTCCGGTACAGCCACTGATCTGCAATAATACACATAGGCTAAACAACAGTGGGTCCGTAGGGGGTACTTCATGGTGTCAAAACCGGTCGTGTGTCCGCCTTGTGGTCACGCAAAGTTTGACTAACATTCACAATTCTAAACATGGCAAAACTTCACAAACAAAATAAGTAATAATACCAATACACGCGATTAAACAAAAGATAGATCATTTACCTTTTTGACAATGTCAGGCTGTGACTAACTAGGTTGAGTAGAATTTCACTAGTTAAATTGTTGATACACAACAAAAAGCCAACAAATCCAGTTTTCTTGTTACTTGCTGTCATTGGTTTGCCAGTTTTGCCCTCTGTCAAAGACAGAATGTAAGCTTTCGCTTTCGACAAAAAGTCAAGAACCCTTTCTGCATTATTTTCACTAAGAAGTGCCTTCCAGTTACCAGCTTTTAAATTTCTAGAATTTAATATATCAAAACGAGTGTTGAAAATATTTATGAAATTTATTGTTTCTTCACACCCTTTAAACTCTTCATATCCTTCTTTTAGGCAAAAGGAGAGGGAAGTAGCAACAGACTCACTGAGTGTTTGCGCTGCAAGCTTAACATTCATTTTCTTTTTTTGCCATTCAATATGAGTAGCTCTCAATTTATTACCAGTATGCAGACCTTCTATTTCTTGTAGCTTTTGAAGGGAAACAATATATTCCCATTTTACAATATTAGGACCAGCCCACACAGAGACTTTTGTGCCTAAGGTGTTTCTAACCAGCTCCAACATATGACAAGGATCAAGGTTCCTTTGTCACGGGATGAGAAAAAGAACTGTTGACACTTCCGTCACTATTCACATCAACACCCAAATGCCTTAACATTGACAAATTTGCAGCCTGACCATCATGAGTTTGACGGTGGGTCTGTTGTTGCTGGGCTCTGCACAATGGAATGCTATTACCCACTCGTCTATCGTCTGCGGAGATCGGCCTAATCTTAATACATTTATAAGTTTAGCTCGGTCTGTGTGCGGATAGGGTTATAGAGATAGGGAGAAAATGGTAAAGATTCACTAACACACTAGCTCTCGCACGGCTATGAAACATTTGTAGTCCAGCCACTTGCTAACAGTAAATATCACACATTTATTTCCTCTACTCTATACAAAATCTTCTAATCTCAACACTAACTTAAATGTCCAAATCTCACTTCGAGTAGTTCGCTCCTGTACGCAGCTACTGTTTTCGATATCTGTTACTGTCTCATCATTGGGCTATGAGTTCATTCTGTCCTATTATTCGTTTTTCTGGACGAGTAGACTATCGCAGATCAGTGTTTGTGCACGGTTTCGGAGAACTTAGCTTTATCGGCGATGTGCGGTGTTGTTCTCTTCTTCTTGGTAGTTGACTACTGAGCTAGTGGAGCCCAATGCTCTCGCTGCTCAAGGTTGCAGGCCACGTGTCAGGGTTGCCTCTCTGTGGGATTTCTTCCCTGCCGTGGACCAAGATGCCTGCTCGTCTGCAAAATATGAGACAAATTTCTGCAATGCCTTGTATACAAAGGTTTTGCAGAGCTTCTCACTGATGGCAGAAACAGCCCTCAGTGAGATCGCATCCACTTAAACAAATAAGGGACGAACGATTTTCTATGTCCGTGGTCCACTGGGATCTCCAACATAATTCCTATACATATACCTACATCATGACTAAACTAAACACTTGGAGAAGTAATTAACAATATACACATTCTCCGGCACAGCCACTGGTCTGCAATAATACACATAGGAGAAACAACAGTTGGACAATGGGGGCTACCTCGTAATTTCGGAAACCGGTCGCGGGTCAGCCACTTGATCAAGCAAAGTTTGACTAACAATCACAATTCTAAAACATGGCAAAACTTCACACACATAACACAGCAATAATATCAATAAATCGCGATGAAACAAACGATTGATCATTAACCTTCTTGACAATGTCAGGCTCTGGCTATACTGCGATGAATTATTTTCACCCGTCACCTGCTTTCGTCTTTTTGAGAGAGATTTTCAACGTGCGTCCTTCTACCGTGCTGTTCAGACAAAGACTCCCTATCCTCCTGCTTGGGTCTGCTATCGCGCGAGACTACAAGAATCGTAACGCCACCTAGTGGGGGTTGCGGGTGATTGGTCAACTGTATGAGGTCACGGCTTATCTTAGTGAAACTGTAGCCTACACATGCTGAGAACAATCTAACTTCGGTCGTCTGCTAGTCAGCTACTTAACTTACATAGGTCAAAGCAGACTGAACGTTGGAGGCTTGAAGCCTTAGTGCTGGGTTGAACTAGCCTCTCGCGACAATGAGTGATAGCCACAACGGTAACACCAATGTTGTTCAGCCTCTCTAAACATGTCAGCAACAAGTTCTTCATCTCCTCAGTATTTAAGCCGTCAATGAAAACAATACGCAATGGGAAGCTTCCAATTGCTATTTAAACTATTTAGCATGAAAACTAATGCCTCTTTGGCCAACTCCCCCCCACCCCCACACACACCAACTCCCCCCCCCCCCACACACACACACATATTTTGTAAAAAAGACGTTGTGATGACTGTCGTGAAACTACATACATTATTTTGACACACTTACCATCATTTTGATATTATTTTGAAATTTTGCCATTTTTTGGAGCTAACCCAAACCCTAACCCTTAACATAACCCTAAGCCTAACACAGCCCTGACCCTAACGGAACACTATTTTGACGTCAAAATAGCGGGGCCGTCAAAAGAAAGTACGTAGAATTTCAAGTGTATGTCAGAGTAACGTCGTTTCTACCTAGCCACATACACACACACACACACACACACACACAAACACACACACACAGAGGTGAATGAACAGAACTCCTAGATCGCATTTACATGCCCAGATTGCAACATTTTGTTTCTTTCGTCAAAAAAAAAATCCGGGGTGCATGCACATCTCTCATCCCTCATTCTTTCCTTTCACGACTGGACTACTGCAACTCACTTCTTTCTGGTTTGCCTGCATTATCCATCCACCTCCTTCAACGTGTTCAAAATTTTGCAGCTCGCCTGGTCATGAAAAAGAAAAAAGTATGTCATATCATCCACTGCTCTTCTCACTTCACTGGCTGCCTGTCTCACACAGAATACCCTACAAAGTTAACCTTCAAATGCATCAGCGGTTCAGATCCATGCTCCATCCTACCTTTCAAACAGTATCCATATATATGTATACACCATCACGCAACCTCTGCTCAGCTTCTGATGCTCTGGCTTTATTTTGGGTTTAGGTTTTAATTTGCTGTCTATAATATCCAGTTTCATTCGTAACTTCCCATTGCTCAGAAATTCATTAAAAATATAATTATCCGGTTTCATCGCTCTCTTTTACGCGACTTCACGCCTTCTTCAATTCTTTAGTTGTTGTCACCCACTATTAGTTAGGTTAAACTCAATATTTTCAATTTGTTTTTAATTTGGATTTTAATTAGTTAGTTAACACTGTTTCTTAATGCAAAAATAAATTTTCATTTTTTGGGTTTCCCCTTTTGTTGTCTTTTGTCAAGCTTGGTTTTTAATGCAAAAATAAATTTTCATTTTTTACTTTCTATCTGCGTGTGTCGTCGCCTCTAAATTCGCTAAAAGATATTAAAACAATGAGCAGCGACACCCACACAAAAACACACAAACATCCGCACTTGTTCGTGAAAAATATACATCTACATTATTTTAAACTTTGACACTGCCTGTTGACAGCACCAGCCGACACAAAACACAAGCGAATGCTTCCCACCAACTCTCTTATTTCAATTCCTCACTTATCTGCCCCCACAGACAGGGGAAACCCAAAAAAAAAAACCAAAAAAGAATTGAAGAAGGCGTGAAGTCGCGTAAAAGAGAGCGATGAAACTGTAAACACAAAAAAACAACAAAGACAAGTCTACAATCATGTCACACTCAAACAGATTTAGCTCACAAACCTACCAAACTAATTTCTAGAACAAAATTCTTCTAAATTAAGAATGTTAGATAGTGCGCATTATTCCTTTTTATACACACTATGATCAATAGTACTTTATGCTTTGCAACTTCAAAAACGGCATGCTGTTACGTGTGTGCGAATCAAACACCCCTCTACTATTTAGTCTAACGCTAACACAAATTTTATAAAATTTAACTAAAATGTTTAATTCAAAATCAAACACAAAAATTTAGGCAACAAACATAATAATTCAAACGTACATTTTCATAAGCAATGGTTGAAAACAATAATTAAATCCACCCTTACCTTTTCCCTACAATCCCACACAACACCACAAAATCCAACACAACACAACACAACAATAAAATAAAATAAAATGTTTTCTGTATGCACTTCCAATTGGTGATTCAGATACGCCACAACAATTATGTATGCACTAATGACTGTCCAAATGATGAATCCAAACTGTTCTCCACTTTTGAAAAAACAGTCAACAAATATAATTATGTATATCACACATCAAAGTGACAAATGACATACTGCGTGGCCTGGACGTGGGCGATGTGTCCCTCCTCACTCTCTTAGACCTATCTGCTGCTTTCGACACTATTGACCACAACATTCTCCTTCAAAGACTCTCCACTCTCTATGGAATCTCTGGAACTTGTCTCTCCTGGTTTCAATCCTACCTCTCTCACAGGTCTCAGTCTGTCCTCATTGGTGAACACTCTTCCTCGTCTGTCCCACTCTCCTTTGGTGTCCCTCAAGGTTCTGTCCTCGGTCCTGTCCTCTTCATTCTGTACACGAAGCCTCTCTCTAATCTCATCTATTCTCACTCTGTCAACAGTCAGTCATTTGCAGACGACACACAACTCCACACCTCTTTCAGCCCTTCACAGGCACACGCCTCCGTCCAGTCCATGCAGGCATGCATCACTGACGTCAAACAATGGATGTCCGAAAACCGTCTAAAGCTCAATGATGACAAAACTGAAGCGCTCTTGATCAAAAAGAAATCCGACAAATCTGATTTACTAAATAGCTTCACAGTAGGAACCTCATCCATTTCATTTTCTGACCATGCCCGCAACTTAGGTTTCATTCTGTCTTCTGACATGTCACTTGACCAACACATTTCCAACATATGCCGCTCTGCCTATTTCGAAATTCACCGCATTAGCTCCATCCGACAATATCTTACAACCGAAACAACCAACACTCTTGTCTGTGCATTTGTTCTATCTAAACTTGACTACTGCAACTCTCTCCTCTCTGGCTCCCCTCTCTACCTTCTTGAAAAACTTCAGAAAGTACAAAACTCAGCCGCCCGCCTTGTTCTTAAAGCTAAAAAACGAGACCATGCCACCCCTCTACTCCGATCTCTTCATTGGCTCCCTGTTCGAGCTCGCATCTTGTACAAGCTCTCAACTATTGTTTTCAAATTCTTCACTGGCTCTGCCCCCTCATACTTTACTGACCTTCTCTCTGTCTACTCTCCTGCAAGACAACTCCGCTCTTCTTCTGATACAAGACTGCTTTCTATCCCCCGTGTTCACTCAAAGACCTATGGTGAACGATCTTTCTCTTTCTCTGCTGCAACTGCTTGGAACTCACTACCGATGCAACTCCGACATGCTCCATCACTTTCTTCCTTCAAGCGCCAATTAAATTAAAGACCCACCTTTTTAACATGCAAACTCAATAATTTTCACTCCCCCTCCCTTCCATCCCCATATGTAATCTTTTATCAAGTCACGTCATCTGTTCATGGATGGTGGCGGCACCGGCTCGGTTCTTGGTATTCATATTATCTGTTGTTAACTGTAATTATTTAACCATTTGATAAGTGTATACGTGTTCTGTGTGCGTGTGTGTGGGTGTGTGTGTGGGTGTGTGTGTGATTGCACGTGTGTTGTCAAGCGCGGCGAGCTCGCTTTCTTTACCGTTTGCGAGGTACCGCGCGATATAAATGTACTGTATTACTTCTTCCGCGAATCGAGTTGACAAATATTTACATTTGTGTAAACATCACGTGTTTATAGAGCTAGTAAAAGAGCGATGGCTTTTGACATATGCGCGTGTTCTATAATATCCGGTTTCATTCGTGACTTCCCATTGCTCAGAAATTCATTAAAAATATAATTATCCGGTTTCATTCTCGACTTCTTCCACGAAGCGAGTTGACAAATATTTACATTTGTGTAAACATTACGTGTTTATAGAGCTAGTAAACGAGCGAAGGAGTTTGACATATGCGCGTGGTGTATGTAATCGCTTTGCGTGGGTACTATATTTCCTTAATTCATTAATATTTTGGTGATGAGACTCGGCTATATAAAGTCATTATTTTCCCCTTTACCAACAACTGGCCCGCTGGTATCAGTATAAATCGGTCCAGTAGTCACCTATATGCGAAAGTTTCGTGTGACTATAATCTACAAACAACAACAGAAGGCTCACACTCACACTCATCGAGAAAGGGTCAGGATCCTCCGTTCCATTGAGATCTTTTTGTGAGAACGCTGCGGCTTGGTTCACCTATCTACAGCGCGTGCCTGTCTTCACTTGACGGCGGTTCCTTCCGTGCTTCGTCTTCACGACATTTTTCAACCTTGGGGCACCTTACCTGGCATCGCCGCGTGTACACTAAGGACTGGGTTCACGCCCGCTAAGACTTTTGAGACTTTTGTTGCCTGCGACCTGCGCGGCGCCCTCGCCGGAGGACCCTTTTGGTGAATATTTACTACTAGTGGTTTTTGGGTTGCTGTTTAAAATGTAGACAGAGAGACAACTGTTGTCTGCAAGTTTCATTTGGACGATGATACCTCCCCATATCCCCCTTTATACCTCACCATACCCCCCCCCCCTGATATCTCCCCGTCCCCCCCATGATGCCTCACCATACCCATTTGATACCTCCCCATACCCCCTTGATACCTTCCGTACCCCCCTTGTAACCTACATGTACCCTCCTTGATACTTCCACGGTGATCGTTTCGCAGGTATGGATGAAAGGAATCGTGTTAGTTAGTTATATAGATTAACGTCCCCGGACACATAAGCGTATAGGGGACGATTGGTTGGGAGTAAGGAATCGACTTTTTTTTTTTTCTCTTTTTTGTAAAATTTACGTCCCCGGACACATTAAGCGTATAGGGGACGGGTGAACCACCACGCAATAGGAATCGACCATCACCATACCCCCTTATATATACCCGTATCCCCGTTATGCCTACCCATGTCCCTTTAAACCTACCCGTAGCCCCCTTTTACCTACACGTACCACCCCATCCCGATCCTTGGTAATAATAATAATAATAATAATAATAATAATAATAATATTGAATATAGAATAATACAAATAGAAATCATAAAAAACCACCAAGGTTTTAAAATAAAATTTGATATAAGATATTATAATTATTATGATAATAATAAGAATTATTATTATTATTAGTTTATTAATAATAATAATAATAATAATAATAATAATAATAATAAATAAGTTAAAATTAAAAAGCCTAAATTAAAAAAAAAGAAAAATATCCATATTGTAGTGTAAAAAAAAAATAACATTAAAAAAATATGGCCCGCGGGAGATTTGAACTCGGGTCGCCTGCACGTTAGACGAAAGTTTTACCAAGTAGGCTACCAAGGCTTCGTATAAAGACTATCAATTTTTTGGTCTATATGGGAAAACATGCTGAAACCTCGATTCGATTTTTTATTAATCAAATTTAATTAGTTAAACACAAAATTTTGTAAGATTGGTGACATGAGTGCAAAAGTGTTTTGAATGGAAATAAAACAAAATTTGCGGTATTACAGAACGGCAAGTTCTTGACACGGGTTGAATCGAAAAACCGCGCGCGGAATGAGGCTATTGCAGCTTGTGGACATTTTGTTTATTTATTTATCTCAGAAACGGTTAAACGTTCGGTAAGGAAATGTCGGCTATAACGATTTCACGGGTTTTGAGCGCACAGCAGGCCGATCCGCAGCTCCCAGCACCTGCCCAGATCAGCGTCCAGTAGAGGCGAAGAAGGACTTCCGGCTAAGCAATTTATATATATATATATATATATATATATATATATATATATATATATATATATATATATATATATATATATATATGTAGATGTACTGTTTTGCTTGCATACCGTATTTGAACTTGCGACAAGGACAGATTTACACACACAGTGGCTGAGATTCTCCGAGACTTTTTTTTTAATACCCTTTACTGCTGAGAGACGAGCGCGAGCCTCAATGGACCCAAGCTACGCTGCATGTGACAGAGATAGAGCACGTTGCATCTTCGAGCTTCCGCCGCTCGATTCCCCTGCCACAGGGCTGCATACTGGTTTTCGCCAGAAACGCTAACTTGGCACCTTTTCGTGAGCGAACGAAAACCGGTCTGTAAAAGTCGTCACCGGAACTATGCACTGTCTTACGTCACATAGTGTTTACGAGTCTACATGATTCGACCAGCTGTTACCCGTAAGATCTGGAAAAGTCGGTCCATAATAAAAAAAAAAGTAATTCCAGAAAATTCTCAACAATATCGAGCGACGAAAATTATCAACATTATACAAAGCTTCTACTAGCAACAGCGCAAACTCAAATCAAAGGTAAATACACGCTGTCATTGCATGGTTTACAAAACAAAATGATTGGATCTATCGTATGCGTCTCAATTGTAAGAATATCCATTACAGTGTTTTTTTTCATCTTCTTCTCTTTGCAAAAATCTATTACATCTGGTATTGTTCATCTTGAGTTCAAGACTGCTATCATTAAGTCTTTATTGAAGAAATCCAACCTCGATTGTAATGATCTGAAGAATTGCAGACATAATATATCCAATCTTTCTTTTCTCTCTAAACTACTTGAACGTTTCATCCTTCAGCAGCTTCTCTCCCATATTTCTGCTCACAGTCTTCTCACTTCTCATCAGTCTGCTTACCGTCCTGGGCACAGCACAGAGACCGTTCTTCTTCGCGTTCTAAATGATCTTCTGATTTATTTGACAAAGACAAAATTTCAATTCTTCTTCTCTTGGATCTGTCGGCCGCTTTTGATACTATCGATCATGAAATTCTTTTATTACGTCTCAATAACGATTTTAGAATACAAAACAGTGCTCTTCACTGGTTTCGGTCTTATCTCTTAGAAAGAAAACAAGCTTTCTCGTAAATGTTATTAAATCTACCGCACAACCGCTTGATTTTGGCGTTCCTCAAGGCTCTGTGGCCCTATTCTGTTCATTCTGTGCACCTCTCCTCTCTCACGTCTCATTAACTCACACTCTGTTCGCCACGAAATGTATGCTGATACCCAACTTAATCACTCTGACTCTCCTTCTAACTACAATCATTTAGTTCAGACCCTTCAAGATTGTGTTACTGAGGTAAAATCTTGGATGTCAAACAACCGTCTCAATCTAAATGATAACAAAACTGAAGCTCTCCGTGTTTCTCCGTCATCTGCAGACTCCTCTTCTCTTCCCTCAATTATCACTATTGGAATTACTTCTAATTCTTTTTCTTACACTATTCGCGACCTTGGGTTTTTCTCGATCAGGATCTCTCCATGCAGCAACACATTGCATAGATTTGTCAGATTGCATACATTGAACTACGCATAAGCTCCATTCGACAAAATCTCACACAAGAAGCAACAAAAACGCTAGTTAGCTAATAATGCATTGTGTCTAGATTGGATTATTGTAATTCACTCCTTGTGGGTTGCACACAGAAAGTCCTTAGTCTTTTCAGCAAGACCAAAACTCTGCAGCTAAACTCATCTTCAAAGCACGAAAATCACAGCATTGCAAGCCTCTTTCAAAACTACCCTGGCTCCCAGTTGAACCACGAAATAAATATAAAACCTCATGTCTTTGCTACCACATCATCTCTGGAACTGCTCTTAGCTATCTTTCCGAACTTTTGACTGTCTATGTTCATTCTCGCTCTCTCCGCTCGTCTGCAGATGAAAGGATGTTCCGTGTACCAGAGTACCACAGGGTGAGACACGGTGGTCGAGCCTTCAGTTTCTTCTCCGTTTAGACCTGGAACTCGCTACCTCGGTCCGTCCGTCACAGTCCTTCACTAGCGTCTTTTAAAATGAACTTAAAGACGCATTTTTTTAGAGATGCCTTTTCTTAGGCGCCCTGAGTGAGTGCTTTTTTGTTGTTGTTTTTTAGTTGGGGTGTTGGGATGCGTATGTGGTTGCGTGTTATTGACCAATGTATGCATGTTGTGTTTGTTTGTGTAAAGCGCTTTGTGATTTTGGAAAGCGCTGTATAAATTGCCTGTTATTATTATTATTATTATTATTATTATTATTATTATTATTATTATTATTATTATTATTATTATTATTGAGGATTTTGATAGCGCACTTATCTCGCCGTACTTGACCAGACTCTAGGCGCTGGCCGATACAGGATCTAACTCAAACCGCCTGAGACGCCCACCCGCAGCCTTTGGGCGCATGGTCTGACGCTCGAACAACTAAGCACTATCCTGGCCAGCCAGGGATGGGAGAGAAGGACCAAGTGCATGTTGGGTGTGTTGTTGTTACCGGAACTCATCCATCTAGGACATGAACGTCTTATCCTATCCTATCCTATCCTGTCCCGTAACCCGAAGGTCGTAGGGGCACCACAGATGATCGTTTAACCAGCATACTCCATCTTTCTCTGTCCTCAGCAGCCCTGATGGCTTCGCTCAGTGTCAAACCAGTCCATTCTCGAATGTTGTCCTCCCACCTCTTTTTCGGTCTCCCTGTTCTTCTACCTCCTTGCACTGTGCCTTGCAGAATAGTCTTTGCAAGGCCTGATGATCTGGTGACGTGGCCATACCATCGGAGTTTCCGTTTCTTCACCACTGTTAGCAGGTCATCGTGTTGTCCAATGGCTTGTGTGATGGTCTGTCGGACTTCGTCGTTGGTGACATGAGCGTCAGGATCTTTACAGTCCGTTATGATGGAATGTATGCGACACACAGACTAGGTTTATACTCTCATCCGAAGGAGTAGGAAACGGGAGTAAAGTGTCTTTCCCAGGTACACGACACAATGGCCCGGACAGGGCTCGAACCCGGGACCTTCAGATCCGCAAGACAAAACACTACCATTAGACCACCGTGCCTCCCTATTATTATTATTATTATTATTATTATTATTATTATTATTATTATTATTATTATTATTATTATTATTATTATAACCTTTACAGATTACGCCGTAGCTCTGTGGTAGAGCGTTCGCCTGGCAAACCGAGGGACCCAGGTTCAAATCCCGTGATGGGCAAGATAAAAAGTGGCCATTTTCACTGTCCATCTTAGCAATAGGATTGCTCTAATGGTTCAGTGTTGATTTACGTCCCTACCCTCCTCCTCTCTCCCACCCCCCGCCCCCCTCCCACCTCCCTTCACTGGGATGTCTATCCCCGGCTGCCGTTTCGCCAACGGTGGGTGTAGACGTTGAACTTCAATGTTCATTCATGATCTGTTTTAAATTCTTGATCTTTTTCTTCGACTTCTTCCTTTTTTGGTCTACTACTACTACTACTACTACTACTACTACTACTACTACTACTACTACTACTACTACTACTACTACTACTACTACTACTATATCCGCTGGACCTAAAGCAATAATCATGTAATGTAATGTAATGACTACTACTACTACTACTACTACTACTACTACTACTACTACGACTACGACAACTGCTATATCCGCTGGACTTAAAGCAATAATCATGTAATGTAATGACTACTACTACTACCACCACCAATAACAACCACAACAACTAAAGCAGCAATAATAATAATAATAATAATAATAATAATAATAATAATAATAATAATAATAATAATAATAATAATAATAATAACAATAATTTTAAAAAAATTGAAAACAAATAATAGGGTGCTATATAATCTAGGCGCTTTTCCCCAGATCATCGATCAGGCTCAAAGAGAGGCGATCTGTACCGACATACACGCTTACACGTTTTACACACTCTCACATAATATTACACAACAAACGCAAACCTAGCACTCGAACCTGTGGCGTACAGGCAAATAGATAGCTATTAGAAGACGGAATGGGCGTGACATTTCATTTTGGAAACTTTATTGACTGCATCCAACTTCTTTGTCAGTGCCGATGCCTCATTTCCCAAGCGCAGATTTATTATATTTGTCCGTCATTATTTAAAATATATGTAAAAAAAAAAAAAAAAGAAACACAAAAAGAAATACGTGGGGGTAGCGGATATGAAGGAAAATTTGTCATGGCACTTCTTGACATGGGCCCCTTTGCAAGAAATGCACGAGGCTGACTGTAGTTTTTGTGATAAAGGTATGACGTCCACCTCTTCACAGGAATAATATTGTTTCAGCGAAGTTGGGCTTGAGGAAGTGGACTAGTATAGCGCAGTTGGTCAGGCGCAGGTTTTCTATGTGCTGAAGATCGCGGAATCCAACCACTGCAACGGAAGTCGAACTTAGGTGACTAATGAGGTACGATTATTTTTTAGGTGCACACACCCACACACTCACACACATGATTACACGCAACAGGTGCTCTGTTGGTAGAGCCGCTTACTAGTAACCGAAAGGCCCCTGGTTCGAATCCCGGACCGGCCAACGTGTCACCATATTATTTTTCCCTTAGGATCAACTGGTTCGCTGGTTTCAGAATAAATGTGTCCAGTAGTCGCCTATACACTCCGGTACAATTAACACGGCACAAGTTGTCTGCTACACACGACTTGGCGAGCTAAGGCAGTTGAATTGCGTGTCTTAGTAAAGCTGTTTCATATTATAATCAAATCGTGAAACAGTGCATGAAAAAGTGCTTTGTTGTAGTGAAATTACACAAGTTTATAAATTCGAACCGGGCCGTGCATGGCGCCACTACCTCCGACCCAAAGCATAAGCCGTAAAACGTAAGCTAAATGTGGCCACTGAACTCGTAAGATATAGCCACCTGTCAAAATTCTGGAAAGTTATAATCTCATCACCCAATGAATAAGCCGTAATACGTAAGACCATTGTGGCTATTACTTACGTCATGGAGTGTTCTGCAAAGTTTCAAGACCCCACTAGCCATCCTATCTATGTCGAATCCTCGATCAATAATAAACCTGTAATTCTGCAGAGTTTCAATACTAGGTCGAAATTTCTTCAAAATTTCTTCGGAAATGGACTGGAAGTTCTCCGTCCCGGATAGAGCACTCCCTTGTACTTAAAACACTCCCATGCACTACAACTGCACTCCCATGCACTAAAAGAGCACTCCCGTGTACTTAGGACAAATGAGGAACGGCAGACAAATGGGGAAAGAGCAAATTACCCCATTTGATACTAAGAACGTCAAATTCCGTTCCTCATTTGTGACGTTTCACAGACACACACACACACAGACACACCCACCCACACACACACACACACACACACACACACACAGGCACACCTACACACACAGAGGGTGCATCCAGCTGCACAACCACTCACGCATGCCACGTTCATAACTAAATAATTTAGGCCTATTGTTTGGTGTAGTTGTGATATATAACGGAGAGACAGATCCGAGAAATAGAGTTAGTTAATAATAATGATAATGATAATAATAATAATAATAATAATAATAATAATAATAATAATAATAATAATAATAATAATAATAATAATAATAATAATAATAATATTCAGTGTTATGAAGTAGATGTTTAGGATTTAAGAATATAACACTTTGATTTGGGTCAGCTCAGCAGAATGAGTTTTGTGTCTTAGTTTCTTCTTCATACAGGAATAAAGTTATTTACAAGACAGAATATAGGAAATATAAATGTGCGAATGTATGTAACTAAATAAGGACATGACTGAAGAATCAGTTCACCATTCACTAACACATATATACTAAACAAAACAAGTTTCAATAAAGTTTGAAAAGGTAGTAAACTATTCAGAAAATAAACAGAGTATACAAAGAAATGTATATTCGTTTTGTGTGCATAAGCAAAGGTAACCAGACACAACAAACCAGGAATCATGGAAATCAAAACATAAAGCAACAACTATCTGGAGTAAGGTTTTGGTGATCTTAAGCCAAACAAAGAAATGTTTACAATACCGTGACCCTTCTTCTTCTTCGTAGATTTAACCTCCCTGGACACCTAAGCATATAAGGGACATATGTTTGGACTGCGAATATTACAACTAAGGGCATTACACTAGGTTAAAATCCTTCCAGGACCAACGAGCGTTCATAAAAACTCAGAAAACAGCAAGTACTAGAAAGAACAGTAAGCTTTGTACGGACCGCAAGACTAAGGTAAGGTTACGAGACCGGTTTATCGGTCTATCGGGGCACAGCTGTTTAAGGGCTAGACCGATTTATCGGTCTATCGGGGCACTTCTGTTTAAGGGCTAGACCGATATATCGGTCTTTCGGGTTCAAAGGGTTAAAGAACAAGCATATCGAACCCACATTCATTCCACAGACAGATTAAGAGTTTCCAAGTAAAATAATAACTCCTCACAATAAGGGAGTCAAAGCCCAGGACTGCGAGAGGCCATAACCAGGTTCATTAAAATTATTTAACACGTAACAACAAATATTCAGAGTAGGTCTTTTATTCAGCTCATTTGATTCATAGTTAGTGAAGTTAACAATAAAATGATCATAACATCGTTTGAAAGTATGATTTGCGTATACGGCAGACTGATTATAATTAAATCCGAGCACTCATAGGCTGTACATTTAAACACCACAACCATCTCTACAAGGAATTTGATGGCTGCCTATAATGGTTGCCCTTTATGCCATGTGCACACTAGTGCCAATAATCATACTAAGATTAATACTTGTTATTAACGGCGAAAAAAAAGTTGACACCATATATGTAGTAAATTTTACTTTCTTCCATAGCTCAGTTATCTTAATATATTTGAATTCAGAATAGCAAAGGACAATACAAATTTTAAATCTGGGAAATATTTGGACCTGCTCACAGTGGTGAAAAAACGGAAACTCCGATGGTATGGCCACGTCACCTGATCATCAGGTCTTGCAAAGACCATCCTGCAAGGTACAGTGCAAGAAGGTAGAAGAAGATGGAGACCGAAAAAGAGGTGGGAGGATGTGACGTTGGTTTTTATTGTTGCTGGGCTCTGCACAATGGAATGCTTTCTTCTGTTCTGCTTCTAATTCTGCTTTCTTCTGTTCTGCTTCTAATGCTGCTTTCTTCTGTTCTGCTTCTAATTCTGCTTTCTTCTGTTCTCTCTCTCTACTGCTCTCTCTGCCCTAGCATCCTGCTTCTCTACTTCTTCAGTGATACATGTATACGCAATTAACTCTGGTCCGGCTAAGTGTAAAGCCTCTCCTAGTTCCTTGAAGCGCAATCTCAAGGCTACTGGGTCTGACATTGTCAAAAGTGTTTATGACCAACCTCTGAATCACGCGGAATACAAAAAAACTAGCAATATGGCAATCCAATAAAAACAATGCAAAGACAACAAACTTTGTAATCAATAATAGAATAAAACAAGAGTCAAATGGCATACAACAGTTACTTAAGCAAAACCTGCAAAAGAACTATGCAACATACAGGCACAAAAAGAATTGAAGCAAAAAAGTTTTCAAACAAAAGAATAGTGCACCAAAACTGTCTCCTACACTTACACCTATTCTAAGTTATTCTACTGCTACTATTACTGTTATCCTAGTCTATTGTACCTAGATCCGGTTATACCCAGTTCCTATTATACACAGATCCTGGCAAGGCTCGCCAATTAAGTTGTGACATGAGGTTTTATTGTTGCTGGGCTCTGCACAATGGAATGCTATTACCCACTCGTCTTTAGTCTATGGGGATCGCTAGTAATCTCCCTGTGACTTAACTTAATACATTTATTTGTTTAGCTCGGTCTGTGTTTAGACTGGGGGTACAGAGATAGATTAAAAAATGGTAAAAGATCACTGTCACACTAGCTCTCACACGGCCACTTGATAACAGTAAATATCACACATTTATTTCCTCTACTCTATACACGATCTTCGAAGTATGATACTAACTTAAAAGTTAAAATGTCAATGCGAATGGTTCGCTCTTGATAGTTCTAGGCAGCTACTTTATCATTATCAGGCACTGGATACTTTCTGCCCTAATGGGCAGAGTTCTGGAAGATTGGACTACTGTGGTCCTGTGATACAGATTTTGGTGCACTTAGTGAATGTGCACTTAGCTGTGTATTCGAAGCGCTGCGTTGTGGGTGCTTCCTTGATAAGCTTTGTTGTGGTGGATTCTGCTCCTTGTGGCTAGACTGGTGGGCTCTCTTAGCTCAGTGCTTTAGAGGCCTCTGCAGACCAACGTTCAGCAACGACTTGTTCTTGTCTTTCGCCTTGTTGGGCTCACGATACAATGCCTGCTCATCTGTAACATATGAGACTAAATTCTGCACAACCCTGTAAAGGCCGAAGTAGCCCTTAGTGATTAGCTCCACATCATTATATATAAGCGACGAACATTCTGCTAAGTCCGTGGTCCACTGGAATCTCCACTCTAATTTCCTATACATATATAAATATAAATCATGGCTAACTATACACATAGAGAAATATTTAATATTTTATACGTTCTCTGGTACAGCCACTGGTCTGCAAGCATACATATAGGGTAAACAACAGTGGTTCCGTTAGGTATACAACATGGCGTCGAACCCGGTCGTGTTCGCCACAGGTCAGGCCACGTTGGACTAACAATTCAATTCTAAGCATAGCGAATTTCACACACATAATTCAACATCAATATAAATACATCATGATGAACCAAAAGTATGTTCATTTACCTTTTTGACAATGTCAGGCCGTGGCGAACTTGATTGAATCGAATTTTCAAAATGTTCTGCTTCCTAAGTCTGCTCAGGAGAGATTTTCTAGAGTGTAGCTGTGTACTGCTCTCAGCTTTCAACACGAATGACTCTCTCCCTAGCCTCTGCCTAACCAGGCAGAACTGGTTCTACCTAATCTCTCTCTGTTCTGACTGGCTGAAAAATCTGAGTGACTGTAAATTCGGCTCTATCCTTAAGCTGGATGATGTCACTACACTGTGCGGGCATCACTATACAACTGTGTTATACTGACTAAACAAGGCAAAAGCTTAAAATGTGCTGGGTAAACTGGGCCTCTTGTTACAGAGGACAACATTCGAGAATGGACTGGTTTGACACTGAGCGAAACAATCAGGGTTGCTGAGGACAGGGAAAGATGGAGTACGCTGGTTAAACGATCATCTGTGGTGCCCCTACAACCTCCGATTTACGGGATAGGATAGGATAGGATAGGAAATATTTGGAAAAAAACAAGCAAACAAGAAAAAAAAAACACACAAACTTATATACAACATATAGGGAAAATAAGCGCTCCAGGATGAATAAGACATACTGGTAAAATAGGTTTAGGTGTAAAAACAGCTGAAATCTAGTGGATGTCCATAGGCCGAGTGCCCCGGGCAACACGTAGGTTATCACCCCGGGGTCACTGCCACGTATTTATTAACCACCGGCACGTTTAAACAAGGTGACAACATAATGACCGGGCTCCATTGGCAACACCGGGTTATTCATTCGGGCCACAGCCATAGTTATTTCACCCGATCAACACTGTTTGGTTATATGGTCAATACTGTTTGGTTATGTTAAGGAGTGTACCAAACGCCAAAGAACAAAACAAAAAAGCAAATAAAAAAACAAAAACTTTTTTTTTCTCTTTCCTTTTTCATTTTACAATAGTGCACCAACTGTAGATGTATGAATTAGTTGTGCAGCCTGCACGATAATGCTAGGTCCAGCAGTATTAACCTTGTGTTTCAAGCCTTCCATATCCGAGGAAGTCCTAGCCAGCCCAAGCCTGCCTCAAAAGGGAGCAAAATGATCGGCCAAGATTGAACAACTCAATAGACAATGGGTGAAACTGACGGGTTCGTCACATGTACATCTTGGGAGGGAGGAGAGTGGGGGGAGGTCACGGACGGGGATAGTTCTCCAATGCCCAACCATAAGTCTACAGGACAAGGCCACCAAGTGTCCAGGAAGTGCGGAAAATATCGGGAATGGTTTATCAATAGGAGTAAGAACTAAATTAAGCATGTCACTGTTCCAGCACTTAACTTCCGATGACCAGGCCCTCCATTCCAACGAGTTTGCTCTGCCGCACAACTCAGCAGCCGAGGGAGCAATCTGGATAGAAGTTGGAGCTCCCCCCCCCCCTCCCCCGAAGAACCGCCCTCGCCGCCCTATCAGCCATTTCGTTTCCGGGAATTCCCACATGTGAAGGTATCCAAACTATCGATAGAGTGACACCAGAGGCCCTGATGGCCTCAGCATACTCAAGGGTCTTCGACATCAGTCCAGGACGAGACCTGGAACTGCCCACCTCTATGCAATCGAGCTCGGAGTCCGAGATCAAGGTAACTCCTATATCCCGACCGGGAGATTCGCCTAAGACAAAGCCATCAGCGCGTAGTTGATAGCTAACAATTCCGCTGTAAATGTGTCGCGGAGCCCCAAAGGACCAAGACCTCATCCCCCAGACATGAAAGTCGAATTCCCTGTTGTTTTGAAGATGAGCAGCCCACCAACCAGCCTCGGAAGGGGTGCGTCTAATTGAAAGCACCTCCCCGAACAAGTCTTGAAGTGTACGGGCCTGTCTAAAGAGACCCAACCAGAAAAGTGGGCCGGGCCACCTCCACATCACGCAGCAAGACGGGGAAATCAGCTACATCGTTTTTAGTTTTAGGACCAGGCATTCGAAAGGGCCTGGGTCTGGTGGGAGGAAGGTGGCCCATGCCGGCCTTTTCGGCATAGGTAATGACCCTGGAAACAGGGGCCGAGGTGCCAGGCACCGCAGAAACAACCGTCTGGGAAAAAGGCGAACGGGGGGCGCCAGGAGACGGAGCAACAGGCTCTGAGATAACCGCTGTCCCCCGGCTCCGAGTGAAAGGTGAACCAGCCGACCCCTCAGAGCGAGGCACATCAACAACGGACATCTCATGAGCAGTTGCCCGGCGGGCCGTCGACCTCGCCTGTACACAAAACCACCGAGGAAGCTGAGCAGCCCGATGGCACATCCCAGACCGACTGGGTCTCCATGGCCTCTGAGGACAACACCTCCGGCTCTGCATCAGCTGCGACAGGCGCAATGGGTTCCGGGGTATTGGTTGCCCCCGAGAGCCTAAGATTTCTTTTAGACTTAAAGCCTTTGCCCACAAAGGGGTTCAATCTCTTGCGGGAGGGTGACTCAGGCATGCGTGCACCCGGGATGGGAGTAGGCACCCGCACCGGACCAACAGAGGGGGCCATTTTTTTTGTAGTGGGCTCGGCGGCCTCTTTGTGGCGCTCCAAAAGAATACGCGCCGCCCTACGTGCCTCTTTACGGGCGGCCCTCACTTGCTTTTCACTTAAGGGAGGCGGGGGTACTGGTGCCACAAAGTCTTGGGCTTTAGGTTTATGTTTACATTTTGAGACAGTGCTCCAATTAGTATCATACGCTCCAGGGTCAGGATCGGCAGACCAATCCAGCGAGTGTGATGACATCACAGAGCCATCGGGGTCGGAATCAAGTAATATAGAATCCGCCATAATCAACATAGGTCACAGTGATGAGAAAAAAAAACAAACAAAAAAACAACTTTAGGCACAAAGAACCAACTGCCGGCTAGGTCAACGATTACGTAAAACAGTCGCAATAGCTAAATAATTACAAAACTAAAAGCAGACACACAACATTCATACACCTAGGCATTCAAAATACGGGGGTTGGGAGCTACTGTGTCCGGGGTACGTCAAATGTGGGTAAACTCGAAGTTACTCACAACCAAGATCTAGTGAAACCCTTTTCATAAAAGCTCCTGGCAAAGGTGGCGAGGGAAAGGGAGGGGGTGGCAGTCGACTCTCGTTGATGACTGCGTCAGACTTGAGCAAGGTGGGGTGAAACGCCCAGCTAGAAGCGAAGGGGAGGGGGTGGGGTAATCGATCCGAGTCGACTGCAATGGGCTTGGAGGCGTAGAACGTCAAGGCTTGGATCCGGGTGTCTCTCGCTACTCCACAACAACAGCTCCGCCGTGTAGCGGCGAATAAAAGCAGGTCCCCCTTGGGGTCATGAGCAATCTTGCCACTGTAGATTGTTCTAACCTATAAAGGGAAAAGTGAAAGCCCCAGATGAAAACCTGTCTTGCCTTTGTAGGCATGACTGATTCACTGCGGCAACAGTACCCCCGTTGGAGTGCCGGGGGTTTCAGTATAAATAGTATCCCCACTTTCTGGAAATTTAGTGCTTTAAATTCCCACTGTCGCTGTCTTCCTCATTTGCTCTTTCCCATTCCTGATCTGTCATATCACTCTGCTATACTATCTTCTTCTTCGCTAGATCAATGACCTACCTTTTTTCTTGAAAACTCTTCCTGGACAAGACTCCTTGTTTGTGTATGAGGTCTGTTGGATCAGCTTGGGAGTGTTGGACGCTTTCTGCCGGGTGGTCACTAGGGCTTCCTATGATGTTATTATTTAGCACTATAGGCATTTTATATGTATGTGTTTTGTTGATGATTTATAATGATGTTTGTATTCTATTTTGTTTTTGTAACCGGGGGTTCGAGTAGTTGGGGTAAAGCCTCAGCCGTCCCCTGCGTGGGATGTCTTTATTGTAAAGTGACTGGCCGGTGGAGGGCATTCAATTTTCCCACTAGGGTTGTTTCGGCAGATCTTTTATGCGGATTGGGGGTTGTCCGGTCCTGATTTGGCTCGGAAGAGTCCGCTGGACCTAAAGCAACAATCAATCAATCAATAAAAGCATTTAAAAGCAAGTAAAAGGTAATGAGTATCGTCCCCTATACGCTTATGTGTCCGGGGACGTTAATCTAAATAACTAACTAACTAAAAGGTAGTAAAATGTTTATAAGACTCGAAGCAACAAGAGTACTGATGCTGAACTGAACTGAACTGAACTGAGCTGAGGTGCTTACGTTTTACGGCTTATGCATTGGGTTGGAGTTAGTGGCGACATGTTTATTACGGCTTCGAATTTATAAACGAGTGTAGCTGTATTTTAATTAAAACATAGCACCATAGCACTTTTTTAATGATGATGTAATTTACTCTTTCACGATTTGACTATAATATCAAAAACCGTTACTTAGATCGACACGCAACAAGTGAATTAAACTGCCTTTAGCTCGCAGACAACCTTTTAGTTAGTTAGTTATTTAGATTAGCGTCCCCGGACACATAAGCGTATAGGGGACGATACTCATTACCTTTTACTTGCTCTTACCTTTTAAAAGGTTGCGTGCAATCATGCATGTGGGAGAAGTTTAGTTGACCTCTAAATTCGTGACCTCATATTCTCGCTTCTGATTGGTCCTCCTAAACCCGGCCAGTGTATTTTTGACCCGATCCCCCCCCCCCCCACCTTCCCAGTCCCCTATTCGCTCATGTGACGCGGGACTTTAATCTACCTACCTACCATGCGCTGTCTGTCCCACTAAGACTCTAAGTACAGTGAACTCAAAACATTGGCAACAAAAAGAAAAGCTAAACTGTATAGTCTATTTCAAAATATAGTGTTAAAAAGTCCCTACCTAACATTCAGGCAGATTGGGAGTTGGTCCTGGAGTAAATATCCGATTTTTGTCAATATAAGTAGCTCTTCTCCCCACCATACTCCCTCCCCACCCCCTCCCCAACAAAAGCATTTCACAAACCTGATCATGGCAGTCTGGAATCAGGTAATCAACTTTATATTTCGCATAAAATCTTCAGAAACCCGAAGACGTGTTCACAAAGCCTTTGAGGAGAAGAGGAGAGTTAGGAGGGTGGGAGGGTGGGAGGGTGGGGTGGAGGTGGAATGGATACAGAAATTTCAAGCGTTTGAATAACAGAAACAAAATCAAGACAAGAAATGTGTTCATCAATAAGATGAATGAAGAAAACACACACAAATGGAGAAAAACACAGTTTTGTTAACAACATGTTAACGTTATTATTATAACAACACCACACACACACATGCCCACACCTACACACGCACACACACACAATCATACATTGTAACAGTGTTGAAGGACAGAAATGAGAAGTGGATATTTTCAAGATGGATATAAAGGATTATATGGCTCGCTTCCTCTTTATGCTCTCATTAAAAAATATAAGTAGTATATCAATTATAAGCAGCAAATCAAATATAAGTAAATATATAAAATATAAATCAAATATAAGTAGTAAGCCTATATGAAATATAAGGAGCAAATCAAATATAAGTACTCTATAAAATAAAAATCAAATGTAAGTAGTATATGAAATACAAGGAACAAATCAAATATAAGTAGTATATCAAGTATAAATAAACTATTAGCAATATATCAAATATAATTAGCAAACCAAATATACGTAGTATATGAAATTTGGACTGGAAATGTTCACATTCTTATTTTAAATAACATAAAATATGGTCCCTTGATAAAATAATATAAACTAAAATAAGTCAAAGAAAACAAAACGCAATGATTCCATTGCATGGACATTATCATTTAGTGGTTCCTGTCCGAGTAAAACAGATGATTAAAAACACCTAGCATTGTAATGTGGCACCATTGTCTAAGACCTCATAATCTCTCTCAAGAAAGGTCTTTTATATGCCAGCTGAAATGGGAGAATCCTCTCTCTCTCTCTCTCTCTCTCTCTCTCTCTCTCTCTCTCTCTCTCTCTCTCTCTCTCTCTCTCTTTCTCTCTCTCTCTCTCTCTCTCTCTCTCTCTCTCTCTCTCTCTCTCTCTCTCTCTCTCTCTCTCTCTCTCTCTCTCTCTCTCTCTCTCTCTCTCTCTCTCTCTCTCTCTCTCTCTGCATTTAATATTACCTTTATTACGCTACAATACTTCTGCGGGTTTCGTCACTATCATTTTCCCTTTATTAATGCTTAGGGAATATAAACGATGTGACTCGCATTCTAAATTAAACTGATTATTACTCGCTCGTTGGACGGGCGTTTTCCTAAACGTAGCTTTACAGGACCTGTTTGTATTTCCACACTGCTCTGGAAATACTTTGAAATAGTCGGTGGGAATCAAAACAAGCCAAATGTCGGTCTGTCGGTCCGTTGGAAGCTGTAACTCAAGAACCACTGAATAGATTTTGACCAAATTTTACAGGAACATTGCCTAGGTTAGTGACCTGCCTCCGTGCCCTCTAGCGCAATTATCCAGGTCACCAGTGTCATTTTGTGAGTAAATACGTTTTGCTCAGTGTCTCAACAAGGGATAAAGCGATTCTGCTGACTTTTGGTATACAAGTAGACATACTTCAAATCATGGACCATCCTTCAGTAGCAGCGCGGTTTTCGGTCGGTCGATCCGTCCATTATTCCGATTTTCACTTTTTTTGTCCCAAAACTACTTTTTGCCTTACCTCAAGAACCAAAATTCATCTTTTTGGATAAGTGTGTTAGATCATTATTACATGTACTTTCTTAAAGATAAGCGTGTTAGATCATTATTACATGTACTTTCTCAAAGATAAGAGTGTTAGATCATTATTACATGTACTTTCTCAAAGATAAGCGTGTTAGATCATTATTACAGGTACTTTCTCAAAGATAAGAGTGTTACATCATTATTACAGGTACTTTCTCAAAGATAAGCGTTTTACATCATTATTACATGTCCTATCCTGTCCTATCCTATCCCATAACTCGGAGGTCGTAGGGGCACCACAGATGATCGTTTTACGAGAGGCTAGTTTGAACCCAGCACTAAGGCTTCGCGCCTTAATAGTTCAGCCTGCTGTAACCTTTGTAACTTAAAGTCGATGCCTAGCAGACGACAGAAGTTAAAAGTTTGGTCTAAGCATGCATAGGCTAACTCTCGCTAGGGTAGGCAGTGACATCATTCAGCTGACCTATATCCTCACCCCCGTCAGAGGGCGCTCAGGTATCTCACGAGATTTCGCGCGCTTTGGCTGACCACAAGGCTAAGTAGAGTCATTCTTTGTCTAACGCTCCCACGAGAAGGACGCACCCGTTGAAAGATCTCTCTCAGTAGACTACACAGGTGAGGGGTGAAATTCATTCATCGCAGTATAGCCAGAGCCTGACATTGTCGGAAAGACTAGCAGGCTTGGTCCGAAGCAGGAGATAGACCACTGAGAGTCAGCCCTGACATTCGGCCTGCAGTGGAGCATCGAGCACTGAGCTCCGATAGCCCAATAGTCAAAATAAACGACAAGGAGGAGACACCATCACCACACCTGAACGATTCAGCTAAGTGACACCGAAAACGTGCACACACACTGTTCTAGAAGGACTGTACGGTAGTCCACTCTCCTTTGAAAACGAACATTAGGCCATCCAGAACAAATAGCCCAATGATGAGACAGTAGCAAATATCGAGAACAGTAACAGCATAGACCCATCAAGGAGCGAACTACTCGAAGTGAAATTTGGATTGTTAAGTTAATCCTAGTATATTACGAGTTAGATATTTAAGTTAGTATAGTGTTTAAAGAATTATGTATAGAGTAGAGGAAATAGATGTGTGATATTTACTGTTAACAAGTGGCTGGACTACCTATGTTTCATAGCCGTGCGAGAGCTACCGTTTTCTCCTATCCTATCCTATCCTGTCCCATAACCCGAAGGTCGTAGGGGCACCACAGATGATCGTTTAACCAGCATACTCCATCTTTCTCTGTCCTCAGCAGCCCTCATGGCTTCGCTCAGTGTCAAACCAGTCCATTCTCGAATGTTGTCCTCCCACCTCTTTTTCGGTCTCCCCCTTCTTCTACCTCCTTGCACTGTGCCTTGCAGAATGGTCTTTGCAAGGCCTGATGATCTGGTGACGTGGCCATACCATCGGAGTTTCCGTTTCTTCACCACTGTGAGCAGGTCATCGTGTTGTCCAATGGCTTGTGTGATGGTCTGTCGGACTTCGTCGTTGGTGATGTGTTGGGTATAGGAAATGCACAGAAGTCTTCTGTAGCACCTCATCTCCATGCTTTGTATTCTTCGTTGGAGATCTGCTGTGAGGGTCCATGCTTCGCAAGCATATAGGAAGATGGAGATGACCAGAGAGCGCAGCAGTCTTACTTTGGAATGTAGACTGATGGTTCTGTCTTTCCAAATGGGCTTCAACCTTGTCAGGGCAGCAGTTGTTTGTGCGATCCTGGAGAGGACTTCCTGTCGAGACCCATTGTCTGACACAATGGCTCCTAAATATTTGAAGCTGTGCACTGTGTTGAGGGATTGGCCTTGTACTTTGATGTCCGTGTTGATGCCATTGGTGTTGTTGGTCATCATTTTGGTCTTCTCTGCACTTATTTCCATTCCATAAGCTCTGGAGGTGGTGTCAAGCCTCTGTACAAGCTGTTCAAGTTCTTGTTCCTCTCCAGCCAATCCATCAATATCATCCGCAAAACGAAGATTGGAGATTGCTCTGCCCCCTATGCTGACTGTGCCTTCGTGATCTGCAAGAGCATCTGACATGATGCGCTCTAGGAAGATGTTGAAGAGTGTTGGAGAGAGTAGGCATCCTTGACGCACACCGATTGTTGTTCTGAACCAGTTCCCGATGACGCTGTTATGGAGGACTGCACTGGTAGCCTTGTCATACAGGCTTTTGATGACTTCTATAATTTTAGGGCTGATGTTGTACACTTTCATGGTTGCCCATAGAGCTGCATGCCAGACTCGGTCAAATGCCTTCTTGAAGTCTATGAACACATGATATAGATGTTGTTGGTGCTGTAGGTATTTCTCACAGATTATTCTGAGGTTGAAAATCTGTTCAGTGGTACTTCGCCCTGCCATGAATCCTGCTTGTTCTTCAGCTATGATTTGTTCAGCTTGTGGTTTCAACCTGTTGAGTATTATTTTCAGGAGGACCTTGCTGGGATGGCTGATGAGGCTGATGGTGCGGTAATTTTCACACTCCTGAAGGTTACCTTTTTTGGGAAGAGTGATGACAAGCGACTGGGTCCATGGTGTAGGCCATTCCCCACTCTGCCAGATCTTGTTACAGATAATGGTGAGAGCATCAGTCATCGCTTCTCCTCCTGCTTGTAGCAGTTCCGCTGGTATGTTGTCCACTCCCGCTGACTTCCCTTTCTTCAGCGATTGCACTGCTGCCTCAACTTCTTCTTCCCGGAGAATTGGGAGGATTTCTTCTTCTTCTCTGCTCTCGGGACATGCTAGAACTGATGGGTCTCCATTTGGTGTATGGTTGTAAAGGTCAGAGCAGTACTCTGTCCATCTGTCCAAGACTTCTTGTTCTTCTGTAAGGCATATGCCAGACTTGCTTTGGATAGTGGAGATTTTGGGCTGTTTAACACTTGTCAGCCGCTTCACAGTCTGGTAGGCCTTCTTGCTGTTGTTCTTGTTCAGATTGTTCTCTATTTCCTGGCATTGATCTTCTATCCAGTTCTCCTTTGCTGTGCGCATGCCTTTTCGGATGTCATTGTTGATTTTTCGGTAATCAGCTCCCTGTGAGGTGTTCTTTTTCTTTTTTAACTCTCTTCGTTTGTCACACAGATCCAAAAGTTCAGGTGTGATCCACGGCTTCTTCTTTGGTCGGTGCTTGCCAAGGATCTCAGTGGCGGCATCTGTTAAAGCTGAGTTGAAGGTATTGGTCATGGTGTTGACATCTACTTCCCCTGCCCCCAAAATAAGCAGTGGTGCAAATTTCCCTCCAATTGTGGCCTGAAATATTTTTGCCACCTCCGGGTCTTGCAGTTTGTCCAGGTCGAACTTCAGCCTAGTGCACTTTGCTGTATTTACTCTCTTCAAATGGAGCCGGAAAGACATCATCACGAGATCGTGGTCACTTCCAATGTCTGCTCCTGGAAAAGTGCGTGTCCTGCCAATGTTGATGCTTGATCTGAAGCGTTTCTTGACCATGATGTAGTCGATCTGGTTGTGATGTTCCCCGCCGGGACTGTGCCATGTCCATCGTCTGGATTTTTTGTGGAGACCAAGCGTGTTTGCCAGTACCAGATTGTTGTATCTGGCAAACTCCAATAGCCTCAGACCCCTGTCATTTGTCTCGTTGTTGCAGTGGGGTCCACATGTGTCTCCCCAGTTGTGGTGCGCATCTTGGCCAACCTTGGCATTCCAGTCGCCTTGCACTATGACTATGTCCTTCTTCGGCACTTGGTCAAGGACCGCCTGTATATTTTCATAAAAATCCTC
>CM072513.1:16666008-16691008 GCA_036898135.1 Oncomelania hupensis
GTCCCCTATATGCTTATGTGTCCGGGGACGGCAATTAGCTACCTACCTACCTGTGCCGACACGAACCATCGGCAGTAGCCGCGCAGTGTTCACTCGTGGCACACGCACATTGCACGAAATCATTATGTCAAGGTGCTGGTGACAAGGTCAAATGATCAAGCAAGCAAGCGCGCTCGCTCGCACACACACAGACACGCACACACACCCCCACACACACACGCACACAGATTTATAATAATGTATCCATTCATTTCGCTCAACAGCATCGTCATGAGTTACAAGCCAAATTGTTCCTAATATCTCGGTGTGGTTCGGTTAATTGCAGTATTTGTGGGTTTTTTAAACAGCAAGTGGTTGGTTCTGATTTTAGAGGGGTGGAGTTGGTGGGGGCGACGTTGGCGGTTCCACGGGGTCGGGAATTGCGCGCATCCGCCATGACATGTGTATTATGTACTTCAATGTTAATGTAGGCTACATGTTGATGTAAGCTAAAATGTCCATAACATGTTTGAACTTTGTCACTTTAAGAAAGAATTCCGCTGGCAGTTTCTTCCGTTTTGTTTCAGTCGTTAAACTTTTAGTGCTTAAAAATACTCTTTGTGTGTATGTGTATGTGTGTGTGCGAACGTGTGTGCGTGCGTGTGTGTGTTGCTGTTGTTGTTTCTTTGCGTATGTGTGTGTGTGTGTGTGTGTGTGTTCTAAGGGTCAAGCTATTGCTCAGACTACAGATGCTTGAGATTCAAGCTCAGCCTGCCAAGTCAAGTTACCAACTTGAAGCTAGAAAAAATTGGCTCAATAACCTCTCTCTCTCTCTCCCTCTCTCTCTCTCTATCTCTCTCTCTCTCTCTCTCTCTCTCTCACCCCTTGGGGTCATGAGCAATCTTGCCACTGTAGATTGTTCAAACCTATAAAGGGAACAGTGAAAGCCACAGTTGAAAACCTGTCTTTCCTTTATAGGCAAGACAGATTCACTGCGGCAACAGTACCCCCGTTGGAGTGCCGGGGGTTTTCAGTATAAATAGTATCCCCACTTTATGGAAATTTAGTGCTTTAAATTCCCACTGTCGCTGTCTTCCTCATTTACTCTTTCCTATTCCTGCTCTGTCCTTCACTCTGCTGTACTATCTTCTTCTTCGCTAGATCAATGACCTACCTTTTTTCTTGAAAACTCTTCCTGGACAAGACTCCTTGTTTGTGTATGAGGTCTGTTGGATCAGCTTGGGAGTGTTGGACGCTTTCTGCCGGGTGGTCACTAGGGCTTCCTATGATTGTACTATTTAGCACTATAGGCATTTTATATGTATGTGTTTTGTTGATGATTTATAATGATGTTTGTATTCTATTCTGTTTTTGTAACCGGGGGTTCGCGTAGTTGAGGTCAACCCTCAGCCGTCCCCCGCGTGGGATGTCTTTATTGTAAAGTGACTGGCCGGTGGAGGGCATTCAATCACTGGGGTTGTTTCAGCAGATCTTTTATGCGGATCGGGGGTTGTCCGGTCCTGATTTGGCTCGGAAGAGTCCGCTGGACCTAAAGCAACAATAAATCAATCAATCAAACTCTCTCTCTCTCTCTCTCTCTTGCTCTCTCCCCCTCTCTCTCTCTTCTCTCTCTCTCTCTCTCTCTCTGTATGTATGTGTGTGTGTGTGTGTGTGTAGGTGTGTGTGTGTGTGAGTGTGTATGTGTGCAGACCTTTAAATGAAAATAATGATACAGCCAGTTAGCGTCGTGGGCGGTTTTCATGATTTTCTACCAACGCCGTGAACAACTCTTTGCGCGAATATGTGCACTGTGTATATACAGTTCAAGAACAGTCAATCCACTGTACTATATTGGGTGTGCAGTCATGACGAGTTTGACAACAAGGTGTACAGCATCAACGACTTTGAAGCAGCTCAGATGGACCCTCAGCAAAGGTTCGTGCTGGACTGCACGCTGATGGCTTTGGAGGACGCTGGCCTCACAAGGGCTCACATCGCTGGCTCCAACACCGGTGTCTTTATAGGTCAGTATCTCCTCCTCCTCATTCACCTACTCCTCCTCTTCTTCTTCTTCCTCCTCCTCCTGCTCCTCCTCCTCATAATAATAATAATAATAATAATAATAATAATAATAATAATAATAATAATAATAATAATAATAATAAATTATATATAATAATAATAGTGGACGCTGTACGCGCCTTATTCCTAAATCAAACACAAAGCGCGGCGATCTGTAACCGACATACATGCTCACACGTTACACACTCCTTCATACACAACAAAGGCATACACAAATATAATGACAGAACTAAAAACTGGTTATAGGCCTATGAAAACTGTCAGGTGAGTTTCTCTGCCGAGAGTTCTGAATTCTGACTCTGTGTGTGCGTGTGAGTTTGTGTGTGTGTGTGTGTGTGTTTGTGTGTGTGTGTGTGAGTGTGCGGATGTATAAGCCTTCAAATGGGTGATTAACCTTGCTTTTTATGCAGGAAATGGGTGTGTGTATTAGCCACCCAGTGTTTTCCAGCCACCCACTTTTTTCTAAGTACACAGGAGTGCTCTTTTAATGCATGGGAGTGCAGTTGTAGTGCATATGAGAGTGTTTTAAGTACAAAGGAGTGCTCTATCCGGGACGGAGAAAATCCAGTCAATTTTCGGGAAATTTTGCAAGCGACCTATTTCGTCGCCTACAGGAGACGAACTAGGTCAACTTTTCAGACGGAAAGGGCCAATTTTGCATTAGATTCTTACATTTCTAGAAGAAGTTTGCGTTCTTTCCGTCAAAAAATCACTTTCCGATTCTTACATTCTTAATAAAACCTAGTCTTGATGTTTTACATACTTGTGTGTGTGTGTGCGTGTGTGTGTGTGTGTGTTTAGAAATATAAGATTAAGCTTACTAGGTGATAGAACATCGTTTTAATGTTTATAGGGTAATATGCGTACAGCCCACCAACAAAATCACGCGATACTGCTTTGTACATAACGGCTCATTGGTGCACGAGACTATCACTTCCTGCAAAGCTACCCCATGGTGCTGGTGCTATTTTGTATAGGCTTCTACTTCCTTTAAAATAACCCACAAACTACGTATATTGCTTTTTAATTTAAGTGAATCCCTTTTGTTTGTGACTAACGGAACGATTCTTGTTTTAAAGCCACACTGCGTGTCTTAAATTACTTTAGAACTATTGTGTGGCATGTGTGCTGAGTCATTGTTAATGTTTCAACTTTACCATGTAGGTCTTACGACTCCATCATTGCCTAAATAGCAATTCTACATCTTGTAAGACTATGGATCACAGGCGCTTGTACCTGGACACGCGGAGCTCCTATGCCTGTGACACGTCTCCCTTTGGTTACCTATTATACAACCAAAGAAAGACGCGTCACAGGCATAGGCGCTCGCGTGTCCAGATACAAGCGCCTGTGCTATGGATCAATAGATCATGTTCGGAAATAGGAGGAAAAACAACTTTGGCCTGTTTGCCCGCATGTTGCGTCCAGAGTTGTCTAACATTAAGAAGACATTCTCTAAAAACGAACACAGTTTCTCGCCTTCAATAGTGGGGCCGGGTAGCTCAGTTGGTAGAGCGGCTTACTAGTAACCGAAAGGTACCTGGTTCGAATCCCGGATTGGTCAACTGTGACCATATTATTTTCCCCTTACCATCAACTGGTTAGCTGGTGTCTATAAGCTTCGGTGTAGTGTGACTATAATCTACAATTAACCGCCTACAATTTTTGCTCAGTCTTCCATCAAACCTTCCGGATCAACCCTAAGGTTAATTTCAGCTGCAATCCGGCTAGCTCCGCTAGTTCGGCCTTGCACTGCCCTACAAACCAATTACCACCATTTCCCGAAGAAGAAGAACTTCAGCTTGGGGTAGCTTTCATAGTCAGCTTGGGGTAGCTTTCATAGTCAGCTTGGGGTAGCTTTCATAGTGTTATTGGACCAGATGTCTGCCGTATAACTCTTGGTAACTAAAAACTAAACAAAAAGACAAGCTACACCCCTTTTCCGAATACGGTCTATTGAAGCATCAATTCTGGCTGTATGGCGATCCATTCATTTACAGGGGCCATGAATTCCGACTATCGAGGGTTATACAACGCTCACAGCAGCAACGTCGGCAACTACACCGTCACAGGCATCAGCAACTCCATCATATCTGCAAGACTGTCGTACGTCTTCGACCTGAGGGGACCCTCCCTAGTCCTGGACACCGCCTGCTCTTCTTCCCTCATCGGCATGCACTTGGGCTGTCAGGCCATCCGAGCTGGTAAGAAACGTGGTTTGTGTGTATTTGTGTGTGTATGTGGCACATTCCAGTTCCCAGGTTAGGAATCCATAACGGGGTTCTTCTTCTTTTTTTCTATAAAACAATCCTTGTAGGTAGCATGTGAGAGATCTTGGTTACTCTTCCATTGTCGTCTACTGCTGTACTATAGATCTGACAATGATAGAGGACTTACGTGTTTATAGCAGTCTTATATCCACAACAGTGTTCTATCATTCACAGGAAATACGTTGAAATCGAGATTCTTCCGCAGTTTGTTTGGCATTGATGAGATGGCTGGCAGAAATGGATAATGAAAAGTCAAGTGTTCAAAATTTTTAAACTGGTTTGTTTGTTTGTTTTGTTTAATGGCTTGACTTTCTTTTGTTTTGTGTATACATGTGGTTATTTACATCTGCATGTGCAAACTGTTCTCATCTTTTGAGTACGTTTTTCATTGTAGAACTAGTTCCCCACCGGCGGGTCATCAGAAAGGAAGTTTTTACCAGCGCACTTCTTAATTTCAGGGGACTGTGACATGGCCATAGCCGGAGGCACCAACTACATGACCATTCCGGACATTTTTGTCCACCTCAGCAAGGCTCGAATGATCTCCCCTTCTGGTCAGTGTCACTCCTTCAGCAGCAAGGCCGACGGTTACACCAGAGGAGAGGGCTGTGGCATAGTCATCTTGAAACGTCTGAAAGATGTCAGTAGGCTGAGGACTAAACATATTACATTATATAGGTTACTTAGGTACCAGACTATTCAGGTCACCGAGAGCTTTTTCCGGGCACTCCGGTTTCCTTCCTTCAATTATGGTATTAGATGCAGTCAATCTAACAAATATCAAAAACAAAAATTCCATTTCCTTTCCGACTTCTAAAAGATATTTACCCTGTTTACACTACAATCACGTTTGAGTGATAGTTGTGTGACTGTTGTTTTATGTGAAAGCGTGTGAAGCATGTGAAACTAGGTTTTCCTAGTGTTTTCCTGACAATTTTTTAGTATTGTCACTCTCAAACATTGCCTGTTGTGGTCGTCAAATGTTAAAGTTGTTTAATAAATGTAACAGACACCGAGATATTTTACTGCTCGATTTTTAGTCTTGATCACCTTGCTGTGTCGCTTCTTTGCAGGCGGTGAGAGATGGGGATAATATCTGGGCCACTATCTACACGGGCTCCAACCAAGACGGCCACAGCGTCTCCCCCATCACTGCGCCATCGGGGATGGCGCAAAAGAGTCTCCTTGACAGCATTTACACCAAAGTCGGCCTTGACCTTGGTCGCATTGACTACATCGAAGCGCACGGTAAGTTGGCGTGTGTGGGGGTTCAACGACCGAAACATACCTATATGAACCTAGACATTCACAAGTAAAGTTTATGAGTACCTTGATTGTACTGTCTAAGGGGTGGGAAATTAGTTGTTTGCTAAGATATTGGACAATGAATTCTAATGTTGACTTTTTGTAATGGTCTATTTAGATTTATTTTAAATATAATTTTGACAATTTCTGATAGTTACGTTTAATGTCAATACTATCTTAAATTTAGTGTTTTAAAAATTAATGAAGACAAATTAAGTGGCAATCTTACTGCATCAATGAATGTAAAGTTGTTACAGACCACTGTGGTAGGATAAAATGTAAATCCTAATACAAAAAGACATTGGAGATCATGGGTTGCATTGCGCTTTGGCTGCCACGCTTTTCCTGAGAAAACGGAGCAACCCCAATTTAACCATTAGTATAAATGGCAATTACAATCCCAAATTTAATGATTCAAAATCACAACTCTCTTTTATCAACTTAAATTAAATTTTAAAACAAACTTCCGTTTTTACGAGTTCTGTGTCTCTCACGGCGTTGGTAGATGCTACTTTTAGCTCCAGAATGTTTGCGAGCTATTACAAACACTACGGAATTTATTTACGGTGGCCTAATGGTAGAGCTTTGGCTTGCGGATCTGAAGGTCCCGGGTTCGAGCCCAGGTCGGTGCATTGTGTTGTGTCCTAGGGAAAGACACTTTACTTCCGTTTCCAACTCCTTCGGATGAGAGTATAAACCGAGGTCTAGTCTGTGTCGGATACATTTCATCATAACGGACTTTAAAGATCCTGACGCTCATGTCCTAGACGGGTGAGTGCCGGTGACAAGAACACACCCAGCATGCACTTAGTCCTTCTCCCCATCCCTGGCTGCCCAGGATTGTGCTCAGTTGTCCGGGCGTCAGACCATGCGCCCAAAGGCTGGGGTGGGCGTCTCGGGCGGTTTGAGTTAGATCCTATATCGGCCAGCGCTTTGAGCGGCTCTTGAGTTGGTAAAGCGCTATATAAAAAGTGGTTAAATAAAAAATATAAAATTCTTGCTGACTTGTGAGACCGGAAGACAAGTCAAAAGGCAGCAGGAGATAAAACACACTGGACTAACCGATTCTCTATGCTCGCACTTCGCTATAAACGCTTCGCTAGGGAACACAACCACTGTTTCTTTTCCTGTGCCCAGGTACCGGGACTAACGCAGGTGACCCCGTAGAAGTCAACGCTCTGGGCGAGTTCTTCAAAACGTTCGCCAAGCCCAGACAGCGCTACGTGGGGTCGGTCAAGACAAACATCGGTCACCTAGAGTCAGCTGCTGGTGTCGTTGGGGTCATCAAGGTTCTCCTGATGATGAAGGTCAGTGAGGATTAAACAACCTTCAAATAACCTTGACCTTAACCGTTCACCTGATGTGATTGCACTACTACGTTTTGTAAAGATGACCAAGATCCTGATGACGATGGTCGGCGGGTGTAAATCCTGTAACCTTTAAATGACCTTTAGCGTTCAAGGTCACCTGTTATAGCTTAGTTCAGTTTAGTGGACGGTGTGTTGATTTGAGATTTTGCTCTTTAGCAGTAAAGCTGTTTTTAGTAATAGTAGTGGTAGTAGTAATAGCAGTAGTAGTAGTGGTAGTAGTAGTAGCAATAGTAGTAGCAGTAGTAGTAGTGGTAGTAGTAGTAGCAGCAGTAGTAGTAGCAGTGGTAGTAGTAGTAGTAGTAGTAGTAGTAGTAGTAGTAGTAGTAGTAGTGATGGTAGTAAAAGTAGCAGCAGTAGTAGTAGTAGTTGTAGTATTTGCTGTAGGCAGCAAATTTCAAAATATTAAGAGACACTTTCATGCATTGGCTTGACCCAATAAAGTTCATTGTCTCCGTCCGCTTTATTTCAATGCTTCTTTCGTTTTGAACAGCACGGCAAGATCGTCCCTTCACTGCACTGTGAAGAACCCAACCCCAAGATCAATTTCCCTGACTTGATGATGACTGTTCCGGGTAAACCCGTAGACTGGGAGAACCCAGACAAAGTGGCCTGCTGCAATTCCTTTGGGTTTGGAGGCAGCAACAGCCACGCCGTGCTGTGCTACTACAGACCTAACCCCAGCAACGCCAAGCAGATGGTCAGCGAGGCTCAGAGTCGCAGGTATGCGTAGTTTTACATGTTGGTGTTGTAGCAAATTGGTGGATTGATTGATTTGATTGCTTGATTATGTTTTAAATGAGACGCGCGAAGAATTCCGATGACGGCATTTGAAATGTTGACGTACATTTCGTTGTTCGCATGACCTCAGTCGAAAATGTGTGACCTCAACATTTAGCTTACCGACAATGCGTGAGTGCCAAGAACCTAGGCGGAAGTGACGTAGGGTTATTGCTTGGCAGGTTGAGTCTGTGTTTTGTTTTTAGTGTAATTAGGACCTATTTATCATTCTGGGGCGTTTCTTGCGAGGTTAAGCAATTTTTTTTAAACAGAGATGTACTGGTCTTCCTGTGCTTATGCTAGAAATAAATCCAGTCCTACGTGTACAGTTGTTTTAAATGCAGTTTGTGTGTGGTCCAAGGGTTGCATCTGTGTGTTGGAGAGAGAAAGAGTGAAAGAGAGGGGAGAGTGAAAGAGAGGAAGAGAGAGAGAGAGAGAGAGAGAGAGAGAGAGAGGGAGAGTGAAGAAGAGAGAGAGAGAGAGGGAGGGAGAAAGAGAGAGAGCGAGCAATGTTTTATGTACATGAGTCGTGACACATATTAAACTTGTTTTCATCCCGAAAAAGAAAAGGGAAGTCTTCCATGTTTTAAAAAAGAAAAGAAATCAGAGCTGTCTTTTGATCTCTGAGTCTACTGGTATAAAGTCCATTGCTCGCCATATCTCAAGAACAACTAAATAGATTTTGAGCAAACTTGATAGGAATATTACATGGTTTAGCAGTTCACAGTCCATTGCTCGCCCTATCTCAAGAACCACGGAATAGATTTTGAGCAAACTTGATAGGAATATTACATGGTTTAGCAGTGCACAGTCTCCCGTCCCATGAAATTTGCTTTCCCGCAAAGGCCAAGGTCGCTGGGAAATACTTTTTCTACACACGTACTGCTCTCTGGAATTTGATGACGTTTTGTATACAAGCACATCAGTTCATAGCCAATCATCCTGTGGCAGTCCGTATACGCGTATATCTGTCAGTTTGGTCGGTTGGTGGGTTCCTCGCTACAAATTTCACGTTTTTAGGCTATTTGCTTTCCTATCCTATCCTATCTTATCTTATTCCGTAACTCAAAGGTGGACTAATGTGGAACAATTGTCATTTGTTACACGTGGAATTGTCATACCAGTGTTGCTGTATTTATTTTGAAGTTCAAGGTCCCCTCTGTTTTGACCTTTCTTGGGGTCAATTCAGACTCGGGAGACTTGTGTAATGACTAGTGGAGGTGACTTGGAAAGGTGTGCGAGGGGTGGAGTTGGGGAGGGGTGGGGGGAGGGATGCCAAAAATTTCAGTACATAGTTTTGTTTGACTTTAAAGTCTGTTTAATGACCCCATCCCCTGATCGTTTATGATGATGATGATGATGATGATGATGATGATGATGATGATGATGATGATGATGATGATGATGATGATGACGACGATGTCCACTTGTAAGGAGCAGCATCGTCCATGCTAGCAGCATACTCAGGGCGCACAGGGAGGGATGGGGGAAATTGAGACTTGGGTGAGGACAGGAGTAGGGGTTTGGGGGCATTTGGTGCACAGCAGGATGGAGAACACGATCGTCAATCAAAGAGATGTGTCCTCATATGCCTCTTGATAACATCTAGATTATCCAAATCCATCAGATTTTGTGGTAACAAGTTCCAGGGCTTGGGACCGCAGCGCGAGAAAGCACGGAAGCTTCCTTTTGTGGCTGTCCACTGATGGAGCTGGCAGCTTAGACTTAGCTGAGGACTGTAGTTGTCAGGGGTCGCACATGATCTCTACACACTTAAAGCACAAAGACAGAACTTTGAAATCTATCCTCTGAGCTGTTGCTTCACTGGGAGCCATTGCAGCTGTCTAAGTACCGGCGTAATGCCCTTCAGCTCACTTTTCTTAGATAAAGTGACAATTCTGGCAGCCGTGTTCAGAACACGTTGGAGATGGTCATCTTACGTCTTCGATCAGTCGTCTAAAAGAACAAAATCAGAGTACATAACTTTATATAAGTGGTTATCGACCCACGTGTAGAATTGTTTTCTTGTTTGGTTTGTTTCCAAACCCAGGCCTTGCGTGGTGTGTTTCTCCGCGCACACGGAGAAGTCGCTGCGTGCTATGATGGAGGAGGTGTACAGTGACCCCAGCATAACCAGGTTGAACGTCCACGATGTGTCCTATACATCCACGGCGCGCCGTGATCACTATCCCATCCGCATTGCCAGAATTGTGGAAGACGCGCAAGACCTTCTCAATGTGCTGGAGGAAGAGATTGCTAAGTGAGCGAGCACACCCGCACGCACACACACACACACACACACACACACAGACAGATATATACACATACACACAAACGCACACACACATACACATACAGATATATGCACACACATACACACACATACGCACACATACACGCACGCACATACGTGCACATACACACACATACACACACAAACACAAACACACACACACATACACACATACATACACACAAACACGCGCACACAAATGCACAAACGCAGACACACACAGATACACATGCACAAACACACACGCACACATTTAATCCCCCCCTCTTTCCACCTACTCCCGCCACCCCAACTACATTACATTACATTACATGATTATTGCTTTGGGTCCAGCAGACTCTTCCGAGCCAAATCAGGACCACCACCCCAACTAAATTGTTGACTGTTAACAACAACAACAACAACATAATAATAATAATAATAATAATAATAATAATAATAATAATAATAATAATAATAATAATGATGATGATGATAATAATAATAATAATAATAATAATAATAATAATAATAATAATAATAATATTAATAATAATAATAATAATAATAACAATAATAATAATAATTTTAAAAAAAATTTAAAATTAATAATAATAAAACCATTTTTTTAGAGCTTATATCTCACGGTAAATGGCGGTTACGGCGCCTATTGTCACTTAGGTACTTTTATCTCATTGGGATTGTTAATGTTTTGCAACATTGGGACCTTGGACATTAATGAATTCATTCATTAATTTGTTGATGGATTAATTGATTGATTGATTGATTGATGCATTCATTCATTGATGCATGGATTGTTACAGACCAGAGTTGCCGGCAGCCATACACCGAAAGCCCAAAGTGGTGTTCGTGTTTGGTGGCATGGGAACCTCCTGGCCTGGTATGTGCAAAGAACTGATGCTAGAGATGCCAGTCTTCAGGGACGCCATTTTGGAGGTAAGTGGTTATTTAATTTAAAGGGAACCGCTTTGACCGCGCCCCCTTTGACAGATCCTGTTACCATTCACAGTGAGTGTTGCCTTTGACCGCGCCCCCTTTGACAGATCCTTTTAACATTCATAGTGAGTGTTGTCCCACTGAGGAAAAAAAGCTTACAACAAAAATAACCCTTTCGTAAGTATGTAGGCTTATATTTATTATTTATATGAATACATTCCGTAGTGTTTGTAATAGTAAGGGCTTGCAAACATTCTGGAGCTAAAAATAGCATCTACCAACGCCGGTAAGAGACACAGAACTCGTAAAAACAATTGTTTGGAAGTTTGTTTTTAATTTTAAGTTGATAAAATTGACCCTAACCCTACCCCAGACATCACAGACATCACAGACATCCCAGACATCCCAGACATCACAGACGCACTCCTCAAGCCGCGTGGTTCTCTCAGCAATAGGGTCAAAGGTTACATGGTTTTACCGTTAAAACAGTGGAAATAACTCCCTGACAGAACCGAAACGAAAATTCAAACTTTACGGTTGGGTTTGAGCAAGGAAAGCCCACTGTATCATTGTTTAATGTAATTACAAAGCCCACTGTATCGTTGTTTAATGTAATAACAAAGCCCACTGTGTCATTGTTTAATGTAATAACAAAGCCCACTTTATCATTGTTTAATGTAATAACAAAGCCCACTTTATCATTGTTTAATGTAATAATAAAGCCCACTGTATCGTTGTTTAATGTAATAACAAAGCCCACTGTATCGTTGCTTAATGTAATAACAATGCGAATTTTAAGGTAAATCCCGTTTTGGCCAAAAGTAAACACAATCTTCGAATAGTAGCCTTATTCATGTAATTTATTGTTTAGGTTAGTCAATCAATGACATTGTCAGTCAATTATTTAGTCAGTCTCTTACTCAGTCAGGCACTTACTCAATCACTTAGTCACTTACTTTGTCACTTACTTAGTCACTTATTTAGTCATTCCCCTCGTGGGGGTGCCGGGGATTTCTGTATAAATAGTATCCCCACTTTCTGGAAATTTAGTGCTTTACATTCCCACTATTGCTGTCTTTCTCCTTTGTTCTTTCTCATTCCTACTCTCTTCTATCAATCTGCTATACTATCTTCTTCTTCGCTAGATCAGTCACCTACCTTTTTCCTTGAAAACTCTTCCGGGACAAAACTCCTCATTTGTGTGTGAGGTCTGTTGGATCAGCTTGGTAATTTTGGTCGTTTCTGCCAAATGGTCACTGGGGCTTCCTATAATATTATTTAGCATTGAAGGCATTTTATATGTACATGTAATTGTTTTGTTGACATTTTATAATGATCATGTTTGTATTCTATTTTGTTTTTGTAAACGGGGGTTCGATTAATTAGAGTTTAGCCTCAGCGTCCCCTGCGTGGGATGCCTTTATTGTAAAGTAACCGGCTGGTGGAGTGCCTTCAGTGTTACCACTAGGGTTGTTTCAGCAGATCTTTTATGCGGATCAGGGGTGAGTCCTCTTTCAGCGAAGTTGTGGTCTTGATTTTGTGGTCCTGATTCGGCTCTTTGCAGTCCTCTGGACCCTGTTAGCAATGAATCACTAACGAACTAACTAACTTAGCCACTTACTTAGTCGCCTACTTAGTCAATTACATAGTCACTTAGTCAGTCACTAACTTAGTCAGTCACTTGCTTTAGAGGCACTCTGTACGTTGTGGTTTTGATTCCCCTTGTGCGGCTCAGCGCTCTTCCCCCAATCATCAATCAGGCTCAATGGGCGGCGATCTGTACCAACACACACACACTCACACGTCTCACAGACTCTCCCCTTCACAACAAAGACACGACTTTCACTCAAACATGGGGTGTAAATGCAAGGAGGTCGCAATTAGAAGACGGACAGAGCGTTAGAATGGCATTTTCTTAAAATGTTGATCGACTGCCTCCGGTACTACTATTGAGGGAGAGAGGAAACCGGAGTACCCGGAGGAAACCCTCGGTGACCTGAAAGTCTCGTACCGGAATCAAATAAGTTCACCCCTGCGGGGGTACGAACCCGCAGCCTTTGGCATTAAAAAAAAAAAAACAGCAGCGCCATGATGTAGGTTAATATACAAATGGATGTCATAGGATTCTTTACATTTCGAAATTAAACAGTTTATTCTTGAATAAGGCGACCATTTTGTCATTGAAACAGGTGGAGGAGCATCTGAAGAGCTACGTAGATTGGTCCTTGTCTGATCGTCTGCACAACGAAACCGACTTCGATGATCCAGTCTTCAGTCCTATCGCCATCTTTGCTTGCCAGGTAGAGTGAAAGGCCTGCTGCTTTTACTTTGGATTGTGGACTTCTTGCTTGGAGGAATGCTTGGTTGTTTGGTTCCCCTCAAAGCAAATGTACAAAAAAAATAAAAAAACAATGTAACGAGAGTACAAAAAAAATCAAGCTTTCGAGTTTGTTAAAAACTTTTTTCTCCTGATTAGATAATAAGATTAGAAAGATAAGACAACTTGATTATCTCTCAAGACATCACAGCTTGGCGTGCCAATCAACATAAAAGAAGCATTGCACACATAATAAAAAATTAAATAAACCCAGCGCTTTTGTTATGCATAAAATACCAAGCAATGCCACTTAATAAGCTGAGATGTCATAGCGTGACACCATTATTCACAAGATCAGTTGGTTAGTTGTAATGGAGTATAGGTCTTAAACGTCGTTGTGGAATACGGTTATTATTTAAATTGTATCTACCCAGGTGGCGCTTGCGAGGGTGTGGTGTGACCTTGGCCTTGAACCGCAGTGCATCGTGGGTCAGAGTGTTGGAGAGGTGGCCGCGGCCCTGGCGGCAGGGTGCTTGAGTGTGGGGGATGCGGTGAAGGTGGTGTACAACCGCAGCTATCTCTTGGCTACTGTCACCGGCGGCAAGATGATGATCGTCAAAAACGTCGCTGTGGAAAAGGTGATTGATGATGATTGATGATGATGATGATGATAATGCTGCTGCTGCTGCTGCTGCTGCTGCTGCTGCTGCTGCTGATGATGATGATGATGATGATGATGATGATGATGATGATGATGATGATAACGAATCTCACCCTGGTAGATGATGATGATGATGAGGATGGAGGTTGTGGTGGTGATGGTGACGATGATGATAATGATAATTTATGCTTTATGATGATGATGATGATGATGAAGACGACAACGACGACGATGTTGAAGACGATGATGATGATGATGATGATGATGATGATGATGATGATGATGATGATGATGATGATAACGATGACAACGGAACATCCTAATAGACGATGATGATGATGGTGGTGGTAATGGTTATGACGATGATTGATGATTTATTGATGATTGATGATGATGAGATGATGAGGATGAGGATTAAAACGAAACTCAGCCTGGTAGATGATGATGATGAAGATGGAGATGATGAAGATGATGAAGATGGAGATGATGAAGATGATGATGATGATGACGATGATGATGATGATGATGATGATGATGATGATGATGATGATGATGATGATGATGATGATGATTGCAGACGCGAACAGTGGTGAACAAATATGCAGGGAAGGCCAGCATCTCTCTGCAGTATAGTCCTGTAGCTTGCTGCATCAGCGCTGACTCAGACACTATGGGCGAGGTACCGCATGTCAAATATTAAAATTTTATGTTGATTTTTTTTAAAATAGTATTCCCTTCCCCCCCCCCCCCCCCTCTTCCCCCCCCCCCCAAATATTACCAACATTAGGTTAAAATAATTAGAAAGGTTAAAATTCTCAATAACTTTTCTGTCGTAGCGGAAATGCCGTCTTTTTTAACAAGCCAGCTTTATGAGGGTGGTACCCTGCACGTTTTTTCTTCACTTTATTGGTTTTTCCTGTTGTAAAGAAAAGAGCTCCAAGTGTCCAATCACAGCTAAAGGGAACGCCAAGATTGTGAAACCTTATCTGCGTTACTATATCATGCGGTCCAGATTTAGCTCTCTAATCAAAGACATGAAGATGAAGACTGCTGAACTGTTTATAGATGACATAAAAACTGATGATGATGATGATGATGATGATGATGATGATGATGATGATGATGATGATGATGATGATGATGATGATGATGATGATGATGATGATGATGATGATGATGATGGAGATGATGATGTCCACTTTTAATGCGCAGGTATCCATTCTTAAAACATGCTTTTTGTGTGCATAAGCCGAGGGAGAGTACAGGAAAAGTGACTGACAGGCTTTTGCAGGCTTGAAAAGTTTTATATAATGATTTCACCTTAAAGAACGTTTAATTTACCCTAAACTTTCAATTTTTTACTTCGCTAACTAGTAGGTTTTCGCACTGACTTTAAAGACTTATATCTTAGACGTATGAACGTCCCCGATCTCCTATACCCATCCCCGGTTGTGCTCAGTCGTCTGGGCGTCGGACGATGCGCACAAAGGCTTCAAGCGGCTGCCTCGGGCGGCTTGAGTTAGACCCTGTATTCGGCAGCTCTTGAACTAGAAAATCGCTATTTAAGAACGATTACCGTAGATTTGCGGTAAGGTTATGCATGACTGCGTGAGTAAGCTACATTTCATGGCGTCCTGAGTATCAGTCGAGAATTTGCTAGTTTACTGTACAGCACAATTACGTATTTTAGATTTAAAATGATATCTTCTCTTGGCGTTTTTATAGATCCGCTCGGACTTGATGTCCAGACTGCGCGCGGAGGCCAAAAGCATGCAGTTCATCGACCTCAACGTTCCCGTGGCCTATCACAGCCATCACGTGGATCCCTGCAAGGGCCCCCTCGCTGAGGCCCTTCGAGGGTTGGAGGCCAAGCCGCCCAGCAGGAAGCTCGTCTCCAGCGTCACTGGAGAGCTGGTTACTGAAGGTATATAACGTTTCCGTTTTGGGATTGATTGATTAATTGATGGATGGATGAATAATAAAGGGATTGATTGTTTCGTAATTTATATTAAATGATTCGTTGGTTATTTGATTTTTGTTTGGGTGGGTGGGGACGAGTGGGAAAGGGGGAGGAGAGAGGGAGGGGGATTGATAGATCATTTCGTAGCTTATTCGACGGAGCTGTGGTTCGAGCTAGTCAAAAGGTCCTTCCCCCCCCCCCCCCCGCTCCCTTCACAGCCTCTCCCCCTCCTCACCCCCTAAAAAAAATCTATTCAAAGAGCTGATATCATTTTGAGTGATGGTGAGCAACTCGTTGGTTTTGTAGAATAATCCTTTTTTTGTCTGTTGCAGCTCCAGGCGTTCAGTACTGGGTGGACAACCTCCGAAAACCAGTTTTGTTTGACACAGCCCTGGTCCAAGCGAGGGACCCCAAACACAAGCCCATCTTTTTAGAGATCGGTCCTAAGCCAGTCTTGCGAGCTCATCTGCCTGACATCTTTCCCAAGGTGAATAATGGTTGTTGTTGTTGTTGTTGTTTATGTTGTTTATGTTGTTGTTGTTGTTGTTGTTGTTGTTGTTGTTCTTCTTCTTCTTCTTCTTCTTCTTCTTCTTCTTCTTCTTCTTCTTCTTGTCTCCGTGCTTTTGTCCGTAAGTAGGTTGCAGTCCGCACGCATGTTTGTATGACTGTTCTTCATGGTTGTGTGGAATACACTGAATTTGGTGTTATCCGAAGCCGAGAGGACCAATTCTTGCTATCATCTTATCAGAAAGCCCAGTACTGCGACGACGACAATGCATCGCCTGTTTTCAGTGGTTATGCACTACACTGAAGTTGTAGTCCCGAAGCCGAGGCATACTGCGACGACAGTGCACACATACGAGGTGAATAGGTAATAAAAGTAAGACTGCTGCGCCCCCTTGTCATCTCCATCTTCCTATATGCTTGCGAAGCATGGACCCTCACAGCAGATCTCCAACGAAGAATACAAAGCATGGAGATGAGGTGCTACAGAAGACTTCTGGGCATTTCCTATACCCAATCACCAACGACGAAGTCCGACAGACCATCACACAAGCCATTGGACAACACGATGACCTGTTCACAGTGGTGAAGAAACGGAAACTCCGATGGTATGGCCACGTCACCAGATCATCAGGCCTTGCAAAGACTATTCTGCAAGGCACAGTGCAAGGAGGTAGAAGAAGAGGGAGACCGAAAAAGAGGTGGGAGGACAACATTCGAGATTGGACTGGTTTGACACTGAGCGAAGCCATCAGGGCTGCTGAGGACAGAGAAAGATGGAGTATGCTGGTTAAACGATCATCTGTGGTGCCCCTACGACCTTCGGGTTACGGGACAAGATAGGATAGGTAGGTAATAAAAACTACTAACCCCCTCTGTAGTAAATGGGGTGCGCGAGGTCGAAGTTTGTGTCTTGCGTAAATGGAGAGAGAGGGGTACCAGGATAGTTATGTGGATGCATGTGTAGGGCTGGGTATGGCAATTGGGGGGGGGGGGGGGGTTGAGGCGGAGGGGTGCTGCGGGTTGGGTCAATGTTTGTGGGAAAGTTGGTGTGGATACGTACATGGCAAAAACAAAATCCTTGTGCATCATGATCAGAACAGTAAATGAATTTGTATTCGTAGTTGATTAAGTTCTTTTGAGGTATTGTATTGTATTGTATTGTATTGTATTGTATTGTATTGTATTGTATTGTATTGTATTGTGTCGTGGTTGCAGGACGAAATGCCGTGTGTGATGTCCATGTCCAAACAGCCAGAGTACAAGCTCTTTCTTCAAGCAGTTGTCTCCATGTACACGTCTGGCGTGGATGTCAAATGGACACACTTGCCGTCGCTGGGCAACAAAGTCACCGATATCCCAAGGTAGGTGTGAATGAGTGAATGGACAAATGCATGAATTAATTAATTAGTAACACGAATGAATGAATGAAATGTATTAAAGGCATAACTATGTCCCCACTAGAAGCATGATCACAGCGATGGAGGAAAAGGTCAGCGCCTCGGCTGGCTAGAGTTAATAATCCTCGTGTTTCACACTGAGCATTGAGCTTTAAAAAAACAATGGCGCTATATAAGAACGACTAAAGAAATAAATATTACATAAAAACCAGAAACACATTATAGATGACTGAAATGCATGCTTATCAAAATCCAACAACACGTTATAACAGTGAAAATGGTATCGTCCTCATCCACCCCTATGTGTCAACGTAAGTGTGTGTGTAGGGGACTGTGTGTAGGGGACTGTGTGTAGGGGATTGTGTGTAGGGGACTGTGTGTAGGGGACTGTGTGTAGGGGACTAAGTGTGTGTGTAGGGGACTGTGTGTAGGGGACTGTGTGTAGGGTACCGTGTGTAGGGGACTGTGTGTAGGGGACTGTGTGTGTAAGGGACTGTGTGTAGGGGACTGTGTGTAGAGGACTGTGTGTAGAGGACTGTGTGTAGGGGACTGTGTGTAGAGGACTGTGTGTAGGGGACTGTGTGTAGAGGACTGTGTGTAAAGGACTGTGTGTAAGGGACTGTGTGTAGAGGACTGTGTGTAGGGGACTGTGTGTAAAGGACTGTGTGTAGGGGACTGTGTGTAGAAGACTGTGTGTAGGGGACTGTGTGTAAGGGACTGTGTGTAGGGGACTGTGTGTAAGGGACTGTGTGTAGGAGACTGTTTGTAGGGGACTGTGTGTAGGGGACTGTGTGTAGAGAACTGTGTGTAGAGGACTGTGTTTAGGGGACTGTGTGTAGAGGACTGTGTGTAGGGGACTGTGTAGAGGACTGTGTGTAGGGGACTGTGTGTAGGGGACTGTGTGTAGGGGACTGTGTGTAGAGGACTGTGTGTAGAGGACTGTGTGTAGGGGACTGTGTGTAGAGGACTGTGTGTAGGGGACTGTGTGTAGGGGACTGTGTGTAGAGGACTGTGTGTAGGGGACTGAGTGTAGAGGACTGTGTGTAGGGGACTGTGTGTAGGGGGCTGTGTGTAGAGGACTGTGTGTAGGGGACTGTGTGTAGAGGACTGTGTGTAGGGACTGTGTGTAGGGGACTGTGTGTAGAGGACTGTGTGTAGGGGACTGTGTGTAGGGGACTGTGTGTAGGGGACTGTGTGTAGGGGACTGTGTGTAGGGGACTGTGTGTAGAGGACTGTGTGTAGAGGACTGTGTGTAGGGGACTGTGTGTAGGGGACTGTGTGTAGGGACTGTGTGTATGGGACTGTGTGTAGAGGACTGTGTGTAGGGGACTGTGTGTAGGGGACTGTGTGTAGAGGAGGAAGAATGAGGGTGGAGTGTGGTAGTTAGTTGTCTTTCTCTGCATATATCTGTCTGTTTGTCTATCTGTCTGTCTATCTCTATAGATGGCTTGATAAAGATTTGAATAAAAATCTAAATATTGCCTGGGACCTCAACTTGGGTGTTGCTGTTTGTTTTGTTCACCTCTATCTCTATGTGTGAGAGTGTGTCTGTTGTGTGCGTCTGTCTGCTCCAAAAAAGGGGGAACTCTCTGCCATCTGATCTGTTTTCAAGTACCCAGTCCCTCATGTCTTCAAGAACAATCTCAGTCCCAGTGCTAGTTTTGTCAGAGCAATGCTGGATGAATGGATGGGTGGATGGATAGGTGGACGAAACTTATGGATTTATCGATACATCCATTGCTTTAAAAGGTACGTCTTCGACAAGAAGAAGAACCTGGGCAAATCGGAGACGGGTGCGATGTTGCTGAGTGGAGTGGACGAGACGAAGAAGAACCACCCTTATGCCTACCCCATACAGAACTCCAATAACTTCAAGCTCATCGTCACCCCCCTAGGCCTGAGGTCCATCTACGACCACATCATATCTGGTGAGTTGTGACAGAGGTGGCTTAAAACTGCAACTGAGTGTTGTGGAAAAGGCGAAAAAATGAGTGAAAGAGTGGAATACTCTCAATAGCCCCAATGGCGATTTCCCCTAGAAATTGAGAGGGATAAAACTGGAACCTTGAACAGATTGTAAAACGGTTTGAACAAAGGAGACAAACCCCGACCAAAACTCATTCAGTGGGCCAGCATGTTGACAGGTGAACGGTCTGCAAGACAATCAATTCTTTGTTCAATCTCGCTCTGCATTATCTTTGGACGAAAAAGACAAGCCTGCCAGCTGCGGAACTGTACTGGATGTCGACTACGTGAAGATACAAAACAATTCTATCCAAGTTATCCCATTAAAAGTCCATTTTTGTAGCGCGCCATTCTCTTTCCAAAAACAGCCATGCTTAAGATTTATTTTAGGAGAAATATAGCTGCAGAAAAATGTGAACTTTACACTACAGTTGCTCTGCCCAAAACTTCATTTAAGGGTTGAGATGTATCGGGTGCAGTGACATTTAAACACTAGTTGTTCTCTCTTTTCATCTTTATTTTAAGACATATATCACACAAAGTATTCTTTCTGTTACTGCCATGAGAAGAAGTGATGGGTCTCGAGTTTTGGAGGGAATATGAATACGAATATTGTATTAACTCAAGGGAAAGAGAGCACACATCAATGTTTGAGACCTCCGTATTCTCGAGGTAGCATTGCAGAATAGCCTTGCTCTATATCGTCGTGGTGGGCTTTGCCCCAGAACCTCTTTGTGTTGTGACAGGATTCGATTAAATTAATGGTTTATTCTTCTTTATTTTATTTGGACTGATTTCAATTTTTATTTTTTTTTTCAGTTTTGTTTTTGATTTTTTTACACTTTATTGTCCCTTTTTAATGGGAAATTCTGGGTCGCCTTTCTTGGAAAGGCGTATTCGCAGCCTGTGGCGGGCCCAAATCCAACATATACCTAATATTAGGTGGGGTTTTTTCATACTTTTACTGGGAGAGCAAACCGGAGTACCCGGAGGGAACTCCCGAGACGTTGCCCGGGTCGAAAGTAAATAATATTCGGAGAAACATAACGGCCAGAGGTGGGATCGATCCCACACCTGTCAGTCGCCATTGGTTTCTAGCCTGTGAACAAGGCAAGTTAGTCCCGCCTTGGACCACTTGGCCACAACGCTCGCTAATGTCACCTATAGTCCAATCTGTTCATGGGGTTCTGTTCAGGGAGGATCGTGGTGCCTGGAGCTTTCTACGCTGAGACAGGTTTTGCCATCGCTCGTCATTTCGACGCTTGCAAAGGATCTCGCTTTGCCGTCTCGGTGGAGTTTGAACAGGTCCAGTTGCTGCCAAAGGACGGGATCGTGGAGATCGACGTCCTTTTGGCCGACTTCGCCAACCCCCAAGACAAGTGGAAGACCCCTATCAGGGTGGTTAAAGACAACAGGTGAGTCATCATGTGGTGACATGTGGATTGTCCTCTGAACACAACCTCTGTTGGATCTTTTGAAAATCGGAATGCAGGTGAGTGGTCTGGAAAATGAATGAACTGTGCGGCCCTCTACATTTTAACGACATTTCCCACAGCTGTGAGGAAGGTATACTACCCAGGTAGCATACAACAATACAGCATAACAAACAGACAGATGTGCTTCAAAGGTATATGCTGATTATCTGCGCGGGGTTAACATCTGCTAACGGTCAAGATGCCCATTTCCACCAAAGTCGATCTTAGCCTTGGCTTTCCCGCCAATTGAATGAGAGAGATCTATCAAGTATATATTCTGTACGTTATTCCTATGTGATATTCTGTACGTTATTCCTATGTGATATTATGTACGTTATTCCTATGTGATATTCTGTCAAAAACCTTGGCGTCATCCTTCACAACACCCTCTCCATGTTAGAATTCATCCGCAAAACCTGTCCAATATGCAACTTTCAGCTCCGTAGAATAGGCCTTGCCCGCAAGCATCTGACCATTGACTCTACAGCCAAACTCATTTCATGGACTTCTTTCCACTTCTGTTCATCTGCTCCAACGTGTTCAGAACTCAGCTGCTCGTCTGGTTCTCAAAATGAAAAAAAAACTCTAATCATGTCACACCTTTCCTACATTTTTTCAACTGGATTCCTGTATCTCAGAAGATTAACTAAGCTTACACTCTTTGTAACAGTGCGTCCATGCCATGGGTTAACCTCTTCCTACCTCACCCATAACATTCACTTCTACAAGCCAACTGGAAATCTTCGTTCTTCCTCTAACATCCTCATACTACAAATATATCGCTACAAACTTTCCTCTGCAGGCTGTCGATCCTTTTCAGTACTTGGTCCTTCAACTTGGAACTCTCGCAGCTCTCGAAACATAGCCATTTTCAGGTCCAACTTGAAAACTCACCTCTTCCTTAATTAAAAAAAAAAAATGTCTGATCTCGCCTCCCATCACCATCACCATTCCTTGTTTTGTGATTCAGACCACCGCCGTCACACCCCACGTCCCCAGCCCCCAACCCTCTCGCTCCTTAGCTGCTCTCCTCCTTCTCCTCCCTCCCTCATCTTTTATATTTTACTCGTAAATATTCTTTCTTCATGTTTGTATTATGTCATTGCATTATAATTTATTAGTGTCTCGTTTTTGTTTCACGTTTTTTCGTATGTATTTCGATGTTAACGTTAAGTATAAATGCGTGAGAACTGCGCTTTGAACTGATGTCGTTAGGAAAAAGACCTATATAAATATCTTTATTATTATTGCTATTATTATTTATTATTATTATTGCTAGTAGTAGTAGTAGTAGTAGTAGTAGTATTTATTATTATTATTATTATTATTATTATTATTATTATTATTATTATTATTATTATTATTATTATTATGTTAACCGTCAACAGTGTCTGACACTCCTATTGGGACTCATATGGCTTGTAAGGCAAGCTTCAAGATTTCGTGTTTCCTAGCATCTTAGCACGAGCATGGAACGAATGCTGGATTGGATTTTGTTCCTTCCCAGGTTTGTTTGAAGGCTAAGTGTGCTGACTGCTTTTGTTCGTCTCCGGTTTGTAACAACGTATTTTGCTTTCCAACTGTTGTATTCAGGCTGCTGTCGGTGATCAGAATCACGAACATCCTGTCTGACCCTGCTCCCTCCGAGATCGTCAACCTGGACAACATCAGAGCCCGATGCAAAGAAGAGGTTAGTTATTGTAAACAATGTAATACAATGCACTAAAATGTAATATAATACAATGCAATACAATACAATACAATCAATGAAATACATTCAATACCATACCATTCAGTGCAGTACATCCAATACAAAACAATTCAATGCAATAAATACAATAAAATACAATATAATATGTCCAGAGAAATAAATGTAAAAGCAACGAGATGGCAAGCGATTGAAATGTATTTCTATAGCCACACACACACACACACACAGTCGAAAAAACAAAGTATTGTTGGTGGGGTTGTGACGCAGCTTTAACCTAACGAAGCCAAGGAAAAAGATGGATCGATAGACCACTGTCTGAACTATCTGCAAGAGAAAAAAACCTCAAACTCGTCTCAGCAGCTTTTTAGATATAGCACAAAAGGCGTTTAGAAAATGGTAAAGCGGTAAGCAATGCTGGACGCTTGTCATCTATCGCTGTGAGGCTGTTTAACTTTATTATGTTGCTATGTCCACAAGATGGGAAAGGATTTCATCTACGCAACCCTAAGGGGTGCTGGGTTCCAGTACGGCGAGACCTTCAGCATGCTGGAGACTTGCTTCAAAAACAACAAGGAGTGCCTCACTACCCTCAGACTACACAAGGTGCGACGTCTTTTGTTTGGCTCCTGGATTGTTTTTACATAGCGCACTTTCCAGCTTGATGAGCTGCTCAAGGCGGTACTCGAAGTCAGGACTGAACCCAACCTATCTAAAGCCGTCAATGTCGTATCTACTATAAATTATATTTTTCGCTTGTGTGTTTTTTATGTTATATTTGTTTCCACTGTATCTATTTTGTCTTAACTTGTTTAAATTGCTGTTTCGTGTTTCACCTTTGCGTTAATGTTTAAATGTTGTGCATATACATCTTTCTTTTAGTATGCATGTTTTTCTCTCTGTGTTTATAATCGACGCATTAAGATTTTGTTATGATGTGGAACCTGCCAGTTGTCAGTGGGTGCATTGAGTAGACAGTTGTGTGTAGTCGCGCTTTATAAAATATATTATTATTATTATTATTATTATTATTATTATTATTATTATTATTATTATTATTATTATTATTATTATTATTATTATTGTTATTGTTATTATTGTTATACCTCATGGATAACTGAAAAATTGCAATAAAAGTTGAACATTAGAGCAGTGAGTTGCCTACATCCGATAGCTAAATCCGCAGTCTAAAGCTGTGGACTACTCAGCATTGCACTTGTAGGTCCATTTACAGAATGTTGTCGATGAGCTAAAAGGATTTTCCCACCATTCCTGTAGGCTATCTTGGACTACAGACTTCAAACATCTTTTACGGTCCCTATAATATATCCACAAGTATACAGACAAGCCTAAAATGCTGACACGCTAATTTTGTGATGTCGCTGTTTGCAGAACGTAATGGACGAGCTAGCTGGCATCACCATCCATCCTTCAATCCTGGACTGCATGCTGCAGTCCTCTCTGATGATCACGACGGACGTCAAAACTGGTGGCAGCACCGACGGTGGCGCTCACAAGGATCTCCTGCCCAAAGCCCTTCAACGGGTCGTCGTCCACAGGAGTGTGGAACCACTCATGGTGGTGCACACAAAGTTAAAGTTCATAGGAGCTAAGCAAAACATCTACGACCTCAAGCTTCTGTCCACCTCCGGAAACATCATTGCTGAAGTCGACGGTCTGGTGAGTGCCAGAAACTTGGAATAAGCAGCATATAACTCTGTTTGGACTGACTTTGTTTGTCTACATATGTATTTCTGCAATGCAGGCAGAATATAAACACGTTTTTAACCAAATAATTAGCCTATATTTAAAGCACACAAAAAATCTGAATTAAAATGGTAGGAAGTTAATTCCCCTGATCCACTGAATTGACCCAGTACGCAAAACAGGATTAAAAACTTACAATAAATGACAAAATTAAATCAACTACAAAAGTGCAGTAGTCGGTAATATCATACATACATGTTATTTATTTATAAATATATATGTATTTTCCGG
>CM072513.1:16696008-16698508 GCA_036898135.1 Oncomelania hupensis
TATGTAACTACTCTAATTTTTTGGTGTAATTACTCTCATTATTTTGTGTAATTACTCTCATTATTTTGTGTCATTACTCTCATTATTTTGTGTAGTAATTTTGTTAGGTAAGGTAAATCCAAAAGAGTGGTAGTGGACCGGGTACATCTGTACTTGTATTTACACGTCTTCTTTCTTCCTTTAGATAATGGTAAACCCAGAAGGAGTGCACCTCAATCTCATCGTGGTGGTGGACCCTGATACACCCCTACCCATGTTCCGGTCCAACCTGGTCAGTCCGGACAAGTCAGCCATCCTGCTGTCCCGCGAGTCCTCCGCCTTAGTCCATCCTATGGCAGTCCTCCATGACGTCACGTCCGTCGCGAAGTCTGACGTGACACAAGAAATGACGAGCATAAAAGCTCAAGCATTCGCTCTGCAGGGACCTGCGCTGCTGAGTTTGAAGGTGGGTTCGTGAGAGATAGGGGCCAAGAGGGGATTATGATGATGATGATGATGATGATGATGATGATGTTGATGATGATCATGATGATGATGATGATGATGATGATGATGATCATGATGATGATGATCATGATGATGATGATGATCATGATGATGATGATGATATCGGTGCTGCTAATGATAGTAGTTGCGACGGAGTTCATGGTACTGGAAAGTTGGTGCTTTGTGGTGATTATCGATTTAAATAAGGTCAAAATAGTTAAAGAGTGTTAATATCGGTAAAGTAATATTATCCGAAATGGCCAGCCACTGTCATGTTAACAAGTGGACCTACTTTAAAAGAAACATTTGCAGAAATGAGACTAATATATTTTTTAACAGTTTAGCATGGTTCATAAATCCATGGATGAATGGATTTATGTACCATCGGAGATTTTTTTTAAATACTGCAAATATGCCTATGACCACAGCATGCTCTTGTACACATGGGAGTATTTCATTCAAGTAACTTACGTTTACTAAACTATTCCATAGGTCTAGCGTGACTCTATCTCTGCAATACACATGTACAGATGCAGTACGAACGTCTCAACGGGAAGGGCAGTAAAGCATCGGGCTACACCATCTTCGCAGTGGAAGTGACGGGCACTGCCCTCGGGCAGTCGGACACCAGGGTAGCTGCCTGCTACCCCGTCTCCTTGGGCACCCAGGTATCCGTACCATCGGCCGTGACCTTGAAGACGGATCTCCTGCCCGGATACCAGCTAGGTGATCTAACCAAACTTGTAGTGCTGATGCATCTCCATAAGCAGGTAATGTGAATTATAGGCCTAGCCCTTCACCTATCCATTCATCTAATCAATCACCTATCCACTGCCGATTCACTACTTCCAACCTTAGTCAGTCAATGGTTAATTAGTTTTCAAGGCTTCTGTAAGCTTTCTTATCGACTTACTCTTGTCAGTCCATTGAAAGGAAATATCTGATTAATTCAAGTAAAGGTCAATTAGTCAAACGTACACACGAACATTTCTGACCGCAAATTTATACAAGAATGTACCTTAAATTAAGAAGACGAAGATTATAATGTATATCATAATAATAATGTGACGACGACAATGATGATGATGATATGATGATGATGACAGGGGCGGATCTTTCCATTGTTGAGGGGGTGTGCACAGCTAATGCGAAGTGGCATAGCCACAAGCGCGAGCCTGCGAAGCAGTCGAGTGTACTAGGGGGGTCCGGGGGCATGCCCCCCCGGAAAAAATTGAAAATAATGGTTAAAATCTGTGCAATCTGGTGCATTTTGGGTATTATTTTAAGGACTGAAAATAGTATTGTTTTGTGCTAAAAGTCCTCTTTTAGTCCCCCCCACCCCCACACACACACACACAAACACCCCTCTGCAAACTCTAATGATAAAATTTACAATAGCAGAACATCTTGCATAAAGGCATATACAAAGACAGATAAAGTTACTGCAAATAAAACAAGAAATAGCCACTCACATCAGTTTTATTCAAAACTGACCTGATGCATGTACAAGTTTGGTCACAAAAAAAAAAAAAAACAAAAAAAACCAACTAATTTGGAGGTATATAAAACTTTGTGGTGAGTGAGAATTAGTAATTTTTTTTCTCTTCTTTCTTCTCCTTTTCTCCCTCCTTTTCTTTTTCTTTTTTTTTTTTTTTTTGACCGCCAGGGGGGTGTGCACGTGCACAAGTGGCACAAGAACAAGATCTGCCCCTGGATGATAATGATAATGATGATGATGATGCCGTTTATGGTAGTAGTGATGCCTTCAGTGGTGACGAGGACGTCGAAGAAGTAGATTGTGATGATGATGATGATGATGATGATGATGATGATGATGATGATGATGATGATGATGATGATGATGATTACATCGTTTATGGCGATGCCTTCAGTGGGGACGACGACAAAGAAGGTTTTAAACGGCGATGAAAATGACAGTAAGAAAAAAAAAAGATGATGACAATGACGACTTAGCAGACAAAAACAAAAAAACGACGATGATGTTCTCTCCTTC
>CM072513.1:16703508-16776008 GCA_036898135.1 Oncomelania hupensis
TGGTGTTGTTGGTCATCATTTTGGTCTTCTCTGCACTTATTTCCATTCCATAAGCTCTGGAGGTGGTGTCAAGCCTCTGTACAAGCTGTTCAAGTTCTTGTTCCTCTCCAGCCAATCCATCAATATCATCCGCAAAACGAAGATTGGAGATTGCTCTGCCCCCTATGCTGACTGTGCCTTCGTGATCTGCAAGAGCATCTGACATGATGCGCTCTAGGAAGATGTTGAAGAGTGTTGGAGAGAGTAGGCATCCTTGACGCACACCGATTGTTGTTCTGAACCAGTTCCCGATGACGCTGTTATGGAGGACTGCACTGGTAGCCTTGTCATACAGGCTTTTGATGACTTCTATAATTTTAGGGCTGATGTTGTACACTTTCATGGTTGCCCATAGAGCTGCATGCCAGACTCGGTCAAATGCCTTCTTGAAGTCTATGAACACATGATATAGATGTTGTTGGTGCTGTAGGTATTTCTCACAGATTATTCTGAGGTTGAAAATCTGTTCAGTGGTACTTCGCCCTGCCATGAATCCTGCTTGTTCTTCAGCTATGATTTGTTCAGCTTGTGGTTTCAACCTGTTGAGTATTATTTTCAGGAGGACCTTGCTGGGATGGCTGATGAGGCTGATGGTGCGGTAATTTTCACACTCCTGAAGGTTACCTTTTTTGGGAAGAGTGATGACAAGCGACTGGGTCCATGGTGTAGGCCATTCCCCACTCTGCCAGATCTTGTTACAGATAATGGTGAGAGCATCAGTCATCGCTTCTCCTCCTGCTTGTAGCAGTTCCGCTGGTATGTTGTCCACTCCCGCTGACTTCCCTTTCTTCAGCGATTGCACTGCTGCCTCAACTTCTTCCCGGAGAATTGGGAGGATTTCTTCTTCTCTGCTCTCGGGACATGCTAGAACTGATGGGTCTCCATTTGGTGTATGGTTGTAAAGGTCAGAGCAGTACTCTGTCCATCTGTCCAAGACTTCTTGTTCTTCTGTAAGGCAAATGCCAGACTTGCTTTGGATAGTGGAGACTTTGGGCTGTTTAACACTTGTCAGCCGCTTCACAGTCTGGTAGGCCTTCTTGCTGTTGTTCTTGTTCAGATTGTTCTCTATTTCCTGGCATTGATCTTCTATCCAGTTCTCCTTTGCTGTGCGCATGCCTTTTCGGATGTCATTGTTGATTTTTCGGTAGACATCAGCTCCCTGTGAGGTGTTCTTTTTCTTTTTTAACTCTCTTCGTTTATCACACAGATCCAAAAGTTCAGGTGTGATCCACGGCTTCTTCTTTGGTCGGTGCTTGCCAAGGATCTCAGTGGCGGCATCTGTTACAGCTGAGTTGAAGGTATTGGTCATGGTGTTGACATCTACTTCGCCTGCCCCCAAAATAAGCAGTGGTGCAAATTTCCCTCCAATTGTGGCCTGAAATATTTTTGCCACCTCCGGGTCTTGCAGTTTGTCCAGGTCGAACTTCAGCCTAGTGCACTTTGCTGTAATTACTCTCTTCAAATGGAGCCGGAAAGACATCATCACGAGATCGTGGTCACTTCCAATGTCTGCTCCCGGAAAAGTGCGTGTCCTGCCAATGTTGATGCTTGATTTGAAGCGTTTTTTTACCATGATGTAGTCGATCTGGTTGTGATGTTCCCCGCCGGGACTGTGCCATGTCCATCGTCTGGATTTTTTGTGGAGACCAAGCGTATTTGCCAGTACTAGATTGTTGTATCTGGCAAACTCCAATAGCCTCAGACCCCTGTCATTTGTCTCGTTGTTGCAGTGGGGTCCGCATGTGTCTCCCCAGTTGTGGTGCGCATCTTGGCCAACCTTGGCATTCCAGTCGCCTTGCACTATGACTATGTCCTTCTTCGGCACTTGGTCAAGGACCGCCTGTATATTTTCATAAAAATCCTCCACTTCGCTGTCTTCATAGTCTGATGTTGGGGCATAGGCCTGGATGATGGTAATGTTGAAAGGGGTTGCTCTCAGACGGATGGTAATGAGTCTACTGGAGACTGGGCGGCAACCCATGACAGTGGCTAGAATGTTCTTGTGGACCAAGAATCCAACGCCGTGTTCGTGCCTGTCATCTCTACCGCTGAAATAGAGCTTGTGGCCTTTGTCAGTCGTTGTTTCACCTAGGCCTTTCCAGCGCAGTTCGCTGATACCTAGAACGTTCCATCGATAGTGGTCCAGCTCGTGGGCCAGTTCTTCTAATTTTCCTTCCGCAGTTAGGGTCCTGACATTCCAGGTTCCTATGACGATGTTGTTTCTCGTGCGGATCTTGCTAATTTGTCCATCAGTAGCATACTTTTCACCTCCGTCCTGGTGGCCAACAGAAGGCGCGGTCCTTGTGTAGCCGGGCGACGACCGATCCGGCATGGAATTAGTGGATAGCCTCATCATGTGTTGTGTCTTGGGCAAAAAAAAGACCTGGCAGGGCCCAATCCTCTCCAGGCTGTTGGCCACAGCCGAAATCCACGAATACAGTGTGGCTCGCCTTGGCCCTGAGCACGTGGTCGTTGAACCTGTAGTAACGTGAGGTTCCTCCGCCCTGGCCGGTGACTTCTGTGTAGAAGACTTTCGCCCAGTGATGCCGTGCTAACATCACCCCTGTTAGTCGCCTCTTACGACACGCCGGGAAACGTTGGGTCTATTCTATTTGCCCGAACCCACAGAGCAAATTGCCGGTAACATATACATCACGTGTTTATAGAGTTAGGACACAAGCGAGGGCTTTTGACATAGGCGTATGTATTCGCTTTGCGTTGGTACTATATTTCCTAGTTCATTAATATTTTGGTGATGAGCCTCTTAAATGTAAGCAAACTGTAATACCTCCAGTTACCTACATTTTTCCTCTGTGTACTGTGATGATGTAATGAAATATGATGTGAGTTGTGCAATGAAGTAAGCTATTTATTATGCATATGATTGTTTTAATTAATGTTTTATATAACAAAAACTTATAATATTTCTTTTAGTTTTTAATCTTTCCGTCTTAGTCTTTGTGCTACTAAAGACAAATTTCCATGTTATTGTATTTTAACTATGGACAATAAAGATTCGTATTCGTAAAGACTGTTTGGAGAACAGAAGGCTGATAGCTGTCCTCTATACGCATTGTGTTCGGGGGACGATAATTTAACTAAACAGAAGGCTGTCTTTGTGGGGCCGGGTAGATAGCTCAGTTGGTAGAGTGGCTTACTAGTAACCGAAAGGTACCTGGTTCGAATCCCGGATTGGCCAACATGTGACTATATTATTTTCCCCTTACCATCAACTGGTTCGCTGGTGTCAGAATGTGACCGGTAGTCGCCTATACGCTCCGATGTTGTGTGATAATAATCTACTTTTTTTTTTAAACAGAAGGCTGTTCTCGTATGCATCTGAGAGTGTCTGTGATTGGATGGATGAAATAGGGCTAGGATAGAGTATTAGTGGATTGAAAGATAGATTGTAAAAAAAAGAGAGAATGCTATTTTGTGCCATGTAGAAATATGTGTTACCGTGTAGGCTACTTCTGTTTTTCACTGTGGTGATTCTGGATTCTGTTCATGACAGACGCCGTAATTTGAATATTTATATTATGATTTACTTTTTATAAATATAGTACTGAAATTAATTTTGTAAATTCATAAAATATTTTCATAATTTGATAAATGTTATTGTCTCTCAGACCGGGAACGGGATTGCTTCAGAGAGAGATAAAATCATAGTATAGTCCAGCTATTTCTTATTTTATTACTCTAGGGCTTATAGTTTTCTTGAATATAGTTTTCTTGAATTCCGTTTTAATTATTATTCTACTCCGAAAAAGAGGTGGGAGGACAACATTCGAGAATGGACTGGTTTGACACTGAGCGAAATAATCAGGGTTGCTGAGGACAGGGAAAGATGGAATACGCTGGTTAAACGATAATCTGTGGTGCCCCTACGACCTCCGAGTTATGGGATAGGATAGGATATGATATTATTCTACTACCTTGAGTGAGAAAGAAGAGAACCATAAAATTAGCAAAACATAAATCGGTGTTGTATTCCAGCTGTTGTGTATTTTACGTCTTCAGTGTTTCAAATTTATCTCTCTGTCTCAACTTGTGTAATTGTATAAGAAAGGCATTTTGATGTATACGTGAAATTGGAACATTAAAAACTGTTTACAAACTAATATCAAGTTTGTAGAATCTTGTGATAATAAAGCTAATTATTTTATAACACGTACAAGAAGTTTATGACATCTTCTTCCTCTTCTTCTTTCTTTTCTTCTTTTTTCTAACATTTTTTAAAATTTCTAAATCTTTCTTTCATTTCTTCTTCTTTTACTCCTCATCATCCTCCTTTGGACAACTGACCAGTTTTCGTACTGTCCATGAACAGTCTAAACAGCGCAACCCTGATGTGGAATGTCTGTATGTCTTCAGGATTCTGCCTACATCGTAGTGGGCGGTTTGACAGGCTTGGGTTGGATCTGCGTACAATACCTTGCCGAGAAAGGCGCCGGACACATCGCCATTTTTAACCGACGCCAGCCTTCTCTCGAGCAGCAGGCCGCCATGCAACAGCTGACCTCACGCTTCCACTCTCACGTGCAACCCTTCCAGGTTGACGTCACTTCCGTTCCTTCCTTGTCGTCTGCTCTGGAGCAGATGAAGGTTAGCGGAAACTAAGAATTTAAATAAGTAAATAAATAAATAACTAAATTAATTAATTAATTAATAATAATAATAATAATAATAATAATAAAAATAATAATAATAATAATAAGTAGTAGTAGTAGTAGTAGTAGTAGTAGTAGTAGTAGTAGTAGTAGTAGTAGTAGTAGTAGTAGTATTTTTATAGTGCTTTTTCCTATACATAATAGGTTCAAAGCGCAATTCTCACGCATTCACGAACCAAAATAGAAGATTTACTTGCTATAGCCTACAGTGAAGTCCAGGTATAACGAATCTCAAGGGGGGGGGGGGGGGGGGGGAATTTCGGGTTCGTTACAAGCGGGATTCGCTGTAGAGATTTGTACTGTAAACGGAAGTACACACCGGTGATGAGTACACATCACAACATACAGTACGTAGATCGATCTAGGCCTACGAAGTTTATCAACAATGACTTCATTCAAGGCTATTTATAGCAGCCAATGACAGTTATGACTTCAAGGCCTGGTTGACCTATGTACGAACTGGCATGCTTCTGCTGCTGTTCGCTATTTGCGATGAGCCAATTGAGACAAAGTAGGCCAAGGGAATACACACAGGGTTCGTTACAAGCGGAGATTCGTTATTTGCCTAGCTGGATTTGTTCGTTATAGGAAGGGATTAAATAGTAAGACAAAGAAGGGAGTGTGTCGGGAAATGGATGGTAGTACGCTAATCGCGGGTGTTCGTTATTCCAAGGTTCGTTATAGGTGGACTCCACTGTATATGGATTTAAAAAATATTAATCTGAAGCATGTTTCAAAGATATGTGTGGGGTGAAAATGAAAACAGTGGCTGGTTATACCGAAGCTACATAGTTTTCAGTTATGCTTGTTATGGTCTATTCTTTGTTTCTTTTCAATGATTTTGAGAGGACATCTGGTATTTGTTCAATGCAACCCGAATTCCAGTGATGTTGATTTGAATGTTTTCATTTTTCTCTGTGGGTAAACTCCAGTGAAGATGATTGTGATTTCAAATCGGTAATTCCAGTTTTCCTCAAAATATTCCATGTTATTACCATTGTAATGTAACTTGAAAGGTTTGTGTGTGTGTGTGTGTGGGTGTGTGTGTGTGTGTGTGTGTGTGTGTGGGTATGTGTGTGTGTGAAATAAAAGCAATTGACTTGCGTTGTCATGGAATAAAGTGCTACAGAACTGTCCATGAGTTCAATTAATCATCCATTTGGCCATATTTCATATCCCAGAAAAAAATGTTTACTGTGTGTCCATTATGCCAGTGTGAATGTTGTGTGTGTTTTGGGAGCGTCGTTGTGAGTTCCTTTTCTTCATGCGCCTGTTGGTTTCAATTATTTTATATCTCAGTCAGATGACGATGCTTGGTTTAATAATCCTCTGTCAACAAATTCTGAATAAATTGTGAAAATGTGTGTGTGGCTTAGTCGATGTACCCCAGTGCAGAGCTGAGAGGGGTGTTCTTCGGAGCAGCTGTGACAGAGGATAAAGCCTTCATGGTGATGGACGTCGACACTTTCGAAAAAGCGCTCTCTCCAAAGGTGATTAGTATTCACTTCCTAATTGACACACCCATTCGCTGACCCACCCACTCTGTCACTCTCGCACACTGGCTGGCTGGCCTCCTCACTTGTGGCGGAACACGCGTCTATAGAACCCTTTGTCTGCTATGTTTTACTCCTTCAACAAACTCACCAAATGTTCCTTCAGTTCAATTCTTTTATAACGACGATGTATGTTTTTAGCGTTTATGGCTGCGTCTTCATTGTGAGAAGGATAATAAATAATAATAATAATAATAATAATAATAATAATAATAATAATAATAATAATAATAATAATAATAATAATAATAATAATAATGGAGGCTATAATAATACCTTCCTCTCCCCCACCCCTTCCGTCGTCTCTCTCTCTCTTTCTCTTCCTCTCTCTTTATCTCTTTCTTCATCTCTCTCTCTCTCTTCATCTCTCTCTTCATCTTTTCATCTCTGTCTGTCTCTCTGTCTCTCTCCCTGTCTCTCTCTCTCATGCACACACACACACACACACACACACACACACACACAAATGTATATAAATACAGCAATTAGCAATTTACGCTTCTACTGAGAATAATACTGGACGCTGTCATTTCCCATTACAGGTTCGCGGCGTGTGGAACCTTCACAACCTGACCAAAGACATGGACCTGGATTACTTTCTCATGCACTCTTCAGTGGCCGCTGTGGTGGGCAATGGCGGACAGAGCAACTACGCAGCCGGCAACGCTTTCATGGATGGCATGGCACACTACAGGAGGAGCAAAGGTTTGGCAGCCCAGAGCATCAACTGGGGAGCGCTGGACACAGGGATTCTGGACACCAACGGCATTGCCAAACAGATGCTGGAATCTCAAGGCTTCTTGTTCATGTCTCCGGCTGAGGTGAACTATTTTGCTGGCTCTGCTCCTTCTGTCATTTAAAGTGTCTGTTTTGGCTGCCCGACCCTGCTTCTACTTTTACTTCTTTTTCTTCTTTTTCTTTTCCTCATTCTCCGTTCTCTTCTTCTTATTTTTCTTCTTCTTCTTGTTGTTCTTCTTGTTGTTGTTGTTCTTGTTCTTCTGTTTTCTCTTTCTTTCCTCCTCTTTCTTCTTCATCTTCTTCTTCTTCTTCTTCTTCTTCTTCTTCTTCTTCTTTTTCTTCTTCTTCTTCTTCTTCTTCTTCTTCTTCTTCTTCTTCTTCTTCTTCTTCTTCTTCTTCTTCTTCTTCTTCTTCTTCTTCTTTTTCTTCTTTTTTTTCTTTTTTTTTTTTTTCTTCTTCTTCTGCTTCTTCTTCATCTTTTTCTTCTTCTTTATCTTGTTCCTCTTCTTTTTTTGTCTTCTTCTTCATCTTTTTCTCTTTCTTCTTCTTCTTTTTCTTCTTCTTTATCTTTTTCTTCTTCTTTTTTTGTTTTAAGTTTTTTTTTCTTCTTTTTCTTCTTCTTTATCTTTTTCTTCTTCTTCTTCTTCTTCTTCTTCTTCTTCTTCTTCTTCTTCTTCTTCTTCTTCTTCTTCTTCTTCTTTTCTTTTTGTTTTTCTTCTTATTTTTGTTTTTCTTCTTCTTCTTCTTCTTCTGCTTCTTCTCCTCCTCCTCCTCTTCCTCTTCTCCCCATTGGGGTGCCGGAGGTTTTTGTATAAACAGTATCTCCATTTTCAGGAAATTTAGTGCTTTAAATTACCACTGTCGCTGTCTTTCTCCTTTGTTCTTTCTCATTCCTGCCCTGTTCTATCAATCTACTATATCAACAATCTACAATCTTCTTCGATAGACCAACCACCTACCTTTTTTCTTCAAAAATTCTCCCCAAACTCCTTATTTATGTATAGGGTCTGTTGGTTCAGCTTGGGGATATTGGACGCTTTGTGCTAAATGGTCAGTTGGGCTTTCTATGGTATTATTATTTAGCAATGTATGTGTTTTGTTAATATTTTATAATGATGTTTATATTCTATTTTGTTTGATAAACTGGAGTTCTTTACATTAGAGTACAGCCTCTTCTGCATGGGATGCCTTTATTGTAAAGTGACCGGCTGATGGAGTGCATTCAGTGATACCATTAGGGTTGTTTCAGCAGATCTTTTATCCGGATCAGGGGTGAGCCCTCTTTCAAACAAGTTGTGATCCTGATTCGGATCTTTGCATTCCGCAAGACCCTATTGTCAAAGATGGTGTTCTAAACATTCATGTGCACGCATTCATATAATTCCCAACGAAACTTAGTGATAAATTCATTGGTATATTCGGGGTGTCGGATAGCGCAGTGGTTGGAGCACTCACTACTGTGTCGCAAGTTAGGCCAACAACATCAATGGCATCAACACGGACATCAAAGTCCAAGGCCAATCCCTCAACACAGTGCATAGCTTCAAATATTTAGGAGCCATTGTGTCAGACAATGCGTCCCGACAGGAAGTCCTCTCTAGGATCGCACAAACAACTGCTGCCATGACAAGGTTGAAGCCCATTTGGAAAGACAGGACCATCAGTCTACATTCCAAAGTAAGACTGCTGCGCTCCCTTGTCATCTCCATCTTCCTATAATATGCTTGCGAAGCATGGACCCTCAAAGCAGATCTACAACGAAGAATACAAAGCATGGAGATGAGGTGCTACAGAAGACTTCTGGGCATTTCCTATCCCCAACACATCACCAACGATGAAGTCCGACTGACCATCACACAAGCCATTGGACAACACGATGACCTGCTCACAGTGGTGAAGAAACGGAAACTCCGATGGTATGGCCACGTCACCAAATCATCAGGCCTTGCAAAGACCAGTAATAATAATACCTCCGGGTTACGGGACAGGATAGGATAGGATAGGATTGTCGTGACAGATTGTTTTATAAGAGAGAGTGATAGGCCGTCAACTTGACAGGGCAGGTTTGGTTTTCATTGTCAACTTAGTAATTTTTTTTCGCCACAGATCCATAGCATCCTGACTCCTATTCTTATGCTCAACTGGCCGCAGTGTTCGCCAATGAAGTTTGACCGTGAGAAGCTGTCGGCAAAGATGAACCGTGAATCCATTGTTCCCCTGACAAACAGGCTGCAGAAGATCCTGGTCAAGACAGTGGAAGCCGCGGAAATTGAGGAAGTCTTTCTGCACGAGGCAAGTTGATGATGTGATATTTATTGTTGTTGTTGTTGTCGTTCTTATTGCTGTTGTTGTTGCTGTTGTAGCTGCTGCTGCTGGCTAAAGGAAACATATTCTGCATGACTTCTTCGGGAAATAACTTAATAAAGTAACTAATTTAGACAATAACTCTTTCTTCAAGAATTGTGACAAACGGTGGAAAATGATTACCCTGACAATCGGTTTATTTGTATGAAAAGGTACACTCTTGTTTTCAATTTAAACCAACTCGCACCTTACATCCACACGAAATATATGCAGGTTAATAACATATATGACGATACTAATACACTAAATATAATACTGATAACTGCACCACCATTCTGTATGTACGATTCCAAGTGCAAGAAAATAAAGACTTTGACTTGGACATATGCTCGCTGTGAACGATAACTCAATTAGCTTGGCAAAAAAGGCAAATACATTTATTACAAATATTCAACAAGTAAAAGACGCAGACAACCTTTCTTCAGCCAAACAAACTTCCTTATGCTTTGGATGATCCAGGTACAAGCAGCCAAAGACTACGACACGGAGAAGCGTGTGGCAGTGTATGAAAGCTACATCCGTCGTTTGGCCTCCAAGGTACTGAGTGTGGAACTCAACGTCGTCACCCCAGACACTAACCTCATTGAACTGGGCATGGATTCCATCGTTGCCATGACGATGATCAATCAGATTCACCGAGACACTTCGCGCCGCCTACCGGCAGTGGTCTTTGTCACAGGGGACACAACGGTGTTGTCCATTGCTGAGGCTTTGGATGAAGCTCTCGAAGGTGTGTTGTGCTTTGTCTTGTCTGGGATTGTCTGTCCGCACGCTCCCAAACACACACACACACACGCACACACACACACACACACCCACACACACACACACCCACACACACACACACCTGCATGCACACACACACCTCTGCAATACTGAACAACTGGGTATACTGTCACAGGTAGTACAAATGGGTTCCACTGTTTCTACAGTGCCCAAAGCTATGAAATTAAGCAAGTTGGTAGATTCGGATCCCTTTATATTTGTAATTATCACACATCTTCAAAAACGATTGTAGGTTTCAGTTCACAGAGCCTTCAATAAGTGGGTTATTTTGTGCGTGCAAAATATGACAAATGAGTTTCCAACATTACTCACAGTACTAAATGGTTTTAAAACATACTCGCTCACAATCGGGTTTAAAAATCAAAACAGTCGAATTCAGCACACACACAAAATTAATGAGGACTTTAAGATATATTTGTTCTATGGCCAGATCTGGCAGAGTGGGGAATGGCCTACACCATGGACCCAGTCGCTTGTCATCACTCTTCCTAAAAAAGGTAACCTTCAGGAGTGTGAAAATTACCGCACCATCAGCCTCATCAGCCATCCCAGCAAGGTCCTCCTGAAAATAATACTCAACAGGTTGAAACCACAAGCTGAACAAATCATAGCTGAAGAACAAGCAGGATTCATGGCAGGGCGAAGTACCACTGAACAGATTTTCAACCTCAGAATAATCTGTGAGAAATACCTACAGCACCAACAACATCTATATCATGTGTTCATAGACTTCAAGAAGGCATTTGACCGAGTCTGGCATGCAGCTCTATGGGCAACCATGAAAGTGTACAACATCAGCCCTAAAATCATAGAAGTCATCAAAAGCCTGTATGACAAGGCTACCAGTGCAGTCCTCCATAACAGCGTCATCGGGAACTGGTTCAGAACAACAATCGGTGTGCGTCAAGGATGCCTACTCTCTCCAACACTCTTCAACATCTTCCTAGAGCGCATCATGTCAGATGCTCTTGCAGATCACGAAGGCACAGTCAGCATAGGGGGCAGAGCAATCTCCAATCTTCGTTTTGCGGATGATATTGATGGATTGGCTGGAGAGGAACAAGAACTTGAACAGCTTGTACAGAGGCTTGACACCACCTCCAGAGCTTATGGAATGGAAATAAGTGCAGAGAAGACCAAAATGATGACCAACAACACCAATGGCATCAACACGGACATCAAAGTACAAGGCCAATCCCTCAACACAGTGCACAGCTTCAAATATTTAGGAGCCATTGTGTCAGACAATGGGTTCGACAGGAAGTCCTCTCCAGGATCGCACAAACAACTGCTGCCCTGACAAGGTTGAAGCCCATTTGGAAAGACAGAACCATCAGTCTACATTCCAAAGTAAGACTGCTGCGATCTCTGGTCATCTCCATCTTCCTATATGCTTGCGAAGCATGGACCCTCACAGCAGATCTCCAACGAAGAATACAAAGCATGGAGATGAGGTGCTACAGAAGACTTCTGTGCATTTCCTATACCCAACACATCACCAACGTTGAAGTCCGACAGACCATCACACAAGCCATTGGACAACACGATGACCTGCTCACAGTGGTGAAGAAACGGAAACTCCGATGGTATGGCCACGTCACCAGATCATCAGGCCTTGCAAAGACCATTCTGCAAGGCACAGTGCAAGGAGGTAGAAGAAGGGGGAGACCGAAAAAGAGGTGGGAGGACAACATTCGAGAATGGACTGGTTTGACACTGAGCGAAGCCATGAGGGCTGCTGAGGACAGAGAAAGATGGAGTATGCTGGTTAAGCGATCATCTGTGGTGCCCCTACGACCTTCGGGTTATGGGACAGGATAGGATAGGATAGGATAGGCCATTTTTGGGGGCTCTTCTGCTCTGAACAAGGCTGAAAAACAGTGGGCTCCCTGAAGGTTAACACACTTTTTTTTTTTTACTTATTTGTTACCGAATGTGAATAATGTTGGAAACCCATTTGCCATGTTTTGCACGAATGCGCGCTCACACACACACTCACACACGCCTCATTGTCTTCTTGTCTGTCTGTCTGTCTCTCTCTCTCTTTCTCTCTCTCTCTCTCTCTCTCTCTCTCTCTCTCTCTCTCTCTCTCTTTCTTTCTCATATTGTGCGTTTGCCCCCCCTCCACCTACCATCCATCCATCTGTAACCAAGTGGAGAAGCCTTGATTAAGAGTTAAAAATGTTTGATATTTTACTTAGGCTAATCCCTAAAACACTCTACATCTAAAAGGATAGAAAATATTTTCGATGCCAAGTTTAGTAGAGATGAGAAAGATGTAATGATGCAAGGATCAGAGTGTTCAGTTTACTGGATCTTGCGGGTAGGTGATACCTCACTAATGATACTGTGTGCTATCAGGCAGAGTGGACATTGACGGCAGCATGTCCGGCCCTATCATTTGCTTTTCAGCATTAAAAGATTAAGCCAGTTAGAAGATTAACAGCTAACGGATGATAACAACCACCTGGCAATTGACAGCATATCTGCTAGTACTGCAGGATATGGAAGGTTTATGTTATTGCAAATTTAAGATGACAGACTGGTAGTCCATGCAAACAATGTTGTTTCTATGTTCGCATTTAGACTCTAATTTTATGTATTCACTGCATAAACTTGAATATAGAAAAATAATAACGATGATTGATCAGGTTATGGTCAGCTAATAAGGTTATAGAATCTTTTGGCCAGAAGTTAATAACCTTTCTCGATCAAGGTAGGCTTAGGACTTTCTTTAGGAATGTATATTTTAATGTGCGCTTGAAGTATTGTTTTCATTGGTTTGGTATATTGTCTGATGTAATCATTATGCATGTTATGATTATGTGTGGAAACAACCATTTATTATAATGAATGTTTTTGATTTGGTTCGTATTCTGTATTCTGTATGTAACCCTATCATGTATCTCTTTAAGAGAATGGGTTCATATCTATTCTCGGTAGATGTGTGTAGTCTTGGGATGGTTTGTTTGCCAGTCTGTCAGATCAGATAACCAAGGGATTTATGAGCTAAGATAGCAGTTGGAAAGTTTTGTTTTAAAATGTGTATCAATGGGGAGGGTAGTGCCAGACTCGGTACCGCTATCGGTCCAGGAATTTACGAGGTCAGCGGGCAAGGTCAAAGTTGGATCTTAGAATTATATCTACTTGTTAATAATGTCCAGACCTTCTCAGAAAAAGATGTAAACTCCATGCAGGTAGTTAGGCTTATCGTTTAAGTGCCTTACAGAAGGGGTCAGTTATTTAGTAGAGATCTAAGTTATGACGCTAGGTTAGAGGAGGAGCTTAAAGGGACGTTAGGAGATAGAAGTACCATCATGGATGGGTCTCAAGGTTTGATCGACAGGAAGGAGGAGGGAAGGACTCGTGTTAGGACCAACAGTAGAGTTTAGGACCGAACTGCTCTTGGGATGAGGAGAATAAGACCGGGTGCAGAAAAGGGATTCAGGAGAAATAGAAAGAAGGACAAGAGAGATAGAAAGACAGAGAGATAGAAAGAGGGACAGAGGGACGAGATTAGGATTGTCCCGAGAGAAGATGTGTAGTTCAGTTAGAGTTAGTTAGAACGGGGAAATAGACTATAGGGAAGTAGGAGCTAGTGTACGTCGTAGTCAGAATATAGAGTTTATGAACCGTAGAATAGTTAAATATAGATTTGTGAAGACTGTCAATTCTGGTAGTCAAGAGTGTTTCGGTGTTGGCTATGGACAATAACCTTTAGATGTGTTGATGTGTTCAGTAAAGTTGCAGCAACACACACCTTCCAGCCTGCGTGTTTTATTTATGTTTGTGATTATTTTTGTAAATTATGTTTGGTGACTCCGGACAATGGTTGAGGAAAGATATAGCCCTGTTAAGTGGCAACCACTACCCATACACCATCACGTAAGCCCCCCTCCACCTACCATCCATCCATACAATCATAAGTTTGTTCTCATAGACAACGCAGAAGGAGTGATAGAGGGCGCTTCCCCGACATCCACGGACAGAACGAAGATCGTGGAGATCGAGGACGATGCGGGGGTCAAGATCCCACCCAAGATCAATGAGGACGTTAGCTCCATGGACGCCACTACCTTAGAGAGCCAGCAGCTGGTCGTTTACAAGCAGAACCCAGGTAGAAGGCCGAGTCTGCACGGAACTGTGGACATCCCGCTCAAGGTAGGCTATAAGTATCTTGTAAACTTGTTTTTATGAATGGAACAGACTTCAGCAATAGTGATTCATCCATTCACTTTCTTCAGCTGCATTTTGTTTCACAGGCGCTTGTATCTCTGAATACGATAGCGTCCTTTTTATATAAAGCGTCCATCTCAGCATTTTTATATAACGTTTTTATATTACTTTTCCATGGAAATGGAATGGAAATCAGTGCAGAGAAGACCAAAATAATGACCAACAACACCAATGGCATCAACACGGACATCAAAGTCCAAGGCCAATCCCTCAACACAGTGCATAGCTTCAAATATTTAGGAAGCCCCTGTTGTTAGGGTTGCTGAGAACAGAGAAAGATTGAGTACTCTTACTGGCTTTGGCAGCTGCTATTTTTAGCTCTAGAGTGTTGGCTAGTCCTTGCTATTAATACTACGGAATTTATTCAGTTAAAAAACATAATTATACCGTGGACAGAGTTTCTTGTTGTTGTTAGCTTACTTTTTTTTTATTAGGGCAACACTCGCTGTGAATGTTAAATTGTATCTGTCGAGGGGAGAGGGGGGGGGGTGTGTGTGTGATCAAAGGGGGCCCCTTTAAACGGTTCAGTGGTCTCTCATGTTGTGATGCTATGTCCTAGCTATAATAGTCCCAGTATTTGTTACTAACAAAAGGTAGATGTTGTGATGCTATGTCCTAGCTATAATAGTCCCAGTATTTGTTACTAACAAAAGGTAGATGTTGTGATGCTATGTCCTAGCTATAATAGTCCCAGTATTTGTTACTAGCAAAAGGTAGATGTTGTGATGCTATGTCCTAGCTATAATAGTCCCAGTATTTGTTACTAACAAAAGGTAGATGTTGTGATGCTATGTCCTAGCTATAATAGTCCCAGTATTTGTTACTAACAAAAGGTAGATGTTGTGATGCTATATCCTAGCTATAGTCCCAGTATTTGTTACTAACAAAAGGTAGATGTTGTGATGCTATGTCCTAGCTATAATAATCCCAGTATTTGTTACTAACAAAAGGTAGATGTTGTGATGCTATGTCCTAGCTATAATAGTCCCAGTATTTGTTACTAACAAAAGGTAGATGTTGTGATGCTATGTCCTAGCTATAGTCCCAGTATTTGTTACTAACAAAAGGTAGATGTTGTGATGCTATGTCTTAGCTATAATAGTCCCAGTATTTGTTACTAGCAAAAGGTAGATGTTGTGATGCTATGTCCTAGCTATAATAGTCCCAGTATTTGTTACTAACAAAAGGTAGATGTTGTGATGCTATGTCCTAGCTATAATAGTCCCAGTATTTGTTACTAACAAAAGGTAGATGTTGTGATGCTATATCCTAGCTATAGTCCCAGTATTTGCTACTAACAAAAGGTAGATTCTGCCGTGATTTGACAAAACCGAGTAAGTCCCCCTAAGGTCGAAAATGAGTTTTTTGCGCCATCAAACTTGCAAGAGAATGACGCATCTTACCTGTAAAAATCAAATCCGAACTATGTTTAGATTTGGAGATATCATAGAGTAAGTCCTTGTTAAAAAAAATTTAAGTGGGGGAATAAACTGATAAAACCAAGCAAGTCCCCTGCGATTTTGTTTCGGCGATCCTCTGGCTGATGCTCGAGTTGGCATGATGACGTCATTTTCTACAATAACCTGACAAAGAAAAGTAAGTCCTCCCGACCAATGAGAAAGCGCCTTAAGATGAAGTGGACCAGTGAGAATCCATGTTATTGCTGCTGTGCAATATTATTTTCCTGTGAAAATGATGACGAAATTTCGGTCAGCAAAGGACGTGTTCGGCTTTTTGAAAAAGAGTTTTCTTCATGTACTTTCCTGCCCACCATGAAGGATCCTGTAGATCTTCCGCCTACGCGGCAACTTCCACGAGGTGTGGAAACAAACAAACAAACTATCCTATCCTATCATATCCTATCCTGTCCCGTAACCCTGAGGTCGTATGGGCACCACAGATGATCGTTTAACCAGCATACTCCATCTCTCTCTGTCCTCAGCAGCCCTGATGGCTTCGCTCAGTGTCAAACCAGTCCATTCTCGAATGTTGTCCTCCCACCTCTTTTTCGGTCTCCTTCTTCTACCTCCTTGCACTGTGCCTTGCAGAATAGTCTTTGCAAGGCCTGATGATCTGGTGACATGGCCATATCATCGGAGTTTCCGTTTCTTCACCACTGTGAGCAGGTCATCGTGTTGTCCAATGGCTTGTGTGATGGTCTGTCGGACTTCGTCGTTGGTGATGTGTTGGGTATAGGAAATGCCCAGAAGTCTTCTGTAGCACCTCATCTCCATGCTTTGTATTCTTCGTTGTAGATCTGCTGTGAAGGTCTATGCTTCGCAAGCATATAGGAAGATGGAGATGACAAGGGAGCGCAGCAGTCTTACTTTGGAATGTAGACTGATGGTCCTGTCTTTCCAAATGGCTTCAACCTTGTCAGGGCAGCAGTTGTTTGTGCGATCCTGGAGAGGACTTCCTGTCGGGACCCATTGTCTGATACAATGGCTCCTAAATATTTGAAGCTATGCACTGTGTTGAGGGATTGGCCTTGGACTTTGATGTCCGTGTTGATGCCATTGGTGTTGTTGGCCATCATTTCGGTCTTCTCTGCACTTATTTCAATTCCACAAGCTTTGGAGGTGATGTCAAGCCTCTGTACCAGCTGTTCAAGTTCTTGTTCCTCTCCAGCCAATCCATCAATGTCATCCGCAAAACGAAGATTGGAGATTGCTCTACCTCCTATGCTGACTGTGCCTTCGTGATCTGCAAGAGCATCTGACATGATGCGCTCTAGGAAGATGTTGAAGGGTGTTGGAGAGAGTAGGCATCCTTGACGCACACCGATTGCTGTTCTGAACCAATTCCCGATGGCGCTGTTGTGGAGGACTGCACTGGTAGCCTTGTCATACAGGTTTTTGATGACTTCAATAATTTTAGGTCTGATGTTGTACGCTTTCATTGTTGCCCATAGAGCTGCATGCCAGACTCAGTCAAACGTTTTCTTGAAGTCTATGAACACATGATATAGATGTTGTTGGTGCTGTAGGTATTTCTCACAGATTATTCTGAGGTTGAAAATCTGTTCAGTGGTACTTCGCCCTGCCCTGAATCCTGCTTGTTCTTCAGCTATGATTTGTTCAGCTTGGGGTTTCAACCTGTTGAGTAATATTTTCAGGAGGACCTTGCTGGGATGGATGATGAGGCTGACGGTGCGGTAATTTTCCCACTCCTGGGAAGAGTGATGACAAGCGACTGGGCCCATGGTATAGGCCACTCTCCACTCTGCCAGATCTTGTTACAGATAATGGTGAGGGCATCAATCATCGCTTCTCCTCCTGCTTGTAGAAGTTCCGCGGGTGTGTTGTCCACTCCCGCTGACTTCCCTTTCTTTAGCGATTGCACTGGTGCCTCAACTTCTTCCCGGAGAATTGGGAGGATTTCTTCTTCTCTGTTCTCGGGACATGCTAGAACTGATGGGTCTCCATTTGGTGTATGGTTGTAAAGGTCAGAGCAGTACTCTGTCCATCTGTCCAAGACTTCTTGTTCTTCTGTAAGGCATATGCCAGACTTGCTTTGGATCGTGGAGACTTTGGGCTGTTTGAAACTTGTCAGCCGCTTTACAGTCTGGTAGGCCTTCTTGCTGTTGTTCTTGTTCAGACTGTTCTCTATTTCCTGGCATTGATCTTCTATCCAGTTCTCCTTTGCTGTCCGCATGCCTTTTCGGATGTCATTGTTGATTTTTCGGTAGACATCAGCTCCCTGTGAGGTGTTCTTTTTCTTCTTTTTTTTTAAAATCTTTCTTCGTTTATCACACAGATCCAAAAGTTCAGGTGTGATCCACGGCTTCTTCTTTGGTCGGTGCTTGCCAAGGATCTCAGTGGCGGCATCTGTCACAGCTGAGTTGAAGGTGGTGGTCATGGTGTTGACATCTACTTCACCAGCCCCCAAAATGAGCAGTGGTGCAAATTTCCCTTCAATTGTGGCCTGAAATAGTTCTGCCACCTCCGGGTCTTGCAGTTTGTCCAGGTCGAACTTCAGTCTAGTGCAGTATTAACTCTCTTCAAGTGGAGCCGGAAAGACATCATCAAGAGATCGTGGTCACTTCCGAAGTCTGCTCCTGGAAAAGTGCGTGTCCTGCCAATGTTGATGCTTGATCTGAAGCGTTTCTTGACCATGATGTAGTCTATTTGGTTGTGATCCTCCCCCCCCCTCCCCCCCTCCGGGGACTGTGCCATGTCCATCGTCTGGAGTTTTTGTGGAGACCAAGCGTGTTTGCCAGTACCAGATTGTTGTATCTGGCAAACTTCAAGAATCTCAGACCCCTGTCATTTGTCTCGTTGTTGCAGTGGGGTCCACATGTGTCTCCCCAGTTGTGGTGCGCATCTTGGCCAACCTTGGCATTCCAGTCGCCTTGCACTATGACTATGTCCTTCTTCGGCACTTGGTCAAGGACCGCCTGTAGATTTTCATAAAAATCCTCGACTTCGCTGTCGTCATAGTCTGATGTTGGGGCATAGGTCTGGATGATGGTGATGTTGAAAGGGGCTGCTCTCAGGCGGATGGTAATGAGTCTACTGGAGACTGGGCGGCAACCCATGACAGTGGCTAGAATGTTCTTGTGGACCAAGAATCCAACGCCGTGTTCGTGCCTGTCATCTCTACCGCTGAAATAGAGCTTGTGGCCTTTGTCTGTCGTTGTTTCACCTAGGCCTTTCCAGCGCAGTTCGCTAATGCCTAGAACGTTCCATCGATAGCGGTCCAACTTGTGGGCCAGTTCTTCTAATTTTCCTTCCGCAGTTAGGGTCCTGACATTCCAGGTTCCTATGACGATGTTGTTTCTCGTGCGGAACTTGCTAAATTGTCCATCAGTAGCATACTTAACACCTTCGTCCTGGTGGCCAACGGTAGGCGTGGTCCTTGAGCCGGGCGACGACCTATCCGGTATGGAATTAGTGGATAGTGTCATCATGCAGTGTGTCTTGGGCAAAAAAGGACCTGGCGGTGCCCAATCCTCTCCAGGCTGTTGGGCACAGCCGAAATCCACGAATACAGTGTGGCTCGCCTTGGCCCCGAGCACGTGGTCGTTGAACCTGTAGCAACGTGAGGTTCCTCGCCCTGGCCGGTGACTTCTGTATAGAAGACTTTCGCCCAGTGATGCCGTGCTAACATTACCCCTGTTAGTCGCCTCTTACGACACGCCGGGAAACGTTGGGCCTATTCTATTCAGTGCCCGAACCCACAAACAAACAGCAACAAATATATTACAGACACACAACAAGGGCAACAAAATACAAGACATACACGTGGTGTAAAGGCAGAAAGATCGCTACAATAGGAAACTGAAAGGAAAATAGTTTTGTATTTTTAAAATTAAATTGGCTGCATCTAATATTATTTTGAAGGGAGAGCAAAAAAAAACCATGACTCCTGCATACCAACCCAGAAATATTAAGTGAAGAATGGCTAAAAACAATAAACAGGCACACATATACACTCACTGTAACTGCCGCACACACATCTTACAAAACCCAACTTATGTGACTCATCTCGTCAGACTTTTTAACAAAGAAACGAAACGGCCTATGGGACTTACTTGGTTTGGTGAATTTTGAAAACAAGGATTTACTTAATAATAAACTGACAAAACCAAGTGGATTTGACTTACTTGGTTTTGTGAATTTTTTTAACAAGGATTTAATTCAATAATAAACTGACAAAACCAAGCGGGTGACTTGCTTGGTTTTGTCATGTTCTCAACAAAGATCTATCTCAAGAATAATCTGACAAAACAAAGCAAGTCCACAAATAGTCTTAAAACATCAAATCTATCAAACATATCTTTAACATTCAAGGTATGCACTCTTAAATCGAGGAATTGCATTATAATATGCCCTTAAACTTCCAAAAACGATCGCGTAATATAGCGCAACACAAAACGTCGATTTTCTCGAAAGTAGGTTTTGTGGACTTGCTCGGTTTTGTCAGTTCACGGCAGAGATGTTGTGATGCTATATCCTAGCTATAATAGTCCCAGTATTTGCTACTAACAAAAGGTAGATGTTGTGATGCTATGTCCTAGCTATAGTCCCAGTATTTGTTACTAACAAAAGGTAGATGTTGTGATGCTATGTCCTAGCTATAATAGTCCCAGTATTTGTTACTAACAAAAGGTAGATGTTGTGATGCTATATCCTAGCTATAGTCCCAGTATTTGTTACTAACAAAAGGTAGATGTTGTGATGCTATGTCCTAGCTATAGTCCCAGTATTTGCTACTAACAAAAGGTAGATGTTGTGATGCTATGTCCTAGCTATAATAGTCCCAGTATTTGTTACTAACAAAAGGTAGATGTTGTGCTGCTATATCCTAGCTCTAGTCCCAGTATTTGTTACTAACAAAAGGTAGATGTTGTGATGCTATATCCTAGCTATAGTCCCAGTATTTGTTACTAACAAAAGGTAGATGTTGTGATGCTATATCCTTGCTATAATAGTCCCAGTATTTGTTACAAACAAAAGGTAGATGTTGTGATGCTATATCCTAGCTATAATAGTCCCAGTATTTGTTACTAACAAAAGGTAGATGTTGTGATGCTATGTCCTAGCTATAATAGTCCCAGTATTTGTTACTAACAAAAGGTAGATGTTGTGATGCTATGTCCTAGCTATAGTCCCAGTATTTGTTACTAACAAAAGGTAGATGTTGTGATGCTATGTCCTAGCTATAATAGTCCCAGTATTTGTTACTAACAAAAGGTAGATGTTGTGATGCTATGTCCTAGCTATAATAGTCCCAGTATTTGTTACTAACAAAAGGTAGATGTTGTGATGCTATGTCCTAGCTATAGTCCCAGTATTTGTTACTAACAAAAGGTAGATGTTGTGATGCTATGTCCTAGCTATAATAGTCCCAGTATTTGTTACTAACAAAAGGTAGATGTTGTGATGCTATGTCCTAGCTATAATAGTCCCAGTATTTGTTACTAACAAAAGGTAGATGTTGTGATGCTATATCCTAGCTATAGTCCCAGTATTTGTTACTAACAAAAGGTAGATGTTGTGATGCTATGTCCTAGCTATAATAGTCCCAGTATTTGTTACTAACAAAAGGTAGATGTTGTGATGCTATATCCTAGCTATAGTCCCAGTATTTGTTACTAACAAAAGGTAGATGTTGTCATGCTATGTCCTAGCTATAATAGTCCCAGTATTTGTTACTAGCAAAAGGTAGATGTTGTGATGCTATATCCTAGCTATAATAGTCCCAGTATTTGTTACTAACAAAAGGTAGATGTTGTGATGCTATGTCCTAGCTATAATAGTCCCAGTATTTGTTACTAACAAAAGGTAGATGTTGTGATGCTATATCCTAGCTATAGTCCCAGTATTTGTTACTAACAAAAGGTAGATGTTGTGATGCTATGTCCTAGCTATAGTCCCAGTATTTGTTACTAACAAAAGGTAGATGTGGTGATGCTATGTCCTAGCTATAGTCCCAGTATTTGTTACTAACAAACGGTAGATGTTGTGATGCTATGTCCTAGCTATAATAGTCCCAGTATTTGTTACTAACAAAAGGTAGATGTTGTGATGCTATGTCCTAGCTATAATAGTCCCAGTATTTGTTACTAACAAAAGGTAGATGTTGTGATGCTATATCCTAGCTATAGTCCCAGTATTTGTTACTAGCAAAAGGTAGATGTTGTGATGCTATGTCCTAGCTATAGTCCCAGTATTTGTTACTAACAAAAGGTAGATGTTGTGATGCTATATCCTAGCTATAATAGTCCCAGTATTTGTTACTAACAAAAGGTAGATGTTGTGATGCTATGTCCTAGCTATAATAGTCCCAGTATTTGTTACTAACAAAAGGTAGATGTTGTAATGCTATATCCTAGCTATAGTCCCCGTATTTGTTACTAACAAAAGGTAGATGTGGTGATGCTATGTCCTAGCTATAGTCCCAGTATTTGTTACTAACAAAAGGTAGATGTTGTGATGCTATGTCCTAGCTATAATAGTCCCAGTATTTGTTACTAACAAAAGGTAGATGTTGTGATGCTATATCCTAGCTATAATAATAGTCCCAGTATTTGTTACTAACAAAAGGTAGATGTTGTGATGCTATATCCTAGCTATAGTCCCAGTATTTGTTACTAACAAAAGGTAGATGTTGTGATGCTATGTCCTAGCTATAATAGTCCCAGTATTTGTTACTAACAAAAGGTAGATGTTGTGATGCTATATCCTAGCTATAATAGTCCCAGTATTTGTTACTAACAAAAGGTAGATGTTGTGATGCTATATCCTAGCTATAGTCCCAGTATTTGTTACTAACAAAAGGTAGATGTTGTGATGCTATGTCCTAGCTATAATAGTCCCAGTATTTGTTACTAACAAAAGGTAGATGTTGTGATGCTATGTCCTAGCTATAGTCCCAGTATTTGTTACTAACAAAAGGTAGATGGTGTGATGCTATGTCCTAGCTATAATAGTTCCAGTATTTGTTACTAACTAAAGGTAGATGTTGTGATGCTATGTCCTAGCTATAATAGTCCCAGTATTTGTTACTAGCAAAAGGTAGATGTTGTGATGCTATGTCCTAGCTATAATAGTCCCAGTATTTGTTACTAACAAAAGGTAGATGTTGTGTAGCTATGTCCTAGCTATAATAGTCCCAGTATTTGTTACTAACAAAAGGTAGATGTTGTGATGCTATGTCCTAGCTATAGTCCCAGTATTTGTTACTAACAAAAGGTAGATGTTGTGATGCTATATCCTAGCTATAATAGTCCCAGTATTTGTTACTAACAAAAGGTAGATGTTGTGATGCTATATCCTAGCTATAATAGTCCCAGTATTTGTTACTAACAAAAGGTAGATGTTGTGATGCTATGTCCTAGCTATAATAGTCCCAGTATTTGTTACTAACAAAAGGTAGATGTTGTGATGTTATATCCTAGCTATAATAGTCCCAGTATTTGTTACTAACAAAAGGTAGATGTTGTGATGCTATGTCCTAGCTATAGTCCCAGTATTTGTTACTAACAAAAGGTAGATGTTGTGATGCTATGTCCTAGCTATAATAGTCCCAGTATTTGTTACTAACAAAAGGTAGATGTTGTGATGCTATGTCCTAGCTATAGTCCCAGTATTTGTTACTAACAAAAGGTAGATGTTGTGATGCTATGTCCTAGCTATAATAGTCCCAGTATTTGTTACTAACAAAAGGTAGATGTTGTGATGCTATGTCCTAGCTATAGTCCCAGCATTTGTTACTAACAAAAGGTAGATGTTGTGATGCTATATCCTAGCTATAATAGTCCCAGTATTTGTTACTAACAAAAGGTAGATGTTGTGATGCTATGTCCTAGCTATAATAGTCCCAGTATTTGCTACTAACAAAAGGTAGATGTTGTGATGCTATGTCCTAGCTATAATAGTCCCAGTATTTGCTACTAACAAAAGGTAGATGTTGTGATGCTATGTCCTAGCTATAATAGTCCCAGTATTTGTTACTAACAAAAGGTAGATGTTGTGATTCTATGTCCTAGCTATAGTCCCAGTATTTGTTACTAACAAAAGGTAGATGTTGTGATGTTATATCCTAGCTATAATAGTCCCAGTATTTGTTACTAACAAAAGGTAGATGTTGTGATGCTATGTCCTAGCTATAATAGTCCCAGTATTTGTTACTAACAAAAGGTAGATGTTGTGATGCTATATCCTAGCTATAGTCCCAGTATTTGCTACTAACGATAACGATTCCACATTGTCTGTCCAGAAACACCAGGCCAACCAAGAGACTGTGCAGCGAGCCATCATCTCCGTCCTTGCCCGTCACCCGTCTGCTCGTGCTGTCTTCAATGAGCAGGGCTCCGCGCCTCAAAACCCTCGATCCCGAGGTGGAAAATTCAGACGGTAAGTCTGGATTGATTCTTTTGTCTTGGGAGAGAGGACAGTTGTTTTTTTAAATTAAAATAATTGTTATGGTACTTAAGTAGCGCTTTACCAGCTGAAAGAGAGACTCAATGCGCAATATTATGTAAACTGAAAGAAATACAAGATGGAAAACCATTCAGATGTATTTCCAGACATTCACACACCTAGCAACGACAAAAATTATGAATTACAAAACATTAAGCATTTTCAAAACTATTAATTTTATTTGGCAGTGTTGTGACTGCCTAAATGGCTACTCTGTCTATCTCTCCATGACAGTGGTGTGTGGTTGACTGCGACATGTTACTTGCTGTAGGTCCACTCTCACCACTGACAAAAGCATGGATTTGCGCATAATCAACGAACACGAAGAAATGGGAACCGACCAGCTGGACACCAACACTGCCGAGTCCTTTGACGTGCAGACAGCGGGACCAGTCCGCTTCATCTTGGCCCTTGAAAGATCTCAGCCGCTTCTGAGGCTTGTATTCCACAAGGTGAGGTTAACATACAGTACTTTTGTTTTGAAGGAAAGGAGTGGCGGCGGGCTTGATGTGTGAGAGACAGAGATCGAGAGACACAGAGACAAAACCAATGTGAGGATGCCAGTGTGAGCTACATTTGGTGTGGTAGTGAATGTGACTGTGACTTTGACTGTGACCCTGAGGCTTTGACTGTGAACCTGAGGCTTTGACTGTGACCCTGAGGCTTTGACTGTGACCCTGAGGTTTTGACTGTAGCTCTGTGCGTGTGGTTATAATATCATTATCTGCCTGCTACGGATTTGTTATTCCGGTCTATATTTATTAGTTATTGATTTTATCAGGCGACCTTCGACTTCCGATCAGCAGCAGTGCTGATTGCAGATCTGACGAAATTTTTGGAGGCAGCCTCAGGCAACGAGATGGCGCTAGACACGACCAAACCATCTGAAGTCACACACTCACCATCTGTGGAACTGGAAGTAAGGCCAGCATCAGCGATAGGCTGGGCAAAGTCAGTTGTTTGTTGATAGTGATGTTGTTCTTCTCATGGAGAAATTAATAATAATAATTATTATAATAATAGTAATAATAATAATAATAATAATAATAATAATAATAATAACAATAATGGTAATAGTAATAATAATAATAATAATAATAGTAATAATAATAATAATAATAATAATAATAATAATAATAATAATAATAATAATAATAATAATAATAATGGTAATAATAATAATAGTGGATGCTATATACACACTTTTCTTCAAATCACCAATCAGCTGATAGTGTGGCGAACTGTACCAGCATGCACGCTCACATGTTTCACACACACACACACACACACATCTATCATTGAAACATGTGGTGTAAAGGCAGGGAGACTGCTATTAGAAGATGGAAAGGAAATCATTTCTATTCATGAAATTTTCATATTGACTGCATCTAATACCATGACTGAAGGGAGGGAGGAAACCAGAGTACCCGGAGAAGACCCTCTGTGACCTCAGTAGTCTCATACCTAAGTCACATACGTTGGCCATAGCTAGAAGTTGATGGTGATTTGTTCTTATGGTGGTGTTGATGTTAATGTTGTGTCAGATAATGCAGCTCTTAACTCTTTTTTAAACCTAGACAGCAGACAGTAAGGCAATATTTAAGGATTATTTATTTATTTATTTAATTTACGTTTTCAATTATGATTCTTTGAACCGAGACTGTTACGTTGAAACGCCAACGAAAGTATGTCGGAAGCGCGCACAATAGATCTAATCGCTTCGTTTTGCAAAGTATTCAACAATGGAGTTTATTTACCTTTGATTTGAGTTTGCATTGTTGTTAGGAGAGGCTTTGTATAACGTTGATAATTTTCGTTGGTCGATATTGTTAGAGAATACTCTGGAACTCCTTGTTTACCATCGATCGAAGTTTCGGGACGATTGTCGAAGCAAGAGGTCGTTCCGGAAGATATAAAAATATGTATTGACGTAAGTCAGTGATGACGATCTTTTATTCGATTGGTGGCAGTGCGTCATTTCTACAGTATTCGAAATCCTTCCAAAAGAGAGAGAGGTTATTTAATCGTGTGCCGAGTTGCTGTTGAGAGATAGTAAAGTTGTTGATAGTGATTTGGAAAGTTGCTGTGAAAGTTGTTGAGTTGAATTGAGAATTGTATGCAGTTGTTGATGTGTGCTGAATAAAAGTGGAAAACTTCATACGTGGACTTCGTGACTTGTATGCTGATTGAGCAGGCTGTGTGAATAAACGAATCTGAGTTACACCTTATCAGGACTTCAGCATCGGGGCTGAATCAAATACTGATAAAGAAGAACACCATCATCAAACCGAGTGTAACATTTCGCAAGGGGTCTGACTGGGCTCTTCACTTCTTCATCTCCTGAGCAAAATGCCTCCCCTCCCCACCCCCCCACCCCCCCACCCCCACCTACTCCCCTCGCCTTGCTCTCCTGATGACAATAAATAAGTCATCATCGTGTGCACCTTCTCCATCTTCGTCCTCGCTGTGTACAAATGTCCCGCAGATGATACAATGAGGCTACCCCAACCTCCTTGCTGTCCCTTTTTGTCTATAATATTTCATGCAGAGTGTCTTTATTGCTGTTATTGTTCTTTTGTCCTTACACAGATGACGAACAAGATGAACCAGAAGCTGGAGAAACTGTACAGCGAGACCAGGGACAAAGTGGTGGCATTCTGGGAGCCCAAGCTGCAGGTTTCAGACGGTGTTGTGGACAACGGTACCAAGGCTACCTCGCTGAAGTTCGGCAGAAGGTATAGACAACTACACCCTTTATTTGAACACTCCCGTACTGATTGAAGTAGCAACATCGTCCTTGCTGGACCAATCAAATAAATGAGGATGAACATTCCAGTTTAACGTCTGCGTACATAGGGTCATACGAAAAAGGGTAAAATATTAGACTAAATCTGTGGGTTGTATGTGCTGTACGCACATTAAAAAAAAACCATTCCCAAGCTATTAATTAAAAAAAAATTAGTTGTTCCAAAATACTCAAGAGACATTATTACATTTTTTTTAAAATCATATGGGTTGGCTTCGTTGCGCAGTTGTCGCTTTCCTATGCCGAAGGTCGCAGGTTCGATTCCCAAAAGGGGCGAATTTATGTGATTTAGGCATGAGACTGTTCAGCTCAAAAAGGATTTTCTCCGGGTACTCCTGTTTCCTCCCTCCCTTAAATAATAGTATTGGATGCAGTCAACAGACCTGCCTACCGTTACGATTTAGGTGTATTTTGTTACAATTTTCAGCCCTTACTACGATTTTTACGATTTCCCTAATTTTACTACGATTTTCCGAACGCAAAAACTACACATTGTACGAAAACTTCCTTATAAGGAGATGCTAGACTCGGAACTGAAAACGAAGGCTTGTGATTGGTCGAGAACGGTCACGTGACCTGTTCGGGTCTAAGCTACGGTAACTTCCGTTTGAACTACGGCCGGGCGATTTGTGTTGTTTACAATCGATTTGCGCTTCGTAAATGGAAAATCCAGACATGAATGGAGCAAATAATAAGCCTCATTCATCTGCACCATGCGAAAGAGTGTTTTCAACAGCAAGAAAGAATGCCACACCCCAGAGAGCTTCAATGGGGCAGGATACTGTGGAGGCACTCCTTGTGCTGAAGTCAAGACCTGGGCACTTACTGGACAAGCATCAATATAGTGATCACCAACTGAGCAGCATTAAGAGTGCTTACTACAATTCTTTGAAAAAGTAAAAAAATATAAAAACTTTTTTGTGCTTTTAAAAAAAATATATATTACTATTTACTTTTGCATCTGAATGATATTTTTCTGACTCATGTACATGAAAGTCATAATAATAAATTCAGACAGTTTATCTACTTTTTTTTTAGTTCATTGTTGTGCTCAACTAGTCCACACCTAGCTCCTTATGAAAACTTTTTTTCTTTTTTATTTTCTTTTACAAATGAATTATGCTTTTTTTGATTTTACTGTACTATGTACATGAAAGTAATAATAATAATAATAATAATAATAATAATAATAATAATAATAATAATAATAATAATAATAAATTCAGACAGTTTATCTACTTTTTTTGTGTGGTAAATTCATTGTTTGCTTTATATTTTCTTGTCTTGCTGCCTGTTTAATTTAATTAATTGCAAATGTTGCAAGATTTATTATTTGGTATTGGTAGGCCTATTTAGTATATGTATTATTTGGTGTAGAAATAATTATAATGAATTTAAAGACCGATAGATCGATCGCGGTGTGAATACGCTTTTTACAATTTTCCCTCAAAATGTTACGCTTTTTGTCCCAAGTCATTACTCCTAAAAATTTGGGGGGTAGGCAGGTCTGAGTCAATTATAAATTTTCAAAAATATTCTATTTTATTCCTGTCTTGTAATAGTGATCTCCATGCCTATACACCACATGTTTGACTGATAGATACGTGTTTGTTTTGTAAGAGTGAGTGAAACATGGGAACGTCGTTGCTACAGATCGCCGTGCTTTGAGCCTGACTGGTGATTTTGGAAAAACGCATACATGTATATAGCATCCAGTAAAATTATTATTATATTTTACAATAGATGTAATCAACGTGCATGTTTTGCCAAGTTTTGTCTTGCTTTGGTTTGTCTAAAATCACCCACAGCGAACAAACATAACATTAAAGAACTGAACGGAAACTAACTGAGCTGGCTTTGTCGATTGCTGCTTAATTATTGCATTTTTTTACACTTTTAGTTTTGTGTCTCAGCTGGTAAAAACTATGAAAACTAACAGAGAAAAAGAAAACACACACAAATACATGGCCTAAGTTGCTGTATTAAGTTTTGGCTCCAATGATGAGCGACAGTAGGACAGGGGAGATAACCCTGTCACAATTCAGCCCTAATGGAGGTGTGAGATGTAGCAAACAGGGCATAACTCCGGCTATGTCAATCGCAAAGGGACATAACTGCAGCCATAAGCCGACCAATGTTGAGCTATATTTCAGTTCAATTCAACAAGTCTGTATTACAATCAAAATAATTGTGTACAGCCGTGTGTGTCATATGACATGTGTGTCGCATTTGAATAGGCCTACATATAAAAGCATGAAAGATAAATGGCAATTCTTCAAACACTAACACCTACTTTATTTTTAAAAAAACAAAAACAATTTTTTTAAGAGATTCATTAATATGTATAACTTACACATACACACATATCTTGTACACTTATATCACACATTTGGACGAAAGATAATCCTGTCAGTTCCACCCTGTTGTTGGCACAGCAATGTCATTTTTCTGTGATGTAATTATAAAGTTTTGGTATTGGTATTTTATCCATTGTATTTTGCAGCCTGAGTCAGGATGGACTAGGTGAAATTGGCAGCGTGAAGCTGACGATGCCTTCAGTGCTATTCCACAGACTCAAAGCTTTCATCTGCTTCCATGACGTCAATGTGCTAGGTGTCATTGGCTCCTGTTACCAGGTATGCATTCAGGTCTTCACTCCGTATGTTTTTAGTTTTCTGCTCAGTACGTTTCAGTTTTATGAATGAATCATTATTACAAATATACCAATTAATAATCATAATTTATTTTTGTTTAAGCGCAGAACCAAATATAAAGCTTGCATGCTCTAAGTGCTTGCACGCATACACTCTCGCAAGAATAAGTATTTAAACACTATGATACAATAGTATTTAAGCTTACCAACTGAAAATGACAAACACAAGGGAAATAAATAGAATGAATAAATAAATAAATAGATGAATGAATTAATGAATAAATGAATGAATTAATGAATTATTAATAGATTCTTTTATTAAAGATAAACGATTCATATTTTCTGATCACTTCTAATAAATGAGTGGAGGCTGCATCTGAAAGAGAAAGTTAAAGTCAGATTGTTATACTCACAAAAACATACCATCATCATCTAATCTACACAGGTACTGCTGCACATGCTGACTGGAGTGAAGACGGTCCCTTTGGTCTTCCCGGTTGACCTCAGGCAGTGGGGCCTGCTGGACACCAACGCCGACTATTACGACAGCCCTACCCCCATCTCCAACTGCAGCAACGACATCCCTCTCATCGCAAGCTTTGGGGAGGTGGAGGGGGGAAAGAGAAGAGGAGGAGGAGGAGGAGACGTGACGCTGCAGAACTTCGTCATGCAAAACACGCGTGCCATGTTGCAAGCTATTCATCACGGCGCCCTACCGCTGTCTATGTTCCAGGTACACTGGCCACAACTCTGTTTGATCTGACTGCTTCAGTGAACATTTATGAAATCGCCGTTGTTATTTTAACTTCTTTGCTGTCAAGTATGAATGTTTAATTGCCAGTTGCCTTTAATAATAATAATAATAATAATAACAGGCAATTTATACAGCGCTTTCCAAAATCACAAAGCGCTTTACACAAACAAATGTAAACACAACATGCGTACATTGGTCAATAACACGCAACCACATACACATCCCAACACCAAAAATAACTAACAACACTCACTCAGGGCGCCTAAGAAAAGGCCTCTCTAAAAAGATGCGTCTTCAAGTTCATTTTAAAAGGCACTAGTGAAGGACTGTGACGGACGGACCGAGGTAGCGAGTTCCAGGTCGGAACGGAGAAGAAACTGAAAGCTCTACCACTGTGTCTCACCCTGTGGTATTCTGGTACACGGAACATCCTTTTCACGGCGTCTTGCCGTCGTCATGCTCATCCATTCAAATCAAAACAGAATGGCAGCTGTGATACAAACTTTAGCTCTGGCTGATTGATTGTACACGTTTCAGTTCAATCACTGTTGCGGCATGTGTATATTGTCTTTTTAGGTGCTTGGCATAGATTCGTATAGATGTGTTGCAAAAACTGAATTTTAGAAGAAGTTATTATATGCACTAATGTAGCTTCAATTATTATTAGTTTAATCTGTAGTATAAAATGTGCATGTGTTATTGCAGACGCTGTCAGAGCGAGCACACCTAGTGTTGGACCACTGCTCCCACGGAATTAGCATCGAGAGGTTGAAAGAGAAGGGCGACCACTGCGCCAACGGCAACAGCTACAGTCACGGCTCTAACGGACACTCGCAGGGTCAAGGTCACAAGGGCGTGCCAGGTCAGCAGAGGGTGTGGGCAGAAAAGGACCTGCTTGACAAAAGTGGGAAGAAGTTCAAGGACGAAGCCAAGTACAAACCCAAAGACGCCCTGAAAAAGCTGAAGACGTTGAGAGGCGAGGTCACCATGATGCCCTCCGACCTGGAAACTCACCTTCAGATCCAGCACCTGCTCACAGATGGTCTGCTGACATTGACCTTGGCCTACCGCCGTGCGGTCTTGGATGGACCTAGAGCTGACTGCCTGCTGAAGTCGTTGGTGTTCGTGATGGCGCGTCTTCTCACGCACCCCGACACCACACTGCGCAAGCTGTGTCGCCGTGGTCACAAGATCAAACGACGCGCCTGGCCAAAGACATCCGCAAAGGCAGAGCGGCCGTGTGATTACTACATTAGGCCTGTTACGGTAGCAACGCTATAATTAACTGTAATTATTATGTCAGTGACGTCAGTATAACTGTAATTGTTACGTCAGTCACGTCGGCCTAACATTATTTATTATGTCAGTGACGACGGACTAAATGTAATTATTACGTCAGTGACGTCAAGCTATCTGTAATTATTTTGTCAGTGACGTCAGCCTAACTATAATTGTTACCTCAGTGATGTTGTCCTAACTGTAAATATTATGTCAGTGATGTCGGGTTAAGTTTGTAAGAAGCATATATACTTGACAGTTCTAGAGCGCTCACATTAGTATTGGAAATCTCTGGCAACCACCCTGGTTCAGCATTGTTGTCAGAGAAAAGATCTATGTAGACCTAATGAAGAGTCGAGCGCTATGAATCGTCATGTGCCATGAGAAATGTGCGCTATATAAATCCTTGTATTGTTATTATTACTGAGCGCTATTATCCTGTTGTCAGTTATGCTTATGGTTCAACTAATGACTGCTTTTCACTTTCTGTTTATCGTATGTTTATTATTTTTATTTCCTGAAGTGTTTATTATGCTTTTTTTTAATTGTTTTGGTTAGTTAGTCATTGTTTATAGGGTCCAGCGGACTGCAAAAAGCCAAATCAGGACTACAACTTGGTTGAAAGAGAACGCGTATAAAAAAACACATAGAATATAAACCTCATTATAAAATATTAACAAAACACATACATTTAAAAATACCTACAGTACTAAATAATAATACAATTGAAAGCTTTAGTGACCATTTGGCAGAAAGCGTCCAATATCTCCAAACTGACTCCACAGACCCCATACACAAATGAGGAGTTTCGGGAGAATTTTCAAGAAAAAGGGTAAGTGATTGGACTAGCAAAGAAGGAAGTAGATAATTGACACAACAGCATAGGAGCGAGAAAGAACACACTACAAATGACAGAAACAGTGGGAGTTTAAAGCACTAAATTTCCACAAAGTGGGGATACTGTTTCTACAGAAACTCCTGGCATCCCCACGGTGGTTGAGGGGTGGTGGCAAGAGAAGGAGAGGAGGGGGAGGGAGGTCATTGTTTTAGTGCCGTGGTGTTGATGACATGTAGGCCGCACACACATTTCCTTGTTATTTTATGAGGACAAGAAACATTGTGATTGTCATTCTATTGATTGCAGTGTTTTGATTTGCTGCCTGCAAAACACGTTTTCATTTTTCAAAACGAGATAAAACTGATGAAGATGACGTTTACAAACAGAAGCAGAGTTAAAGTTGCAACTTTAATGGAAAAAAAAGCTTTAGGCATAGCCTAATCTTACAACCTGTGTCATTTTAACTTTTAAAAATGAATAAAAGAAGCAAAAAAAAGATGTTTCAAAACTGTGTTACTGCATTTGTATATAAAAGAAATTTTTAAAAAATGTTTCGTTTTGTTACTGCTTTTGCACGGGCAAGTTTAATTAGGTCGTGTCCTGCCAGACCCTTAAGCAGCTCTTGAGCTGGAAAAGCACTTAAAAAACGTGTGGGTGCCTGGGGTTTCTGTATAGTTTCCCCACTCTGTAGAAATTTAGTGCTTTAAATGTTCATTCTCGTTTGTTCTTTTTCGTTCCAAATCTGTTCTATCAATCTACTGCCTTCTTCACTAGGCCAGTCACCTACCTTTTAAAAAAAAAAAAAAAAACTCTCCCAAAACTCCGAATTTGTGTATGGTTGTTGGACGTTTTTTGTCAAATGATCACTAGGGCTTTTAATGGTATTATTATTTACTGTAGCAATGTAGGCATTTTCTAGGTATGTCTTTTGTTAATATTTTATAATGTTTATATTCTGATTTGATTTTGTAAACCAAGCGGGGTGAGGGAGGGGAGGGGAGAGGGGTGTGTTTGATAAATTGGAGTACCGCCTCAGCGTCCCCTTGCATGGGATGCCTTTATTGTAAAGTGGTCGGCTGGTGGTGAAGTGTCTCCAGTGTTACCATTAGGGTTGTTTCAGAATATCTTTTATGCGGATCAGGGGTGAGTCCTCTTTCAACCCAGTTGTGGTCCCGATTCGGCTCTTTATAGTCCGCTGGACCCTAATAAAAATTGCTATAACTCACTAACCATATGGATAAAATCAAGTATTTTTAAGATGTAGCAGAAATGTATCAACAAATAAATATATACGATGTTTTGTGTGCTGTGCTTATTTTGTTGTTAATTGCTATATAATATAATATAATATAATATAATATAATATAATATAATATAATATAATTAATATAATATAATAATATAATATAATATAACATAATATAATATAACATAATATAATATAATATAATATATTATCATAGTGTTATCAGTTTGATTTCTTCAGTTTGCATTCAGTGCAAGAGTTAATTGCTTTTGTTTGTAAGCAGATAGTTGCTATTGCTGTTTGGATGTACCACGGATTATTGTTACTGTTGTTTCCTTATTGCTGCCATCTGACGATGGTGCACAATCACACGTAGTGTAAAATCACTGTAAAATAGCATAATACATTAATATGTCCTACTTTTAACTTTGGCGTGAACTACTTAGTGAAGTTGTTTTTAATAAAGGTCCCGAACTTGGCCTAGCCTCAGTTAGTGTGTATAATAATGACAATTGTCAACATTTACTTTCTTAAGTTTCTACGAACGATTGAGGTAATCGCTCACCGTAATAATTTATTATTTTTATTATGGCGGCTTTTTCTTCTTGCTTCGTCTCTATATATCAAATAATTGTTTGTAGGAGTTCAGTTGGAAAGTATCGTTTTGTTGTCATTAGTGTTTTGTCGGCCGAAAAAAAGCTTAGCTCCAACATTAGCATTGTGCCATGGTGTCTTATTTTGGCCTTGATAAGCATTCTTTGGGTTTATTTTATGCACACGTTCGTTTCTTGTTATTGTACATGGTGAATGCTAGCAGTTCCTCCATTTTATTTAATTTAACCTCCTATCCTATCCTATCCCGTAACTCGAAAATCGCTGGAGCACCACAGATGATCATTTAACCAGCGTACTCCATCTTTCTCTGTCCTCAGCAGCCCTCATGGCTTCACTGAGTGTCAAGCCAATCCATTCTTGAATGTTGTCCTCCCACCTCTTTTTCTGTCTCCCTTTTCTTCTGCCTCCTTGCACCATGCCTGGCAGGAAGATCTTTGCAAGGCCTGATGCTCTGGTGACGTGGCCATTCCCTCGGGAGTTTCTGTTTCTTCACCACATTTAACAATTACAAAAATAAGTCTTTTGTTATAAAATGCATAAAGTTTGCAGTGAGCTTGACTATGGTCACAGATGTCAAAAGATGGTAAATAAAATAAATAAATAAATAAATAAATAAATGTGTAGCGAATGTTACGATGTTGATGGTATACAAAGCGTGATGAAATAATTGTTGTGGTAAATACCACGTGGCTTCAAGGCATTGTTTGCTGTTTATATGTACAGGTCACAGGCACATGTATCTGGACAGACTGTGATACAGGTGCCTCACAAAATATTAATCTTTAAATTGTGTTGTTATTATTATTATCAAATACATACAAATATTTAAGACTTTTGACCGACTAATATTTTGGAATCGTACTCTTCTGAATATTTACTGTTCAATGTTTTGTATAATGTACATGCAATATTTTAAACTGAATATTGACTAAAATATTTGGTATATGTAAACAACAAATATTGTTCTATTATTCACAGAGTAATATTTTGTATGTACTTCAAATATATCGTCAATAAAATTTTTGTCCATAATAAAAACAAAACAAGTTTGGTTCATTCAGTTCGTTTTTTATTTTTTATATTTGGGGGAGGGGAAGATCGGAGGGGGGGGGGGAGGGGGGAGATCTGAAAACCAAAAATGTAGATACCAGGTTTGGGAAGAACAGTAAAAATATTTCATACCTTCTTTGATCTCTAGTCAGAAGATACCTCATCTTTTAATATAGTGCTATTTTCCTTTCTTTCTTTTTCTAAACTATTATTTTTAAAAGTTTCCTGGAAGAGGTTTTATGGGTCCTTTTTCTATTTGTTACAGGGTATTGCTACATCGCAGCTGTCATACTTTCACTGAGAAAGCAACCTGACTTACACACCAGGGAGTTCTCGATATCACAGATATATCTTATGTCAAAGAAATCTCAAATCAGAGAATGTCTATACGGAGGTCTACATTACATTACATTACTATTGCTTTAGGTCCAGCGGACTCTTCTGAGCCAAATCAGGACCGGACAACCCCCGATCCGCATAAAAGATCTGCTGAAACAACCCTAGTGGTAAAACCGAAAGCTCTCCGCCAGCCAGTCACTTTACAATAAAGACATCCCACGCAGGGGACGGCTGAGGCTTCACCCCAACTTATCGAACCCCCGTTTACAAAAACAAAATAGAATACAAACATCAATATAAATTATCAACAAAACACATACATATAAAATGCCTACATTGCTAAATAATAACATCATAGGAAGCCCTAGTGACCACCTGGCAGAAAGCGTCCAATATTCCCAAGCTGATCCAACAGACCTCATACACAAACAAGGAGTCTTGTCCCGGAAGAGTTTTCAAGAAAAAAGGTAGGAGACTGGGCTACAGAGCAGGAATGAGAAAGAGCAAATGAGAAAGGCAGCAACAGTGGGAATTTAAAGCACTAAATTTCCAGAAAGTGGGGATACTATTTATACTGAAACCCACGGCACCCCAACGGGGGATATATGGAGGTCTGCTAAAATACTAAAAATATGATATGATGATGATGATGATGATGATGATGATGATGATATAGTCTTGTATAGTGCAGGTATGCACGAGTCAGGATACGATATATTATCTCTTATTATCGCACTACTTTGACAGACAGAAGGGACAGACAGACAAAGAGTAAAAGAAATGGATGAATAGTTGTGCAAACCAAACAGCACGTCAATAGATTCTCCAATAATTTTAATAGACTAATTATTTACTCCACAGCATTTTATGAGACATTTTGAAAACAGGAGAGAGTTGGCAATTGTACTTCTCCTATTCACAGCTACATGACAAACCACCAGGCTGTAAAATGGACATCTCACCAAGTCTGAAAAGCATGAAAATAGCAGTAACTAGAACAGAAGAATAATACAGCAACATATGGATCTGTCATTCAATTACAAACATTGCAAAAATGTTTCATACCATGACAAACATTTTTATTTTAAATCGTAACACAAAGTGATTGTAGAATATAACTTTTACACACAAAAAATCTAGAAAACATTTTATATAAAAAAAGTGAATGTTCTATTTACATTGCATTGCATATTATATCAATATTGAAGCAAAAATTATGAAAAAATAAAATTTATCATGGTTTGAATACCATCAAATTTTATGGATAATGAAAATTTCTGTAAAGAAAGCATTGGTGAATAGTATGACATGTATGTAATCCAGTCAGTCTGTCGATGAATAAAATTTGCATAATGCTCATTATCATTGAAATATAACACTTGCTTAGAAGTGGTTTTAATTAAGCACTCAATTTTCCATCAATACTTCAGTCAGTGTTAACTGCATAAACGTGCCATCATAAAGGTGGCATAAGTGAAGACGTTCACATAACTGGTCGCCAAAATCATTCAATCACTGAATGATGAATATAATAAAACAAGAAGTAGTTTGAGTTCTAGCTAAATAATCTTTGGGGAGGGGGTGTGTGGGGGAGTGTTCAGTGGATACAAGTCTGCATAATACACTGATATACACAAATGTAATTATCAAATTATCATCCATAGTGGTTCAGAAGGCAAAGGCACAATACATATACCTGGTTTAACGTGCAGAAGAAGCTGAATAGAAAATACTGGTATGTTAGTCAAAGACCATGAGGATAAAGGCTGTTACTTTGAAAGACTTGCAAGTTATATCAGCATTTTACATATATTACAGTACGCTAATCGATACATACTTTTCTGTCTTATTTGTCCAATTGGACTGCTTGTTTGGTGGTGTCGTCACCAAGGGACCATGTATATGAAAGGGACTAAATGCTATATATGAGCTGGAATAGGATAATTGCAAAATATATTTGAAAACTTACAGAATACTCTAAAAGATATATACTGCAATTATTTCACCAATATTTTGTGGTTCATTATTCGCATCGGCATCCCTCATGCCTCCCCCAAGGGTCTGACCAGCAACAGAACTGATGATGATGATAATGATGATGATGATGATGATGATGATGATGATGATGATGATGATGAATTATTCGAAGGTAAGATTCGTTTTCAAGTTTTAAATTGTATCCCCTTTAACTTCACAATGCAAAAGAAAAAAATATCTGAAATCACCTTATTTCGTGTTTGAAGGCATTCAAGACCAGTAAACATTAAACTTAAAACAACAGATGCGTCCCTTCCTCTGTAGCATCCAATGCAAAACACAAAAACAACGTTTTCACTAACATATGTCTATGCATAAACACACCAACCTTTTTCCTAGTTAAGTCATACAAAGCACTGGGAAAAAATATGCAAATGATATGCAGGATACAAGATAGAAATGAAATGTGAAATAAATCAAACCGCAAATCTGCATTATTGACCGAGTGGAGAAAATATCCACCGATTCACTGAATGCACACACAAAAAAAGAGTGAATTATCCAAAAGAAGCAAACAAATGTGTTACGTAAGGTAGGGTTTGTTTTGTTTCGAACAACTATTTGCTATGTAATATTGCACATACCTTGCAGTCAACATATCATGCCACACTTCACAACATAGCAAAGGTTTTTGCACCAAAAATATTTACTAAATTTATCAGTAATTGAAAATCCCCAATTCTAAAATGTACGAACACGCTCATTGTAAAAAAAAAAAAAAAATGTGCACACATACTCCTAAAATAAAAATACAAAAAGAAAAAAAAAAGACTACCTCTTAAATTAACAATATTATTCACAACATCTTCTTCAAATAATAATGCTGAAAATGTGATGAAACACTTGAACTCTTGTATGGCAACAATATCTACCGAGTTTCAATGCCCTTTGGAACTTGATTCAGCCTAGCTACAGCTCTAGTACTGTAATTCGCAAACTAAATTTTACCCACTCAAAAGAATACATTGAAAAATAAAAAAAACCTCAGCAATGCAGAAGAGGCCTTCCACCCCCCCCCCCTCCCCTCCTCCTCCAATAAATAAAAAACAGTGGTAAATTAATTTCTTGTCATGTTCCTGCTAAAAATAAATCTCCCCACCCACCCTCCACCCCACAAAAATAGTAAATAAATAAATAAAATGTCAGTAACTATGCAAGAAAAAATTAATTTGACTGAAACATCTTTATTTAACACTACATGCAAAATCCACTGAAATTCTGGCCACAACAGATCCCTGAGTAAAGAAGACAAACACATGAAGGATGAACACACCAAACTTACCCCTGGTATTTTAAAAAATAAATAAAAGACTATAGAGTTGACATTTAGGCAGTGAGACATTTAGGTAGAACAGGATCAGTCTGTAACAGTTGTATCATATAACAAGGCTGTGTATTAAGCACACCAGGAAACAGCAGCACATGAATCAACAAACTGATTGTGGCTGCTGAACCTAAGAAGAAGAGAGCATAATATATTAAAAACACACACACACACAAATTTTTTTTTTAAAAAGGAAAGAAAGATCAATAACCTTTGTGCGTCATAAGCACATTATACACAAAAATGAATGGAAAACGTCACGACATTCTACAAATGATACCGGACCTGTTTCTTTAAACACCAACACAAAACCTGGATTTACATGAAATCATAACAAAGGTACTATTTAAGAATATATTGTCTCCTGTAATGAAGAAAATAATGCTTGAATGTTGCTAGTGGTGATAAAATGAGAATGACATATACAATGCATGTAGCGACTTGACATATTTCTGTCACTACTTTCACAGTTTTCAAAACAAAAGCGTGTTTGGAATGTACGTTTGAGCCCTTGCGTTCTGCCATTGTAAGAAATTAGCCCTGCTTATAACATCAACCATATTTGCCTATCAAATAATACACCTTATAGATGGATTCTCTATCAAGCGCCGTATATATTGAAAACTGCATGCATTAATACAGTGGCACAATGATTTCCTTTGAAATAGGTTATCTTGGATCATATACTGGTGAATGTTCTATGAAAATGGTTCATTTTTTCAGGCTTGGATACATGCAAATTTGTTACCTGTGGATATTTTTAACAAATATTCAGCTACACAGACACACTATATTGTGTGCATAACTGTACATTTAATGTGTGCAAACTTACTACAAGAGTTTTAAAACTGGCACACATCACTTACAGCTTTTTGGAAGATTAGGAAATTGCCTCGACACCACTAACTGAAAATAACTAACAACCAAAAAATATCTCATTCATGTTTTTCACAAATCAAACTTTTAAATATAAAGTTGCCAATCTCTCTCTGGGGCATGGCTGAATGTGAGAAAGTATCCATCATTTTAAAAAGAACAGAACTAAAAATTGCATAAGCATAATATTCCCCCATCACCCCCAACACACCCAAAAGGAAAAAAAAAGCACATACATTTTAAAGACTCATAAACCAAAGTCATTTAGGTTACCCCCATTCACAATCACGTCAACTTAAAAGAACATATCTATGGCACATAACACAATCCACTCCTATCTGAGTGAGGAAGCGTGTTACCCATTATTCTGAACACATGTTTTGTACCTCCGTTTTTTTATTGTCAACACTTGAGTACACCTTGTACTGCCACACTGAGTAAACAATATATTTTATTACAACCAGAACAAAACAAAAAGAGTATTTTACATTACATCAAAAACGTACACACACACACACACACACACACACACACAATTCAAACACGAACAATATTAATATTCTTTAAGACAAAAAAACATCCAACATAATTAAAACAAAACAATTATCTCACACCACACAGAATAGCAAGGCACAATATTTTTGCCAAAGAAACTGTCATTTGGTTTTTCACCTACTATGAAAGGTGACGGAATAGAACTCTCATTCTTTCAAGTACTAGGTGTTTGTCAATCACACACTTGGTTGACACAACACAAAGCCGGTCATTTGTACAAAACCAAATTATCAGAAAGTTACTGAATCAACCCCTCTCTCTCTCTCTCCCTCTCTATCTATCTCTGCCTTCCGTTTCAACTACCATGAAACCTTGCCTTTACAATAAATGTGAATAAGATGCTCTTCTTCTCAGCCAGCATCGTCCCATTTATTGTTGCGGCAATTGTTATTATGTGACTTTTGACATTAAGAACATTCAAACTTCTGTGAACCACTTTGTCAAGTCAAACTGAAACACACACAACCACGCAAATTTGCCCGTAAAGAGGAAAAGTCTAACTGAAGCTGAAAGACAACGGAGTGTGGAAAAAAGACAACATTAGTTCACATTTCTACAGTGCATATTGTCCATGTTTTATGGTGCATGTTTTCAGTATCACTGTGCATAGAAGACGATATACAAAGGCAAACCCATACTGTTCCAGTTATTGTCAATTTTATAAATTTTATCAATTGCATTATTCGTTCTGAAATACACCGTGTCAACGACAAGGACAGTCCAGCAGATTTTGTGTTAAACATCAGCAGAAGTACAAGCAAAGGAAGCACTTCTTATCACATTTTACTGACAAGCAGTTAGTGCACTTTGCTATTTTTCCTTTATTGCTCAGCCAAATCAAAAGCGATTTTGACTTTAGCAAGTTATGATGTGTTGCATGAACGGTACTTAGTAGTTTGTGTATTTACTAATATTGTTGGTTTGCAACTACTAAGCTAGAACAGCAGCACTTGCTTGCACAAATCTGAGATCACTGCAAACCACATCTCCAAACTACTTGCAAAACAAAACAACAACGTCCTCTAGTACAGGTATTGTCATCATTTTCAGACAAAGCTTTGCTGTATGCAGGAATGTTCCATCAGAAGCTAAATAAGTCTCATTTAGTTGGGAAAGAAAAATAATTCAATACAGATTTAGATAAATAAGTGCTATGAACTACAATATACCGTGAGATATGTACTCTATATAAATTGTTGTATAATTATTATTATTTCATAAAAAGTGGAGTAAGTTAGAATATATACCTTGGCAATAAGAATGACAGAGGAACACACTAGGGAGGACACAATCTATGAAGGTGCAAAAGACAGATGCCTATGCCTAGGGAGTCGCAGGGTCAATGTCTGGCATTTACCTTTGTTTTTATCTTATCATTTGTTATTACAATTCAGACACTATAAGTTAATTGTAGTTAATAATAGCTTCGCACCAGAGGCAGCACAATCACTGTAGTATGTATGGTGCCAGTTTCGTACTCGATGTATGTTATGACGCTAGGACCATGCATTTCCCGCTTCGGTGACTGCGTGGGCATGTGTGTATGTGCGCCATTTTATTTTTCCCATATATGTAAGAGTTTTATTGTCTACAAATGTTAATCAATGTTTTGTTATTATTCAATTTTAAATGTATTTCAATTCAATTTGATTGCTTTGTATTTTTGAACCAATGTTGATTTGTTGTTTATGTTGTTGGCCACAACACGCAATTGTCCTTGTGACTATTTAGGAGGGCAATAAAGTATCATGTATTGTATATCCCTTTGTACTGCATAATCTCTTACTGATAAAGGTAGCAGTGAAATAACTGTAGTTGCTATAATGCCCTGTGGGTTCGGGCACTGATTATAGAATAGATCCAACGTTTCCTGACGTGTAAGAGGCGACTAAGAGGGGTGATGTCAGCACGGCATCAATGGGCGAAAGTCTTCTGCACAGAAGTCACCGGCCAGGACGGGGGAACCTCATGTTACTACAGGTTCAATGACCACGTGCTTGGGGCCAAGGCGAGCCACACTGTATTCGTGGATATCGGCTGTGGCCAACAGCCTGGAGAGGATTGGATCCTGCCAGGTCTTTCTTGCCCAAGACACACTGCATGATGTGAATCTGTGGTGCCCCTACAACCTCCGAGTTACGGGATAGGATAGGAAGGATAGGATAGGCTGTAGTGTACTGGCATGGCTGCTGGGTACAACTGAACGCAATACAATAACAATAAAGTTACAGAAAAATAACGCGTTAAAGGAGAACAAGCGGCGTTTAAATATCAGTCGGCAGACCCCAACCTTTCATTAAGGCTTAGTGAGAGCAACTGTAGTGGAAAGATAAACATGTTGTGCAGCAGAGCACCAGTAATGAAAACCATCACTTTGACAGCCACACTCTCTTACCAGTGTGCACTGTGGTTTGAAAAATAGGTTTCAGTTGTTTTTGTTACCCATCCTGAACATACAGATGGTTTCTACTCTGGGAGCGTCTTCAGTGGTCACAATCAGGGCTGGCGAGACTCAGAAAACTTGTGCCACCCCAAGACTAACGCATCTTAAAACTTCAGACTAACAGAAACGAAGGGCTAGTCGTCGGTATAGATGTACAAGAAATTCTAGCAAAAGAAGTCAGCTTCCAGAGCCGTTCTAAAGAACAGCAACTTTCAGTCAAGTTGCAGTCCACTACTGCAGAACCAGGAGACTGCTGGATGGGGCAAGTACAGTATTACAGAAAATTAACATACCTTTATACAACTCAGCTCAGTCCTGCAAGCAATACAGCTACCTAACACATAATAATTCTTTTTATAACCAAACAATAGCGCTGCTTTCAATCGCTAGCACTGCAGCATTCATTCAATTTGCATACACAATCTCTTCAAACCGTATCCTTTGTGAGAGATTCAACTCCATTTTCTCTTGGGAATTACTTCCACCCGAGAGAGCAAACAGTGGAACCCTCTGCTGCTGGATGTTTTCTATCGAACAGGTCTCCTTGAAAACCAAGTCCATCGAAAAAATAAAAATAAAAGCACAACCTTGCAATTATTTGCGCACCAGAAGAAGAAACAGAACTGAGAAACTTCGCATGTGTTTTTTCTTCTTTTCCAGCCTTTTCTCTCTTCTTCTCCTCTCATTTCACATCTTTTTTTTAGAGAAGAGAAAATGGGTATGGGGGGGGGGGGGTGGTTAATAAAAGGTAAAGGTAGTCCCATAGCCTTGTGGCCGAAGGGGAGCATGATGTTGGAGATCACACTTATCTTGGGCCAGCATAATGAGGGTGATGCCCATCTCTCTCCCTCGCTGCTTTACCTTCCCCACCCTTAAGAGAGTAGGTATTCAGTCACAGCTGAGTCAGCTGGGGGCGTTGTTATTTGTCGCTTCACGTTTTGCAATCACCCATCCAATGTTAACCGCACTGGACGATGCTTAACTTGCGACACAGTAATGAGATTTTGACAGATCAAGGGACACAATTCATGTCTGAAGTCATGCGGGAGATGAACAGACTACTGTCTATCCATTGAAAGGCCACCACTCCTTATCATCCGCAGTGCAATGGGTTGGTCGAGCGCTTTAACGGGACGCTGGTATCCACGCTATAAAAGTTAATGACGAGATGGGGGAGGGGTTTCCAGAAGGGTGGGAGAATGGGGTGAGAGGTGCCAGGAAGGGGTGGGTGGACGGGTCTTGTGTTCTTTGCTCGCAAGTTTTGATCAGCTGGACATGTCACAACCAAAGGCAAAAGCAGCCAGTGCTTGGTTTGATATGAGAAACATACAGTATGTATGCATAACTGACTGCAGTATTATATACAAGGGATCAAGAAATTCAGACTTTTAGGGAGTAAGGAGGGGGGGGGGAGAGAAGAGGGGTTGGAGGGTGTCTGAATAAACAGCCGTGGTGCAGTGGGTGAATTTTCCAGCACCAAGGTCACATGCAAACTCAAGGACATTGTGGACATATAGATGAGGAACTCCATTATCAACGAGTGTGTCGGGAGGAAGAAATAGTATGCAGCAAATAAAGCAGTTTAATGATATTATTTTAACTTGAAGAACTGAACCAAAGTCAACCTTTGTTCTAGTTCAAGGTTCATTTTGCGAGATAAAACTTTTCTCTTAAGGTCAAGACTAACCAGGCAGCTTCAAACAGCAACTTTTAAACGCTTCTTTAAGAGGCAAGGTTGATCTCAAAAGCCTTTCCTCGCCGTTCAATGTCACCATTATCATGGTGAAGCATTGTCCTTGATCCTGTCTCGTATGACCTTGACCAGCTCCTCTGACAGTTCGCGCGACAGGTAGGACATGAAGGGCCGCAGCATGTCTCTCGCTTTGTCCATCACCTCGCTGTCCCACCCAGAAGGGTTGTTGCCTTCCCGCGGGACCAGGGGGCAGGAGGGAGGTTTGCTGGCATGACTGTCCTCGTCAGAGACCACTGGGGACTGTAGAGCTAGGTGGGCCAGAGAGATGTGAGCATCGTGGAAAGCCTCTGACATCATGCTCATCATCTGCTGCTGTGAAGCGCCATTGCTGCCGCTGCTTCGGCTTATCTGCAACATCAGCATGCAAAACAGTTTTAGTTTTAGTTGCTGTCAACATCGAACACTGCACAACAATGTTGCTTTTTAAACAGTCCCAGCATGCTAGCTAATAACAATACACTGAATTCTTTATATTCTGCTTTGTCATTCGTCGTTCTTCTTCGAGTCTGAGACCAATACATCCAATATTATTATTATTATTATTATTATTATTATTATTATTATTATTATTATTATTATTATTATTATTATTATTATAATTAAACACACACAAACCAGTTTCCATCTCCTACTATTGACATGCCTTTACACCACAAGTGTGAGTGATGACTGCGTGTTTGTGGTGTAGGAAAAATTACAACCAACCCATAGTAATCTAAAATAATAAAAGATTCCAGTTATAAAGACAATCATGCAAGCAGCTATCTCAGTTTATAAAACTTTCATTTCATCAATACAATACATTTATGCTACTACTATCACAGCTCTCTGTCACAGTCACATTTCATAACTTCAAGTTACAAATACATAAAAGTCATTATCAAAGTTCTCATGTTGTATTTGATAAATTCCATTCCTACGATCCACTATTGCTTTAGAAGTTTTTCTCTTACAATTCGTTTAATGTGTACAGCATCTATAAATATTATTATAATGTGTCATTGCAAAATGAAAAATCAATGAAGATGAATGACTGTGCCATTCAATTAAAAAAAGTTCACTCTGCAAAGGATGCTACACTTCTCATCAGAATGACTGGCACTCAATATATAAATACCTGAGCGTGAAAATCCTTTGCTCTCTCAATGGCAGTCTTTCAAATCTGTCACAACCTTTGAACATGCCTGAAGTGGTTCTGTAATTTAAAAAAAGAAAACTCAAACATTTTATGAAGCTGTCAGTATTTAAAATTACTACCAGTACCATCAGAGTACGACTAAAAAAAAAGAAAAGAATAAAAGAACATAATTATGCTTAAGTGCTTTTTAATCCATCAATGCTCACAAAACCCAGCACCACATACTGCAACTTAAAAGTTTATCACCTGCAACAACAACAAAACATCAGCAACTGTAATGATGGCAGCAACAACAACATCACCATCAGCAACTATAATGATGGCAGCAACAACAACATCACCATCAGCAACTGTAATGATGGCAGCAACAACATCACCATCAGCAACTGTAATGATGGCAGCAACAACAACATCACCATCAGCAACTGTAATGATGGCAGCAACAACATCACCATCAGCAACTGTAATGATGGCAGCAACAACAACAACATCCACCACAACCTCCTCTCCCCATCATCTTTTTTTTTTTTTTTTTTTTAAGTCAACAAATAAAATAAAAGAGGGAGAGATAACTCACCTGGGCTAGCAGATGGTGACGCCGACCTCGGTGACGATGAGTTTGACAAATGCAAGGAAAGACGACTGCGGTCCGGTCGAGCAGCAGTGGCCTCCCCTGTCGTGGGCTGATGGTGGTGCTCGTTGAAGTGTCGTAGCTCAGAATCTGTGTCCGTGTCTGACCCCAACCCGGTGTCTGACTGGCTGCGAGGGGAGATGTGATGCTCTAGGTCAGACTGGGAAGGAGGAGAAATCTTAGCAACAGTAACAGCAGCAGCAGAATGGACTGGGCTTCTACTGCGGGGGCTGTTAGTGAGCGTTATGTCCAACGAACCTCGACCACATTCTAATGACCCTCGCTTGGGCGTGCTCTGGTTGAGTAGGGCGATTCGGTCTCGCACAGACATTTCCTTATCATCCGCACTCGTTACTGATGTGGATGAAGATGAAGGAGAAGAGTCTGAAGGAAGATCAGCTTTAGCTTTCCCGAGAGCACTTGTGTTGTTGAATGCGACATGCACGGAGGAAGTAACGTTCAGGGAAGACAGTTTAGATGGCGAAGGTTGATCTCGCTCGGGAGGGTCGTAACGACTAGCGTCCAGCGCAGCCGCAGCAGCCCTTTCCCTCTCTCTCCTCAACTGGTTTGCCGTGCGGTCGATTTCCTCCGCCACGGCCAAAGTGCTAGCGGAGGGGTAGCCCGTGGGGTCTCCCATGTCAAACACAGTGGACGAGGTGGAGGCATTGCGGGACGATGCGGAACTACTGCGCGATGAGGACGGGTGCAAAGTGGTGGAGGAGGACAGTGACCTCAGCGAGGATTCAGAACCGCTGGAGTTGACTGATCTGCGCGAACCACTGGCACTGATCTGAGACTGGCTGACCATAGCGGGAGGGGCGGAAACAGGAAGGGCGGGGGGACCGTTTTCATCTGGAGGGCTGGCAGGCCGGCGAGAGCCTAGGATACCAGAGTTGCCCAGCAGGATGCTCTTAGCCTGTTCCAGCGTTAGTTCCGAGGTGGAGTGTTTCTTCACCTGCCCGGCACGTCGTAAAAGACTGCTCTGAGTGCTGCGAAGAGGCGGCGCAGCGCCGGGCGGAGGCATCAGCTGGGCGTCCATGTCACCGCTGCTGTGATTGTTTGGTGCTACCGATAGCTTGAGTTCCTTCCTGACCCCTAACCCTGCAGCAGGCAGAGATCTCCTGTTGGGAGAGTACGCTCTTTCTTTTTGTCCTGCGTCTTTCTTGCGCCGAGGAGCAGTGCCAGAGGAGGAGGAGCTATCCGTAGAGGTGGGGTCATCCAGAAGATTGACATCTGGGACGCTGAGCGACAGTTCCTGTAAGGTTCGCAAGTTAGAGGAGGGAGGGGTTTTGCCTGCAGAGGCATTGGGGGAAGTCTCCTCCTCATCATCCTCCTCATGGTGGAAGTTGGCTAAATTGGGTGTGGAGGCATAGGTGGAAAACTTGGAAGACGCCGACAACCGTCCTTTGATGGTGCCAATGCGCTTCTTCACTGGTCCCTCACTTTTGCCTGACCCCACGCTGCTACTGCTACTGGCACTACTGCTGAACTTCCCACTGTCTTTGTTCAAGATCCCGGCAGTCAGCGAAGATTTCAACCTAGAGGCCTTAGTTGTTCTGAAGTAAGACGGGACTTGGCGAGAAGGCGGGGCTTGGGTAGCAGACGTTGACCCCATGACCCCATTGACCTGCCCGCTGTTGGCACTACGCCGGCGATCCCGCGCTGAAGAGATGGGCATGGCGGATGTAGGGGAGGAGGCTTGCAGTCCACTGCGTGTTGGGGACGCTGGCACTGAAGAGCTCTCTCGGCCTCCTGAAACACAATTTGTGTGGTCAAGTCAAACAATGAAAGGACATTCTTACCTTGAGAAAATTCAACGGACAAAGCAGAAAGGAATCAAAATAATTTTAAAAAATTGATAGTAAAATCACTTGACAAAGCAGAAAAGGGTCAAAATAAGAAAAGTGTTGACAAAAACAAAACAAAGCAATATCATCAAACTTCATTTTGAAGCAGTATGTATACTTCACTGGAAACAAATGCATGATGGTGTGATTGTAATACATTGTTGTTATCTACAGAATACTGTTCACCTTGTTACCTGAATAATAGCAATGATAATCAAAACTAAGGACAAACATATAATAAAGTACAAATTACACAAAATGTCATTAAAAGAATAGCAGATAGGCGACTGCATGGAAATACCAAGATACAGGAATAGTTTCTCACACACAAACATGAACAAACACACACAAATTATTCACTGTCATATTCATATCAAACTAACATATATAAATAAAACAGTAAGACTGTGACTGACCAAGATAAGAGGACTGAAAATATCTTATCAAAACAAAATTTCATATGAGGCCTACTCAGTTGTGAGTATTGATCACATGTATTTTATCACAGCTGCAGATAAACCTAATTTGATATTTATTATCTTTATTATCTGTGATTGTCCTTTTACCCTAATCAAGTAGGTAACTTTATAACTAGGTAACTTGATTTTTGTTTTATAATAGGCAACAGACAAGCTGCATGTAGGGTTTACTTTACAAAGGTGCCCTTTTTCTCATTAAAAATTACAATTCAACATTTCCAAGACACACTCATGCATGCTACTGTAATTGGTCACACAGTTACACACACATAAAAAACAAAGGCTTCAGTAAGGCTGGTTGGAATGTACACAACATGAACACACATTTTGAATCACAGACAATTCTAGAGACCGAGACTGGCCTAGCAGCAAGTCAATACCACTAGAAGGAAAAGTGTGAAGGTGCCAGACGGTGAAATTAAGCACAGACCAATGATGAAATCTAAACCTGTACTAGTTAGTTCACAATACCAATACTACACTGAGACCCGCCAAGGCTTATGTTAGCATCTCTGCTAGTGAAACATAAGCCTTGTTAGTCTCAGCTAAACATTGCATACCTATATATAAATGTAGTGTTCAGCTTTTCAAATGTATATATTAAAATATTAATCGTTACAATCAGAAGCATGAGGATTCACAAGACAAGTGTTAATAACCAAGGAAAACTCCACCCCCTTCTCCCTCCCTCTCTCCATCCATCCCAAAATATTATTAGTGACCTGACATCTTTCCCAAGCACCAAGGACAATCGTTACAATGGCAGCACAGGAAAAGGAGCAAGTTACAGCCATCACAAGAAAAAGATTACATTGCATGGTTATTGCTTTAGGTCCAGCTGACTAGGAAAAAAATATCAACACTCCTAATCAGAGTCTATCTCTAAATTCATGTTCATTTGTAATAGGAAAATAAATACCAAGACCAATCACTCATGAAGGTTCTGCCTCCTAAAAGCGGTCTCCCTGCCCTTTACACCACATGTTTCCAGGAAAGATGCGTGTTTGTGGTGCATGTGACAGTGTGTGCAGCATGTTGATATAGGCTGCCATGCTTTGAGATTGAATGGTGATTTGTGAAAAAAGTTATTATTATTATTATTATTATTATTATTATTATTATTATTATTATTATTATTATCATCATCATCATTTTTTATTATTAAAATCAGCTAATAATGTTGCAATAAGATTATGAAGGCCACAACAATATAGATGAAGACAGTACAAGAGAACGACAATGATTGTAGAAACACTATAATAACCTGTCAACAAACAACTTCAACAACATCATTAAAAAAACACCAATAACAACATCAATCACAGCTTTTCATACAGAAATCACACCAGTCGTTAGGCTCGGCAGCATGCAGTTATTTGATTTGAAGCCCACGCATTATTCAGATGAATCTCTGTGTATACAGCAAGTGGTGCAGACAATCTAACAATCAATAGGGAATGTTGATACAGAGGGGAGAACAACATCCACCTGAGCTGGACATAGACCACTTCTAATCACACACTTCAGCAGCATGCTGTTATTGGGTTCCAAGCCCACAAGATCAATCTGTGTGTGTATACCCGCGGCAGCAGAGAATCTCAAAGATTGCAGTGTTGTGCTTGTCGCTGCACCTGGAGATGACTGAGGATGACGGTTGCGACAGCAGGCTCTGACCGATTCTCTGGTTCTGCCTGGCCCGTCAGTAGGTGGGTTGGGGGAGGGAGGGTGTGGGGAGCAGCAAGGGGACTTGGGGGACTGGGGGCTCTTGCTTCTGTTTCTCAGGTTCAGCAAAGTGCGTGGTGGTTTCTTGGGCGGCTGCTTGCCGTCAGAGACACTGCTGCTGCAACTGCTGGTGTCGCTAGGGCAAGGAGAAGGAGGTGATGCAGCTGGTGAATGTGGTCCAGCTTTGTTAGGCAATGGCGACTGTGATAAACCTCGGCTAGGAGGCTGGGCAGATGTGTTCCCTCCACTAGGAGAGCAAGAGAAGGTCCTGACAGGTGGTAGAACTCTGGGTGGTTTGCTTGGCGGCACAGGACTCCTGGCGGTTTTAGGGTCAGGGGACCAGCTGGCGGAGCGAAACGATTTCACTGTAGCCACAGGTGACCTAGAAGGTCTCGGTGACCCTGGTGCTGACCCTGATAGACCTTGACCTTGTCTCAAGGACAGTGGAGTGCGAGGGGGCCGAGGGGATGAAGGACAAACAGGGGGTCTGGGGGAGATAGGGGACTGAAGGGGCTTCGGTGACTGTGGGGATCTCAGGTCCGGCGAAAGGGGTGATCTTGGAGGTTTGGTGGTGATTCGGACGCGGACAGCTCTTGGTGACTGAGGTGGGGTGGAGCTAAACCCAACCTGCGCCTTGCTTTCTGTGGCTTTGGTGACGCGAGGGGCGTGTCCGTTGGTCACACTAGGAGGAGCATTACCAACTATCCCCACAGGTCTGTTTTCTAGCGACCGTGACAGTCTCTGAGCTAAGACGCTGGAGGGGGTCAAACCTGACCCGGCCTTCACCCCGACAGACCGCGACCTGTGCTTCTGAGGCGGAGTGCCAAAACTGAAGCCCACAGGTTTCAAATCGTGGCAGCGGATGAGGCGAGAGGGGTGCAAGTCGTCCGGGAACGGGGAAAGCGGGCGGGTTGGTCTTACATTCTCGGGACGGGCAGGTGCGCTGGAAGCCAGCTCGGCGCTGCAGGTTGCTCGAGCCATGGGAATCTTCTGGCTTCCTCTTCTCCTACCCCCTTTTTCTTCTTCCTCCGCATGGTCCACTCCCTCTGCATCGTCCACTCCCTCATCTATGGCTAGGGTGTAACTGAGGGGAGGTTTGGGCAAAGGGTTTTCTTCTTTGATGGGCTGGTGGGGGAGGGCAAAGTCAGCCCAGAAACGTCGCAGGGTTCTCGGAGATGGTGAACCCAGACTTGCGCCTAAGAGACAAGGGTTCCTTACTTCAGTATTGCATCTTATCTCAGTTACGTAAAGTGACCCAAAAAAATGAGGTTGTTCTACATCCTCTGAGGTGAACTGTGTACAATTCACTGTCAAAAAGCAGCAGAGTATTATAATAAACATGACATGAGTTTAAATTTATCATGCAGCGAAAAATATAAAATATTAAATAGTGGATTAGAACTGTGTTTAATGTCTTCTATTAAAAACAACAGAACTGCATTTAATGGCCTCCAGAAAATAAAATAGTATATATTAAAATAGACATAGGGAAGTACTTTTGGTACATTGATAAAAACAAGCCAATAAATTTCACAACAAATGCGATTGTGATGCACAAGTACATATGGTTTATACTAATCAATGAATGATGAATAAAGAATCACAGAACACAGATATGATGACAGATAACAGATGGAGACAATTATTATTGGTAACTCACCGATTTTAAAACGGTGCATACATGGGTACAATATCGCACGGATTTCTTTGACTACAAGTATCACCATAACCAATATCTACAATAACATTTACCCCATCTAAAAATACAGGTATCAGCTGTTGCAAACCAAACCACAGAGATCAAATATGCATGATTCCTATGATAACATCACTAAGGAACACTGTCGTCACTGTCAATATGTAACAACAAATGGCATATAATATTAAATATAAATATATTCCTAGTCAGCTAAATACCTGCGCTCGGTCCTTGACAGCCTTTGGGACTTGAAAAGTTTAGTTCCTGAAAGAAACAAAAAATCAATCACTCAAACAATGAGCCATTGTCCAGGCCACCTTGGCACTAGCTAAGTGTCAGAGATCTATCAAGAATAGGCTATGTGTATAGGCCTTTGCACTCAGCAGACTCTGACAGTCTAGTATGACGTCCTTTCTCCACTATACCAGGTCACCCACAATAGTGCTCAGTCACCTGGGCGTCAGACTCTGCGCCCAAAGGTTGCAAGTGGGCGCATCTAGCAGCTTGAGTTAGATCCTGTATCGGCCAGCGCCTTGAGCAGCTCTTGAGCTGGAAAAGCGCTATATAACAACGATTAAATAAATAATTAAAATTCAACGAAACTGGGATGAAAGGATATAGGTCAGAGCTTTTGCAAAATTAAATTACTAGTCATAGTTTACACCAAAACTAAAGGCTTACTTTGTTGTCTAGTTTTGTAGGAGGTGAAGGCGGGTCCTCCTTTTCGGGCGATTCCTGTAGCAACCCACCAGTCCGCCAGTTCATCTGTAACAATACAATACACTCACGTTTAAACAAAGTCTTCGAAAAAAAAGTCAGCATGTAACTTAAGTAAAATTAATCCACTTAATTCCCACCCATCACCCACAACGCAAATAAATAAAAACAAATAAATAAAAGTAAATATTTAGAAATAAATTCTGTCACTTGTATTATTTGTATTTTATCTGTATCACAAAATTATGAAGAAATGTAGCTAAAAAAGAATAATATCATTTAACAAAGTTTAAGATAACTGTATAACTCATCTTAAAGTCAAGTAATAAAAGAATCTGATAGCACAACACCAAGTTTGGGATGCAGCAACAAAGCAGCACAGCAAGCAAACACATTATTCATTTGGGATTTTTATTTCTGGTAAGGATGTAAAATGCTCTTGTTACTATTGCAAACCTAACTTCAATTATAAACCTGGTTTCAAATTGAACTATTTCACAATAAATAAAAAGTATTAATTGCTTGCGTAAGAATTTTTTTTTTTTTTAAGCAAAACAAAATATGCTTGCTGCACTATAGGTTGCAATGAAGCAGAATTCAGAATTTAATGTAAGATTTATCTCATGCACTATAAACCATCCCAGAGTTAGGAGTATTATGCACTTTAATTAGTGTGCAAAACGAAAACATGCAAAAAAAAAGTACACACAAACACATCAGGCTATTCTCTATCCTTAGCATAAATATATTAAATAAATAAATAAATAATATACTTACACACAACTAGTTGTAATACTCATAATGTGTTCATTCTTACCAAATGTAATCACCAAAACAGAATTCTTAACTAAATACAATTTTTCTTTTTTTTAATTGGCAACCAGTCAAAACCCAATGCAACAGAAAATGACTTCTAAAATTATACCTTTCCTATTGGCTTGCGTTTTGTGAAGTATTTCTGAGACAAGCAGATTGCCACAATATAATAATAATAATAATAATAATAATAATAATAATAATAATAATAATAATAATAATAATAATAATAATAATAATAATAATAATAATAATAATAATAACATTTAATTTAGAATATGCACTACCAAACAAACAGCTTTCCCAAAGCAGAACACACACCCATACACAAGCACAGCAAAAATAAACTGTCTACCTTGTCTCCCAAAGTCTGCTGTTTCTTAAACCAACATATAAAAAATATATTTCTGATTTCAGCCAATACTTATAAGCTCTCCAAGCTAGCTGGTAAGTGTGCTATATAAGAACTGATCATGTTTTCATTCATTTCAATTAAGATTCAGATATTTTACTGCCAAGTGACTTTCAATGCATGAGGAACATTTCATCTCTGAGGGTTGACAAAAATAGTAAATAGTGGTTGCTGAGGATTTAACATCTGTTCAAGATTTACAACTACCCAAATAAGGGTCCTCCGTTGATAAATAGGCTTACAAGTAAATGCGTGCAAATTCAGCATATTGTCAAAAGGTGAACTGCCGATTCTTCACAAAAAGATTGAGATATAGGTGGTTGTGAAAATAAAACAACCAAAGACAGCAGTGCTTTGGACTTTATTTTTGTATTATTCGTATAATTAAAAAAGACCAATCAGTTATGTCACAGACCTCAGCAGAGAGCGAGTTGGCGCATTCTATTGTCTTGATATATTTTTCCTCTATTGCCAAGTCTCGTTAACATTGTGACATTCTGTATTTTCCCTTGTTTTGTGGAATACAGATATATTCACTTGACTTTGACTGTCTGGTATAAGCAATATTTTTTTAAGATTCTGTCACATTGGCTAATAAAATATGGCGTGGTCAGTGGACAGAAAGACAAGCTAAGGTTTGCTTCATCTTAAGTTCTGTTAAAAAATGATCCAGGACCCGAAACATGTCAAACATTTCTGTCTTTGATTCTTTTACTTCTCAAAATCTGGGTCTCCATTTTGTATGTCCCAACTGAATTTGTTCTGACATCCACACAGCACCAAATTAGTATCCTTTATTTAGACAAGATTAGTCAGTAATAAACAATAATGAGGTGCTCTTAAGGATAAAATAACATTTATACAATCTTATACCATGCAACTCAGTATCTTTATACTAAAAACAAGCTATAAATATTTTCAGAATTAGATCTCTCCAAAATGTTTCATGCATTTAATGTGGATTTTTTTAAACGAGAATTCCAAACGCTTTCACTGTAAATACGAAAAGAAGTGACAATGTCAAAAGTGTAGTTTCATCTACAAATATCCTTCCATACACCAATTTTATATATAGAATTATATATTAAATTATATATAAACAAATCTATGCAGCGTTCAAATATTAAATATTGTGGGACAAATCAGAAACTGTCTAAGAAGCAAAGAAAGTCTACAAGATACAGCGACTACGTATCTGAGCTGAAGAGAAGCAAAGAAAGTCTACAAGATACAGCGACTACATATCCGAGCTGAAGAGAAGCAAAGAAAAAGGTTGAAGAAGGAGAAGAAGAAGAAATGCAGTGTTTTAATATAATGAACACTTTTCACAGAGCATAAAACAGTACAAACTGCGGGATATGCCTCAATGGAATATCACACTATTGGATATAATTGTAATAATACAATATTTTATATAGCGCACATATCTCACAGAACATAGCGACTCATGGCACCTAGTTGTTGCTTAAATCATTGCAAATTTCATGGTAGAATCTACAGAACTGTAAACAAACCCCCATTTTTCAATCTGCAAAAATGAAAAAGTTATCCTGCTGAAAATGACTCACCATCAGGGGAACGATATATACCTCCCTGGGTCTGACAGACATGACCGATGCTTGTCAGTTGGGTAGGATTGTTGACAATCAATCAATTAAATTTTGCTGAGCTATAATATAGTCACTTCATAGAAGCAGCCAATGAAATTCATTTTACTTCTTTAGTTATATATTATATAAACAACCTTTTGTATCCTTTGCACGTTACATCAGCTAGCTAGATCGCATTAACGCATTGAAGTCGTGCCGGAAACGGTGTTACGGCACTAGCGGTGCCGCTCAGGAGCGTGCCGTTGTTATGTGTACGTAGCATGTTTTCACTTTTTGTTATAACAGAAAATGAGCACCAAGGGAACTAAGCAATACACATACTTGAAAGGGGTCTTTTTAGAGTAGATTGCTTCCCTTTGACCATATTTTGGACAAAGTTTCTCTTGAGATCTCGCGATTTTTCTAAACTCGGTAAAATTCTTGTTCGGAAAATTTTGTTTTACAATATTACAGTGAAGTATCATAGTTATGTGACAAATGCCTCTTCAGATTGTGCTTTCACAGAGCTGCCAACTGCTATTGTTGGTTCGGGAGTAACAAAAAGGCAACTTGGGAGTAGCAAAATGGCGTTTGGGAGTAGCATTTCAACAAAATGTTAACCCTGAACAAGGTCATCCGCTTATTTACTTTTGCACTTTAATACAATAACACACACACAGTGACACACCAACCACCCAACTGGCAAAATAGTGTTTGGATGCACACAAGTCATTCAGTCAGACATGGCTGCCTTCTTGCACTTCCGCAAGATAGCACTGTCCAATTGAGTACCATAACAGGGGACCCCTTTGCTCTTGAGCATCAGAAGAGCCTCAGTTGTGCTTTGGCCCAGGGATGACCGGAAGAGTGTCTTGTTTCTCCTGGCAATGCTGAAAACCCTCTCACAAGCAGCATTGCTCATTGTTGAAATAAAAATGGTAAAAATCTGCACACTCTGACACGGTCAAAAACCATGAAGAACTATAAGATGACGGTTAAGCGTTTCCGGTAATTTTGTACTGCGCTTTCCGATTGGCTAACACAGACGCAGTGTGCGTGCGTGCGGCAGATACAAAACGGTCACACGGCGACTTGCTGTTGCTGTGCGAGTTTTACACAGCCACTTTCTTGTCAAAAAGTGGTACGCTAGACAAAATTTGACCGGGCGTAGCAAATCGAGACCGGGCGTAACAGCGTAGCCAAGTCAACTCTAGCGTTGCAAACTACGCCCAAAGCGTAGCACTTGGCAGCTCTGCTTTCATGATTATTTTTGTGTAAAATTCATTTCTACAGTGTTTTTACATCATAAAAACAAGAGAATCAAATATTTTCATAACAAAAATGGGGGCAACATATAGGTATTGTGCTTCTTATAAAAAAAAAAATTTTGGCAAAAGTTATGTGTTTTTGGTGCAAAATATTTTTTTTCTGGAGGATTATAGCAGATTGGTGGTAAGTGAAATTCAAAATACATACTTTAAGCTATCATTTGCAATTTATTTTATGTTTCTATGTTGTCTAGTACATTTGGTGTGATTTTTAAAAAAATAGCCTAAAACCCTGCGAATCTGGAATGATGCCGAGTCTGGCACTCTGCGACTTCAATGAGTTAAGATGCTTCCAACACAAGTAGCCATAGCTATTTGTTACGTTGAAACGCGAAGGATAGTATGTCTGAAACGCGCACGATAGATCTAATCGTTTCGTTTTGCAAAGTATGCAATAATAGAGTGTATTTACCTTTGATTTCAGTTTGCATTGTTGTTAGAAGAAGCTTTGTATAACGTTGGTAATTTTAGTTGGTCGATATTATTGGAGAATTCTCTAGATTTGCTTGTTTACTGTCGATCGAAACTTCACGATAGGTTTAGATAGTTGAGAACATTCTTGGACAGAAAGGAAAGTTGTATGACGTAAAACAGTGATGACGAAGTTAATTTTGATTGGTTGCGGTGCGTTACGCTGGTAAAAAAAGGTAAAGGTAGTCCCATAGCCTTGTGGCCGTAGGGGAGCGTGATGTTGGAGATCACACTTATCTTGGGCCAGCGTAATGAGGGTGATGCCCAACTCTCTCCCTCGCTGCTTTACCTTCCCCACCCTCAAGAGAGTAGGTACTCAATCACAGTTGAGTCAACTGGGGGCGTTGTTGTTTGTCGCTTCACACCTTAGCGGTCACCCATCCAAGTGCTAACCGCACCGGACGGTGCTTCACTTTCGACACAGTAGCGAGTGCTCCAACCACTGCACTATCCGACTGGAGTGCCCTAAATTGTTCTGGAGTATAGAGAGACTATATATGTGCCGCACTGTTTCAAAAAAGAGCAGTGTTGAAAGTAAAAAGTTTAGAGTGGAAAAAGTGATGGTATGCAGTTGCTGATGTTCGCTGAATAAAGTTGGAAAACTACATACGACTCCGTGCCTTGTTGCTGATTGAACGGGTTGCGTGGATAAATGAATCCGATTTACCCTCATCAGTACTTCAGCATTGGGGCTGAATCAACTACTGATAGAAAAACACCAACATCAAACGAGTGTAACACTATTGGGTAAGTGAATTTTACTGTTTCTTGTCTGACTGAGCAGGTAAAGCAACACAAATTTAAAGTTGAACCGTAACCCCAAAAATCACAATCTAAAACAAACAAAAAATGTAAATGTTTTGCTCATTAGGAAGTGTTCACTATATCAAAACACGATACAAACTGGGGTCACTCGGGAGTGGGACATAACTCACATCAGCTAGACGTCTTCGAGTTTCGTCCATCGCACGAGCCATATCTGACTTCGTCTTTCGCAGAGGCTGTTGAATGGGGCAGCAGATACAAAATAGGATTCAACATCAACATGCTACACAAGTTTGGGAAATATCTGAAGTCAGAAACACATGCTTAATTGCCAGGCAATTCAAACTTGAGAAAATACAAACAAATGGTATTGTGGGATTTCAAATGAAGCGATAGGTTGTATTGTTAGGAAATTACATTCAGAAGTTCAATAATCATGCTATACCCCTCTTAAAATTTTTAAACTCTAAACACTGATGGCATAAAGTACAAGCAGCAAGTTATTCTAAGATGTATTCACATTTTTCTGAAACAGACAATGAATTATGTCAGAGAGTAGAAAACTAAAACACTCATCTTCTTAATACTTAGCTATCTAGTTATTTAGCTATCTAGTTTATTTATTTCCCCGTGATTTTTAATATATAATACAGCAATAAAAAGGAGGTAAGTAATTCAGTAAAATCATATTGATTCAGAAAGGTGGAAAATACTCTGCTAATAAGCATCAAAGACAGCTTAGCTTAGTCTTCAGAAAAGCCATAATCCATCATCCACACAATTCTTCATCAAACCAATAATTTGAAACTATCTCTTAATCGAAACAATTTTCCTAAATCTAATATGAATCCCCCTTTTTTTTTTCAAAGGATGATGCTTCATGTCCACACCCTTATGAAGTATTTCAATCCTACCAAAATATCCACACTTATATATTACTCTACAATAATGTTGTCATAGACTTTTCATCTGTTGATAATACTAAGAATCTGCTCTGTCTGCATTTCAGAACTGTCCACAGCAAAGTGGGGAAAAACAGTACAACATCTACAAAAACAAAATGCACAGTAATTTACATTCATGCTGGGTTCTGTAATTTGCGTAGGGCTTGACTTTTTATATTTTTTGAAAAAATGACACACAATATTGTACAAACACAAAAGCACAACAAAACAACGAAACTTTAAACAATACATGCAAGTCAACACTTTCAAGCCGAAAATAATGCACACTCATATAATAGCTTTATAATGAACAAAACTGATAATAATCTGCAATGTTTTAAGATAACTTTTTTTTGGTTGTTGTTATGAGTGCTTTTTAAGCAGCACATAGAGCACATAGAGCTTATTATAAGTCGATAAAGAAGAAATAAGTTCAAGAGTAAGTCAGGTAAAAATAGTTAAAAGTTAAAACCCTTCCATAGAACTAAATTAATGAAAGAATTTAAAGAAATAAAATCTTTATTCTAGATAGGATGTGTCAATAGAAACTAAACTACCAACAACAACAATAACAACAACAAAAATTATATCCAACTAATCTATTAAATCTAATTTGTGTTACTTGAAGTCATTGTCAACTAAGTTCACCATTACTAGCCCTTTATTAGTATCCACAAGAATACCCTCAAAAAGAATGGATATTTAAAAAAAAAAAGATTGATAAAATTGTTAAGCAGCAAACTATTTCTCCACAAACAACAATCAATGAAAAATAAAAATGGCTAGAATGTTATATCCTTCCCTTCAAGCATTAAAAGTAACTGATTTAACAGCAAACAAAAACAAAACTGATAATCAAATTAAATCGAAGTGATAGTGTAAAAACAAATCCAACCCACATAATGTGCATCCAAAATAGCTAAAAAAAAAAATTGATGCTGTGACTGTGTGCATGAAAAAATTTGGAAGAGTGATTCAACTTTAACACAATGGTTTGGAGCTTTGTCCAAGATAATAAAAAACATTTCAAGTACATATTTATTGAATGTATGGTAGCCTGAAAATTTGCAAATGTGGCCAAGCCGTCCATATGAAGGGGGATCCTGATAAGTACACATTTTAAACATTAAAATTGTTATCCAAAAATTATTATACTCACATCAAACCAGTTCTCTGCACCCCTTGCATTTGCAGTGAACCCTCCAGCCCTGGTGATAATTACATTATGATAAATATGTGTTTGTGAAACATCGAAACAATACACAATATACCATAATAATTTGACTCAAAGTGCAACAAAACCCAAAAATAAATAAAATAAATGATAAAAACATACAAATAAATGAAAATATAAAAACACATCTAAACTACAGCTGACTATCAAACTCACCCTTTCTTCCTATAGAATAACATGTACTAGAGTAAGAAAACTTGTAAAAGCGAGCCGCAGAGGTCTGAAGTATTGGCTTACAAAATAACAAAATGAGGCACTATGAAAGAACCCTAGCCAACTACAGTCTCAAATAAGAGTTACGTACCAACTTGTTATTAAAACATGATACAGCAATTAGAAGGAGGTAAATAAGTTTACAGCTAAGTATAATACCCCAAAGGTCAGGATTTAAAAAAGCATACCCACTGCTTACTCTTTTACCCTTATAAGGTTTATTAAATAAAAGAGTTCTTAACTTATCATCTTATCTTACCTCACACCAGCAAACTGAGACCTGGATAAGAATCGCGACGACAAGCTGAGGCGAGGAGAAAACGGCAGGCCTGACATAGGGTCAGTATTTTCTGCCGCTCTTTCCAATGTTGTCACTTGCTGAGTGAACTTATCCATTGGTATGGGTGAGAAGCTCACACTCTCAAAGTTCTCCTTCAGGAACTGCTCCTACAGTTAGAACAAAAAAAAGTAATATTTTCCAATACTTTGTACCCATATAATTATACAACCTTTACCTACTCATAGTTTGTATCCATATAATTACACAACCTTTACCTACGCATACTTTGTATCCATACAATTATACAGCTTTTACCTATGCATACTTTGTATCCATATAATTATACAGCCTTTACCTACTCATAATTTGTATCCATATAATTATACAGCCTTTACCTACTCATACTTTGTATCCATATAATTATACAGCCTTTACCTACTCATACTCTGTATCCATATAATTATACAGCCTTTACCTACTCATACTTTGTATCCATATAATTATACAACCTTTACCTACTCATACTTTGTATCCATATAATTATACAGCCTTTACCTACTCATACTTTAGAAATAAAGTGTGATACTGTGCAGGCTTACAATCTTTTAAATCCTACTTTCCTTTTTGTTTCATCTTATGAAAGTGGGTAACATTTGCAGGCACTCATGCACGCCCACACCAATAACTCCTGATAGCACAGCTGATACAAACTGGTTTCCAATGTCAAAGGTCGCAGGTTTGAATCCCGCAAGGGATGAACTTAGGTGACTTGGCTACGAGACTTTTCAGATCAATGAGGGTTTTCTCTAAGTCCCTCCCTTCAATATGGTATAGGATGCAGTCAATCTAAAATTCAAAAATAAAAATTAATTTCTCTTCTGCCTTCTGTAATAGCGATCTATTCAGATCGCCGAGCTTTGAGTTTGATAGAAGAAAAAACATGTGATAGCATCCTGTATTATTATTATTATTATTACTATTATTATTAAACCAAGCTTGACATGTAAAAGTGGCTGCATTACATTAGCATATAACAGGCAAACATCATTAGAGCCATACTATTTTAGTACTATGGCAAATGTTGGAGTCAGTAACAAGATGAATCCAGTAGGACAGGTCTTAGTTAAAGAATGATTCCCAACATGACAAAAGACAGGAAAGAAAGAAAAAAAAAAGCATCGTTGCAAACAACAATTGGTTGGCTGCCATTTTGAATGAGTTATGGTCTCTTGATGGTTCTAATTTCATTCATTTCACATAATAGTCTTAAACCAAGAAAACAACCCAGGATTTTCTTGTTAACCTTTAACACTATAACGATTTTACAAGTTAACAAACCAGCATGAACTCCTACATAACATTTACACAATTCTTGAACATCAAACATTTTCTTACTTAATCTGAACATTAACAATGAAACGACTTTAACAAGTGAATGAACTAGCTGATACTCCTTTATAAAATTTACGCAATTCTTGAACATCAAACATTTTCTCCATTATCTCTGAATGTTCTATCAACCTTCATGGCAAGCAGGATTCATGCAGTTCTCAGAACCCCGGGATCAGCAACACCCAGGCCAGAACATTGGATTGTTCTAAATGTATGATGTTATTACAATACAAAAAATCTAAGGCGATAGTTTCATTCTGTTCCTACCTTGTCTGGAGTGCGAGGCTGGCCAAAGTCTCTTTCAGGGTCAGATGGTGTGCTAGGAGTGGACGTGACCACTGTATCATCGTTGAGATCCTCTTCCTGATCTTCCAGTGACACCATATCTGTACTCTCCGAGTCTGCACAACACAGCCTGCCTTGTCTAAGAAATCAGGGTAAGAGTACAGGGATGTTGTTGTTTGTTTGTGTGACTATCAGTTTCCTTGGGGGAATTGCATTGTTGTCGTATTATAAGATGCCACAATCGTTGCTCAAACCCAACCGCAAAACTTTGAATTTTAGTAACCCCTTCCATGTTGTATAAACCAGCCAATGTGCCTATAATGCACAATTTTGCAGCACTGCTACTTTTAAAATCAAACCTGATGCTGCTTAAAAAAAAATAAAATTATATCGTTTTTATATAGTGCTTTTTCCAGCTCAACAACAGCTGCTCAAGTCGCTGCTAGTAATAGGACCACAAACAAGTTAATTTGACATGCGTTCTCAGAGCACCATTTCCCAAACTGCTATCCTAAAATTCTCAACATGCCATATATTCATTAAAAATAAGAGAGGAAAGTATCAAAGACAAATGGCAAAAATAGAAAGCAAACCTTCATCATTACTGATAGAGACTTTCTTCTTTTCTCTGCTGAGGCCTTCCGCTGCATGAACTTGGAATGTGCTGCAACATCAAAGTCTTCTTTAAATATCTAGGCCTTTTGATGCAATCAGGTTGCATCGAAATGCTAATAAACTTACAGAGGCAGTCAGGTCCCAAACAGTGTCAAGAGGATGTTGAGGGCATAAAGCTACACATGGCCTACGCTTAAGAGATCTGTGATACACAGAGAGCATACGTCAAGGTCGCTTGTTTAGTGGTAACAGTGGTAACAGGCCCATTGCAACCATGGACCTTTCCTCATCCTCCAACGTGAACTGTGATCAACAATAAAACCACCACCAAGGCTGAACACAGTACATCAACCTTTTGTCACCCTTTGGACACAGTGCATCCACCTTTTGTCACCCTTTGGACACAACCTTTTGTCAACTTTTGGACAAGGTATATCAACCCTTTGTCTCTTCTTACCGTAAAAACGGTGTGCAGATAAAACGCTTTTGCAAGAGAACTTGAAGGAAAGCGGTTCATACAATATAATACATCTAGCGTCGGTCACCTACCTGGCATAACCGTCTACCGATTCCGAGTCACTGGGAGGATAGATGACCTCGGTAGTTTCGGACCAAGTGTCAAGGTCATCTGTGTCATCAAGGTCCAGGCTGCTGCCGGTCTTCTCATGGTCGCCAGGTGAGACCCTGCTTCCCCAGCGCCCACCTGTGAGCCCGCCCGAAAGACGATTGAGGGGGTTGCTCTTACGAAGCCTGCGTCTCTCATCAGCTGGCTGCAGAAATAAGAGAAGTCGACGATGCGATTATTGATATTCTGGCAGTAGACTAAACAGTAGACTAAACACTGGGTTGTAATTTTTTAAATTGGGACTAAGCAAAGGAAGCAGACAATATGAAATATATTGTGCTTTCTGCTGATGAATATGGTGAAGAAGGGGAACGAGAAGAAGGATGTAAAAAATATAACGGTGAAGAAGAAGAGAAAGAAGAAGAAGAGGGAGAAGGAAGAAAAAGAAGAAGAAGAGGGAGAAGGAAGAAAAAGAAGATGAGAAGAAAGAAGAAGAGGGGGTAGAAAAGTAGGAGAAATGAAGATGAACAAAAACAAGAAGAAGAAGAAGAAGAAGAAGAAGAAGAAGAAGAAGAAGAAGAAGAAGAAGAAGAAGAAGAAGAAGAACAACAACAACAACAACAACAACAACAACAACAACAACAACAACAACAACAACAACAACAACAACAACAAGAAGAAGAAGAAGAAGAAGAAGAAGAAGAAGAAGAAGAAGAGCAAAATATAACATATTTATTATATCTGATGGTGAACAGGATGAAGACATGCGAAGAAGGAAGTGCAGAAGAAGAAGATGAAGAAAGAAAGCAACAAGTCTTTGGTAACCGCTAACAATTTGACCCAATCAGGCTGTAGTGTTACTAAGGTTATACCAGACAGTCAGCCAGAAAGCGACACTGGCCCCAACCTAAGTATCAGATGTTGTTGAGGGCAAACACCTACAAACAGTCAATGCTTGATAGATCTCTGACATTCAGCTAGCGTCAAGGTCAAGATCGCCTGTTAAGTGGAAACTGGTCAATTATTTGTGTAGTGTGGTGTAGAGTAGTGTGGTGTGGGTGTCAAACTACATGTATCGACGTTTGCATGCGCCTACATGATATTGCGTTCGCGTGGAAATACATGCACTCATGTATAAACGAGCGAGGAACGTAAAACTACATGTAGCTTCACCTTCTTTGGCAGGGGGAGCAAGCGTGCATGTTGCACCCAGTGGACATAACCTTTGCTCCCGTTCCCACCTCAACGAAGACAGTGTGACAGGTCAAAGTTAATGCGTGTGCACACAGGAAATTTACCATCGTTTGGAGTTGAAGTATTACCTCATGAGGACAGATATACCATGTCCCCTCATTCTGCACAGCCTTTGATCAGACAAGTCAACAGCTACTGAACATACATTGCAGGTAATTCATGTCAACATGGGGTTAAAAGAGGTTTGTCAGCAGGGATTTCTCCTTGCATACCTTTTTTTTTTTCAGATAGCTTAATAAGGAAGATATACCATGCCCCTCTTTCCACAAATCCATTGATCACAAAGGTCAACAGTTTACGGTGTTCACAATGCAAACAATTCATGTCAATAAGGAGCAAACAGAGGTTAGTTTGAGCAGGATTTCATTTTAATTCCTTCTCCTATCTGCTCTTCTCTCTCCCCCCCCCCCCCCAATCCTTTTCCTACTTTCCTCTCCATTTTCTTCACACTCTCCCTCCATCCCTCTCCCTCCCTCTCTCTCCCTCCCTCTCTTTCCCTCCTATCTCTCTCTCATACAAAAACTTTATAATCTTACAGAATTTCTGCCCATTTTAAGTGTGTTTGTGTGCAGTGAGAAGTAGAAGTGGGGGGGGGGGAGGGGCGAGGCGGAGGAGAAAGAGATAGAGACAGACAGACGGAGACTGTGACAGACAGACAGAGACAGAAACAGTGCGAATGTCGTGTCTCTATCTGAGCAAGCAGCCTTCAAAGTGTATCTGACAAATGTGAATTTCCTCATATAAATCTTGCTCTTCGTTCTGGATAGTTCTCCTAAGGCATGCCACATAACATTGGAATGAAGTGAAGTACAAGACACTGTCCATGTCCACGTGATACCACAGATCAGAGTGCCCTGTAGCACAAACTCCATGTCCAAAGACTCGCACATTAAGGCGGCGATACACGGTAAGACTAGATCTTATGATACCCGCATATGACTACGGGAATTCCCGGATCGGTAGGAATTGTCGTCAAGTCTTATCGATAGAGCATGTTCTATTTTTTCACGGCGCGATACGACAATGGAGGTCAGACAGCCAATCAAAACAGCTATTTGATTGAACTCCGAGGTGAAGGTCAGTGAAAAACCGCGACCTACAAGCGACAGGCTTATGACTCATACATACCGTGTATCGGCAAAGACATCAGATCTGCAGCGGCATACGCGGGTATCATAAGATCTAGTCTTACCGTGTATCGCTAGCTTAACAGACAAGTCTTTGTCTTCGCCAGATAACAACAGTGTTGTTACTCCTCGTACAACCTCTGTATCAACATACCCTATCTCACCTATACACCCCTCTCTCTCCACAGAAGTACCGCTAGACCATGGTATGACAAGACATTCTGTGCTACAGACCAACAATCCATGCGCATGCGCTCGCTCGCTCGCTCATTCACTCTCTCTCTCTCTCTCTCTCTCTCTCAAATCCTATAAAATATTCTTCCACTTTTTTCGCCCCATTCGCCTCATCCCCTACACCTCTTCCCCAAACAGCATGGGTCCCATTCTCTGCCTTTTGGACCATACACAGTAACAAAGTTTACTCTGCTCTAAACAGTTTTATAGCTGTCACTGCTTAAAAGAGTCTGAGATCTATCTGGCATGCGCTTCAAACGTTTCTGCGAGTAGACAAACAGGCTATGTGATTATTTCTGTAGGACCAACCTCTCCCGCCCTGAAACTCACCCTTTCCACCTCCCCTCGCCACAACACATATCCAAACTTTGTTTCTCTGTATTACCACTACTGGTTCCCATAACTATATGATGTAGATAGCAACAAAATGGCCGCAACTCTCCGAACATAGCCACTATAACTATACTAACTATAACTATACATAACTATACTAATCGAGTAAAAAGTGGAATTGAGCATAACTATCTTCTGACTGAAAACACTGCTGCTGCTGCGATGCAGCGTTATCGTGAAGAAGAGGAAACAACAAACTGTCTAGGCAATCACATCGATCAGGCAACTAAAACACTATAATAATCTCATTATCTGTCACTAGTCTATCAATCATCGGTCGCTCTGAAAATTGAAAAAGGCCAAATCAATTAAACTGATCAGGATAAATCAACCGAGACAATCACCTCAATAAATCGACCGATACGTGAAAAATATTAATACGAGTCAAAAGTCAAAAAGCCAAGGATCAAAGGATTCAAGTCCAACTTAAAAATTCCTCTTTTCCTTAAAAATGTCTGATCTAGTCTTCCATCACCATCCATCATCATTCCTTCTTTTCTGATTCAGACCACCGTCGTCACACCGCATGCCCTCAGCCTCCTCACTCCTTAGCCGCTCTCCTCTGTCTCCTCCCCATTCCTCCCCCCCCCCTCCTCGTCTTTTATAATTTACTTGTACAATTTTTTTTTCAATGTTTGTATTATATCTTTGCATTGTTGTTTTTGTTTCACATCTTATCATATGTATTTCGATGTTAACGTTAAATATAAATGCGTGAGAACTGCGCTTTGAACTAATGTCATTAGGGAAAAGCACTATATAAATACCCATTTTTTATTATTAATAATAATATTATTAATATTATTAATATTATTATAATTATTATTATCATTATTATTAATTAATTAATTAATTAATTAATTAATTATTACGTGCATTGCAAAGTAAATGCTTTGCTAGAAATGACGTGCCTTACACTTCTCCCCACCCCCCACCCTCCCCTCCTCAAACCCAAACTTAAGTTTCTCTGACTCCTTTCCCAGGGTTCGTTCAGACTTCTGAACGCAAAATTCCAGGACATTTCAAGGGCTTTCAAGGGCCTTTTTGTGAAAATTCCTGAGGCGTGAAACACATAAGTCACGATATTTACAAATTTAATCTTCGCACTAATTAAAATTTTAACTTAGAAATACGAATTTTCTCGAACGCAAAGTGACTTCCGGTGCTACAAAATAACTATCACAACTTCCTGCGGTGATTAAGTCCCTTTATGAGCAGACGCCGTTTTCATCATAGCTTCTACTTTACGGCCTTTCATAATAAAAATTCTGTCTAAAGTTCCATTTTTATTGTCTTAACTTCATTTTCATTTCTACTTTTAGCCTAGCTTGATCTTCAAGGGGTTTTCAAGGGATTGATTAAATTTCAAGGGTTTTCAAGGTCTTGGAAAGGCATCTCAGAATTCAAGGGTTTTCAAGGGCGCGTATGAACCCTGTTTCCCACCCATTCTGCAAATAATAACAAGATGATCTGATGATCACAGGCAATACAAAGCAAATGATAAAAAGGCAAGTTGCTTATCTCCCTTCCCCTTCCTCCTCCCCCAGGCAATGCAAGCCAAATGATGAAAGGCTAGCTAATAACGATGCTTGCTTATCTCCCCTCTCCTTCCCTGGCCACACTTCACTGTCCTGGGGTGGTATTCATGACCGTTGGTTAAGGCTTAACCAATGTTGGTAAAATTAACGACGTTGGTTAAGCTGGAAATTTTAAATTCATGAGGCCTTAGCAGAGTTAACGACGGTTGCTAACCATGGTTATTTTAACGGAGGGGGCACCACCCGATAACCAATGGAACACTGGTTAAAAATGGCGGCCATCGTTTGGTGGCAACTTCGACAGAGACGAGCTCCGAGGAGAGAGAGAGTATTTCGCGACAGAAGTAATCCACTTGACAAATTTGATGATGTGGAACTGGTATCAAAATTTCGTTTTCGTCGGCATGATATCATCACGTTAACGAACGCGGTAGACAGACTGAAACTGTGTGATCGGCAAGGCGTTTTGTCACCACTTTTACATGTGTGTCTCACTCTTTGTTTTTATGCCTCTGGCACCTTTAATAATCTGTCATATTAATAAAACGGGTTAATATTATTATTATTAAAATATTGTTGTTGGATTTTGACTGGTGATGTGTAGGCTTATTGTGTTTCTGTATAGTTTATACTCGTAGGGTAATGCAACCCTACGAAATAAAGACAACATTTCAAGTTCCAAACTACCCAGAAACGGCAGAAATTGACACCTCAGTCTAAAAACAAAATGTAGGCCTAACATTACAAACTACAAAGTGATCAAAAGTGATTTCTCTCCTTTCACCCCAACAAAAAGCTCGCTCTCCTTGCTCACTATGATATCCAGCATGCTGTCGGTAGGCTTGCTAATCACGCCACCATTGCCAGACTTTAATCGTGCGGCTGCACGATTCCGATGGGTTATAGGCCTATTTTGTTGACGAAAGAAGGTGTCACATCCTTCAAGTTCCGGGTATCCTAGTTTATCCGAGCGCATTTGCGCATGCGCTAGGTCATGTCGGGCCGGCTTTTTCACGAAGTTCTTAGGCGTCATAACCCTAACCCAAACCCTAAACTCTTAACTCTAACCCAAACCCTAACCCTAACCCTTACGAAGACTATGATAGCACTGTGCGCATGCGTCGAATTTTGTAACGCGTCGACCAATCAGAATGCTCCCATTCGCTCCCAGCCCAGCTAAGATACTAGGAACTGTGAGGATGTCACAAAGGAAAACAGCTGCTTGAATTATGCCCCCTTACGGATATTCCCGCACAGCCCAAAAATAGCCTTGGTTAAGTAACAATGCATGGACACTCGCTCATGAATTGCGATCTGCTAAACGATGGTTAACGATACCATTGTTGGTTACAAAACCAATGTTGGTAACGTTAACCATCGCCTATAATTTAACTGGCCATGAATTCCACCCCTGGTCGGTAATAACAGGTTAGTCACCGGCAGTCCCAGATTACAGGCTCTAACAACGATGACTTCTTATCTCTCTTTGAAAACCCTTACTTCAAGGGTGGGCGTTTCACTGCCTGCTATCTATCAGGACAACCGAATCGACAGGCCAGCTTTACACTGTGGATAACGACATTGTAGCTAATCTATACTGCCACCATTCTGAGTGACCGTGATACTCGGAGAAACTCTCGGTGACCTGAACAGTCTCGCGTAGGAAACCCTTACCCCTCCCTCCCTTCCCTCCTCCACTGCTGGGTTGAAACCCGCGATGTTCGGCAAAGGAAAGCATAGAGGGGCCGGGTAGCTCAGTTGGTAAGAGCGTCTTGCTAGTAACCGAAAGGTCGCTGGTTCGAATCCCGGATTGGTCAACGTGTGATCATATTATTTTCCCCTTTACCAACAACTGGCCCGCTGGTGTCAGTATAAATCGGTCCAGTAGTCACCTATATGCGAAAGTGTCGTGTGACTATAATCTACAAAACAAACAAACAAAGGAAAGCAGTCTTAACCAACTGGGCCCAGCAGATCACCACCCAGTACCTTTGACTGCACTGCACCTATTAATTAACCCTGAAAGGTGTAGGCTTCAATTTAGTAAAGCCTTCCTTAATCGACACCATACTGCAACTTTGATCCTCCTACACTAACTAGCCCTAGCGGCTTTCTCGGCAGGTTTCATTCAGTTTCAAGTTTATGATTCGCTTTCTTCCCTAGTTACGAGATAGGATAGCATACGATAGGATAGGATAGGATTCGCTTCCTTACACCTTATCGGCTGGGCATGAACTGAGTAGATCCCTTTAGCTTCCCGCAAGATCTCTTTACCAGTACAGATATGATCACCTACCCCATCATCCTCACCACAATCAATATTAAATAGGTTGGTTTTGGCGCGTTGCAAGCTGCGACTACGCCTTCCCCGGGGGAGGTGGAGAATTTCCCGATAAAAAGGGACAATAAAGTATCCCCTCCCCCTCCGCACAAAAAAAAAATAAATAAATAAAAACGAAAATCAGTAATTTTTGGACTAGGCTACGAGATTTGCAAAAGCAGAGGAGGGGGTGCAATGTTCAATGGCTCACGCCTTGTCTATCTCTTACAACATATAGTTTGGGCAAGAGAGTGTGTGTGCGTCAGCATCGATTGCAACGAATGAGTTAGGACATATTACAAGTTTGAAATAAATTATAGGAATATTGGAATGTTGGGCACCGGATACTAACTATACTAATCGAGGAAAGAGCGGATTTGAGCATAACTATCTTATGACTGAAAACACTGCTGCTGCTGCGATGCAGCGTTATCGTGAAGAGGAGGCAACAACAAACTGTCTAGGCAATCACATCCATCAGGCAATTAAAACACTATAATAATCTCATTATCTATCACTAGTCTATCAATCATTGGTCGCTCAGAAAATTGAAAAAGGCCAAATCAATCAAACTGATTAGGATAAATCAACCGAGACAATCACCTCAATAAATCGACCGATACGTGAAAAATATTAATACGAGTCAAAAGTCAAAAAGCCAAGGATCAAAGGATTCAACATTAAAAGATTAACCGACGCCGTAATTCTAAATGGTTCATCGGTTTCAGTACTAAGCTGCCCGAACCAGCACAAATGCCTCCGAAAGAAGAACAGGGATATTTTTTAAGTTCATTATTTGCTTGGCGAAGCAGAACATCAGTTGAAGTCACCGATATAAGCACAGACAAGAGAGATAAATCCTAAACGGAAGGGGGAATTCATCAGACAACGGCAGCATTAAAACCAACAAAGCCTAGAAAAAAGCGCTTTGGCTGGGTTGATATTATACTAACACCATGACCTAGTTCAGTAACGGGTCAAATAGTTGGAAGACACCAACAATGTTGCACAGACGCCGGAGGTGGGGTAATTGTAGGCACGGTGGGAGGGGAGGGGAGTGGGAGAAGAGAAAGATAGAGAGGGTGGGAGGAGGAGAAGGGGGAGAGGGCGAGAGAAGAAGGGAGACTTGGGCTAAATAAGAAAATTACATTCCAATAAGCTTCACTCAGGGTCCATTATTTCAACTTACCTGATCGCAATACATTCTCAAGGAAACTCTTAGAATTCTGGTCTGATTAGTCATTACTCAAGTCAGTTTTATGACTTCTGGGCAAATCATCAAAGCATACTATCCCAATCCAGCAGCGAACTGTAGCCACCTACATGTTACATTATTATTGCTTTAGGTCCAGCGGACTCTTCCGAGCCAAATCAGGACCGGACAACCCCCGATCCGCATAAAAGATCTGCTGAAACAACCCTAATGGTAAAACCGAAAGCTCTCCACCAGCCAGTCACTTTACAATAAAGACATCAAACGCAGGGGACGGCTGAGGCTTCACCCCAACTTATCGAACCCCCGTTTACAAAAACAAAATAGAATACAAACATCATTATAAAATATCAACAAAACACATACATATAAAATGCCTACATTGCTAAATAATAACATC
>CM072513.1:16778508-16936008 GCA_036898135.1 Oncomelania hupensis
ATCATGGATGGTGATGCACTTATAACGACGACAGCGACGAGGATAATCACAAAGACAACGACAAAGACAGCGGCGACAATAATTATGACATCGATTTCATCGACAATCAAAAAAACAAATCGAATGCTCCAGACGCAGGGTGACAATAATTTCATGGTGATTTAGCATTAGAAATCACTACTTACGTCCGAAGAACTTCCGCCACTTTCTGTAGCAGGGCCCTTCAGCTTGTCCTTGATGTAGGCAGGAAAGAAGTCCTCCTCGTCGTCCACGTTCGTCTCATCGTCGTCATCGATGATTGGAATGTTCTGAAACAACGGGACAAAAGATTACATTCCGGTTATTAGATTTTAGTGGACAGTTTGAAGATGGGTCAAACTATTGTTGATAGTCAAAACTAAAGGGAGAGGGAGAGGGTGAGGATGGGTGTGTGTGGTTGGTGGAATGGGGTGGGAGGTAGGTGTGCGTGCGTGCGTGCGTGTGTGTGTGCACGCTGCTGAACTGACTGTAAGAAGAGGAGAGCCAGCACAGTTGGTACTGGTGTGGACGCCAAGAAAAGTATCGGTTTGACTGCTGTTTTCAAAGTAATTTTGATCTGCGAAGCCCCCACGTCACCAGATCATCAGGTCTTGCAAAGACCATCCTGCAAGGCACAGTGCAAGGGAGGTAGAAGAAGAGGGAGACCGAAAAAGAGGTGGGAGGACAACATTCGAGAATGGACTGGTTTGACACCGAGCGAAACAATCAGGGTTGCTGAGGACAGGGAAAGATGGAGTACGCTGGCTAAACGATCATCTGTGGTGCCCCTACGAACTCCGAATTACGCGATAGGATAGGATAGGATAGGATAGGATAGGATAGGATAGGATAGGATAGGATAGGATAGGATAGGAAGCCCCCAGGTTCCAATCCCGTGGTGGGCAAAATAGAAGTGGACATTTTTCACTTTCCGTCTTAACAGTATGATTGCTCTGGTGGTTCAGTGTTGAGTTAGGTTCCTACCCCCCCCCCCCCCCCCTCTCTTTCCTGGTAAGGTTATTCCCGGTTTCCATATTGCCAATCGTGGGTGTAGAAGTTAAATTTCAATGTTCATTCTCTGCAAAATTTTGGACAGTCAAATGTCGTGCTTGCTTTGGTAACCTCGAAATTTTTCGGGGCGAATTTTCTTTTTTCAATCCCTCATGAATTTCCTTATGTTATTTCAACCTTGAACTCCATTTGCAGAAATTGGAAGATATAAAAATCCCAACTTTATCAAAGATCGGAATTTTATAATAATATATGCTATCCTATCCCATAACTCGAAGGTCGATGGGATCGACAGATGGTCGTTTAACCAGCGTACTACACATCTTTCTTTTGTCCTCAACAACCCTCATGGCTTCGCTCAGTGTCAAGCCAGTCCATTCTCGAATGTTGTCCTCCCACTTCTTTTTCTATCTCCCTCTTTGCACCGTGCAGGGTGGTCTTTGCAATGCCAGATGCTCTTCGGACACGGTCATACCATCATACCATCTTGTATGCAGTTGATGGTGTTTGCTGAATAAAGAGGGAAAACTTTATTGCTGAGTGAATAGACTGCGTGGATAAACGAATTCCAGTTACACTTATTAAGATTCAAACATCGGGGTTGAATGGACTATTGATAAATACGTGTAACAACAGGCTTGCACTGAGGATCTTTATAATTGATGGTGTCAGAGGTAGTGTGAAGTAGTGTGCCCGTAAGCTTTAATGAATATTAATCGAATACGAATCACTTTATTTTTCTCATCATTTACACGAGGATATTCAATTTGCGATAAGCATCAGAGATTAGAATAAAACATAAAAGAATTTTTTAAATGCTAATTACTAAACGTAAAATACCTGTCAAATGCCATAATATATCTATGACGCTGGACGTTGCTAGTCGCACTCGAGTTGCGACCCTTAACCTGAAGCTTCTAGCGATATACTTGTATAGATAAATCGTGTGCGTTTTTATCGCTTTCAACCCTTGTTGGTTTTTAAAAAAAAAAAATAATGTAAAGATTGGCTAAAAAAAAAAAAAATAAAGATTGCAAAAATACCATAAAACGTTGTACAATGTTGCTTTATTGGTGGTTATTTCAATTTCCAGGACAACAAATGACAATCGAGGAACGCAAGAAACGAAGGTTCAATATTTACTGTTTAGTCATTTTGATTTCCACAACAACAGGGAACCGGAAAACGCTAACAGGAAGCGTTCAAAATAAATAAATAAAATAATAAACTAGGAGGGCAAAGACCATATAACTCACATGCTCCTTATGGAACTCGCAATATTTAACATAAACATGATTGCCCCCTCGCATTTTCCACCCCTCTCAACCCCACCCCCCACCCCCCAAAAAAACATGATAAAAAAAAGAAGAATGAAATGGTGGCATTAAAATGCAAAGTAATATCGACTTTGATCTTTGTAGGCTCTTGACCTTGAGATGACAATGACCTCTGGTTCCAAATACACATGTACTATCAAACAAAATACAACAAAAATTGTATTAGGGCAAAGAAAAAAAATCACTGACACGTGATCTTTCATGCACGTCTGATCAAATAACCCAATGTTGTTGCATAGTTAAATGAACAGCCATCCCATTGTGCGAAGCCTAAAATGACCTTGACCTATAAGATCAATGCCAAAATGGAACATATATGAAAGATCAGTCTCAAAATACAACGAGTTTAAACTTTTTATCTCTCATATTTTACGGTCAAGGTCACTTCAAAGTAACTATATAAACTGACTTTGGACAGCTCCAGTAACCTTTACCTTCGAGTGAGGTTGACCAAATTTGCATAGTCTGTGTGTCTCATTGATATCTATCATGCATCAAATAATTATACATTCAATATTAATAACTTTTTGTTTGTTAAGTGAAATTTTGTGAAAAATTGTTATTTTTTAACAAGTTTTGAAGTAAAGTCATTCATTCACTGATCATTTATGAGGTCTCATGGGTATACACCATCTAAAGGCCCGGTCACACCGCAAGAACTTTGCTGGAGCGTTCCTGGAGCGGTGAAAAAAAATCATCACCGCTCGTTACCGTTCACCAGAAATTGGCCCCCGTTAAGGCAACGCCGTATACGCTCAGCCACCGCTTATGGTCCCTCCTACCGCTCCGAAAGTTTTGAGCTGCACAAAATATTGCGAGCGGTGAGGAGTGGGCAATTTTCCGCTCCGGCAAAGTTCACCACCGCTCCAACAACGCCCAGTCAAAGTTTGGCACCGCTAGACGCAAGTTCGTGAACGCTTGGTTCCGCTAGGCCAACGCAGAAATCTTGAACGCTGGACCACCGCTGCTTCGCCAGCTTTGCCCGGGCGGTGATTAAACGTTGCACAAACTTTGGTGGAGCGGTTGTAAGCGTTTTACGAGCGGACACGGGATTGCTGGAACGGTGTCTGGCGTTGAAGCAGCGATCCATTGCGGTGATGAACTTTGGTTTGGCGTTGATATGGAGGTGTCGGAGCGGGATCAGAATTTGGCTATAAATACGGGGAGAAATGGACCTGGAGCCCATTTGGAATCGAGCTGCCGTTGAGTGCAGATCATTTACATCGAATTTGCTCAAAGTTACAGTAAAACTGTACTACCATGGATGCTGAGAGACTTGCTATGATTGGTGCACTAGTCCAGCAGCAGAATCAGAACCTCCTCAGATTGCAACAAGCTGTTGACAGAAGGAGAAGAGAGAGCAGAAAGAGAGACAGAGTTGTGTGGGTCAGACAGTGGATTCTGAGAAGGCCTGAACATGGACTGTATGACAAGCTGATGGTGGAGCTGAGGAATGAGGATCCACGAGCCTTCCAGCACTTCATGAGGATGCCACCAGCTATGTTTGATGAAGTTTTACAGAGGCTGACCCCCAGATTGACCAAGCAAGACACCAATTACCGAGCAAGCCTGGAACCTGGTCTCAAAGTGGCAATCACCCTACGGCACCTGGCCTCTGGTACTACAGAAACATGCAATACGCCTGGAGGGTTCCCCACAACACCATCAGTGTGGTAGTCAGAGAAGTGGTAAAGGCCATCACTGAGGAGTACACAGATGAACTCGTGTTTTGCCCAACAACTGAACAAGGATGGAGAGACCTGGCTGACCAATGGTACCAGAGATGGAACTTTCCCCACACAGTTGGTGTCATTGATGGCAAGAACGTGGCCTGTAAAGCTCCTCGTAACTCTGGCTCAGAATTCTACAACTACAAAGGCTTTTACAGCGTGATCCTGTTTGCCATGGTGGATGCTGACTACAAGTTCACCTACAATGACCTATCAGGCAATGGCTCATCCTCAGACGCTCAGATCTACAACGAAAGTGATCTCCATCGTGGGCTGGACCAGAACAGGATTCATGCCTTTCCTCAGCCAGATCCCCTACCCAATGACAATCAGGATGTACCTTACTTCATCATCGGGGATGACGCCTTCTCACTGCGGACCTACCTCATGAAGCCGTACAGCACCAGAAACCTCATCCATGAAGATCGCATCTTCAACTATCGGCTGTCCAGGGCAAGACGGGTCGTGGAGAACGCCTTCGGCATCCTGGCCAACAGGTTCCAGATTCTGCTCACCACCATGCAACATCACCATGAAACTGTCAGAACCATCGTGGAAGCTTGCTGCATTCTCCACAACCTGATGCGCACCCGCTTCCCAGTGGTCCAGAACAGACTTGTGGACCGTGCACAACCAGATGGGAACCTGCAGCCTGGGGCATGGAGAGAAGGACGGAACTTGGAGGACACTATCGTTGTGCAAGGCCCCAACACAGCCTCACATGATGGGAAGAGGCAGCGAAACCTACTCAAGCATTGGTGCAACTCCCCATCAGGATCAGTGGATTGGCAGGAGAGAATGGTGGCTATCAACTGAACACTGTGCTGCTGCCTTTCCTTCTCCAGCCTTCCTCTTCTTTTGTCCACGTGGCATGATGATCCGTTCAGCTCCGTAGTCAAAAGCGGTATGCCGCTAAACCAACTTTAAACCCCCGCCGAGCCAACGCCCGCATTATTAAGCCTATTATTATTATTATTATTATTATTATTATTATTATTATTATTATGGCTATTGACGCCTAATCTAAACAAAGCCCTAATCTAAACAAAGCCGCATGCGCAGAACGCCGCTCTATCAACGCTCGCGTCACCGCTAAACCAACGCTCGCTACCGTTAAGCCAACGCTATAGCAACGCAGGCTTCAGCGGTGCACTATGGGGCGCCATGTGTCCATTTATTCTATGTGACTATTCTATACATAGAATAAATTCTATGCACATAGAAAGCATTCTATGCACACAAAAAGCATTCATTAGTTGAAATTCCATTTATAAAAAAGAAACCAATATTGTAAGTCATAGAATAAAATTCTTTGTATAGAATAACATTCTATATTATAGTGTAAAATTCTATGTCCATAATACAATTCTATGTATAGAATAACATTTTATAATAGAGAATAAGATTCTATGTATGTAATACAATTCTATATTATAGAATGCACTTGTATGCATAGAATTGTATTCTATAACATAGAATGAATTCTATTACAAAGAATGAATTCTATAACATAGAATTTATTCTATGTGCATACAATTCATTCTATAACATAGAATGAATTCTTTAACATAAAATAAATTATATGACATAAAATGAATTCTATGTGCATAGAATAAATTGTATAACATAGAATGAATTCTATAATAAAGAATGAATTCTATATGCATAGAATGAATTTTATAGCATAGAATGAATTCTATGACATAGAATTCATTCTATGACATAGAATGAATTCTATAGGCATAGAATGAATAGTATAACATAGAATGAATAAGATGACATAGAATGAATTCTATGACATAGAATGAATTCTATAACATAGAATGAATTCTATAGCATAGAATGAATTCTATGACATAGAATTTATTCTATAGCATAGAATGAATTCTATAACATAGAATGAATTCTATAGCATAGAATGAATTCTATGACATAGAATTTATTCTATAGCATAGAATGAATTCTATGTTACAGAATGAATCCTATGTCATAGAATTCATTCTATGCTATAGAATTCATTCTATGCTATAGAATAAATTCTATGTCATAGAATTCATTCTTTGCTATAGAATTCATTCTATGTTATAGAATTCATTCTATGTCATAGAATTCATGCTATGTCATCTTATTCATTCTATGTTATACTATTCATTCTATGCTATAGAATTCATTCTATGTCATAGAATTCATTCTATGTCATAGAATTCATTCTATGTCATAGAATTCATTCTATGTCATAGACTTCATTCTATGTTATAGAATGAAATCAATATATACACTTTTTTTTAAATAGTAAAAACTGGGGCACTGTCAAGGTATAGAGAACATTTTTTATTACATGGGACTGTATTGCAGAGAGATATACACATTGCCACATCCCATCACCACACCACATCACTCTACATCACACTGCACCACAAATGTGATGGGTAGGTGTGGTGGAGTGATTAGGTTATGTGACGATGTGGTCTGATTCACTGCTTTTAAGGCATAATAGAACTGTATTGCAGATACATACATACGCATTACCACATCACATCACCACACTACATCACTCTAAATCACACCACACTGCACCACAAATGTGATGGGTGGGAGGGGTGGGGTGATTAGATTATGTGATGTGATTCACTGATGCCATGATATGTGCTGTCTGCTGCAATGTGAAGATGTGCTGCTGCTGTGATGTCGGCTGATGTGATGTGATGATTTGTTGATATGATGTGATTTTATGTGGTGGTGCGTTTTCACGTTGATGGTGATGAAGCAATGTGATGCAGTGATGTGATGTGATGATGTGATCGATGTGGTGATGATGCGATGTGGTGATGTGTCATACAATATCTTTTTTTAAATTCTAAATTTTGTTACAATTTATTAGTTGTGTTTTTTAATTTTATGTGAATGAAATGAATTATATGTATATAGAATTAATTGTATAACACAGCAAGAATTGTATGACATAAAATTCATTTTTTTAACATAAAATGGATTTTATTCGCAACACTGAATACATTCTATTTTCATAGAATTGTTTTTTAACATTTGGTGCACATAGAATGCATTCTATGTTATAGAATGTTCATTCTATAATATAGAATGTTCATTCTATAACATAGGATCCATTCTATAACATAGAATGTTCATTCTATAACATAGAATGGTCATTCTATAACATATAATTCATTCTATAACATAGATTGTTCATTCTATAACATAGATTGTTCATTCTATAACATAGAATCCATTGTATAACTTAGAATGTTCATTCTATAACATAAAATCCCATCTATAACATAGAATGTTCATTCTATAACATAGAATGCTCATTCTATGCGCATCGAGGTCATTCTATGTGAAGCGAGGCTGTGACGTATAAAGGGACACGTGGAGCCTTGCACGCGCGCGATAACTGAAGAAATGGCTGACGTACCAAGCGCTCTGCGCTTTATCAGACATCATAATTTCGTGAACAAGCATTTAGGTTTCTTGATGCGGACGACTTCGACGGTATAATTAGTGTGAATAGATCGCTTAGCAATAAAAATAATTGACGTCACACCCCCCCCCCCCCCCCCCCCCCCTCCGCCCCTGCGTGCTTGCTTTTTTCATTACAATGTGCTGAGGTTCTGTAAGGGTTTATAGTGACAAAATCTAATTAAATAATCAGTTCTTTTCGCTCAATACCGAAGAAATAACCGTACTGTACACTCATAAAAAGCAATAATTAATATATTTAAAGGTCGAATATTGCTATACAACTCTGAGACATAATAAGTGAAAGGTTCATAAAGCTGAATATTGCAAAAAATCTATTTCACCCCAAGCGGCCCCCCAGGGTGCTATGCACAAAGGCGTGGCGGCCACGTGCGGAATAACACAGCGTGATCGAGTTTGAAAATGGTGAAGTACTGCGCTGCGTTTGTATGCTCTAACTCCGCCGTAAAACCTTTCTGCAAAGAAAAGAACATTTCCTTTCATCGATTTCCACTTCGAGCGCAAATGATGAAGCACTGCATGTCGTCAACTCTAAACTGAATGTCAGTGACAAATCGCTCTGTAATCATTATTGCACGAGTGTGCTATGTTCAAAACATCACAATATCCCAAAATGTTCTCTATACCTTGACAGTGCCCCAGTTTTTACTATTTAAAAAAAAGTTTTTATATTGATTTCATTCTATAACATAGAATGAATTCTATGACATAGAATGAATTCTATGACATAGAATGAATTCTATAGCATAGAATGAATAGTATAACATAGAATGAATAAGATGACATAGAATGATTTCTATGACATAGAATGAATTCTATAATATAGAATGAATTCTATGACATAGAATGAATAATATGAGATAGAATTATTCTATAGCATAGAATGAATTCTATAACATAGAATGAATTATATAGCATAGAATGAATTCTATGACATAGAATTCATTCTGTAACATAGAATTCACTCTATGCTATAGAATAAATTCTATGTCATAGAATTCATTCTATGCTATAGAATTCATTCTATGTTATAGAATTCATTCTATGTCATAGAATTCATTATATGTCATAGAATTCATTCTATGTCATCTTATTCATTCTATGTTATACTATTCATTCTATGCCTATAGAAGTCATTCTATGTCATAGAATGAATTCTATGTTATAGAATTCATTCTATGCTATAAAATTCATTCTATGCATATAGAATTCATTCTTTATTATAGAATTCATTCTATGTTATATTTATTTATTTATTTATTTATTTATTTATTTAATTTAAAGTCTATTCACATTTGTGATATTAGACAACATATTGAATTATAAACAAAATGCATTTAACAAAACATATGATGATTATTATTTTTAAATAATAACATTAATAATGTTGTTGTTTTTTTTAATTTAACACACCCACACACACACACACCCACACCCACACACCATTAAAAAAAATAGAAAAGGTCTATTTTGCATATTTGACTTCATACAATGAGTCATAATTTGCTGTGATGAGGTTATGATCAAGTTATCAATATAATTGCTGTTGTTGTTATTGTAATTATTATGATTATTATTATTATTATTATTATTATTATTATTATTATTATTATTATTATTATTATTATTATTATTATTGTTAGTATAATTATTATCATGGAAAAAGAAGTAAAAATTCAAAACAAGAACCCCCCCCCCCCCCCCCCACCAACAAAAAAAAAAAAAAAAAAAAAAATCTTCCGAATATAAAGAATTTAACAAAATAATTTAAAGGATGTCATGCACCGGAGCCTTTTGAGGATACAAGCGCATGCTTATATCGTTATAATTTTTTTTTAAGTTTCTTATAATAAATGACCTACTGGAGAATATAATAACGCTTTAGATATTTCTACGAATGATTTTTAAGTCTAAATCTTGGATATTGCTCAAAGCAATGTATTTGTTTGGTAAGTATCTTTTTAGGTCATTGCATTGTACTAGCAAATGTTGAATTGTTAAATTTTCATTACAAATGCAAGTTATGTTTTTGCTAAATTTTGTTTTCCAGGAATTTAAATATAATCTATATGCTAAACTATAGATTTGTCTAGAGACCCCTAACATGCTAGTCAAACATGATTTTGTTTGTCTTTCCTTAAGATTTTTTGTAATTATACAGTACATTTCTTTAATTGACAATCCGATATCAATTTTTATGGCATTGACATTAGTTGCTCCTCGTTTTGCTGCTCTGTCTGCTAGATCATTATGTAAGATGCCACAATGTGAAGGCATCCAACACATATTTATATGTATTCCTCTGTTTTTTATAGAATGAATCAGGTATTTTATTTCAAATATGATATCACCTCTATCATTATTTTTATCAGAGTTTAATGCATACAACACCGATTGTGAATCAACACATATGAGAAGACCATATAAGTCTAGCGGCATATTACTCAATGTATAAAGAGACATTAATACAGCAACTAGCTCTGCTGTAAAAATTGAGTGATTTTTGCCTAAATAATAAGACTTTGTGATTTTGAGATCAGGTATTACAAACCCTGCTCCAGCATCACCAGTATCAATTACAGACCCATCGGTGTAAACTTTTAGATGGCTATAAAAATTTTCATTTATATGTTCTCGGGCTTCTGTAGCAATTAATTGCCGATTTTCATCCTTCTTAAGGTTTGTATATTTTATATCACATTTTGCCTTTTTCATTTCCCAGGGTGGAAAGGGGGCGTTAGTTAATTTTGGGGCAACGTCTTTTGGATTAATATTTGCTGCCTTATACAATTTATTCTATGCACATAGAATTCATTTTATGTCATATAATTTATTTTATGTTAAAGAATTCATTCTATGTTATAGAATGAATTCTATGCGTATAGAAATAATTCTATGTCATGCAATTTATTTTATTTTAAAGAATTCATTCTATGTTATAGAATTCATTCTTTGTAATAGAATTCATTCTATGTTATAGAATATAATTCTATGCATACAAGTGCATTCTATAATATAGAATTGTATTACATACATAGAATATTATTCTCTATTATAAAATGTTATTCTATACATAGAATTGTATTATGGACATAGAATTTTACACTATATTATAGAATGTTATTCTATACAAAGAATTTTATTCTATGACTTACAATATTGGTTTCTTTTTTATAAATGGAATTTCAACTAATGAATGCTTTTTGTGTGTATAGAATGCTTTCTATGTGCATAGAATTTATTCTATGTATAGAATGGTCACATAGAATAAATGGACACATGGCGCCCCATAGTGCACAGCTAAGGCAACGCCCGTGTTTTCGATTTTTTTCCCATTTTGTGCGCGGTGACGAGCGTTGTCAAAATTCGGACCCCCCTCCCTACCGTTCAAGGAACGCTCCAACAAAGTGCGGGCGGTGTGACCGGGCCATTACCAAGTTTGGTTATGATAATTGAAATAGGCTTCGAGTCACTTTAGCCACTTTAAAGCTTTTGCACAGCACCGTCAGGGCGGACAGATAGACGGACGGACGGACATGGTTTTGTGTTTTTTTCGATATCATTTTTGGACTAGTTAGGACTGATCTCGCACAGATTTACAAAATTCCGGAATTTTATTATTTTTTGGGGGGTGGGTGGGCGGGGGTGAGTCCACATTGCTATGCATGTGAGTCAATAAACACGGTAACAAATAAGGGAAGAAACAGGTCCAAGTATTCACAACTTTCCGGCACCTCTCATAAAAACTCGTGGGTATCGCCATTATAAATTAAAACGAGGTTACTATGAAACCAAGTTCCGGTTTTGCTTGTTTTGCTTTTATCAAAGCTTGATGCGTGACTTTTAAATATGGCAAATTGCCGAAAACGACGATTGTTAGAGCCAGAAAACGAGTGGGATAAATATAAAAACGGTGGAGGAAGTACATGCTCAGTGAAAGAATGCAAAAAACAATCGTAGAGGCCTGTATTTGTGGCGACTTCGGAGATGCGTCGATCATCGACAGAAAGTGAAACGGGACCTGAAAACTCTTGTAGTTTTCCATAGCTTCGCTGTCGCAACCTTCACAAAACACGAAGTAACTGAATATGTTAGGCTAGCGTTGTGGCCAAGTGGGCTAAGGCGGGACTAACTTGCCTTGTCCACAAGCCAGAAACCAATGGCGCCTGACAGGTGTGGGTTCGAGCCAGCATCTGGGCGTTATGTTTTTTCCGAATATTTTTCAAAAATTCACAAATAATGTTAGGTAGGTAGGGTTTAGGCGCGCCACTGGCGATAGAAAGGGATAATAAACTGCAGCCAAAAAAATAAAAATATGTGAGGGTACGATACAGGTGGCCAGTGACACATGTTATTATTCTTGAATATTTGGAAATAACTCACTAAAACACGCGGAGAAAAAAAACCGGAAGTATTTTTCATAGAGGGGATTCCCGTTGGTGCATAGGATAGCAGAAAAGTGTGAATAGGGAAAATACGCTATGTTATTCACTGTCCAGGATTCAGTACAAAGTCAGTTAAAATCGGGTGGGGCAATATATCAAACACTAGTCTGTGTGGTGTTTGGATCGATTTACAGAACTAATCACGGCGAGAAAGATCTTAGGGCTGACGTGGGGTTAGAGAGAGCAAGGCAGACAGGCATCTTGTGCACATTGCATAGCGGAGACGGCCTGTCCCCTATACGCTTTATGTGTCCGGGGACATTAATCTACCCAATCAATCAATCAATCGAAACGGCTAGCGCTTACGTCGTCTTTCCACCATCGCCGGCGACATGAGTCTCAGCCGTTTCCACTACGCAGCGTGCATCTTGGGTTGATCCACCACCTTCCAGTGTTTAACAATTCAGGGAAATCTACAGCATACCACAAATCTATAGGAATATTGGACAGGACTTACATGTAGCAAAGAATATGGGTATACTACAAAGAAGGATCATCCGAGGATTTCCCTCTATAAAAAGTGAAGACGTTTTTAGAGCAGCGCCGTCAAGCGGCTGTGCTGCGGAACATGTCAAGGGAGGTAAACAGACTACATAGCAACGTGTAAATACAGACGATATTGCTCGACTGTATCGGCGTGTTTCTGATGAATCCCGAACATATTTGTCCACAAAATTACTGTGTAATGTGTAGGAAAATGACTCCTTGCACTAATGCTGGTATTTTTGCACATTTGTTTTTCGTCAACATTGTGATATATACATGAAAGTGGTGAATAAAAACAGTTCAATTATACTTCTTTTTTATTTTTTTTTTAAATTCGTACAAACATGAGGCCTTTTTATGATATTGAAGTTTGTGCTGTTGGTGACTGAAGCATAAAACAAAACTATTGCAGCATGCCAGAGTGCTAAATTGTATTCATAAATTAATACCCCCCATTGAATAGTGATTAGTGGGGTAAAGAACGTTGGTTGTCAATTGAACAAAAGGGAACTTGTGAAAATTTAACACTGCTTTGCATAATCATAATTATTGTCAAATTCAGTTCAATTTGTAAATATGTTATTGTTTTCTTTGGTTTGGTATTCTTTGTTGTTTTTGTTTGATTACTATTTTTTTCTTTTCTTTAACACTTGTTGTTGTCTTATAGCCCCACAGTTTGTTTGTTTGTTTGTACATTGCTTAAGGTCCAGTTAATTCTTTAGAATTGTATCAGGACCGTGGGACAGGACAGAGCAATACAACACAGATGACATCAGCTTCATGGCACCTCACAGGGATCATGTTTACAAGGTCATAACATTTGGAGGCGCTGGAGACGCAGAGTATTCACCTCAATTTTTTTAAATCAAGGTTAAAAAAAGTATAAAAGGAAATATAACTATCCTAAATAATAAACATAAGAAATTAACAGGCAGAAGAAGGCAAATACTAGTGTCATATGGCAGAATAAAGCCACCATCACCTTCACCACCTCACCTATCACGTAATCTTGTGAACCGTGGAGGCACCACTGATGATTTGGCAATAAATTCTCTCCATTTCTCTGTTTTCTGCCTCTCTTAGGTCATCATTCAATCTCAGACCTGTCCACTCTACAATTTTATCTTCCCACCTCTTCTTCTGTCTGTCTCTCTTTCTCCCACCTTCCCTCGTTGGGGTGCCGGGGGTTTCAGTATAAATAGTATCCCCACTTTCTGGAAATTTAGTGCTTTAAATTCCCACTGTCGCTGTCTTTCTCATTTATTCTTTCTCATTCCTGCTCTGTTCAATCAATCTGCTATACTATCTTCTTCTTTGCTAGACCAGTCACCTACCTTTTTTCTTGAAAACTCCTCCGGGTCAAGACTCCTTATTTGTGTGTGAGGTCTGCTGGATCAGCTTGTAAATATTGGACGCTTTCTGCCAGGTGGTCACTAGGGCTTCCTATGATGTTATTATTTAGCAATGTAGGCATTTTATATGTATGTGTTTTGTTCATAATTTATAATGATGTTTGTATTATATTTTGTATTTATAAACGGGGGTTCGATAAATTAGAGTATAGCCTCAGCGTCCCCTGCGTGGGATGTCTTTATTGTAAAGTGACTGGCTTGTGAAGAGCTTTCAGTTTTATCACTAGGGTTGTTTCAGCAGATCTTCTATACGGATCAGGGGTTGTCCGGTCCTGATTTGGCTCGGAAGAGTACGCTGGACCTAAAGCAATAATCATGTAATGTAATGTCCTCCCACCTTGTACTGTAAGATTAATTTGGATAGTCCATTTGATCTTGTGACATGGCCACATCAAAGCCACCATACCACCAAGTCACCAACTAAAATACATTCTGCCTGTTGATTACTTATGTTTAGTATTTAAGATTTTTATATTTCCTTTTATACTGGTTTTTAAACCTGGAGTTCAAAAAATTGAGGTGAATTCTCTGCGTCTCCAGCGCCTCATAATTTTATGACCTTGTAAACTTGATCCGTGTGAGGTGCCATGAAGCTGATGTCATCTGTGTTGTATTGCTCTGTCCTGTCCCACGGTCCTGATAAAACTCTAAAGAATTAACTGTACAAACAAACAAACTGTGGGGGGGGGGGGGGGGGGGGGCTATAACGACAAGCGTTAAAGAAAATAAAAAAAAAAATAATCATACAAAAACAACAAAGAAAATCAAACCAAAGGAAACAATAAAATATTTACAAATTGAACTGAATTTGACAATAATTATGATTATGCAAAGCAGTGTTAAATTTTCACAAGTTCCATTTTGTTCAATTGACAACCAACGTTCTTTACCCCACTAATCACTATTCAATGGGGGGTATTAATTTATGAATACAATATAGCACTCTGGCATGCTGCAATAGTTTTGTTTTATGATTCAGTCACCAACAGCACAAACTTCAATATCATAAAAAGGCCTCATGTTTGTATGAATTTAAAAAAAGAAAGAAAGAAGTAGAATTGAACTGTTTTCATTCACCATTTCCATGTAAAGTGTAAGCTCTATATCACAATGTTGACGAAAAACAAATGTGCAAAAATACCAGCATTATTGCAAGGAGTCATTTTCCTACACATTACACAGTAATTTTGTGGACAAATATGTTCGGGATTCATCAGAAACACGCCGATACAGTCGAGCAATTTCGCCTGTATTTACATGTTGCTATGTAGTCTGTTTACCTCCCTTGATCTGCTCCGCAGCACAGCCGCTTGGTGTCGCCGTAATGTCGCTGACGTCACTCGTTTCGCATAGAATCGTGTTATGATTCTTCTTTGTAGTATACCCATATTCTTTGCATGTACATGTAGTATATTTACAATGAAGAGTTCTTTTGTCCTTCACCCAAAGGTTTCGATAGTTTGCCCTAAAGGTTATACAAGGAAAGTAACAGTGCGTGTGTTTTGTGTATGTGTGTAAATCGTGCATTTCCCAGCTCAAAGAGCTTCTCAAAGCGCGGATCAACATAGGCCAGAATTCAAGCCGTCCAAGAACCTAATACTGCATCAAGAGCACTGTCTAACGCCACAGACAACTGAGCTGGGTGTATTTGAGCCTGTCGCCAAGACTGTCAAAAGAATGGCCGGGTTATTTCACATGCTGTTGAGGCGACAGGGAAGAAGAAAACATGGGAGCACAACAGCGAATAAAACCGCATAACAAGTCTACTCCCAGGAGGCAGATCTCATTACAGAAAGTCTACTGTTGGGAAAAATACCTCCCCCGCCTGACTGAACTCTTTCGGCCTGAGCTAGATCTTGTATCGGCCAGCGCCTTGAGCAGCTCTTGAACTGGAAAAGCGCTATATAAGAACGACTACATAAATAAACTATTCTACCACCTCAGTTGGGGTGGCCTCGTGACGCAGTGCATAAGTCGCCGGTTTCCTATGCCGAAGGTCGCGGGTTCGATTCCCGCAAGGGGCGAACGTATGTGACTTAGGTACGAGACTATTGAGGTCACCGAGGGTTTTCTCCGGGCACTCCTGTTTCCTCCCTCCCTTCAATAATGGTACAGGACGCAGTCAATATAAAAAATTCAAAAATAAAAATTCGATTTTCTTTCCGTCTTCTAATAGCGATCTCCCTGCCTTTACACCACCTATTTGAGTGATGGATGTGTATTTGGTGTGTGCGAGGGTGGATGAGACAGGTGAGCGTGTATGTTGGTATAGATCGCCGCGCTTTGATCCTGATTGATTTGGGGAGAGGCGCGGATGTTTCATAGAGTGCATGTATTCATATGTAATGACTATGTAAAGCGTGGTGAGTCTGGTCATAGGCTGGAGTACCCGCTATATAAAAATCCGTTATTATTATTATTATTATTATTATTATTATTATTATTATTATTATTATTATTATATAGCATCCTGTATTATTATTACTATTATTATTATTATTAGTTGTATCGCATGTTAGCTTTGGGATTTTTTTATTTTTATTTTTACTTTTTTATTTTTATAGGCTTGTCTGGTTAGGCGCAGCTTGTCTAAGCTTAAACACGATCTTGTTCAGTTGCTGAATCGCTTTTTCCCACAAGCCTGTTAGAAGCATACCAATTAATTCGTTTCTCTCCGCCCAATCCGGAAGTGACAAAAGTCAAAGAGGTCGACAAGGAAGGAGCGAAACACAGCCCTTGATAAACTGGACATCTACCACGACGGTAACAATGGAACTGCACCATAGAAATAAGATTCGTTTCCATTTGTTCTTCTTGATCTCAGTGCCGCATTCGACACCATAGATCATGCACTCCTCTTGGATAGGCTCCATTCTGAGATTGGCGTTTGCAGCACTGTACTGGAATGGTTTTCCTCCTATCTGTCGGACAGATATCAATGTGTTCATGTCAAGGGGTACACTTCCCATGAAACTCTTCTTTCCTGTGGAGTTCCACAGGGTTCTGTCCTTGGACCCCTTCTGTTCTCTCTGTATGTTCGCCAGTTGTCAAACCTCATAAGCATTTTCTCCATTGATCATCACTTCTCTGATGATTCGGAACTATATTCCAAAATTCCAGTTGATTGTGATGCTGCTGTTGCAGCCGTCAGAAATGTTAAGCAGTGCTGTCTTGAGATCAAGAGGTGGATGAATGCGAACAAGTTGAAACTAAATGAACAGAAGACAGAAGCTTTGCTATGTGGCCCGCGAATTAGAAAACAATCTTGTCCCTTCTAATCCCTGCATGTCGGTGATGCTGACATTCAGTTCTCCCCTTTTGTAAAGACTCTTGGCCTTGTGCTTAACTGTGACCTTTCACTTGAACAGCATGTTTAGGCAGTAGTGAGATCCCGTTTTTTTTAAATTTAAGAGCTCTTGGTAAAATCCGCTCTTCTCTATCAGTAGTGCAGCAAACACTGTTGCTGTCTCTTGGTCTTGTCAAGACTAGACTATTGCAACAGCCTTCTTGCCAATCTGCCTCAAACACAGATCAAGCTCCTCCAATCTGTACAGAATTCTGCAGCTCGATTGGTCACAAAAAGTCGTAAATCAGTCTACATCACCCCCATTCTTGAGCAACTCCATTGGCTTCCTGTCCACAAACGCATTAAACACAAACTGCTTACAGTTGCCTATCGCGCAGTTTAAGAGCACACTCCTGAATATCTGTTCGAACTTTTGAATGTGTACGAACCATCTAGCAGCCTCCGCTCAGCTTCCAAGTCTCTATTCGTTGTTCCTGGGCACAAGCAATGTAGGACTAAGAGCTATGGCCAGAGGTCTTTCAGATACACTGCACCAGTCTGGTGGAATGCTCTTCCAGAAGGCATAAAGAGAGCAGACTCTGTCGATGCATTTCGCAGAAACTTGAAAACACATTTCTTCTCTTCTTGCTAAGCTGGATGTATTACAATCTGATCTCATCCCAATTTCATAAGTCACTGTGTGAAAGTATTGCATAAATGTTAATTGTCTGGTCTGCCTGCTAGAATGTGTTGAGCGATAGTGAAGAAGTTAAAATGGTAAGTTATGATATATGCACCCTTCCCGCCACTGTGCGTGCGTGTGCGTGTGTGTGTGTGTGTGCGTGTGTGTGTGTTTATCCACTTCCTTCAGACCAGCGCTGCGATCATGTCGGCGTGGAGATATTTGCGCGCTTTATAAATTATTCATTCATTCATTTAATTTATTGTTTGTGTTTTTGGTTTTCTCCCCGACTTGGGATTGAGACCTGATGGAGAGAACAAACAAGATGCGCATGGCACTCGGAGTTTCATAAATTGTGGATCTCCCACTACAGTAAAACTGACACCTTCTATGTCTTCAGTGTAATTTGACTGCTTAGACGTCCCTTATAGTTTGGGAGGCGGGAGGGAGGGAGGGAGGGAGAGAGAGAGAGAGAGAGAGAGAGAGAGAGAGAGAGAGAGAGAGAGAGAGAGAGATCAAAGGAAATGAAGCAGTTATATTTTTCTTATCTTCGCCCCTTGGATGGGGATTTGGAACAGGAAGGGGGTATTTCAACAGGGATCCATTCTATTTACCGACAGAGAGGGTGGGACAGAAGTAATAGAAAATCCGTAAAAGAAACCAATACCACACCGTGTTGAAAACATAATCGGGTGTAACGTTGTTATTCGACTCTTTGATCATTAGGTTAAAACTATCAAAGGTATTAAAACAGGCATAAAACATGTTGCAACGACAGGGTAACTTACGGCGTACACGTCCCTCGTCTACAACACAATTCACTTCATAAATTTATAAATTAAAATCACTGTGGTATAGTTTTCTAGCTTTGTACTCTAGTTTATGAATTGTGGTTGTAGTTGTATCCCTTGGCGCCAAGATGGAGGTGGAGATAGTCCTGCTACTACATGCTAAACGGGTGTGTGTGCATGAGAGAGAGAGAGAGAGAGAGAGAGAGAGAGAGAGAGAGAGAGGGAGAGGGAGAGAAAGAGAGAGCGCGCGCTAGAGCTAACTCTGATTAAGAATTTAGTGTGTGTTCTTTTTTTTATCATTCAGGCTGCGAGATATTATTATTATTATTATTATTATTATTATTATTATTATTATTATTATTATTATTATTATTATTATTATTATTATTATGTTGCATGAATGCATCTGCAACTTACAAGTTTGTGCATTCGAACTGAAATTTCTGTGTGAAGAGGGTGGATGCCTGCTTTGTGCGTGTGTATGCATCACCGTGTGTGTATGCATCATCATGTGCGTATGCATCAGCGTGTTGTCATGGCAAAACTGTGGAAGAAGGGTGTGGGCACCTTGTTTTTCAGCAAACGGACAACAGGTCACTCTGCGAGGCCACTAGGGCAAGAAATTGAATAATGTATATGTAATAGCACGTGCGGTGAGGGTGAAGCTTGTTTTGTAGTTTAAGGAACCAATTGTTGAGCCCAGTTTGGGAAAAATATCGTAGAAATTTGGCCAGAACTTTCATTCGTTACTTGGACTTGGAAGTAGTCAGATCGTAGGAGGTGAACAGAACAGGAGGAAGCCAGGTCGAAGAGACATTGAGCCGTGGAACCGTAATGTAGTCGAAGTGGGACTTCACGGGAGGCGAACAGGTTATCGAAAGCTAGGTAGCTTTCACCTGTATGTAGAGCGTTATCGGACATTTCTATGTGATGTTTCAAGGGAAAATCTCATATCAAAAGTTGGTAAGTGAGATTCGACCACTGAAATCCTGTCTCTAACGATCGTCAATGAGAGAATGGGGAGAAAATCTATTTAGGGAGGGCATGTAGTAAAAACGTATGAAAGAGAATGTAGAACGTGAAATTGTATGTCTTTAAACTTTTATTAAAAATATGTCAATTATTATTAATATTGTTTCTAGCAACGTTTTTATGTTAAAATGCATTTTTGTTGTAAATAATATGATGCGTTTAAGCAGTCAGCTAGACTCAGAAGAGAGAGGGAGAGGTGAGGTGTAAATTGTATAAAGACTATATAAAAGAAACAAATGTGCAGGGCTGAGCTTTAACGTTCGCCAACTCGCCAATGGCCCCTAAAAATAGTGTGTGGCGAGCTCGATTTGGGGTACCATTCGCCCGGCTGGCGACTTGAAAATACCGCCAGTGGTAGAGATTCTGTACCTGTACACGGACTTTTGACTTGCAATGTAAAACAAAACACGCGCCAACCGCTTCTGCAGTCAGCACCGGAGACCCGTTCCGATGCATGCTAGGAAGTTAGGTAACGCTAGCAAAGCGAGGGATTTGCGATGTAAAAATAGCCTTTTCTCGCGAGACTTTCTTCTTTCCCTCGCCGCGAAACGCTACTGCCCTGCGAGATCCTAGCCTTCTTGCTTCCTTGCGTGTATCGGAACGAGTCTCTGACTTCCTTGATGAGTCACGCGAGACTTGCCGTACTTTCGATATTCCCCATTCTCAGTCTTTTGTCAATCTCGAACGATGTGGCGCTTTTTAAGCGGTTTCTCGGAGCCTCCAGCAAAACAAATAAAGTCCGAAGAAGAAAAAAAAAACAGCTGAAGAAGGCACACCCAAGCTCCTTCAAGTTTTGGAACATTGAGGAGGAGGATGTCGATGATGAATAAATTATACAGTGCTTGTTTTAAAAAATGAAACAGTGTTGTTGTTGAAATTTATCTTGTTTATTAGCTGCAATAGTTATACAGTTTTAAAAAATGACCGTGCTTTCAATCAAGGGGTCTGGCAACCTGAGAAATATTTTGGCAACTTCAACTTCCCAGGTTAGGAGCCCGGCTGGCTCCTTAGCCTGGCTTGCTAAATCTCAGCCCTGAATGTGTGTTACATATTGTGGAATTTTTATGATGGTTGTATTTTGTATAAATTGTATGAGTGCAACGAAATGGAAAAAAAAACGCGAATATAAAAAACCATGTAAATTTTTCTTCAGAGCAGACAAATTTGTTTTAAAAGTAATAGATATAAAAAAAAAAGCCATGCTAGAAAAGTAGCCTGTATCATTATTGTTTTCAGGATGGACTTGAGAGTGCAGTATTTGTTGTTGTTGGAGCTTGGTGTTGAAGTGCAGTCGGGGTGCACTTGAGCTTGCAGTACTTGCAGTTTGACTGTGGAGGTTGCTGTAAAGCGTTGTTGTCGTCGTTGCTGGAAGCAGAGAAGCACTGGGGCAGCAGCGGACAAGGTGGCTGCCGGCGCTCGGGTGGGTATTGACCATTGCGTCATCGACCACGAGCGAACAACCGACCACCGAAGATCGTTCCGTAACACCCAGGGTCACCCAGTGCTACGGAAAGGGGAAGGAAAAAGGAGGGAGAAAACCAACAGAAATAGGGGGCCGTTGGGCGAGTAGACATTTTAGTTGCAGAAGAAGCCAGGGATTTCTTTATTATAACTTAAGAAAGAACATTTACTTATATAATTTTTTTTTTATTTATAGACATCAGGAACGTGCGGATTTCTATATCCAGTGACTCTGTATAACATTGTGTTTTTTTTTCTTCATAAACTACACATACATATATATATATATATATGTATATATATATATATTTATAAATTGTGTAAAGAACGTTTTAACCAAGGAAATTCAAGTAAGAAGTGTGCAGCCAGACTTTGCTAATCAGTGACAGAGCACATGGTGTGAAGTGTATACATAGCATTATATAACAAGACTGAACAGGGATAACAGTGGGGACATATGTGTGCTTAATTATTATTGTGAATATATTTTATATGTGTGTGGTAATTAGAAGCAATACAAGGTGAAAGAGTGATTTTTATTATTTATGCCGATGTTTTGATTGTATATGTTTTAGAATGTTTTACGTTTTAAATTTGTTTATATATATTTTCTTTGGTTTCATTCTTTTGTTTCTTGATTAGGGTTTTAATTACATGTTTTATTGAATAAATGTATATTGTATTTTAACACTTATTTCATTAGTTGAGTTTCTTAGTTTAGTTTAGTGGGAGAAAGGACGCTCGGGCACGCACTACCCACCCCCAAATACCCCTTCACTCCTTGCATGAAGGAACAGTCACCTACTTAAACACCGTAAGGAGAAAGTAGGCCTGAGACGTGTGTGTATGCATCAGCGTGAGTGTGTGCATCAGCGTGTGTGTATGCATCAGCGTGTGTGTATGCATCAGCGTGCGTGTGTGCATCAGCGTGTGTGTGTACCTGCGTGCGTGTGCTTGCTTGCATATATATATATGAGCCTGTCTGCAACTTGCAAAACGTGTGCTTGCTTGCATATATGAGCCTGTCTGCAACTTGCAAAACGTGTGCCTGCGAACTGAGTCTGACTTTAGGGCGTGCAAAAACGTAACACCTGCGTGCGTAGTGAATACAAAATAACCATCAACGTAACGTATTACTATCATCATACTTGACAACCTTCTTCTTCGTCAATAACAACATACTACTACTACAACCTCAGTAATGGATGAGATTATAATCAAGGTTGAGAATCATACTGCATTGGGTCCTTGCAGTCTGATTAAAAACAAACAGATGGCCGTAATCCTACTGACAGCGGTCGTGGAGATCTGATCTGTATTATGGTTTGAACAGTAAAGCTTGACACAAAAACATGGACCCATTGTTTGGACATTTACTACCCTGACGTGTCACAGTCTGTTGTGTCAAGATAAGTGTCACAGCCCGTGCTGTCGTTTCGCCTCGTCAACAATGCTAACACTATCTGATCGGAAACAAATATTTTACATTACACTGTCAAGAACGCTACACCATCTGATAGGAACCAATAAATGTTCGGTTACCTTGTAGAATTTTTGTTATGGTAAAGAATTCTATACTATCTGGCATGAAGTATGTTTCTATCAGTTTACACTGAATGGACCACAGGATCAAAAGGCGAAAATGTGTAGAAGGAAGTTTCTGAGACTAAAATCCGAAACCAATTTACAATTAAACATTTCTTCGGCCGAATAATGAAGCGAAGATTCCTGAGAAGCGGAGGTTAAAGGTTGAACAGTCGGTATTTGATGATACATTTTAGCAGGGATAGAAAAATGCTGGCACAGAGGGCAAAGAGAGGTGATGAGATTGTAGGGGAACAGGGGTTGGGTAGGGCACGGGTAGGGAGAGGGAGAGGCCAGGGTATGGAGGAATGGGTGAGGTTGTAACAGATTTGCAAATCAACAAACATGCGGAGTACAATATACTGACTACAAGTGGTGTTTAGAAAATATTGAGTCAGGATATCATTTCTCCACAACGTCTCTAGAAGAAAGAAAGAAAGAAAGAAAGAAAGAAAGAAAGAAAGAAAGAAAGAAAGAAAGAAAGAATTAATGAATGAATGAAAGAAAGGGAGTACATATATACACACTACTCAATACTCAAAGCCAATAGATTCACACTAATCCAAATTCCACATCCAAGTCTAAAACGCTGGCCGAATTCATGATCTTATTCTTGCAGCAAGAAGTGTGCAGTAAAACTCACACAACAACTGAGCTACTCTGCTATAACAGTGATCAAAATGTAACCGAACTGGTGTGAATCGATATCTAATAAGAATGCGTACCTCCTCTGCAGTATGATAGTCTGCGTTACACCCTGTGCTGCTGCCGATAGCAAGATACCGCACAGTGACTGACTACTGACCTTTGAGGCAGATAGCTGGTTGGATATGACGACAGTTTCACGTCGGAGGTCTGGCATAGAGAGGGTCTTGTCGCCTCCATGGAGGACGCCTGGTTCAAACGCTGCCGTGAATCTCCGCTGATCTGAAATCATACACAAACAAAATGAACGGTGAATTTTATTGTAGTAGTTGTTGTAAGTCTGAAGTAGGAAAGTAACTTTTTACTAATTTGAAATGACAGACATTAATTTAACAGTAAAATGATACGAGATTCCATGGTATAGCGACAGCGTCAGGGTAGACCGTGTTGACCTCAAACAAACAATACTAATAATAATCATATACATAAAAAAAAAAAATTTTTTATAGGGTAAACAAATTAAAATTTAATTAAAAACGTAAACAAGGCATCTAATTACATCCAAAGATAAATCTCTCTCTCTCTCTCTCTCTCTCTCTCTCTCTCTCTCTCTCTCTCTCTCTCTCTCTCTCTCTCTCTCTCTCTCTCTCTCTCTCTCTCTCTCTCTCTCTCTCTCTAATCTAATCCAATCTATCTATCTATCTATCTAACGTCACCACGGTTACTTCACTCAATATAACATAGTTCTGTTTTAGCCTTAAGACATCTGCACATTCTAATTACATTGATTGATTGATTGATTGATTTATTGTTGCTTTAGGTCCAGCGGACTCTTCCGAGCCAAATCAGGACCAGACAACCCCCGATCCGCATAAAAGATCTGCTGAAACAACCCCAGTGGGAAAATTGAATGCCCTCCACCGGCCAGTCACTTTACAATAAAGACATCCCACGCGGGGGACGGCTGAGGGTTGACCTCAACTACGCGAACCCCCGGTTACAAAAACAAAATAGAATACAAACATCATTATAAATCATCAACAAAACACATACATATAAAATGCCTATAGTGCTAAATAGTACAATCATAGGAAGCCCTAGTGACCACCCGGCAGAAAGCGTCCAACACTCCCAAGCTGATCCAACAGACCTCATACACAAACAAGGAGTCTTGTCCAGGAAGAGTTTTCAAGAAAAAAGGTAGGTCATTGATCTAGCGAAGAAGAAGATAGTATAGCAGAGTGAAGGACAGAGCAGGAATAGGAAAGAGTAAATGAGGAAGACAGCGACAGTGGGAATTTAAAGCACTAAATTTCCATAAAGTGGTGATACTGTTTATACTGAAAAACCCCGGCACTCCAACGGGGGTACTGTTGCCGCAGTGAATCTGTCTTGCCTATAAAGGAAAGACAGGTTTTCAACTGTGGCTTTCACTGTTCCCTTTATAGGTTTGAACAATCTACAGTGGCAAGATTGCTCATGACCCCAAGGGGTGCTCTAATTACATACAAAACATTTTTTTAAAATGACGTCACCTGATATGTATAACTTTTTTATTTTTTCGTCATCTGGTAGCGTTCACTATTTGATAACTAAATACCAAGTTTCAAAGAAATCCGTCCATTAGTTTCAGAGAAAAGTGCGTACATGTCACCTCCGGACGGACGGACGACGGCCAAAGCCAAAAAACAATAGGTCCAAAGCATACAGGTCGAGAAGCAATAACAATGAAGACGTATATAATGTCATTCAAACAAATATGATTAGAGAGAGCGCGCGTCTTCTATGACGCATGTTTAGTGTTTACGTCATCATCACTGACCTCATGAAGTCTTTGCTTTTATATTTTTCTTGGTGTTTTTTGTGTATTTTGTTTCTGATTTCTAAACAAATATGATTAATGACAAAATTAGTGTAACGTGCAGGAGACAGCAGAACGGCGTAGGCCAACAGACAAGACTCACCACATCCTCCCCCCCCCCCCCCAAACCACAGAGTTACAAACAAACAAAAAACATGCTATGACAAAGAAGAAACAACAGCAACACTAGTAGTAGTAGTAGTAGTAGTAGTAGTAGTAGTAGTAGTAGTAGTAGTAGTAGTAGTAGAGTAGGAGTAGTAGTAGAAGTAATTATAATTATTATTATTATTATTATTATTATTATTATTATTATTATTATTATTATTATTATTATTATTATTATTATTATTATTATCCTTCGGATGAGAGTATAAAACGAAGTCTAGTCTGTGTCGCATACATTCCATCATAACGGACTTTAAAGATCCTGACGCTCATGTCCTAGACGGGTGAGTACCGGTGACAAGAAAACACCCAGCATGCACCTAGGTCCTTCTCCATCATCCATGGCTGCCCAGGATTGTGCTCAGTTGTCTGGAGCGTTATTACGATGCGCCCAAAGGCTGCAATTTGGCGCCTCGGGCGGCTTGAGTCAGATCCTGTATCGGTCAGCGCCTTGAGCAGCTCTTGAGCTGGAAAAGCGCTATATAAGAATTATAAATAATAAATAATAATAATAAAATTAGTAGTAGTAGTAGTAGTAGTATAAAAATGTATTATTATCATCATCATCATCATCATCATTATTATTATTATTATTATTATTATTATTATTATTATTATTATTATTATTATTATTATCATTATCATTATCATTATTAGAATTCAGGATAAGTTAAACCAACCGTTCTTTGGAACTGTTTGCTTTAAAATGTATCAGGATGAAAACCAACTCTGCGACCATCAACTGGTATCAGAACAGAACTTAAACGTACGACAACAGATGAAAATAACGAGCAATACAAAGAGAAATATTTGGTCACACCAGCTTTTCTACAACAACAATCCTTTCGCGCAGCCAGAAGAATTTTGTCCACAGATAGTTTGGATAAAGTACAGGCGAAAGAGTGGATGATATAGTGGTGATGAAAGAGGGATGGATGAAAGGGTGGATGGATAATTTCACGGAGTGCACGTGCACGTGTCTGTAGCGAAAGGTGAGCGAAGATTACAACCTTCCGAGGGCAAGGCCAATACCTCAACACAGTGCATAGTTTCAAATATTTAGGAGCCATTGTATCAGACAATGGGTCCCGACAGGAAGTCATCTCCAGGATCGCACAAACAACTGCTGCCCTGACAAGGTTGAAGCCCATTTGGAAAGACAGTGTTACACTCGTTTGGTGTTTTTCTATCAGTAGTTGATTCAGACCCAATGCTGAAATCCTGATAAGTGTAACTCGGATTCGTTTATCCACGCAACCCGTTCACTCAGCAACAAGGCACGGAGTCGTCGTATGAAGTTTCCCAATATTATTCAGCGTAGGCCTACATCAACAACTGCATACAATCGCTCAATCACTTTGTACTTTCCTCTTCTTTAACTCTTCAACACAACACAGTGTATCAATTATATAGTTTTTCTCGACGCCAGATAACGTCAGAACGTTCCCGAGTGACGCGTTACAACCAATCAAACTAAACTTCGTCATCACTGCACGTCATACATCTTTCTTCACAGTCCAAGAATTTTCTCAGCTATCTACATTTATCGCAAAGTTTCGATCGACAGTAAACAAGCAAATCTAGAGAATTCTCCAATAATATCGACTAACGAAAATTATGAACGTTATATAAAGCTTCTCCTCACAACAACGCAAAAGCAAATCAAAGGTAAATACACTCTGTTATTGAATACTTTGCAAAACAAAACGATCGGGTCTATCGTGCGCGTACCATCATGCGCGTTTCAACGTAACAGACAGGACCGTCAGTCTACATTCCAAGGTAAGACTGCTGCGCTCCACTGTCATCCTCCTATACGCTTGCGAAACATGGACCCTCACAGCAGGTATACAACTAAGAATACAAAGCATGGAGATGAGGTGTTACAGAAGACTTCTGGGCATTTCCTATACCCAGCACATCACAAACGACGAAGTCCGACAGACCATCACACAAGCCATTGGACAACACGATGACATGCTCACAATTGGTGAAGAAACGTAAACTCCGATGGTATGGCCACGTCAACAGGTCATCAGGCCTTGCAAAGACCATCCTGCAAGGCATAGTGCAAGGAGGTAGAAGAAGAGGGAGACTGAGAAAGAGGTGGGAGGACAACATTCGAGAATGGACTGGTTTGACACTGAGCGAAGCCATCAGGGTTGCTGAGGACAGAGAAAGATGGAGTACGCTGGTTAAGCGATCATCTGTGGTGCCCCTACGACCTCTGAGTTACGGGATAGAATAGGATAGGATAGGATAGGATAATACATTAGTACTGTGTCAATCTCTAGGGGTGTCGGATAGTGCAGTGGTTGGAGCACTCGCTACTGTGTCGAAAGTGAAGCACCGTCCGGTGCGGTTAGCACTTGGATGGGTGACCGCTAAGGTGTGAAGCGACAAACAACAACGCCCCCAGTTGACTCAACTGTGATTGAGTACCTACTCTCTTGAGGGTGGGGAAGATAAAGCAGCGAGGGAGAGAGTTGGGCATCACCCTCATTACGCTGGCCCAAGATAAGTGTGATCTCCAACATCACGCTCCCCTACGGCCACAAGGCTATGGGACTACCTTTACTTTTTTTACCTTTTACAATCTCTAGCACCGTGGCGGGGCAACTCGGCGGTGGTTCCTGCGCACCATAAGCCGTATTGAGTACGTGAAAACCTACATTTTATTTTGTCGGCGACTCTGTGGTGTTATGCGCGCTTGCTTGCGTGGGGTTGCGCTGTGTTGTGGTGTGGCTGTGGTTGTAAGCATGGGTGGTGATGAGTAGAGGCGTGAATGCATATGACAGTTATTTAGTCATCCTTCATGCAGTACATTATTCCTTATCAAATATTTTATTTTCATCTGGTGTTTATAATAATGTGCGACTATTATATTGATGTTGATTGAATATGTATGGGGACGACTTTGGTGAAATGTATGTATGTAGTTAGCTAGTGCCATCACGAAGGACTGTAGTTAGTGATGCACACAACTAAAAGAGGCAATTAAGTTAGTTGGAGAGAGAGAGGGAGGAATAAGAGGGGGAATAGTGGGAACGTTGGATACATCCGGGATAGACTACGATTAACCTCGGATGCATGAACTGTTGCAGGCTTACTTTACATTACATCACCTCACCTCTACGCTACTTTATCTCAACTTTATCGTCCTTCATGTCTGTTCTTCGTTGTGACGTGGTTTCTACGTGAAAGTCTGTCTTCGTTCAAGTTATCGTCTACCCCTTTCTTGTGACGTCTACTTGCGTGAATCTTCTCTCCTGACCACATGCGTGACATTTGCTGACACCGGCAGTGGCAAGTTCCGGTCAAGCAGCAATTACAGATCACCTTACCACGTGGATCCGGATCGAACTCCCCCCAAGGTTTTGTCGTTCCCATCTATCTTTTCCCTCTCATTCTCTCCCCTCCTTGTGTACTTTGACTTGCTCTATTTTTATGTTGACGTTATTGTAATTATTCTTCATCCCATCATTTGTTTTATTGAGTTAGCGTGCGTCATTGATTGTTAGTTGTATGAATAAAGTGTGATTGAATATATATGTAATCATAAATCTTTGTCATTTGTTACACGTTGTACGTCCTTTCATTTTTCGTCTCAGCAACTGAAGAACGTCAGGTGTGAGAGTATGTTTATATGCGAGTGCCTGCGCGTGTACATGTGGCTGATCGGTTCGCGATAACTCCGAGTCGGCTTCTTTAATCAGCTCGCTTGTTGCCTTTCCTGTATCAAAAAACGAAAACTAAACAAAAAACAACAACATATTTTTGGTTTAATTTTTTTTTCATTAAATAAAACATCTGCGTAACTTGAAAACCAAGACAACAGTGAACACTGTCAACATCAGACCCACCCTTGTGTTTGTCCTGTGTGCGTGGTCTGCTGTTGGATGACTTATGACACTCCACTGCATTGTTGTTGTGGTCGGTTTCTGGCAGTTGAAAGGAAACTTTTCTCTTGGCATCGTGCTGAACGGTGTGCGACTGTCCTTTGGTTTTCTTAGCGGCGATAGGTGAATGCTCACCCACTACACAATATTCCGAGCTTACGCCTGATCTTAGCGAAGAACTTTCAGTGCTTTTATCTGTTCGTAGCCAAAACCACCTCATGTCTTTATCTTTTGCGCCTTTCGTAGCCACTGATTCACAGAGAACCACTTCATCTTCGGGAGAGTGTTGGTCTATGACGCCATTGTCCGTACCGACGGCTTTATCGCTTGTGAATGACGATTCTGCAGAACAGGTTTCGTCAATGCGTGTAACGCTGTTTCTCTGCAAGTTTTGTGAATGTCGCGTCGCAGACGGTCTAACCACGCCAGGCATGACGTCACTAACTGATGCAAATACAGATGAGCACATGTCATCCACAAACGTGAACGCGTCTCTATCCATCTTTCCTGAGGGTTGCGTCACAGAGGTTTCGGTGACGTCACTAACTGATGAAGAGGCAGAAGAATAGGCTTCATCAATGTATGAGTACACAGCCTTTCCACTGTTTGGGGAAGATTGCGTCACCGATTGTCTAATGACGTCATGGAGAATGTCACTTATTGACGACGAAGGAGAGGGACAGTTTTCGTCCACACACGTAGACGCATCCTTATGACAAATCGTTCGAGAAGGCTGCGCCGCAGAGGGTTTAATGACGTGCAAGGCATTACCGAAGGACGAACTGTTAACCGGCCTGCCGGTCTTCACGGATTCCGCCAGGAGTATTGAAGTCTGAACTCCCCGACTTCTGCAAGCTTTGGCTGGAGGTGGATTAGCAATGCCAGACGTCTGAGGACCATTTTGACACACGTAGCCATTGCCAACGGGTGAAAACTTACTGCCTGAATGATGAGTGAAAGAATATGTGTGGCTTGGAGATGTTTGTTTGAAAAAATGTCCACTCGAACCAGGGCTTCTGGTTCTAGAACGAAGAGCGGATGGAACATTGTCCGCTTTTATTGCACAGGAACAGAGGGGTTTAGAAATAGTGGCTTGTGTTGGAGAATGGTGTCCATCACGCGCAGAGCTATTATCCCTACAACGATTACGTACAATCTCGAATTCATTTAGATAGTTCTCGCACGCTTCTATTTGAGAGCGCTTGGAGAGAGAAGTGGGGTTGGCAGATGGAACGGGTGAAACACAATCCATCGTCTGTGTCTCAATGCAACGAATACTATGATGTAACGTCGCACACTGTTTATGCCAACGACCACCGTTGTTTGCACTGGGAAGGTCGTTTCCAGTCCGTGACCTACTGCGTCCATGGCAAAGGTGTGCGTGATTGCTAAGGTCGTGAAGAATGACCGTAGCACTCCAAGGCACGTTCAGATTTTGCTTAGACGTTAGAATGATAGTTCCATCCAAGTCAGGCGCTCGCGCTCGTGATACCACATTGGGCACTATCGCCATCGCTGCTGAAAAAGAAGAAGTCGCTTCACGGCCGCCGTATCCAATATTGTGGCTGCTGTCGTTGGAAGACAACGAACGATCTGAAGCTAAAGACACACTGGAGTCCGGCCTATTGTAGGCAAACTGATGAGCCGTGGTTCTATTATTTGGTGTAAGTTTATCGTATTCGTCGAACTGTGACCATGAAGTCACGTTAGAGCTATGGTCGGGCTTAACAAACGAACGTTGAGATGGATATGACAAATGCTGCGTTCCGTTCAACCGTTCATTCGCCAACAACGGTGATCTTGCTGAAGATTGTTGCAGAGTTGGTACTGCCGCAGAAGAGTTTGCCAGTGGTGAATTCAAAGCCACTGGCGGTCGTACACTGTGTGTGCGATACAACGGCTCTGATGATGGAACTGAAGACGAAGCGGCAGAGTAAGGGTTGGCGTATGAAGATGAGAAGTTAGTGGTAGCAGTAGTAGTAGATGTTCCCAAAAACGGGTTGGAAGTTGCAGACACGGAAGAAGGAAATGGATGCGGTCCCGACGTCACGGAAGAGCTGGCGACTGAAGACGAAAACGACGAAGCGAAGGGTCCGGACTGATGGGATGCAGAGGAAGAAGACGCTAAATAGGGGGAGGAGAGGCTGGAGTGTTCTGATTTGGGGTGGACAGGTTTCGGAGGAGTGTCGGGTGCAAAACGCCTCGGACGGAGCTGATACATGGACATGTTGCACCGGAAGTTGCTCCCGCCCATGACTAGAAGGCTCGCCATGTTGACTGCAGAAAACCTTCGCTCACATTGACTAGGGTACAATGTAAAACATCAAAACGATCACTGCGTCATGTTGTTTTTGAAGATCACAGCACCATTTTGTCAGCCGTCGTCAGTTATACCGATCAATAATGGGACTAGGCGCCATGACAACACATCACGACTAGTTCGTCACATCATCGACACTATTTTACTTTGCAGGATAATTATGTTCCACGTGTTTTATATATAATTATATACGCCACTTGGCGAAATAAAAATATGTTATCTGTTTCTTTATCATTCCACTTTATCCTATTACTTTTTATTACAGAAAGACGCTAGCATGCCTTTTTCAGTAATGCAAACCTCCATCAGGCACAGATTCGACGGGCAAGTATCACAACACAATTCAGCTGAAGCCTGTCAAAGGAACTGCGTTCACTGCAATGTTATGCATTGTTCGTTCTCACATAGATCTCCGACGCTCACATTTCGCTGCGAGAAGCTGCTGAACTAACGTGTATAATCTTCAGTATCAAAACAGTTATCAATATACAAAACGGTGTATGCAATCTTCACAAATCATTCCACGTCCTACAGTTTTTAATCTTTCATAAATTAATAGTCGTCGGTGGTACTGCAAATACTCTAAACGTATTTTTCTTTCAAGCTATCAGCGACAACTCCTCTTTCTTTTCTAATACACAAATCACCCGCGAGGTCTTCAATGTCTACAACGACGAGAAAGAGAAATGACACAAGACAAAGGAATTAAGATTAACCTGCCACCTGCTGGGTTACTTTACGAGCAGAGAGGACTTTGAAAGACTATAGAGACTCATTATCCATTGTCATTTTTCACAATAAAACAGTCTTCGGCGATCAGACAGAAGTTACAGACTAAAGGACCATTACACTAGCTCACAAATCTCTCAATGGTAACATGTCCGGTCTCGGATAGTTTCAGTTGAACTAATTTCCAAGTTGCTGAACAGTAAACTAATATACGTTTGAGAAATCGCCTACTATTACTAATTGGCGAGGGATTTGACTCATGTCCAGCAAATGTTGTGGAAGGTGTTGAGCGATGCAACAGTCAATAGCTACATGCAGTTATAATGACTATACGAGGGGACGGACATTACTTCCAAGTTGAACAGTAACCAATTCACCCTGAGGAATATCCTACTAGTTATAATTTGCGAAAGATTATGTCCCTCAGGCTGGATTCTCTAATGGTCTTCGGCGATCGCACAGAAATGAATGACTGTAAAGTTTAGACACTTTGCCAATACAATTAATAGAAAGTAACTTTTATATGGTGATTGACAGCTTAGTCTCTTGGAGACACAGAACTATCACAACATCACTCGTTTTAAATACCCCAAAAAGAGTTCACCTAACTACAGTGCTACTTTCATATTACTCCCTCCCCTCACTTCCCCCCGCTTTCTCTTCTCTCTCCCTCCCTCTCAGCCCCCTTTTCCGCTGCCCAATTCCTCGCCTTAAGACTCTTAAACCCGATCCATTACTCCATCAAGTGAACTGTAAGGTACACTACCGCCAACTGCAAGTAGTAGTATCACGTTTTACGCTCTATGATTGCGAGTCGTAAATAAAGCTGATTTGGCTGTAGAGAGTCATCGCCTGCCATATACCGCGAGCTCAGTGCCCATTATCGCGTGTCGTGGGAAAGATTTAAAAATCCGCCATCTATCATGGTGCTTGCGCTGTCTGCTTTGCAGGTTTATTTCCATGTGAAGTACGTTTTGTCTTCTCATTCTCGTTCAAAAAAAAAAAAAAAAAAGCAACAAGGCTTGGTACAGTTACGCGAGGTGGGTATCGTGATGGACAACTAACTATACACGGGAAGGAAAAGAAGGGAATGGGCTCTATGCACAAGTCGGTGGCATGGTCACGTGGCGCGGGAATAACAAAGCGGTCATGGCTTCTTTTAGCTCGCTCGCGTGTACTCCAATGCTGCTTAAAATTTTTTAATTTACCGACATTTTGGGATATTGTGATGTTTTGAACATAGCACACTCGTGCAATAATGATTACCGACCGATTTGTCACTGACATTCAGTTTAGAGTTGACGACATGCAGTGCTTCATCATTTGCGCTCGAAGTGGAAATCGATGAAAGGAAATTTTTTTTTTCTTTGCAGAAAGGTTTTACGTCGGAGTTAGAGCATCCAAACGCAGCACAGTACTTCACCATTTTCAAACTCGATCACGCTGTGTTATTCCCGCAGCACGTGGCCGCCACGCCTTTGTGCATAGCGCCCATTCCTTGTTCTCGTAATATAGCGCGCTTACCAACAGCTCAAAGAGCTGGTATGACAAACAGTCAGGCTCTAGCTCAAGCTACCCAAGACCACAAGTAGCAGCATGAAGCGCCGTGAACGGTCATGCGCATCGAACAACTGAGCCACCACCCTGATGTACCTAACTGTGTGCACGCATAATTGGAATCCGTCACTTTGACACAAAAGCCGAGTTCAACTAACGTACAGCTGCGGGGAAGGGAGTGGGGAAGGGAAGCACCGTATAAAGAGTTATTATAGAAAGTCGACTTGCGTGACAAAAAAACAACGACGCCTCTCGTCATCATCGAGGTGCGAACTAAAACTCTGCGACGCGCAAGACGAGTTGTTCACCACTGAACCGTTACAGAGGACGAACGCGATGCGAATGCTATTTTGATTGATCGCGCAATAATTGAAGCTATCGTTCTAGGTAGTCTATCCTTGCCAAAGGAATCAATGATTGATTAGAGAAGGGGGAGGAGAATGGGTGATACAACAGCTGAATGATGGGTAATTAAGCATCTGTGTTGCCATGCCGATGTTTGAGCTATGTGAAAGGGTTGCTTAAATGCTAATTGCGTGGTCTGCCTGCTACAAGGTATGGAGCGATAGTGAAGATGTTACAGTGTTAAGTTAGGGTCTAGATAGTGAAGATGTTATAGTGTTAAGTTAGGGTCTAGATAGTGAAGATGTTATAGTGTTAAGTTAGGGTCTAGATAGTGAAGATGTTATAATGTTAAGTTAGGGTCTAGATAGTGAAGATGTTATAGTGTTAAGTTAGGATCTAGGCCTATACGGTTTATACCTTGCCACTGTGTGTGTGTATGTGTGCGTGTGTGTGTTTCTGTCCACCTCCATCTCACCAGCGCTGCGATCATGCCCATCGGCGTGGAGATTGTTACGAGCTTTACAAATTATTGATTAATTCATTCATTGATATTATCAATGAGTACGTGTCTGACTGATCGTGAATTGCTCCCAGATAACGGCAGTGGTGTTTACATTTCTCTTTCTGGCTAAATAAATAAATCCATGATTGGGGGATTGATCAAAGGGTATTAGGTGAGATTTTGACACAACACCATAAGCTTTTGACAGAGTGCACATACGTACCGTGCTCTATGAACAGAAACAGTATAAGCGTGATTCCGAACTACCGTGCAGTTAACTAAGACTTTCTTCTGTGATTATAAAGCTAAAACTTGTCAGTACAATACTCGTGAGGGAATAAATGCCACATTACTTCCAACTTCCCCAATCTACGCCTGACTTTTTATTCTTTTTTGCCAGTTGAAAAAGAAATGATTTCAAAAATCTACCAGCTTGATCCTGATGAGAAAATATTTTAACGGAAGATAAGCATGACCACACAAAATGTATGGAACCATTTTAAAAAAATGTTTTAGCACGTCTGACTCCCAAAAACAAACGTAGAACGTAAAAAATTTTTTTTTAACTATTACATACGAATTATATTTCATAATTGTATAGTCTACTACGGCAGTACACATTATTATATACACTATTCCAACATCCACGATTAAAGAATAATGTCCATGTTTGAAAATCTACACAATGAATATGGAACTCACTTTGTAAAAAAAAATTTTTTCACTACTTTCAGCTCAATAATCTCTATTTAGAAGCATATTTTCGAAATAACCATTTGTTTACAAACAACGTAAGCTTTCTCCCAATAATATTGTTTGTCGATAAATAACTTATTATTTATCTAACAATATATTATTTGGGAAAATAAATCATGATATAGGTAAATAAGGCATTGCTGATAAGTAAGGAATTATTTACCTAGCAGCCAAAAGAAGCGGTCTGGTGCAGGTCATTCAGAAATGCTGCACCTGTCCTCTGGAATACGATACCAGAGAATAATAAACCAGCAACAGAGTTCCATTCTTTTCGCCGGAAACTGAAAGACCTCTTTTAACCTCACTAACTGGCACATTTTGTCCTTGGCTCCCGAGCATGTCTCTGCGACATGGAGTTGTGTGCCATACACGTAGATTGGATTGGATATATAATGCATTATTTAGCAGATTGTGTGAAATAATGTATTATTTACAAATGTTTCTAATTAATGATTTGTTTATCTGTTACTGTATAATGCAATATTTAGCAGAATTTTCTAAATAATGTATCATTTAGAAGACGTTGCTAAATAATGCATTATTTACGTAAACAGTTCATTGTTTAGGGACTGCACTTTTAATTCTTTAGGGGATTCGGAGATACAAGTCGTATTACAGTGAGGTTTTTTGTAGTATAAAGAAAATTGGGAAATCGGGATTTTACGCTGTTTTGCGATTTAAAATAAGGCAACTGTTTTATTTCCCTTGATTTAAAAAAAAAAATTCGCCGCAGTATTAATATACGAAGCTGTAACGGTTTCGGAAAAGAGGGATCCATCAGAATTTCTAGTATTGCAGGATTGCCTTCAGAGTAAATAGACTTCGAGAACTCACAAGGTAACGGCGATCTTGTGAACAAAATAGCAGAAGCATTGATTCCAGTTTTTCAACAATTCAATACTCCTGCTGCTGCCACTTCTTTTAAACCTATTCTTTTACGTTTTTTGGGGTAAAAAAAACACAAAAAGAAAGCATACTATTTTTCTCCTCTGATGGAGATACTGAAAACACTGAACACTCCCGCACAAAACTGACCTTGACCTTTCCTTTGTGTTCGTGACGTTACAGACGTTTTATCTTCGAATCTGTGGAGTGATTTATGTTGAAAAATAAATAATTGACACACATTTTGGATACACAATCTTTGGAAAGACCTTGCATTTAATTATAGAAAGCCGTCAAATTATTAAAACCAAGTTTTCAAGCGAATCTTGGAATCCCCTAAATAATGAAAATTGCAGTCCCTAAACAATGAATTGTTTACGTAAATAATGATTTATTTAACGACATCTTCTAAACTATACATCACTTAGGAAATTCTGCTAAATAATTCATTATATATTTGTAAACAAATCACTATTTAGAAACATTTTTAAATAATACATTTTCTTCCACAGAATCTGTTAAATAATGCATTATATAATAGGTAAATAATTCCTTCTTTACCTCTATCATGGTTTATTTATGTAAACAATGTATTGTTTATGTAAATAATAAATTATTTACGGGAAAAAATATGTTATTGAGATAAATCTTCCATTGTTTGTAAACAAATGATTATTTAGAAAATATGCTTCTCCATAAAGATTATTTAGCTGAAAGTGGTTTTCCCAAAAAACAAAAAAAAACGCAAATAAATATTTTACAAAGGGAATTCCATGAAATGCAAATATGTCTTCAAGTTACAGTGCACAAAATTGAATCAGACTATTAGTACTAGATCATCACAATGTATTCCAAAAGTTGAAGAAGAATAACCAATCTGAGCACGTTAAACTGATATGTCATTTCGTTCTCATGGAATAAAACATAGAACTGGTAGTATAGCTTGTTTTCTAATGCCACCATATAGCAGTAATGGTGCGTTTCCGTGAAATGACCACCAGAAAAAAACTATATAAAACACAGTTCACCAGTTGAGGGAATATAAGCATCGACGATGAAGTCTACAACTGCGTAGAGGTAATAATCCCAACGGTGCAGCGGACAAGTGCAGTTTCTGCGTCACCGCTTTTTGTCTAATGCGGATGTTGACAGGCGCGCTCAACACTGGAGCCGTTAGCCAAACTGTACGCTAGCCACTGTAATACAGCGTAGTAAGACTTTATAGTAGTGGTAAGTGAGTAATGCAGGTGTAATTAAAGGTCTTCCATTCTCAAGCCGATACATGCAGTGGTGCAGTTGAACTCACTCCAATCCTCTCTCTCTCTCTCTCTCTCTCTCTCTCTCTCTCTCTCTCTCTCTCTCTCTCTCTCTCTCTCTCTCTCTCTCTCTCTCTGTCCGGACTCCAATGACTTTGCTTCTTCCTCTCTCCTCATTTGTTTACACCCCACCCTTTCTCTCTGGCCTATTATCCTTCACTCTTTATTTAAAACATAAACACGCGCCCTCCCTCTCTTCTCTGCATACCCTTTTTAGCCTTACATGCCTCTCAAATCCTCCTCCTCCCTACACCCTGTTTCCTGTCTCTCTCTCTCTCTCTCTCTCTCTCTCTCTCTCTCTCTCTCTCTCTCTCTCTCTAACATATAGCCCCAAAATATTGTTTGTTTGTAGATTATAGTCACACGACACTTCCGCATATAGGTGACTACTGGACCGATTTATACTGACACCAGCGGGCCAGTTGTTGGTAAAGGGGAAAATAATATGATCACACGTTGACCAATCCGGGATTCGAACCAGCGACCTTCCCAAAATATTCTTTCAGAATGCCTTCTTGTACAGCACGTCTCGTAATCGTTCTATTGCTAGCCTCTGACAACGAAGAAACTATTAAAAAACTATTCATTTATTTATACAAGGCCAGGAATCTTCGGGAACTAGCAGTATCATAACTCGTTTGTATTTATATGTATGCTGTGATAAATTCAATGTTTGTTGTTTTATTATTCGTGTACACACCCCTTCCAAAGAGGCGATGTCCTGAACTTCTGAAATAAAAGATTCTCTCTGTCTCAAGTCAGGCACTTCAAGTGGCGTATAGCTTTAACTGGTATGTCCTCTACAAAACGTTCCTTTCAATACTTTTAATAATACCATTTTATAAGACAATACACGATGACCTGCTAACAGTGGTGAAGAAACGGAAACTCCGATGGTATGGCCACGTCACCAGATCATCAGGCCTTGCAAAGACTATTCTGCAAGGCACAGTGCAAGGAGGTAGAAGAAGAGGGAGACCGAAAAAGAGGTGGGAAGACAACATTCGAGAATGGACTGGTTTGACACTGAGCGAAGCCATCAGGGCTGCTGAGGACAGAGAAAGATGGAGTATGCTGGTTAAACGATCATCTGTGGTGCCCCTACGACCTCCGGGTTACGGGGCAGGATAGGATAGGATATAAGACAATATTTCCTCATATTCGGATTTTTTTTTTCAAATGTAATATCAATGTTATTTATGGTTCTTATCTCAAAGGACTTTCATTTTATTCTTTAACTGTTGGACGCATGGGATTTAACTGGTGGTCAAGCTGGTTGGGCGGAATGCTAAGGGCTTAGCATGTGTGTGTGTGTGGGTGTGTGTGGGTGTGCGTGTGTGTGACCTACATATAATTATATATCTATATGCTAAGCTTAACTACGGACAGTAAACTACGTAGGCTAAAGGTGATTGAATTCGAGCGCGAGCGACGTAGACTACTTTTCACCCAGAGGAGAAAAAAAAAAGGGGGGGGGAGGGGGGGCAAAGCCCATATGACTTACATGCTCTTTATGGAACTCGCAATATTTAACATAAAAATGAGTGCCCAGATTTTTTTTTTTTAAAACACACAGAATGAAACGGTGGCATTAAATGCAAAGTAATACCGACTTTGATCTTTCTATGCGCTTGACATTGAGATGACCTTGACCTCCGGCTCAAAATAAACTCATGTACTATCAAATAAAGTACAGGAAAAGTTGTATTAATCTCCTTGAGATGACCTGGACCTTCAGTGACCTTGACCTTGTGAAGGCCTGACCTTCACGTGACCTTTCGTGCATGTCTTATCAAATAATGTTGCATACTATGGGTTAAATAAACAGCCATTCAACGGTATGATTACCTATTTTTGTATGTTTTTGCAAGGCCTAAAGTGGCCTTGACCTTCAAGATCAACGCAAAAAATGGAAAATATATAAAAGGTTAATCTATCATTTCTAAATACAACTTTAGACTTTATACCTCTATTAGTGTGGTCCTGACTCGGTTCTTTGCAGTCCGCTGGACCCTGTAAGCAATGAATAACTAACTAGCCTCTCTTAGTTTAAGGTCAAGGTCACTAAACTGACTTTGAACAGCTCCAGTGACCGTGACCTTGGAGTGAGGTTGACCGAATTTGTATAGTATGTGTGTCTCATTGATATCTATCATGCAAGCCATTGGACAGCACGATGACATGCTCACAGTGGTGAAGAAACGAAAACTCCGATGGTATGGCCACGTCACCTGAGCATCAGGCCTTGCAAAGACCATCCTGCAAGGCACGGTGCAAGGAGGCAAAAGAAGAGGGAGACAGAAAAAGAGGTGGGAGGACAACGTTCGAGAATGGACTGGCTTGACACTGAGCGTAGCCATGAGGTTTGCTGAGGACAGAGAAAGATTGGTTATCCGCTAGCTAATAAAGCCTAACTGCCCGTGCTACGATGATAACTGCCATAGCGAACAAGAGTTAACTGGAAGAGTAGCCATGATCGGCCAACATCAAACCAACTCAGCACAAAGTCATAGCACTAATTACAATCGTGACAACAGCACGCCAATGCGCCTTGGTTTGGCCAAGAAGGTTGTTCAGCCTTTAGCAACTCAACGAGGCGGAGAAAATCGACAGTAACAAACCAAAAAGGGTCAATCGAGATATATGCTTGAAGACCGGAAAGGGCTTACCTCCTCACCAAGAAATAACTGACAATGGTGAAGAAACTCTAATATCAAAGATTGGTGAGAGTTCACAACCACAGGCTATACCTCTCAGCGCCAGAAGGAGTTATCTATCATCGCATAAAATGACATCGGAAGGTTTTCAAAGAACCTAAATGTACAATATCGCTTTCAGGAGGTTTAGGTGTTGCAGCTGTCAGGTCAGCTTAATCTGCAACGTCAATACATAACCAATGCACATAAAAAATAAAGACCCCAAAACGTCTAAAGAAATGTTTGAACAAAAGGACAAACAGTAAACACATGAGATGGACTGGTGAGCACTACAACATCCCCATTTGGTAGGGTAGATACAGTCAATTGTACATTGTCAGGCTTAAAGTTTGCAGCGATGGGTTTTGCTTCTGTCGGTGCACAGACAGAAGAGGGGGGGGAGGGATGAGGATGGGAGGAGGGGAAAGGTGGATTGGGGGGTGGGGGGAGATTCAGTCCCTCTTTTATTTTGCACTAATCTGAACGATCGGTCGCTATGAAAAGCCTAATACAACCAACAGAAAAAAGGACTAAAGTATAATAATGTAATGAACGTATATGGAAAATTGGAAAAAACATAGCTTGACCTATATGGAGAACTAAGCGAAACAACGACTCGTTTATATCATCTGTAAGTAAAAATCACATGTCAATTTAAGTCAAGAAAAGAACATGAGAAGAAAAAGCTAAAATGTCCAACACTCAATCAAGAAGTTTGCTTTAAAAATCAGTACGTGACGTCGGTATTCAAACCTTCCTTCAGAAAAATTCAATGAAAATGTAAAAAGAAGAAACAATCTTTACGCCATTTCATTCAGCGCCGACTGGTGTCTATAATGGCCTGTCTTCATTTAAAGGTTCGTGAAAGTTCGTGGAGGTTCGCGAACCTTTTTTTTTTTCAGAGGTTCTCAGATCCCGAACCTAGGTTTCTGAGTCTTTTGGAATCTGAGAACCTCGAGAAAAAAAAAGTTGGAGAATCTCCACGAACCTTCCAGTTAGGACAGGCTGACAGGCAACTAACATGTGATGTTCTGGACCAGCAAAAGAGCTTGATTTGACCTGTCTTCGCTTGAAGCTTTTTCTTGCCATCCAGTCACACGGTTCTACATGGGTCCGGAGCCAGTTGTGTGAAAACTGCTAAATGTTATTCTGCGTTTGCACGCGAATCTTCTTCAATCAGACACAGAGCTCGTGACAAACTGTTCTTTAAACTAATTTTTTATGAAGAAATCAACGTCACTCCACAAGATTAAACGTAAATGTCGTGATGAATTGGCTTCCTGGTGTCAATACTTCCAACATCAAAAATATATTTAGTCCGGCTCCCAAAACTTGCTGATACAGAATCAATTTACTATTTGAAAAAAAATTGCTAGTACGATTTGAAATCTGCTTTTAAAAACAGAAAAAAGCGCAACATATTTGAAGAATAACGAGTCATATTTGAAGAAGAATCAGGTCAAATTTGAATAGGAGTTAAATAATGTTTAAAAGCGAATCAAGTGGTATTTGACCTGCCGCGATGTATTTGAAGTAGTCTGGAAGACTATTTGACATGGAATGATAATATATTTTAAGTACACTCTAATAATATTCCAAGTGGAATGATTGCCTATTTGACGTAGACTCAACAATATTTGCCTAGAAATCGTAGATAACAGTGTTACCTTTTGGGGCCTTGGTATGGAGAGAGCTTCTTTTTTCGTGACTGTTTGGTTTCGGGCCATTGGCGTAAGTAAATGCGTCCATGTCGCAGCAAAACGCACATATATTAAAGTTACACAACAATGCGTACTCGTTACGGAACTAAAATTACGGAACCTACCAAACCTTTATTAAGGATTAAGGGTGGGGGTAGGAGGTGATGATTGGAGGAGAGGGAGGGCAGAAGAGGTAATGGGGGTTGAGGGAGGACGAAAGATTTCTCCCGTGTCCATTTTACATCGGCTCTCCTTCACTGGGACTGTATGTTTGGAGAGAAGGGAAGAGAATGTGGGTAACAGGGGAGAGGGGGGGGGGGGAGAGGGATGGATAACTAGACCATACAGTCGAGGCCTCATTAACGTAAGTAAAAATGACAATAAAACTTGCCCATATCAACAATATCATCTTTCTTTTTTTAATCTTTATTTTACATGACCCAAGAGTTCTCTGTAATATTTTACAAGACCCAAGAAAGCAATTTTGTATTATCCATCATGATTGATTATTCTGTATTATCTCTATCCTCAGGCGGTTATCTTCCTTTCTTGTTCATAATGAAAACCAGCAGCACATTTCAACAAAGGAATGTTAAGCTCAGGCTACTCAAGTCCGGTATTCGCTGGTATTCATAAACTTCAACAAGAATGTGGTAAATTAATTTTAAATGCCTTTTTTTCCTACAACGATCAAAAAAGAGTTCCAGGCTTATTAATTTTGAATGTCTTTAGTTAGCAAAGGCTTTTGTGGTTAGACATTCAGCTTCCGCGTTTAGTTAGCTTAATTTTAAAAGCCCACGAATTATTCCCCCCTAAATATGCATTCAGAGTTCTATGCTAACTTCGGGAACACATGCGGTCCGTTCTTATTCAGTTCACATTTATGGAACCTTTGTTTTATCATGGCCAGCTTTATGAGGGCTGCGCCAATCTTTTTCCCTATCGCTGCTTGAGTACTTTCGTTACCGCACGCGAAAGTCTTCGACCCACAACTCTTCCAAGACTCGCAACTTCTTCAAAGAAAACTACCCACCACACGGTGCCATGTTCAAACTCATCTGGATGGATTTTTCTGTTCTTTGTTTACATTTTGACAGCATTTTTTTAAATGCTAGACACTCACGGCTAAAAGAGAGGGATTTTGCTCCGTCACGTTTGTGTGTTTTTATCGACACCAAAGAACCGTTTGAACTCTCCGTGAAGGGGGACAGTAATCCTTAGACCACCAGCAATCTACACGGAAAAGACATTGCTTCGAAGGTCATTCCTATGGACAGTCTTCGTCATCGACGCTAAACTAATTGTCTCCAAGATGAAAGTCCGACGTTAAACCAGCCAACGACCAAAGAAGTGCAGAATCACAACCCATGTCAGGATCAGATTCTTTAGTGTCCCAACCAACAGTAGGGAAACAGTAATTCGCAGTGTACAAAAACCATTGACAGGCAAGAAGTTGCTTCGATGGTTATTATATACTCGTATGATTGTCAGCTAAAACTGCCAAACCAACGACCTGTATATGAACTTTCTCGGACGTAGCGTAGTTAAGACCCATAGGAGAAGGTGCCGGGATTTTAAGGGAAAGAAGTCCAAAAAGATTATTATCAGATGTAGTGGTGGAATTTGGCGGACGTGAGACCAAACTAATAATCATATGTAGACGGCAAAAAGCCTCGGGATAATCTATATAAGCTTGGTTAAAATACGAACAAGCGCAGTGGCGGCAGACATAAAAGACGTGTCAACAAGAGGCTACGAGCAAACCATGCTTTGCGATAAAGCACATACGTTGGAACGCAGGTATAACAAAACACAACTTGTACGAGAAGGAGGAGAATAATAATGAGGAGAAGGAGAATAATAAGAGGATGAGGAGAAGGAGGAGGATCAAGCCGCGCAGCTGAAGCATGTTCCGGTTTTCACTTGTATTTCAGCTTCACAAAGGACCACCTCGACACAAAGTAGGCAGGCCAACGCCTACAACAAGCGTTCGTCTTGGGTTCAACCACGGTTTCTGCTAACGCCTGGCACTGCATTTTTTTTGTGGTTAAACTGGTATGTGCGCAAAAACAACAATTTTACCTTTTTAACGATAAACCAATAGTCAACCAACCCAATGGAGCACGTCACACCAATACAAACTGCATTGGAGTAGGGCCTTACCTCCTTACATATAACAACCCTCGAGAAGCAGTAACAACTAGAACTACTACTTTCAGTAATGTCCCCCCCCCCTCCCCCTCTTCCTCTCCCTTCACCCACGCTCCTACCGAAAATGCATTGCGTGCAGCTAGTACAGTGATTAGGCCGAATATCACTGACAAAAGAAAACTATCACCGTTCACCGTTCATGTCTGTGGCCACGTTACCACTTCACAGGACCCGGTGAAAACAACATAGTCAAAATTGGTGAACACACGGCGATGTGACGACGGGAAAGGAGATAGGACTGAAATGAAAGAGGACGGGTTTGCGCTAAGTTAATCTTCCAATCAAAACAAATTGTTAATCATAAACCAATCCATCACTAACAGCTCAAAGGGACGGGCCATTCTTTGCATGTAATATTGTTCATTCATTTACTTCTTGAATCTTGCTTTATATTTATATAGCGCTTTTCCAGCTCAAGAGCTAGCTGCTCAAGGCGCTGGCCGATACAGGATCGAACTCAAGCCCGCCCGAGGCGCCCACTTGCAGCGGAGCGGGGATGGGGGAGAAAAGAGTGTTTGCTGGGTGTATTCACCCGTCTAGGGCATGAGCGTCAGGATCTTCACAGTTCGCAGACAAGACCTGGGTTTATACTCTCATCTATTCTAATGTTGGGGTTCACTATTATTTGCATTATCTTCCTTGATTCCTTTCTGGTAAGGTGATTATGATCGTAGATTGGGGGGTACCTTTCCCCAATTGTATGGGATACAAATCTATTATAGTCTAACATCCCCTACTACGACATCGTTAATAAATCTCGTATATTTTTCAATAACAAGCCTATCAAGCACACTCAAATCCACATAAAGAGATCTTTAATAACTGCACAATTAAAGACGTCTTAATCAGCATTGGACTTTAAAACCCCACGGCGTGATCGATTTCCTTCAACTGCGCTGGCTTACAGTAACAAATTCTAACAACAAAAATCTCAAACAAAATCTCAAATTTCAAACTGCCCATAAAATGTCTCAACACGGTTCGACATTGCAAATACCGTCGGCATTGAAAATTCGATCTCGCCGTTTAAGGTCAAGACCAAAGAAAGATTGCAATTAAAAGACATTAAAAAAAAGATCAGCTACCCCCATTACAGATTTAGCAAGTCTGTGCAACGTGTTCCTTTGAAGTTAAAACCGCAGTCGTTTAATTTACGTAACATTGTCTAATGTCGCCTAAATATGTCAACAGACATTAAACGAAAGATTGATTGCTTTAAGTTAACACTGACAAGCCCAATAACACCTGATTTGAAAACTTCAAAGATATAATTGTTGCTGTGCCTTTAACGTATCAACACTGCGCAGTTAATTGCTATTTTAAGGTTTGCTAAAAGGAGTATAAAAATCGTAATTCACAAGATTAAATCACCAATTTTCGGTTTATTTATTCAGGTAAGGGGTGGAGACGGCGGGGGCAGGGGGTGGGCTAAGTTTTTTTTAAAGTGTAAAACATTAGTCAATCATTCAAATAAAAGACATCAAGCACTTAATGTTTATATAAACATAAAATTAATTTTAAATAAACTAAACCCATGATTAGCAAATAATTTGTGAGAATAAGTCAAGCCTTGTGTGCATCTATTAGTTGGATTTTTTAGGATGGTTGTTATTGTGTAAACCAGATTGTTGTGAAAAGACGTGACACGAAACTATTGAACTGAATTCAATTAAAATTGAAGTATCCTCCAGAAAAAAAAAGTGATAATATAAATGAATAATAATATGAATTTTAGACAATTAATTAATTAATTAATTACGTTAACTTCAACTGTTCGTAAAACCGAGAATATTATTTCCAGTTAATCAATGATTCAATAGTATGTTAATGTATCCAACAAACTAATCATTCTATCGCAACTAATCGAATTCCGGTTGGTTGGTTGGTTGTTTCGTTATATTGGTCACTCATGAGAGTGTAATTCGGGCACTGCAGTCGCTAGGGCAGCGCCACCTTGACTTATTCTCACAAATTATTTGCGCTACCCAGGACAGGAGGGAAGAGGACTTTTAGCGCATGTTGGGTGTATCAGTGTTTCTGGCACTCGCCCGTCTAGAACATGAGCGTCAGGATCTTTAATGTGATACGTCGTTAATTTGAAAATATTAAGAACTTAGTTTCAATGCGTAAGCACTGTAGCTTGACTAAAAAAAAAAAAGCTTTACAAATGTGAAATCAAGTCCACCGCCCCATGAAGAAAAGTGCATGTAGTTGAAATGAAAATACGACAACAAACCCTGATTCACAATAATAGAAAGGCTCACAAAGGAATCGGATGATTAAAGACGCATTAGCTCCCTGCTCATCTGTCCCGTCTTTATATCATTATTACACTACAGGTTCATTAACACAAAGTGTAAACGGAGATTAATAACGTGAGCTATATACAAAACAGACATGGATTCTACCACCCACGAGGGAATAGTTCATTGTAAACGACTGAAAATAATCACTGACGAATGAGCATTGAAGTTTAACGTCTACACCAAAGAAGGCGCGTAGCTGACCTTTTTTGTCTTCACCCGCCCTCGGATATACAGTAGACGTGGATAAATAACCATCCCCGCGAACAGAGGGGTGAGGTGGAACCTCAATCAACACTGAACCACCAGAGCAAGCATATTGTCTTGGCCACCTCAGGATTGGAATCTGTGTCATCCGTGTGCCAGGCAAACGCTCTGCTACTGAGTTATAACGGCGGGAGAGGGGAGAGGGGAGAGGGGGGGAGGGGGAAAGTGGGGAGGTGGAGGCAGAGAGGGGAGGTAGAGGTGGAGGAGGGGGGGTGGGTTGGTTATCTATTCTGATTAACACACACACAATTAAAGGTAGAAAAGATCGCCAGCAAAATCCATCGAACTTGTCTTCATATCTCTGCACAATAGTTCCGTTACAACAAAAGCATACAAACAGATTAACATAAGCATTACACACTTGGTTCAAACATACATTTAGTCAACAAACCAGCATTATAAACTTAGTTTAAACATACATTCATTCAACAAAGCAGCATTATACACTTAATTTAAACATACATTTATTCAACAAACCAGCATTACACACTTGGTTTAAACATACAGTTAGTCAACAAACCAGCATTACACGCTTGGTTTAAACATACATTTAGTCAACAAACCAGTCTTACACACTTAGTTTAAACATACATTTAGTCAACAAACCAGCATTACACACTTAGTTTAAACATACATTTAGTCAACAAACCAGCATTACACACTTAGTTTAAACATACAGTTAGTCAACAAACCAGCATTACACACTTAGTTTAAACATACAGTTAGTCAACAAACCAGCATTACACACTTAGTTCAAACATACATTTAGTCAACAAACCAGCATTACACACTTGGTTTAAAAATACATTTAGTCAACAAACCAGCATTACACACTTAGTTTAAACATACATTTATTCAACAAACCAGCATTACACGCTTAGTTTAAACATACATTTAGTCAACAAACCAGCATTACACGCTTAGTTTAAACATACATTTATTCAACAAACCAGCATTACATGCTTGAATTCTAACAACTTCGGTTAAATACACACTTAAGCAGAACAAATGAACAACTGCCAAATTCATCAAATCTTCAATTAATTATTTTAACTCTTATTATAAGTGTGTTGAAGTACATCTGACGCCCCTTTATAATATCTCAAAACAGTCGACTACCATACTTTTTTTTTTAAATGATAAAAGGTTAACAACATGAGCTCTACAAAACAAAACCGAATTCTACCACCCATGAAGAAATACGACTCACCAGAGGTAAATGAATGATACCTACTAATTAAACTTTAGGAGATAATGATTAATTGACCCATTGCCGTATGCTAATAACAAAAGTGGAAACTCAAATGTTTAATTCAATTAGTGCAGCAAGTTCCAGCTATTCATTTGACACTATTACGGATCATTAAACCAAAAGAAACGCCAGTGCTTGTATTTTATCTTCCCGAGACTTCAACATAGGACATTATACACCTTTTTGCTTGATGCACTGGAGCGCAATAAAGGGGATTCCACACTGTTATAGTGGTAGGAATGCCAATAAAGGGGATTCCACTTTGTTATAGTGGTAGGAATGCCAATAAAGGGGATTCCACACTTATAGTGGTAGAAATGCCAATAAAAGGGATTCTGCATTATTATAGTGGTTGTAATACCGATAAAGGAGATTCCACACTGTTATAGTGGTAGGAATGCAAATAAAGAGAATTCCACACTGTTATATGTAGGAATGCCAATAAAGAGAATTCCACACTGTGTTAGAGTGGTAGGAATGCCAATAAAGAGAATTCCACACTGTTATAGTGGTAGGAATGCCAATAAAGAGAATTCCACACTGTGTTAAGAGTGGTAGGGATGCCAATAAAGAGAATTCCACACTGTTATAGTGGTAGGAATGCCAATAAAGAGAATTCCACACTGTTATAGTGGTAGGAATGCCCATAAAGAGAATTCCACACTGTTATAGTGGTAGGAATACCAATAAAGGGGATTCCACACTGTTAAGTGGTAGGAATGCCAATAAAGGGGATTCCACACTGTTATAGTGGTAGGAATGCCAATAAAGAGAATTCCACACTGTTATAGTGGTAGGAATGCCAATAAAGGGGATTCCACACTGTTATAGTGGTAGGAATGTCAATAAAGGGGATTCCACACTTATAGTGGTAGGAATGCCAATAAAAGGGATTCTGCATAATTATAGATGCCGACAAAGAGGATTCCACACTGCTATAGTGGTAGGAATGACAATAAAGGGAATTTCACACCGTTATAGTGGTAGTAATGCCAATAAAAGGGATTTCACACTGTTATGGTGGTAGTAATGCCAATAAAGGGGATTTCATGCTGTTATAGTGGTAGTAATGCCTGTGTGGGAAAACAACTTTTGGCTGAAATATAATATACTTCCTTTTATTGAAAATTCAACAATAACAAGATTTATTTGAAATAGTTTGGATTGGTGTATTTCCAGTCTTATCACCATCTTTAAAAGTCCGTGCAGTGGAATGTGTGTGTGCACAGACTAGACCTTGGTTTATACTCTCATCCCAAGGAGTAGGGGGTGCTTGCCTGAGCATCAGGGTCAGGTTATTGTTGTCGGCGCTCCAGGCTGTTCCCCTTGACATTTGGAACCGTTGCCTGCAATGCTGTCGCTTAACATGTAACGCTTGAACTTTTTTGCCGTCGTTTTCATCACCGAGACACCGCGCCCACCCTTCATCAAAAGTCAATTATGAACTCATCTAAATCTTAGCATTCACACAGCTGTATTACACTGTCCACCACAATAATAAACAGCGGGCTAGGGCAAACCGTTTCTCTCATAATTGTTGATTAAAAAAAAACCTTTGGGGTCAACCGTAACGATCCATTGTGCCGGGGGATTAACCGATCAACTTCAATAAATTCCTAATCCCCTAAATCCTCTGTTTTGTTGGCCATCATGCCGCAAATCCACGGAAATCACTGGCACAGGGATACAGCAGAAAATGAGTGGGTTACACGGTTGACTAGAGTCACTAGATCAGTTCCTGCTTCTAAATCCTTTAATGAATGTTTTGTTCTGTATATACAGTACAATGCTGGTAGTGTACAGTACATCACTACCATTATGAGCGCTAGTCTCGAGTCCATTGACTAATTGATTTCTGGGATCATGGTGGTGGTGAGAGAAGGTGGGAGGGGGGACGGCATGGGTTGGTGGGGGTGGGTGGGTGATGGGTTCAAAATCATAATAATAATAATAATAATAATAATAATAATTATTATTATTATTATTATTATTATTATTATTATTATTATTATTTATGTGCCCTATCTAGACTTAGCTGTAGTCGCTTACATGAATAAAGCCCCCCACTCCCTTCCGCCAAAAAAAAAAAAGTTTTTACGGTATTCGGACCAACCCTAATTTTTTGGCCTGATCCTAAACTTTTGTTTGGGATCGTCTGGAAAAAGCCCTACCCCCAAAAATCATGTGAAAAATGTCTATTTAAAAAAAAAAGAAAAAAAAAGTAGTAACCGATCTACCTACCCTATTTTGCTCCCTATGTTACCGTAAACAGACTTTGTTTTGTTGGCGTAATGACTCTATTCTAAACACACACACACACATCCACACACGCACACCCACAAACATTTGTTTTCACGGTTTCCTGAAACGTCTCATACGTTGTGCAGACAATGGGTCATATTACATCCCCCTTTTTAAGTACTGTTCTAACACTAACCCTAACTCTAGCCCTAACCCTTACCATAACACAGCCCTTACCCTAATAGATCATTGGTTTGACGTCAAAGCAACGATGGCTGTCAAAACAAGTTATGTAGATGTTCACTGGTTGTCCAAATAAGGCCGTGTAAACAAGCACACACACATACACTCTCTCTCTCTCTCTTACTCACACGCATACACATGCGAACTATGACTTTGCAGATGTGTTTCATTCATTTTAAACTATAGAAGGAAAATACTGAGTTTTAAGACAGGATTTAAATGCTGAATTGAAGATGAATTTAAAAGACAAACACACAATCAAAATTGTCCATACAAGACCTCGTCTGGTCTTTCAGTGTGTGTGTGTTTGTGTGTGTGTGTGTTTCTGTGTGCGTGCGTGCTATCAGTTTCTTGTTTGTAGTCCCTGAATGAGTCCTTTCGGTCCTATTTCCAAAACTGCTTGTTATTTTGGAAATGAAAGAATACATATAAAAAAGTCAAGAGGCCATTGTTTGTTTGTTTGTATGTAGATTATAGTCACACGACACTTTTGCATATAGGTGACTACTGGACCGATTTATACTGACACCAGCGGGCCAGTTGTTGGTAAAGGGGAAAATAATATGATCACACGTTGACCAATCCGGGATTCGAACCAGCGACCTTTCGGTTACTAGCAAGACGCTCTTACCAACTGAGCTACCCGGCCCCTCTAGAGGCCATTGACCGTTTAATTCCCTCATATTGACCTGTGGATCTTCCTTAACCCATCCGTCAATAGTGTTTACAGCTGATAATCCAATGGAAGAGAAAATCCCCAGTTAATCTCTCTTATCTCGCCGTATGAAAAACAAACTTAAAAAAAATTATTGCCTTGTTGTCATGTCGTGAATAATAGTCGTTTATGTAGTTGGTGGAATTGATCAGTGTGAACAACAGGCACTACCAGTGTGAACAGGTACTGACCACGATTAGTGTGTTGGTTGTATGTGATGACTACTGCGATGCTTTTAGGGTGGTGCAGTAGCGTGTTGGTTTGGACAGGCGCTACAATAAGAAATGGTTGGTTAAGCAATGTCCAGCGCTGTTATTACTTGGATGGGTGGCCATACTTGGAAGGCAACCGCCAAACAATATAATGAAAAACACAAAAGCAACAACAACACTCCCCATCCCCCACCCCCACCACATCCACCTAGCTGTGAAGGGGTACCTGACTGTGTTATAGTATAAACCGTGGTCTAGTCTGTGCACGCACGCATTCCGTCGCATGGACTTTAAAGATCCTGAGGCTTATGTCCTAGACGGGCGAGTTTCTGCTACACAAAATAATACACTCGGCATGCACTAGGTCCCTTCTCCCCATCCCCAGTTGCCCAAGATTGTGCTTAGCGTTGTCAGACTATGCACCCAAAGGCTGCAAGTTGGCGCCTCTGGCAGCTTGAGTTAGATCCTGTATCGGCCAGCGCTTTGAGCTGTTCTTGAGCTGGAAAAGCGCTGTATAAGAATGATTAAATGAAACTAAACTAGAACCAGGGAAGGTAAGGTAGTGAGGACCACTGTTGGGGTGCCGGCGGTTTCAGTATAAATAGTATCCCCAATTTCTGGATATTTAGTGCTTTAAATTCCCACTGTCGCTGTCTTTCTCATTTGCTCTTTCTCATTCCTACTCTATTCTGTCAATCTACTATACTATCTTCTTCTTCGCTAGACCAGTCATCTACCTTTTTTCTTGAAAACTCTTCCGGGACAAGACTCCTTATCTGTGTATGAGGTCTGTTGGATCAGCTTGGGAATATTGGACGCTTCCTGCCAGGTGGTCACTGGGGCTTCCTATGATGTTATTATTTGGCAATGTAGGCATTTTATATGTATGTGTTTTGTTGATAATTTATAATGATGTTTGTATTGTATTTTGTTTTTGTAAACGGGGGTTCAATAAATTAGAGTACAGCCTCAGCGTCCCCTGCGTGGGATGTCTTTATTGTAAAGTGACTGGCTGGTGGAGAGCTTTCAGTTTTACCACTAGGGTTGTTTCAGCAGATCTTTTATGTGGATCAGGGGTTGTCCGGTCCTCATCTGGCTCAGAAGAGTCCGCTGGACCTAAAGCAATAATAATGTAATGTAAGGTAGTGAGGAAGAGGAGGTGGGTACTGCCCTCACTGACCTGGCTTAGAAAAAAGGGACGTTCCAAACGCCTGAAAGGTTAAGAAAATACCCCTTCTTTTAGCTGCTGAAGATCGATTATGCAGTTTAAACGAGAACTATAATGATTGCGGTGCTGCTGCCGCTCTTGACAACAACGATGATGATGGTGATGATGGTGAAAAGGATGTGGATGATCCACCTCGGTGTTCAGCATCTTTGTGACACTATCGGCAATGTACTCGGCATTGTTTGCCGAAACAAGAGTAGTGTTCCTAGCGACACTATCGGCAATGTTTGTCAACAACAAGATTTATGTGTTTACGAAGCTTTTAATTTATTCACTACAGAGGCAAAATTCATAAAACTGCTTTGCCCAGTATAATACCACAATAATACAAAATCAGCGCCAACATGCACTAGAGGCATTTTGAGATCCTCTTTACCTATCTCTCATTACCGCAAATAATCAATCAAGGTCTCACAGGATATTAATTATCACGCTCTCACAAATGAAACATTAAGTAGTCAACAACAAGAGTGACTGACATGCTTTGAATTCATGACTGTGACCCACCCACGAGGAAATGAATCTTTTAGCACTGCCAGTGTAAGACATGGTGGCAATTCAATGCTTCCTTAAATCCCACGCGAGTTAAGGCTACATCAGTCAACCTTGTCCTTCAATTAGGAATACAAACTAAGAACTTGATTACAGCCGGTGTGTGTTCTTTACGTGTAATAATTATTGTCTAGATTTTGCCTGCATGAAGGCGGCAACAATACAGCATGCACAACAAGAGGAATCCTATTGTCTGATCTTTTTGTTGAAGGTATCGAGAGGTTAGGGCGTTGGTGTCCGACATTCAATAAGCTGTACTATAATATTACAAGGGCGTTGGTGTCCGACATTCAATAAGCTTTACTATAATATAGCAAGACTGATTTATTCTGTGAGCGTAAGACACCCGCAATGTACGAAGAACAGGCAGAAGTAGTGAAGAGTAGGATGGAGAGAGGGAGGGAGGGAGAGAGAAAGAGAGGAGGGAGTGTGGGGTAATAGACAAAGAGACAGACAGAAACATACCGAGATAGACAGATGTAGACCGAAAAAAATAAACAAAGACTAAAAGACGGACAGAAGAATTTCCCAAACCAAGTGGTCACAAATCTACATTAGCAGCGGAACAACAAGAAGAACAATGCACACTAGCTTCACATTTCTGACCCTGAGAGAAGAGTGACTTTGATAACTTTCTACCGTCGTTCCGCTTCATGAATAAAGTATGTTGTACCCCATGTGGTATGTGTGTCTTCTGATTGGTTATCACAAGACGTCACTCAAATTAATATGTGGCATTGTTCTAAACCTTCAAAGCAATGACTGAACGGATTTCAAGGATGTCTAACACTGCTAACAAACTTTTTAAAATTAAAAATAAAAAAATTAAAAGTTTAAATTAAGTCGGAACAACCGTAGGTTACTACTTGTTCTAAATCCACTTTCAAACTCGAAAGTGTCGACTGAACGCATTTAGCCTCAATGGTATAATACTTAGCCTACTAAAAGATGCTTAAATTAAGAAACCAAGCAACCCATGTGTATAATCCTTCATCCTACTAGCTCAGTTGAGAACAATTCGCATGCCAAAAGATAGGGCTAAATTAAGAAACAATACAAACAATTCAAAATGTTTCATGGAGGAAGGATGAGATTGCCCATTATACTTTAGTGAGTAGTGTTCACAGCTGAACACTTCAGTTCAACAAGAAGAACGATTTTTCCACAGTAATCATCACTTTACCGAGGCGATTAATTAAGACCCAGTAAACTAAACTTAAACCTTCTTGAAGGGCTCAAACTATCCGCTGCAGGTGGCATTTAAAAAAAAAATCTAAATAGAGGCAGGGCGAGGAAAGGGGGATATTTCTTTAAACTAGTTTTCAGTATTATACTTTAAGTGAAGGTTAATTAGCTACCTATCACACTAGTTCAAAGGAGATTTAAATACTTCAAACCATTTAGGTCTCTGAACTGGAGCGGAATAAATTGGCAACATTACATTACATTACATTACATTACATGATTATTGCTTTAGGTCCAGCGGACTCTTCCGAGCCAAATCAGGACCGGACAACCCCTGATCCACATAAAAGATCTGCTGAAACAACCCTAGTGGTAAACTGAATGCTCTCCACCAGCCAGTCACTTTACAATAAAGACATCCCACGCAGGGGACACTGAGGCCGCACTCCAATTTATTGAAGCCCCGTTTACAAAAACAAAATAGAACACAAACATCATTATAAATTATCAACAAAACACATACATATAAAATGCCTACATTGCTAAATAATAACATTATAGGAAGCCCTAGTGACCACCTGGCAGAAAGCGTCCAATATTCCCAAGCTGATCCAACAGACCTCACACACAAATAAGGAGTCTTGTCCCGGAAGGGTTTTCAAGAAAAAAGGTAGGTGACTGGTCTAGCGAAGAAGAAGATAGTATAGCAGATTGACAGAACAGAGCAGGAATGAGAAAGAGCAAATGAGAAAGACAGCGGCAGTGGGAATTTAAAGCACTAAATTTCCAGAAAGTGGGGATACTATTTATACTGAAACCCCCGGCACCCAAAATGGGGTAATTGGCGACAACATTCACCAGAGAACTTTGCAGTGAAACAATGGCCTTGGCACTAACATTACCACCACGATGGTCTTCCCCAAATCTGTACCACTTTTTCTTCTACTAATTCTCCTTCTCTCCCCTCTCCTTTCTTCTTCTTCTCCTCTTTTTCCTTCTTCTCCTCATCCTCTTCTTCTTGTCTTTCCGTAAACACAGCAAAGTGCACTAGACTGACGTTCGACCTGGACAAACTGCAAGACCCGGATGTGACAGAAATATTCCAAGCCACAATTGGAGGGAAATTTGCACTACTGCTCATTTAGGGAGTTGGTGAAGTAGATGTCCACACCATGACCACCACCTTCAACTCAGCTGTGACAGATGCGGCCACTGAGATCCTTGGCAAGCACCGCACAAAGAAGAAACGGTGGATCAAACCTGAACTTTTTTACCTGTGTGACAAGCGAAGAGAGATGAAAAAGAAAAAGAACACCTCACAGGGAGCTGATGCCTACCGAAAAGTCAACAATGACATCCGAAAAGGCATGCGCACAGCAAAGGAGAACTGGACAGAAGATCAATGCCAGGAAATAGATGACAGTCTGCAAGAAGGCCTACCAGACTGTGAAGCGGCTGACAAGTGTTAAGCAGCCCAAAGTCTCCACAATCCAAAGCAAGTCTGGCATAAACCTTACAGAAGAACAAGAAGTCTAGGATAGATGGACACACACCCCTCTCCCCTCCCCTCTCACTTTCTCTCACCCCCTCCCAACTAAGACCACGATCAAGACGCTAAATCCACTTTCCCCTTGTTGCATGCATCCAAAAGCTCTCGTTTGCTCTGTCTTTTTGGGGAAATAACCGATTACAGCCAAAGGAAAATTATGCTCTCGTCAAGGACTTAAAAAGAAAAGGTTGGTGACCAAGCCCCTAATCTCTTAATGAGCCTACAGTACAACCATATGTATGAAGGTTTTCAATACTGCATGCACAACAGCAGGTACAAATCATGGCCCAGTAGCTCAGGTACTGGGTTCCTATGCCGAAGGTCATGGGTTCAAACCCCAAAGGGAGGAACTTGTTATCACGAAGTGAGTTGGCAAATACATCACGTGTTTATAGAGTTAGGACACAAGTGGCGGCTGTTCACATAGGCACGTGGCGTATGTATTCGCTTTGCCTGGGTACTATATTTCCTAGTTCATTAATATATATTTTGGTGATGACACTCAGCTATATAAAGACTGTTGTGTATGTAGGAGTCTCATTGTCCCCTATATGCTTTTGTGTCCGCGGACGTTAATTTATTTAATGAATGAAGGAGTGTCTGGATTATGAGCGTGTATGTTAGTTAAAGATCGCAACGCTTTGAGTCTGAATTATGAATAAGTCACATATAGCATCCGTTATTATTATTATTATTATTATTATTATTATTATTATTATTATTATTATTATTATTATTATTATTATTGAAGGGTCTGTGAGGGATAACTGCAACAAGGCAGACCAAATGTGCTGGAAAGAGATTACAAAACAAGCAACACTGAACAATACTATTAAACAACACACAAAAACGAACACGAAAATAAGGAATCAAAAGCAAGAGACCGTGTCAAGCAATACTTTAACAACATTTAAGACAATGGTGCCAAACACGAATTAAAAATTAAAAATATGCGCAGTAACATATTTGCAAGAATTCAGTTAACAAATGCCAACATTTTCATAAATTAAATCATAAAAAAGTTTTTTTTTTCAACCGAGCACAGTATTTTAAGGCCAAAATAAGGAAAGAAAGAAAGAATGGCAGAAAGAAGGAATAAAAGAAGTACTTTGCTAACAGACAGAAGGAAAGAAGTGGATCTTGGAAAAAAAAGAAAGCAAGGAAAAAAAAAAGAAAACAAATGTCATTTAATAACAGACAGAAAGATAGAACGAGAGAATGTGGGAACAAAAAAAAAAGCTATAAAAAAATGAAGAAATAAAAAAAAGAAAGGAAATAAATATATTAATTAAAGAGTCCAGACTCGCCGATTTAATAAATGCATTAGTCCAAAAGATTCAAATGGAAAGTACGGAAAGGAAAGAAAATAAATAAATAAATATCAAACGGAGAGACAAAACAAAAGAAACAATGAAATATTGAAATAACATTCCCCACTCACCAGAGTCGTCATCTAGCTGGGTAAGATCTAGCTGGGATTTGAACGCCACATTCTGCTCAAAGCGCTGAGCCCACCTGCCCTTTGGTTGAACTGTATCTGAACCTCCGTCGGTACCGTCCGCACCGTCACCTAACTGCAAACGACGATGATGCTTACATGAACAACCACTGTGGCCTTGCAGCAATGGAGCATGACCAATATATTCCAAAGCATTATTGTGAATTAGCCTCATAAGAATATTGTGATGCCTGTAGTATCAAGAGACGCCTAATGATTATACCAACGGATCCCTAGACTGGCTCCATGATATCATCAGGAGCCCATGTCTTTTTAACATTTAGCACCCTGCTTGTTATTTCTTTAGCTCTTCCCTCAGTACCTTCATTATTTGTATGGAGCATACTATATTATCTATTTAAAAAGCTTATCACTTTTTTTATTTGTTGATGTATCATCACGATTTTTAGAATGGAAATAAAGAAATGAATGTAGAATGTGATGAACCCATGTATAAGGCTGTAAACATGTTTTTGTAACTAAAAAATAAATAAACACACGATGGAAACAACATAACAGCCTGACTGAACTCGATTACATACTCTAGGAGTAAAGCCTACTTTTATTTCAGTGGCAAAAAACTCTAACACCATCAGTGATGAATAACTGAAACAACTGTGCCTCTGAAATGTTATTATCAATATGATTTGGTTTGGTAAATTCGCAAAATCCATCAGCCAAATTGTCATAGTAACCATCCGGGACTTGTCCGATACTTTCATTGGTTGAAACACTGGATACACCACTAATACCGGCAACTTCGTTTTCTTCCCCATCAGATACAATCATACACCCCTCTTATCTGTCACTTTGAGTAAATCAAAGCCGTGAATTGACCTATCACAATCCGAGTCCATGAAAAGTTCATGAAAGGGGGCTTTATCATCTAACTCCATTTTGAGACTGAACAGACTTGAAAATCAAAGCTCAACTTCAAACAAGAAGGGCATAGCCCATATGACTCACATGCTCCTTATGGAACTGGCAATATTAAACATGAAAATGAGTGCCCAGAAAAAAACAAAAATCAAACAGTGGCATTAAAATACAAAGTAACACTGACTTTGATCTTTCCATGCTCCTGACCTTGAGATGACCTTAACATTCAGCTCAAAATACACCCATGTACTATCCAACAAACTACAGCAAATGTTGTATGCCCCCCAAAACAGTGACCTTGGGATGACCTTGACCTTCAGTCATCTTGACCTTGGGATAACCTTGACCCTCATGTGACCTCTCGTGCATGTCTGCTCAAATAACCCAATGTAGTTGCATACTATAGTACTATGGGTTAAATAAACAGTCATACCACTGTACTATGATCTTTCGGTTTTTTGTGTATGTTTTTGCAAAGCTTAAAATGACCTGGACCTTCAAGATCAACGCAAAACTGGAATATATAATAATGTTAGGAATTATAATAATTGACAGGTAGTCAGACATACATAAATAAATAGAAAGGATGATTATAGTTTATGATAATTATAATATAGTAAGAAAACACTGAATTTTAGTCAGTCACAAATTATTTCATTAGAAAAATGCGGAACCAAAGGGAAGCTACTCCGAGGGGCTTGCTTTATAAAATATGGCGTATTATGTCATTAGTGCCCTATTGTGTGAATAGGGAAATGGATGCTTGAGAGATGTCTTGCATGCACCTACTTTATTGAATAGGAGTTGGAACATATTAAGATCTTAGGACAAGAAGTATCATTCATTTTACGTCTGCATCCCGCTCCTTAACTCTTTCCCTGCCAGGCATGTTTCCACGTTTGTGCCAGACATTTCTCTGGCACCGGAAAGAAAGTTCAGTACCTTAGGCTTTTCAGCTACTGTTCTTTCAATAATAGTTGTTAAATAGACATATTTCATATCAAATTAAAGGTAAAAGAGTGAAGAATAAGAAAAAAAACCACAAAAATGTTAATTTGATTATGTTATTGAAATATGTGTTTTGAAAGCATGTTGATCTTTTTGAAATAATAAAATAAAATAAAAATATTTCTACATACCACAGTGATAAAAAAAATCTGGAGGAATAATTCCAATCACTGAATGAGCTTCACACACCAGAAAGAAAATTTATTTAGGATCAAAATACACTTTACAGTTTGAAATTATATTGATTATTAGCAGAGGTTTGACACACTGTCGATTGTGCCCATCACAATGCTTAGTAAAATGCACAAAAAACACTCTAAAAATGAATCAATTTGAAGAAACCACGCGCGTGTCGATCGAGAACGAAAGTAGAATATCTATCATGCCTCAAAGAACCATAAATTCAACATTAATAACCTACGGAAAACAAAATTTTGTGAAAAATTCTATTTTTTTCACTAACATTTGTTGATTCTGTGAGCCTGACCTTGAAGTGAAGTCATTCATTCACTGATCATTTATTAGGTCTCATATGTATACATCATCTTACCAAGTTTGGTTGTTATAGTTGAAATAGGTTCTGAGATATTAATCTACTTGCAAGTTTTGCACAGACGCAGACAGATGGAGTACGGACATTTTTTTTAAAAATGTCATTTTTGGACTATTTAGGACTCATCTTGCACAGATTTGCAAAAATCTTTAAAAAATTTTTGGGGGGAGGTGTGGGTTAGAGGGAGGGGGGGAGGAGAGGGGTGGGCGTGTACACAGACTCACATTGCTATGCATGTGCATCAAAAACAACTGCACCCTTTCAATCGAAAGTACAACACTAGAAATAGCTACGGGAAGTGACGCTGCCTCGTTCCTAATATTCAAAGTCATTCCCGGCAGTAAAAATAGCAACAGTGCATGAACAAGAGCACCCAGAGCTGGCGACATGTGGCGGCTACAGTAGAGGAACAAAACTTTGCTGTGGCGACGACAGTGTGCTAAAGGTTAAGATGCTTACACCACAATCATTTGAATTATTAACACTCTGCTGTAATAGACCTTTGGTCGCACCATTGGACTTCTACTGATCTTAAAAAGGCAGTCAGCCCGAAAGCGATGCTGACCCCAATGTGAATGTCAGAGCTTGCCTAGAGCCTGTGTCTACACACAGCCTATGCTTCATAGATCTTTGACACTTGGCTAGCGTCAAGATCACCTATTTAACGTGGATACTGTCCTGTTATACTATCTAACATAGTCAAGATCGCCTGTTTAACATGGATATTGTCCTGTTATACTATCTAACATAGTCAAGATCGCCTGTTTAACATGGATACTGTCCTGTTATACTATCTAACATAGTCAAGATCGCCTGTTTAACGTGGATACTGTCCTGTTATACTATCTAACCTAGTCAAGATCGCCTGTTTAACATGGATATTGTTCTGTTATACTATCTAACATAGTCAAGATCGCCTGTTTAACATGGATACTGTCCTGTTATACTATCTAACATAGTCAAGATCGCCTGTTTAACATGGATATTGTCCTGTTATACTATCTAACATAGTCAAGATCGCCTGTTTAACATGGATACAGAGATGCCTAGGCGCCTTGATGCCTCTCAGTAATTTGGCAACTTGTTTTCAGTAATTTTGGAACCTTTTTCAGTAATCATCAGTAATTCTTTTAAAGCTAATATAAACACACAAAAACTAAGCAAAAAACTAAATTCTATTTCACTGTCAGACTCCTCGGTTTTGTGCTTTCGTTTGGAAGCCATTTTCGAACTCTCGCTTGGTCACGTGATCACCTCTCGTAACATTTCGCGCAAGCTTCACGGTTACAAAAAAGCCTCAGACGAACCGTTAGCTTCACGGTTAAAAATAAGAGCCTCAAACGAACCTATAAATATAGGCATCAGCGGCGCTATGAAAATCCGTAAAATTGATCGCTGCAAATCCGTAATTTCGCTAATTATTCCGTATTTCCGTAGTAACTATTGTTTTTCCGTAAAATTACGGACGTTCCGTAATACTAGGCATCTCTGTGGATACTGTCCTGTTATACTATCTAACATAGTCAAGATCGCCTGTTTAACATGGATATTGTCCTGTTATACTATCTAACATAGTCAAGATCGCCTGTTTAACATGGATATTGTCCTGTTATACTATCTAACATAGTCAAGATCTTCTGTTTAACATGGATATTGTCCTGTTATACTATCTAACATAGTCAAGATCGCCTGTATAACATGGATATTGTCCTGTTATACTATCTAACATAGTCAAGATCTTCTGTTTAACATGGATATTGTCCTGTTATACTATCTAACATAGTCAAGATCTTCTGTATAACATGGATATTGTCCTGTTATACTATCTAACATAGTCAAGATCGCCTGTATAACATGGATATTGTCCTGTTATACTATCTAACATAGTCAAGATCGCCTGTTTAACATGGATATTGTCCTGTTATACTATCTAACATAGTCAAGATCGCCTGTATAACATGGATATTGTCCTGTTATACTATCTAACATAGTCAAGATCGCCTGTTTAACATGGATACTGTCCTGTTATACTATCTAACATAGTCAAGATCGCCTGTTTAACATGGATACTGTCCTGTTATACTATCTAACATAGTCAAGATCGCCTGTTTAACATGGATACTGTCCTGTTATACTATCTAACATAGTCAAGATCGCCTGTTTAACATGGATACTGTCCTGTTATACTATCTAACATAGTCAAGATCGCCTGTTTAACATGGATACTGTCCTGTTATACTATCTAACATAGTCAAGATCGCCTGTTTAACGTGGATACTGTCCTGTTATACTATCTAACATAGTCAAGATCGCATGTTTAACGTGGATATTGTTCTGTTATACTATCTAACATAGTCAAGATCGCCTGTTTAACATGGATATTGTCGTGTTATACTATCTAACATAGTCAAGATCGCCTGTTTAACATGGATATTGTCGTGTTATACTATCTAACATAGTCAAGATCACCTGTTTAACATGGATATTGTCGTGTTATACTATCTAACATAGTCAAGATCGCCTGTTTAACATGGATATTGTTCTGTTATACTATCTAACCTAGTAAAGATCGCATGTTTAACATGGATATTGTTCTGTTATACTATCTAACATAGTCAAGATCGCCTGTTTAACATGGATATTGTTCTGTTATACTATCTAACAAAGTCAAGATCGCCTGTTTAACATGGATATTGTTCTGTTATACTATCTAACATAGTCAAGATCGCCTGTTTAACACACACCGACTCAACCAAAGCTTTTAGGTTTTGAAGTTAGTTCAGCCAGGCTAGCTATAAATAGCTTCGCCGGTGCTCTTCTTTCCTTTCCTCTCACTGAAAGGGAGGGTGTAGGCAAGCTATAAATAGCCCGCAGCCAGCAAAATGTGGGAGAACCTAAGAGTGCTGCTCACATAGGCATTGAGCTGGTGTGAACATGGATATTGTCCTGTTATACTATCTAACATAGTCAAAATCGCCTGTTTAACATGGATATTGTTCTGTTATACTATCTGACATAGTCAAGATCGCCTGTTTAACATGGATATTGTCCTGTTATACTATCTAACATAGTCAAGATCGCCTGTTTAACGTGGATACTGTCCTGTTATACTATCTAACCTAGTAAAGATCGCCTGTTTAACGTGGATACTGTTCTGTTATACTATCTAACATAGTCAAGATCACCTGTTTAACATGGATATTGTTCTGTTATACTATCTAACATAGTCAAGATCGCCTGTTTAACGTGGATATTGTCCTGTTATACTATCTAACATAGTCAAGATCGCCTGTTTAACGTGGATACTATCCTGTTATACTATATAAAATAGACAGGATTGCCTGTTTAACGTGGATACTATCCTGTTATACTATCTAACATAGTCAAGATCGCCTGTTTAACATGGATACTGTCCTGTTATACTATCTAACATAGTCAAGATCGCCTATTTAACGTTGATACTGTCCTGTTATACTATCTAACATAGTCAAGATCGCCTGTTTAACGTGGATATTGTTCTGTTATACTATCTAACATAGTCAAGATCGCCTGTTTAACATGGATATTGTTCTGTTATACTATCTAACATAGTCAAGATTGCCTGTTTAACATGGATACTGTCCTGTTATACTATCTAACATAGTCAAGATCGCCTGTTTAACATCGATATTGTCCTGTTATACAATCTAACATAGTCAAGATCGCATGTTTAACATGGATATTGTTGTGTTATACTATCTAACATAGTCAAGATCGCCTGTTTAACATGGATATTGTCCTGTTATACTATCTAACATAGTCAAGATCGCCTGTTTAACATGGATATTGTTCTGTTATACTATCTAACATAGTCAAGATCGCCTGTTTCTAACATAGTCAAGATCGCCTGTTTAATGTGGATACTGTCCTGTTATACTATCTAACATAGTCAAGATCGCCTGTTTAACGTGAATACTGTTCTGTTATACTATCTAACATAGTCAAGATCGCCTGTTTAACATGGATATTGTTCTGTTATACTATCTAACATAGTCAAGATCGCCTGTTTAACGTGGATATTGTCCTGTTATACTATTTAACATAGTCAAGATCGCCTGTTTAACGTGGATACTATCCTGTTATATTATCTAACATAGACAAGATCGCCTGTTTAACGTGGACACTATCCTGTTATACTATCTAACATAGTCAAGATCGCCTGTTTAACATGGATATTGTCCTGTTATACTATCTAACACAGTCAAGATCGCCTGTTTAACGTGGATACTATCCTGTTATACTATCCAACATAGTCAAGATCGCCTATTTAACGTGGATACTGTCCTGTTATACTATCTAACATAGTCAAGATCGCCTGTTTAACATGGATATTGTCCTGTTATACTATCTAACACAGTCAAGATCGCCTGTTTAACGTGGATACTATCCTGTTATACTATCTAACATAGTCAAGATCGCCTATTTAACGTGGATACTGTCCTGTTATACTATCTAACATAGTCAAGATCGCCTATTTAACATGGATATTGTCCTGTTATACTATCTAACATAGTCAAGATCGCCTATTTAACATGGATACTGTCCTGTTATACTATCTAACATAGTCAAGATCACCTATTTAACGTGGATATTCTCCTGTTATACTATCTAACCTAGTAAAGATCGCCTGTTTAACATGGATACTGTCCTGTTATACTATCTAACATAGAGTCAAGATCGCCTGTTTAACATGGATATTGCTGTTATACTATCTAACATAGTCAAGATTGCCTGTTTAACATGGATAATGTCGTGTTATACTATCTAACATAGTCAAGATCGTCTGTTTAACATGGATCTTGTCCTGTTATACTATCTAACATAGTCAAGATCGCCTGTTTAACATGGATATTGTTCTGTTATACTATCTAACATAGTCAAGATTACCTGTTTAACATGGATACTGTCGTGTTATACTATCTAACATAGTCAAGATCGTCTGTTTAACATGGATCTTGTCCTGTTATACTATCTAACATAGTCAAGATCGCCTGTTTAACATGGATATTGTTCTGTTATACTATCTAACATAGTCAAGATTGCCTGTTTAACATGGATACTGTCGTGTTATACTATCTAACATAGTCAAGATCGCCTGTTTAACATGGATATTGTTCTGTTATACTATCTAACATAGTCAAGATCGCCTGTTTAACATGGATATTGTCCTGTTATACTATCTAACATAGTCAAGATCGCCTGTTTAACATAGATACTGTCCTGTTATACTATCTAACCTAGTAAAGATCGCCTGTTTAACATGGATACTGTCCTGTTATACTATCTAACATAGTCAAGATCGCCTGTTTAACATGGATATTGTCCTGTTATACTATCTAACATAGTCAAGATCGCCTGTTTAACATGGATATTGTTCTGTTATACTATCTAACATAGTCAAGATCGCCTGTTTAACGTGGATATTGTCCTGTTATACTATCTAACATAGTCAAGATCGCCTGTTTAACGTGGATACTGTCCTGTTATACTATCTAACATAGTCAAGATCGCCTGTTTAACATGGATACTGTCCTGTTATACTATCTAACATAGTCAAGATCGCCTGTTTAACATGGATACTGTCCTGTTATACTATCTAACATAGTCAAGATCGCCTGTATAACATGGATATTGTCCTGTTATACTATCTAACATAGTCAAGATCTTCTGTTTAACATGGATACTGTCCTGTTATACTATCTAACATAGTCAAGATCGCCTGTTTAACATGGATACTGTCCTGTTATACTATCTAACATAGTCAAGATCGCCTGTTTAACATGGATACTGTCCTGTTATACTATCTAACATAGTCAAGATCGCCTGTTTAACATGGATATTGTTCTGTTATACTATCTGACATAGTCAAGATTGCTTGTTTAACATGGATACTGTCGTGTTATACTATCTAACACAATCAAGATCGCCTATTTAACGTGGATATTGTCCTGTTATACTATCTAACCTAGTAAAGATAGCCTGTTTAACGTGGATATTGTCCTGTTATACTATCTAACATAGAGTCAAGATCGCCTGTTTAACATGGATACTGTCCTGTTATACTATCTAACATAGAATCAAGATCGCCTGTTTAACGTTATGGCCTGTTATACTATCTAACAGAGTCAAGATCGCCTGTTTAACCTTTAGGCTGCGCTGTCAACGTACGTAGCACGGGGTGTTTAACGCCATCGTAATGCGATGTAACCTTACATTGTACGGGAGATAGTATAAGGGAGGTAAAAGCGTTTATAAAATAAATCCTTGGTCATGATTATGAAACAAGAGTTGTTTCCCTTCAACTGTAAAGTTTTTGAAAGAAAAATCTTTTGGTTTAGAGGTAATTTTCAAACAAAAAGCACGCGTCGAAGCACTTGTTGCTGGCGAAATTTTCCGCCTCGTTCGTCGCCATCATGGCACGCAGAACATACACGGCAGAAGAGGTGGCGCAAATGTTTCAGGAAGAAAACTTTGATGATAATAGTACAGAGCTTATTCTAGGATTTTGAAGAAGTGGGGGCAGGCCCCCCTTCCTTGAAAAAAAGGGGGGGATTAGGCCCCCCTCTGACCAAAACAGTGGGGGGCGTCTTCTCGGCATATATAGGGTGTACACACAAACAAATATCCATATCTGTTTTCTCCCGTGATGTTCTCGGATAAACTGTGAAACAGTCAAGTGTCGCATTCTCTCCAAACAGTAAGTACACACAAATCGCAGACAAAATATATCACAAACTGGTATCTGTAACCTTGCTTTCACAACTGTTGCATAAAAGCTCTGCTATTTTAGAAGATCAGTCATGGGAAAACAGTGTGACTGTTTTCTCCACAGTTCCTCCACTGAATTCGAAGTCGAAAAGCGTGCGCTTTTTTGAAGCCATTCTGATTCTGATTGTAAACCAGTTCCAACCGGTCAGGTTCATCGATGCCACACTCAGAAGAAAGGTGATTGGTCAAAAAGAATAGCATCGGCCAATGAAAATTTGAGACAAATCGCATATACAAGAGAGCAACTTCCGTTTAACTCCAGTTTCCGCTACGCCCTAGCAGACGACAGAAACGTCCAAGTAAAGCCCGCTTCGATCAAGACATGTAGCGGGATATTTCCAATCTCCGCGGGATCGCGAACGCGCTCATCGAATTTCTTTGCGGGAAAAAAAACTTTTTGTGCGTGATCCCGCGCATCCCGCGCCCTAGAATAAGCTCTGATAGTAGGGATGAAGATTTTGATGCGGGTGATGATGTTTATTCAGAGTTGCCAACCCCCAAAAAAGTTTTCAGTAGTAAAAATTCTGATTTTCAGTAGTTTTATGACATTTTCAGTAGCCATACGTCCTCGCTTTTTTTTTTAACGAAGACATGCATACACAGTCTGCAACGAAGGTCATGAAGAGTGTTTCCGCACGAATTATTGAGAGATCCATATCGGGCTTGAAGAAGGTGGCTACCGACTGAACAGAGACTAACTTTTCTGGATCAGGGCAACGACTTTTGTGACGGTTGCCATTCACGTGTCGCGTCACATCGTGGAAGCCGCCATGTTGAATGCTAAAATCTGCCAAGCACGCTGTACAATACACGCTGAGGTTTGATCTCGATGACGCAGTGATACTCTTTCCTGTTCTCTTGATTTGCTGTCCTCTTCTTTTTTCTGGGCTTTCATCGCTAGTTTTCTTTCTTTTTGGCATCATGGATTCAAAATACGCCGCACACAAACTTTTCTTCTCGCGCTGTAGAACGTGACCCGGAAACGAAAGTGTCACAGAAAGGTCGAGGTTTTGTGCACCGATTGGCCATTTGCAAAACCACTTCACGGTGATTGGTCGAATTTCCTAACATGCACTGGGAGCGTGAACTGAATGCCCGTGACCTTGAGGTGCTACGGGAGGCACAGGCGCTCAATAAAACTCGTTAAAACTGTAATACTATCGTCGAAAATTGACTTTCCGTAGTAAATTTTCGATTTGCGTAGTTCCATAGCCGCGTATTCATTTCCGGAGTAAACTACGGAAATTCCGTAGTGGTTGGCAACCCTGTTTATTTGACGCAGGCTGGAGGGAGGGATTACGATTCGGACGAAGAAGATCGCCGCCTACAATCTTTAGCAGACGACGGTAGGTGAAAAAAACCTTTGTTATTTTCACTAGATCTATAATAATATTATTTGCCTTTTACAGACTATTTCTGTATTTAACAGGCTTTGATTACAGTCCATTTTGGTTCTCATAATTTTTTGTAATAAATCTTATTTCTAATTTTGCAATTCTTTGCGTGTGCAGTTGAGTGAGAGTGAATTTGTTTGCTCATGCCCCTAACTTTCCATCCCATAATTGTACAAACCAACAATCTTACACTTTTTTGTGTCTGTTCTTTGGAATCTATTCAATTTCCTTTCATTTGATATATACTTTTATATATCTAGGTGTAATAGTTTAGCAACAATGGCATATATAATAAGGCATGTGTGTTTTTAATCGTAAGTCAACATTTTCTTTAGCACAGAGCAGGAAAAAAATGTCAGCAGGCTAAGGGTTAACGTTATGGCCTGTTATACTATCTAACATAGAGTCAAGATTTTCTGCTTAACGTTATGGCGTGTTATACTATCTAACATAGCGTCAAGATCCTCTGTTTAACGTTATGGCGTGTTATACTATCTAACATAGAGTCAAGATCCTCTGTTTAACGTTATGGCCTGTTATACTATCTAACATAGAGTCAAGATCCCCTGTTTAACATTATGGCGTGTTATACTATCTAACATAGAGTCAAGATCCCCTGTTTAACATTATGGCGTGTTATACTATCTAACATAGAGTCAAGATCCCCTGTTTAACGTTATGGCGTGTTATACTATCTAACATAGAGTCAAGATCCCCTGTTTAACTTTATGGCCTGTTATACTATCTAACATAGAGTCAAGATTTTCTGCTTAACGTTATGGCGTGTTATACTATCTAACATAGAGTCAAGATCCCCTGTTTAACGTTACGGCCTGTTATACTATCTAACATAGAGTCAAGATCCCCTGTTTAACGTTATGGCCTGTTATACTATCTAACATAGAGTCAAGATCCCCTGTTTAACGTTATGGCGTGTTATACTAACATAGAGTCAAGATCCCCTGTTTAACGTTATGGCCTGTTATACTATCTAACATAGAGTCAAGATTTTCTGCTTAACGTTATGGCTTGTTATACTATCTAACATAGAGTCAAGATCCCCTGTTTAACATGCATACTGGCCTTTTATATTATCTAATATAAAAGTTTGACAACGTGACTTCAGGCCCATTTTCACTACAAAACCCTGCATATACATCTACGAGTATCTCACCAATAAATAAACTCTCGGCATGATTTCCTGTCTCACCTTAGCCTTGGCCCAGTTTGGCAGCGGCCCCGTAGAGAAGCGATAGTCAGCAGGGGAAGGCTGGGTTATCAGGGCGGTAGAGGCATCCGGTTTTCTGCCTGTCGGCGTGGATGGGTACAAGGATGTGCTGTGGCCAGACACAGCAGGATCCATGGCTGACAGAACGCGAGAAGGGGAAATGTTTTCCTTCATGACCGGGAAGAGTGAGGGCAGGGAGGCTCCGGTGAACGTGGAGTCCAGCTGAACTGGATTTGGCATCATGGCCACCTCTTTCCTGTAGAAAGTGAAATTAAATAATGAGCAAGGTGATTGAATTATTTAAAGTGGATCTCACCTATATTTTAAAGCCTAATTTAACCGCAGTCAAGTTTGAGGTACCAGTGAAAGTATTTGTACGTCATGACCGCCGATAACCGTCTCTATAATGACGTTAGCAAGACCCGAATGGGAGCGCCGGTGGCGAATCGCGAAAAGCTATGTCAAAACAGCCAAACGTGCTTTCCCGTTTGTGACGTAGAGGATTACAAGATGGGTGGAATGTATGCCGATTATAAAAGACAATAGATACATTTTAATAAACACCACCAATGACTTTTAAGTTAAGTGACGGAGAAATGGATTCTTCAGGTTTATCCGTGGCATTTTCAATCGCGAGCGGCGATCTAAAGGAAAACGAACTTTGGTTGGTGTAAAAGCTGGCGTGGGTGCAATTGTAAAGAAAGTTAGTTATTCATTGCTTACAGTGCCCAACTAGTTAGTTAGTTATTCATTGCTTACAGGGTCCAGCGGACTGCAAAGAGCCGAATTAGGACCAACAAAATCAACACCACAACTTCTCTGAAAGAGGACTTGCCCCTGATCCGCATAAAAGATCTCCAGAAACAACCGCAGTGGTAACACTGAAGGCACTCCACCAGCCGGTCACTTTACAATAAAGACATCCCACACAGTGGACACTGAGGCTATACTCTAATTTATCGAACCCCCATTTACAAAAACAAAATAGAACAGTGATCGTCCTAGGTATTTGCAAAACCGGTACGACGTCACAGTAAACAAACCCACTCGAACGCAAACCGGTAGGCCAGTCATGGAAACCGGTATGACCCATAGCAAAGCTTAATAATGCGTCAATATTTTATATAAGTAGATGGCGACTATGTTAATGCACTTTCTGTTTCATTAGAAACATCTTCGTCTTCACATAAACTTCTTTTATCGCCCCTCTCTCCCCTTCATGATAAAAAGAGACGATAAAGCGTCAAAAAATCACACACACACACAAATACTTTTCAATATTCCATAAATATCAACAATATTCCATTAGTGTGTGTCAAGTTCAACAATCTGGCTTTCAGTACCCTTGTAGTTTACACAGCTAATGGAAAGTAGCAGTCGTTATGTACGTAGTGGCTTACCTGAGGTCAGACATTGTGACTTCCTCTTGAGGCATCTTGCCCAGTTCCTCCATGCGTGACCTCATCGTCTTAATCATTTCCGAAGGCAGTCGCCACACAAAGATGCACCTGAAAAAATCCCACATACAACTGATATTACAGTGCAAACTCATAATGACTGTGCAGTGTACTAACAAATTACTCCAAGGAGAAACTCTGTGTCAGGGCAAGAAGGGAAAGGATGAGTGAGGTAACAGCACCTAAAAATCCACAAGCATTTTGGTGTGTGATATTATCGAGGTAAGAGAGTGCACGCACGCTATTCAAATCTCAAAAACGTAAGGTAGGTAGTACTGTTAGAGAAGGGAAGACAGTATTGGATGCAGGTAAAAAAAAAAGGTAAAGGTGGTCCCATAGCCTTGTGGCCGTAGGTGAGCGTGATGTTGGAGATCACGCTTATCTTGGGCCAGCGTAATGAGGGTGATGCCCATCTCTCTCCCTCGCTGCTTTACCTTCCCCACCCTTAAGAGAGTAGGTACTCAGTCATAGTTGAGTCAACTGGGGATGTTGTTATTTGTCGCTTCATGTTTTGCGGTCACCCATCCAAGTGCTAACCGCACTGGACGGTGCTTAACTTGCGACACAGTAGCGAGTGCTCCAACCACTGCGCTATCCGACACCACATATTGGATGCAGTCTATCTAAAAATTTCAAAATAAAAAATGTATTTCTATTCCAACTTCTGTAATAGTGATCTCTTCAGCTCACCATGCTTTCAGTTCGTGCATCATCATCATTATCCTCATCATCAATATTAATCATCGATCATCAATCCTCATCATCACTCATCATCATGGGGTTCATTCAACAAGTAAATCATTTCTTAGAAGCCATTGGATTTTTATCAGTGTCTCAAGAAAAATCTGTAACCCCACCTGTAAATCAAAAACCAGAATGGCTGTACACTATAGGCTTACTTATAATTCAGCAATGCTCCACAGACTGAACCTCTCATTCAGCAATGATCTACACTCTTTGCATAATGCTTGCATAATGCAATAACACACAAATAAAACAAGATATACACAAAACAATGTTCTAATTGCAGTGAATTAAAATCCTACACACAAACACACATACCCATCAGCAGCAACAGAAATGAGATGTTTGAGATCGTTGGTGAAGCGCAAGCCAGTGGACATTTCGGAATGGCCAGAGGCTGCGGCGATCAGCTCCCCAGTGTAGAACTCCAACACGCACACATTTTTGTCGGTGCAGCTGGTGGCCGCATAGGTTCCAGATGGGTCCAGCTGCACCCGAAGCAAGGTGCCCTCGTCGCCTGCAGATGCTCTGTAGTTCTTGCGCTGCTTGGCTGTGGCAATGTTGTATACTCTGGATAAGAAAGAGGAGAAACAGGATTTCAGATGTTGGGGATCAAGATACCAAGAAACTTAGGGTTACACTTTAGGTGTTACAGTGGCAAAGTGTTGTCGTAACCTGTCAGTGCTTGGGGAGAGAGGCATTTGGGATCTCCCTTTCTTGCAGGCCAGCTTAATGAGGGGGGTGCTAATCTCCTCTCCATTGTTGCTGTACCCTTCCTGGTTTTAAACAGATCCAGGTACCCATTCACAGCTGGGTGGATTTGGAAGCGCCATGTGCTTGTTTCAATCTTTGTTAGTGGTGGCCTTCCAGGTACGGTCAGCCATCCAAGTATTAACAACCATGCTCAAACGTTGCTTATCATGAAACCATTCTAATGTGTTTCTAACCACTGAGACACCCTTTAGATACTGCGGCTTAGAAATAAAAGACAAACTTAGATGTGAAGAGAGGAGTACACACTATATACTAGATACTGCGGTGATGAAGGAGACAAGCACCAACACTACCGTTACTGCATGCAAAACACACAAAGTGGTGACAGACCTGAGGTTTCTGTCCTGGCAAGCCGTGGCCACAAACTTCTGAGTTGGATCAATGACCATGTCATACATTGTGGACTTGCTCACCAAATGCTGGCCAAGGGTGAACTCAAAACCAGGATTCTGCACAGCAGAAAATGCAGATAAGCAATCACATTACACAGCAGGAACTATCACTCATACAAGTTTGTTAGTCTGCCTCCCCAACCCCCCCCCCTCCCCTCCATCCTCCCCCTCTTGCTCTTAAAACCCCACTCCGCAAACATGCCAGTTCAAACTAAATTCCCTTCACAAGTACAATATTTTTGAAAATCAGACTTAGATCTATCAGAACTGCAGCCTAGCAAAATGCAACACGGTTATGTGTATTATCAAAATGCAAATTGGTTCGTGTTCCAAACTACTGGAGGGAAAAAACCCCAAACATGCCACAAACACACACAAAAATATTATGTACACACGCAAACACAACATTAATGTGATTATCAGCACAAACAAAAACAGGCGCATACCACACCACATCGCACTTACCAGTATAGCGTTTCTAAAGAGGAGAGATTTGTCAGATCCACAGCTCAACATACGGAGCTTGTTGTTGGCGTCGGTGAATTTAACAGACTGGATGGCAGCTGAATGGTCATCCAACGTCTGTAGAAGGCCATACCGCTGCTCGACATCAAAGACGTGAATCAGTCTATCTCGGCTACCAGATGCCAGAATTTTGGGTCCTGCAAAAGGAACATCAAGAGGAGTGTGTACGCCTTTTCAAGAATTGGGGCTAGCACTTGACTCACTGTCAAACACAGCAATATACACCTATTTGATAACATCTACACACATAACAAATCTCAACCCTACGAGAAAACGGTAAACCAACAAAGCAGACAGTGGTTAGATAAATTTGTTAAATGTCTGTTTCACATCTTTCTTCTCACATTTATTTTTCAATGTATTATTTTTCTATCTTATTTTTCTATTTGTCTTATCAAGCACAATGAGCTTGTTACCACAGCCTGCAGTGAACGCCCCTATACAAGTGACCATAATCATCATCATCATCATTTACACAGATACCAACTTTGTCCAGACTACCTGACACCAGAATGTTTGGCTGCTCAAGATCCATGCAGATAAAAGCAGTATGTGTATACTGAATATTTATTACCAGCGATACCAAAACGTGTGAAGCTAGCTGTATGTGATATAAAATTACATTGGGAAAATTTGGCACAAAATGTTTACTTACCAGTTTTTGAGAAGGAATACTCCAAACACACAACATCAGATTCGTGAGCTTCTATCGACCGAATCTCAGCCATGTTGTGCAGATCGTAGATTCTGAAATAGAAATGCACAACTTTAAAACTTGTGGGAATACTGCTTACTGCTTTGCTGCAACCCAAATACCAAAACTAACTAGAAGGGCAAAGCCCATATGACTCACATGCTTCCTATGGAACTTGCAGTATTTAAAATGAAAATGAGTGGCCATGAAAAAAAAAATGAAACGGTGAAACTAAAATGCAAATACAAACTTTGATCTTTGTATGCTCTTGACCCTGAGATGACCTTGACCTACGGAGCTCAAAATACACTCATGTACTATGAAATACATTACAGCAAAAGTTGTATTGCCAAAAAAAAGTTACTTTGGGATGACCTTGACCTTCAGTAACCTTGAAATGATGTTAACTTTCATGTAACCTCTCATGCTCATGTATGATCAAATAACCCAATGTTTTTGCATACTATGGATTAAATATACAGCCATGTCAAAATTTTAAATTTTTTTTGTAAGGCCTAAAATGACCTTGATTTTCAAGATCAATAAAAAAACAAAAAATATATGAAAGCTCAACCTATCATCTCTAACTACAACAAGTTAGGCATTAATCTCTCATAGTTTAGGGTCAAGGTCACTTCAAAGTACCTATACTAACAGACTTTGGACAGCTCCAGTGACCCTGACCTTGAGTGGGGTTGACCAAATTTGTATAGTATGTGTGATATCTATCATGCCTCAAAGAATCATAAATTCAATATTAATAGACAAAAAAGTGAAAATTTTGTTTTAAAAAAAAAACAACAAAAAAAACACATAATTTTTTTACTAACATGTGTTGACCCTGGGACCATGACCTTGGATCAAAGTCATTAATTCAACGATCATTTATCAGGCTGGGGAACAGTCCAAGGCAAAAATCTCTGAAATCCGGCCGGGGTCCAGGGGTCACCGTAAGCTCCCTGGTCAGGTCCAGGGGCAAAGCCCCGGTGGGGGGATCTGGGGAGCTTCCCCCTCCCCCTCCCCTCCGAAGTTGAACGTTTCATAGCATGTAAAACCCAAAAAGAATGCTTTTTGTGAGAGATAAACATGGATGTTTTTCATAAAATTCATCATGTGTTCATAAGGACATTATCATTAGTAGTAGTATAAGTAGTAGTAGTAGTTACCCATGACATGGAGTGCAGTTACACTTCAAAGTACCATTGTTGATTATATTTAGAAAAGAAGACTAGTCAACACAAATTTACTAGTAATAGTATCAGCCAGCCAGACAGACACATGTACTTCACATTTCAGTTCATGATTATTTATTAGTTATTGTTTAGCAGAAATAACTTCAAAATCAATAGAGTATGTTCAGTATCTTCATTCTTTTTATCAATAGAGCATGTTCAGTATCTTCAACCTTTTTCTTTATCAATAATTATAAAGTATGTTCAGTATCTCAGAGAATGTTCAGTCTTCTTCTTTCTCCAGCTTGACCCCTGTTGGGGTGCCGGGGGTTTCAGTATAAATAGTATCCCCACTTTCTGAAAATTTAGTGCTTTAAATTCCCACTGTCGCTGTCTTTCTCATTTGCTCTTTCTCATTCCTGCTCAGTTCTATCAATCTGCTATACTATCTTCTTCTTCGCTAGACCAGTCATCTACCTTTTTTCTTGAAAACTCTTCCAGGACAAGACTCCTTATTTGTGTATGAGGTCTGTTGGATCAGCTTGGGAATATTGGACGCTTTCTGCCAGGTGGTCACTAGGGCTTCCTATGTTGTTATTATTTAGCAATGTAGGCATTTTATATGTATGTGTTTTGTTGATAATTTATAATGTTTGTATTCTATTTTGTTTTTGTAAACGTGGGTTCGATAAATTAGAGTACTTTCGTCATCTTTTAAAGCCATTCCTATTTCCACTTGTTGTTGATTTCCCCTTCTTCAAAAGGGTCTCCGCGGTTAATAATAAGTGAAACACACAACATAATTGTATAGTGATTATAAACTAACAAATAACGAAATAAAGAGTTCTCTTTGCAACTGAAAGAGTAAAAAAAAAAAAAAAAGAAGTGTATATTATGCAATCTATTTGCAAACGTACCGCACATTTCCCTGTCTGTCACCAGAAGCCAAATGTTCACCATCGGGACTGACGCGTATAGAACGCACACCGTTCTTCCCATCCCAGTTGGTGTCCGTCTTGTCTGTAGCACCGGCTGCACACAATGCAACAGTCAACTTCTCACCATGCAATGAATATCATCAGCATCACTATAATGCTGCCCAATGTAAGTGTCGATGAGTATCTTTTATTTGTCGATGATTAAACTACCATGTCACCACCTACACATATAACTTATCTTACTCATGTTTTTAAAAAGACAATTATATAGCGCAAATCAAGCTCAAAAGACACTCAAAGCATTGGCCGATAAAGGATCTTACTCAAGCCTCCCATTTGCAATCTTAAAGCGCACTATCTCCTGCCCAGGCGACTGAGCACATTCCTTGGTAACCGGGTATGGGGAGAAGGGATCTAGTGCGTGCTGGGTGTATTTGTATAGCCAGCACTCACCCATCTGGTACATGAGTGTCAGGATCTTTATTTAAAGTTCACTCAACTGCTTTCCTTGTGTCAACTACTCACCAGGGTTATAGTGGACATCACAGAGAAAACTGTGTGACGGTTCTGTGTAGACAATCTTCAGCAGTTCCTGCAACAACAAATTTTTATAATACATAACTAACAATAACGATCATTTATTTTGTAAAGCACGATTCCAAACTACAAGTCTGCTCAGCGCGTTCACATGCCTACTCTCACACATGCCCTCACATTTGTAATTAAGAGACTGCATAGTACATTACAACATGGAACAATAACATTACCCCTACAAAAGTACATAACACACTAAAAGTATTAATTATGATCACCACAAGACAAAAGTGGTACAGTGGAACCTCCGGTATACGACCGTCCAAAATCTGAGAAAAAACGGTCTTATAATAGAGGTGGTCTTATACCGGAAACAAGGGGTGGGATGGGGGGGAAGGAGGGGGGTCAGGCTCAAAAGGGTATGTAGTCATAATTTTCACACTCACCAGCATGTATTCTCTGACAAAGGAAACTGTAAAACATGTTTCATTTTTAGCTTTGTCTTTTATTCACAACTTCAAAAATAAACAACAGTCGAACCACTGCCAGACGCGTTCATACAAGTCTGTCAGTGCAGAAGCTCTCGGTTTCGATGTTTTCCTTTCGCCACTTTCTCCACTCTCCCATCGTAGTTTCACAGATTCCTTATCCTTTATGATGAGCTGAATTTGGGTCTTCCCAACGTCTAAACTTCTTGCAATAGACAAACAACTCTCCCTATTTTCACTTCTTTCAATCACTTTCATCCTCTCTGCCAAACTCAAAACGTTCCTCTTGCGCGACGCCATTTTGACAAGCCAGTGTAGGCGAGTAATGTCCCTTATTTGCGAACCGGAAATAGCAGACAACAGCAGGCGTACACTAACATGAGAGAAAAAAACGCAAGGTACAGACCACAAATTAACTGATATCTCTTTTAAATTGCCCTAAGACGGACGTATAAAGGGCTTAAGACACGGTCGCTGGTCGCATAAACGAAGTTGTCGCATACCAGAGGTCATTTATTATTGGAAGTGAATCCGTCAGAAGTTTTCAGGTCACATAACTGAGGGAGTCGTATACCAGAGAGCCGGATACCGGAGGTTCCACTGTACAATACAACACACAGAGATTTGAATGAGAAACAATAAGCATGTCTGTTAGGATCTAATGGGTAACATTTAAAATGCCAGTTGTTCTCCTTTTACACAATCAACAACAAAATAAATATCCATCAGTCATTCTGTTCAACACTATCACTGTGTACTCACGCTGCTGTAGATGTTGCGTCTGTAGGCAGCGGTTTCTGTCATCTGGGGGTCTAGGTTCCACACGCGTATGGTGTCGTCGCTGGAGGCGGTTAGAAAAGACCCTTTGGGCAACACTCCCGGCTGCTTGTTTTCTAGCGATGGATAAACCTGCAAACAAGTAAGTGTAGTAGTGATGAAAGACTTCCTATAACTCTTCTCCTTTTTCATTTCCCCTTTAAGATTTGTGAGGCGATCACCATACTAGTAAGATTTCTGCAGAAGAGACCATTTTCAATAGCTTCAAAGATGGACTTATTCATAACTTCATCACTGACTGGCTAACACTTGTAAACGCAGCTTGATCGACAAATTCCTTGAGATTTATCAATTGCGGCAATACAACGGAGGGGCAGAGAGTTGCCACATTCAGTGGTGACTTGATTCAAAGGCTGACAAAGAGTTGTGCTCATGCACTGCCTGCGTTGTGTTCAGTTTGCCTATTTATTTTATTTTACTTGATAAACTGAACGGACCACCCACCTCCAAGGCCCAAACACAGCCACTGTGGAAGAGAAAGGACCACGCTTTGCCCACTCGCCGCACATTGAGGACATCCCATACGTACAGGCTGTGGTCGTTGTACACACAGGCAACCTGAAAATCCAATCACCATGGACATCAGGACACAAACATCCAGTGATCTGCAGGCAGTGAAGATTTTAAAAAAAAACATCGTTCATCTTTTATTAACTGAAAAACATTAGCCTCACATTGCTGCACGCATGTGAGTCATAATGAAGGAGTTTTCACTCTCCTAAAACTCATAAACTCGAAGAAGCACATGTGATTCTACATGTATTTTGCTAATAGTAGGGGTTGCCTCCCTTGACAGCAAAAAAAAAAAAAAAACACCAAAAAACCCAGCAATCTTGGGAACACATGTAATCTTTCTCACTCGCTCACTCTAGCGCAGTTACTGAGACAGCAATTGTCTGCTCTGCAGCTTTAGTAGTCCTAGTCAAGGACGACAGACTAACATACAACATGCTCTCACACAATTATATTTCTTTGCTAGTGTGTCAAAATAAATGAAAAATGAACAAATCTGACACCAAAATAAACCAAATATCAGACGTCAACTATAGCTAATTGCTATCCCACACCTCTCCAACAAAACAAATAACAAAATTCATTTTCCTGAAAAAATTGCAAAACAAACCCCTAAAATAACTATTCAATGCACTTTATAACTTTACTAAATAATTCTGCCTCATGACACATAAACACCTTGAAAATAGTGACTTCTTCCTAATAGTTTCCTCCCTACAGTATTTTTGGTTGTTGGTGCCGTTTTTTATTATTATTGTTACTATGACTATTATTATGATTTACTATTATTAACTACTTTCGTTCTAATGGACTGATTCGTACCTTCTTATGGTCATCGTCAACAGTGATCGCGATGACATCTGGGTATTTGGCATCCGTCTGCGTGCAGATCATATCGCTAGAGGACGTTGCGGAGGCGACGTCTACCCCTAAGTGGTGAGGGTGAGGGAGGGTGGTGATGAAGCACAGACTGCTGGCGCTGAACACTCGTACAACCCCTTCCGCACAACCGATGAAGATATTCTCTTCCCCCACTGCTAAGCAATTGGCAGTCTTTGTCTGAAAATTAAAATAAATAAATACTACTACTACTACTCATAATAATATTAATTTATTTTTAAAAGCGCACAACCAAACTAAATGCTTGCTCTAAGCACTCACCTGCATACACACACGTGTACATTCGTAAGGAATAAATTTAAAAAATAAAACCTAAAAATTTAAATATGAATACTTTTATAGCCAAGTGACATACAATGCACAAGAACTACATTTCACTATGAGGCAGATACACAACAATTGATAAGTTAGATCACAGTCAAACGGCATTATTAAGCTTGCACATAAAAAAAACAACAATAAAAGAAGTGGTAACGGAACAACTGAAAATCCAAAATCATATAAACACAGCATCCCAATCATTCTAACAACAAAACTGACACTCACACATACGCCAATGCAGCCACAACTAAACATGTAACCCATTCCTGCATAACACCCACACACAAAGATTCAAAATTATCATCAACTTATACAGTCACGCTATTCACATGCAAACATCAGCCACACACCCAAATGTATTAATAATGATATTAGCGATAACATTTTACAATAAACACTCAATAAAACGAGGATTTCTCTTGATAAGTAAAATCAAGATTTGACAAACATTTTCACAGCATCAAAACCAAGCGCAACAAAAACAGAAGAAATCAGATCTTCAAACTCAAATTCATCAAACTGGACCAGTAAAGACAAATAGAAGCCTACTGAGCAATGGTGCGTTTGTCTATTTCTGTGCGTGATCATAAACACATGCATGAGCATGCACACATACCCACACCACCAGCCAAAATAATAAATGCCTCTGGTTGACAATGATCCATCAATTCTGACAGTGACAAACACCAATTTAATTGCAAAGGAAATGCCCCCACTCACAGTTTTCCTGCTGCATTTCTCTTCCATCCCATACACCTCATCAGTCTACAGACAGAGCAGTTTTAAATATACTTCATCAACTGATGCTATTCGCAAACAAATCTTTGCAAATGCAGAGTCAAACATTTTAAATGCTGACATAGCATATATATATATTTTCAGGCAGACGCCTTCACTGGTCAAATAATAAGTCCCACTTATATTACAAAAGCTTATCAGAATGAGCAGCATACTAGCAATGATCCTAGTACAAATAATTACCAAAGAACACTGAAACAAGTCACCCACCCTGAGTTCAACCCATTTGTCAAGCAATCTTTTCTCGTTGAACTCGCAAAGAAGGCCCGACTGTGTGATGACGAAGACGCTGTTGGCTGAAGCACCTTTGCCACACACCACGTCACAGAAAAAATTGTTCTTTTGATCGCCCAGGATGCCTGATCGTCCTGAGAGGGGCACTGTTTGGTTGATCTGAAAACAAATACAGAAAATATAAACATAAATAAATAAGTAGACAGGTTCATTCTCATCAATTCAACAGACTTCAAAACAAAATTGATGCATGGCCACTGTACTACAAATACAAAGAATGAAGGATACACACACAAAAACTAAACAAAACACATTGCAGAAAAAGTGGTTTTGTTTTCTGGTCACCGAGAGTGCCTGACCACCCTGAGAAGGATAGCCTAGAAACTGTTTTGTTTAAATGTGAAATAAAAGCACAATGATGATAATCAACAAATAGGTACAGACATGAACTAAACAATACAATATGAACTAAAAAGTACAATATGAACAATACAATATTGGAGGTATAGAGCACAGCAACTCCAGATGTCTTTAGCGTCATACTGTCAGAAATTGGTTAACACAATTATAACATGGGACAAGAGAAAGCAAAACTCCATTTAAAAGTGTCAAAGACAGAAAATCGAATCGTTAGAATAAATTGGGATACCCTAATACATCTGTACCTAATTAACTTTGTTTTTATCTGCACAAAAGACTTTGAGAGAATGAGAATGATATATATATATAGTTGCCCTGTAAGAATGTGAAGCATCAACTGTGTATAGCAACTGTGTTACGCCGTTTATAGATTGATGTTTCCGTTTAACTGCAAAGCATGTCTTCATTTCTCAGAGTGATATAATAATGCTTTCTTGTGTGTGGTATACCTAGATTATAAAGATACTACCCCAAGACTTCACAGAGATCCTAACACTCATGTCCTACATGGGTGAGTGGCAGTTATCCCAACACACCCAGCTATCACTAGATCCCTCCCAAACTCCAGCCCAGTCGCCCAAGATCATGCTCCATTGTCTGGACCATTAAACCATGCACCTAAGACTGCAAGTTGACGCCTCAGGTCGCTTGATTGATATCCTGTATCGGTCAGTGCCTTGAGCGGCTCTTGAGCAGGTAAAGCGCTTTATATAAGAACAATAAATATCCTATCCTATCCCATAACTTCAAAGTCGTTGGGGCAACACAGCTGATCCGTTTAACCAGCCTACTCCATCTTTCTGTCAGCAGCAACCCTCATGGTTTCACTCAAGTGTCAAGCCAATCCATTCTCTAATGTTGTCCTGCCACCTCTTTTTCTCTCCCTCTTCTTCTGCCTCCTTGCACCGTGCTTTGCTGCATGGTCTTTGCAAGGCCTGATGCTCTGGTGGCGTGGCCATACCAATGTTTTTTTTTCGTTTCTTCCCCAATGTGAGCATCTCATCGCATTGTCCAATGGAATGTGTGATGGTCTGTCGGACTTCGTCGTTGGTGATGTGCTGAGTATAGGAAATGCCCAGAAGTCTTCTGTAGCACCTCATCTCCATGCTTTGTATTCTTAGTTGCAAGTCTGCTGTGAGGGTCCATGTTTCGCAAGCATATAGGAAGATGGAGATGTCAAGGGAGCGCAGCAGTCTTACCTTGGATTGTAGACTGATGGTCCTGTCTTTCCAAATGGGTTTCAACCTTGTCAGGGCAGCAGTTGTTTGTGAGATCTTGGAGAGGACTTCCTGTCATGACCCATTGTCTGATGCTATGGCTCCTAAATATTTGAAGTGATGTTTTGCTTTGCTGCAGTTTATTATCCCTTTCTATCGGGAAGCTCTGGGCCGCCTCCCCCGGAGAAGGCGTAGTCACAGCCAGTGGCGCGCTCAAACCCTACCTACCTAACAAATTAGTGATTTTTTTTTTTTTGGGGGGGGGTGGGGGGGGGGAATTTTTGCAATTTTTGCTGGGGGAGCAAACAGGAGTACCCAGAGAAAACTTCCGAGACGTTGCCCGAGTCTAAAGTAAATAATATTCGGAGAAACATAATGCCCAGATGCTGGTTCGAACCTACACCTGTCAGGCGCCATTGGTTTTTGGCTTGTGGACAAGGCAAGTTAGTCCCACCTTAGCCCACTTGGCCACAACGCTCGCACTCAACGCTTGCAATGCACCGTGTTGAAGGATCGGCCTTGGACTTTGATATCCATATTGATGCCATTGGTGTTGTTGGTCATCATTTTGGTCTTCTCTGCAATTATTTCCATTACAAAGGCTCTGGAGGTGGTGTCAAGCCTCTGTACCAACTGTTCAAGTTCTTGTTCCTTTCCAGCCAATCCATCAATGTCATCCACAAAAGGAGGTTGGAGATTGCTCTACCCCCTATGCTGACGGTGCTTTCGTGATCTGCATCTGAAATGATGCGCTCCAGGAAGATGAAGAGTGTTGGAGAGAGTAGGCATCCTTGATCGATTGTTGTTCTGAACCAGTTCCCGATGGCGCAGTTGTAGAGGACTGCACTGGTAGCCTTGTCAAACAGGCTTTTGATGACTTCAATAATATTAGGGCTGATGTTCTACAATTTCATGGTTGCCCACAGAGTTGCATGCCAGACTCGGTCAAAGCCTTTCTTGAAGTCTACAAACACATTATATAGATTTTGATGCTGTATGTATTTCTCACATATTATTCTGACATTGGAAATCTGCTCAATGGTACTTCGCCCTGCCCTGAATCCTGCTGGTTCTTCAGCTATGATTTGCTCAGCTTGAGGTTTCAACCTGTTGAGCCTTATTTTCAGGAGAACTTTGCTGGGATGTCTGATTAGGCTGATGGTGCGGTAATTTTCACACTCCTGAAGGTTACTCTTTTTGGGAAGAGTGATGACAAGCAACTGGGTCACAGTCTAGTCCACTCTCCATTCTGCCTGATCTTGTTACAGATAATGGTGAGGAGGAGAAGATTGGAAATAAATATAAGACACAACAATTAAATCAATCATATATCTATGGTTGGTTTAAACCTTGGTGTTGCAGGTAAGGTTTGTACATCAACACTGAGGCAACAATCAGAATTTTTGTATAGGCAAAAATCAACAATCTCTGTACAACAATTAACACTGACCTTTGATTTGCTGCTGTCCAAGTACCAGAACTTGACATGGCGATTGCCCACTGTAACGAAAGATGAACTGTCTGCTCCAAAAGCTACAGCGCTCACCTGTGAGGAAACAACAACACAGAATAAATTAACCACCTCAGTACGTCCCTCATTACTTTATTATTTTGTATGGAATCAACATTGGCAATTAATGTTGGTTGTACTGAATCAACATTGACAATTAAAGTTGGTTGTACTGAATCAACATTGACAATTAAAGTTGGTTGTACTGAATCAACATTGACAATTAAAGTTGGTGTGGTCCTGATTCGGCTCTTGGCAGTCCGCTGGACCCAATAAGCACTGAGTATCTATCTATCTAATTAAAGTTGGTGTATATATAAATACATTAATAAATTCATTTATATAACAATAAAATATATGTAAAACCTTTACTAATTTTCCTACATGTAAGATTGTAGCCTAAAGCCCTTTCTATTTCTGGAGACTACAAGGAGCTTTAAAACAATCAAAGTAAATTTGAATTTTTGTTGTTGTGGTAGATTTGTAGATGTACTTTGGGGCAAAATGACCACAACTTTTGGCACAGGATCTCTCTGACTCAAGTTCTCACTCAAACACACACAACTAACTTGGCACTACCGTTGCTCAAAACTGCAGTTTACAACATAGCGCTGAAGCACAATCTCATACAAAGGTAAGATAGCAGTAAGATAGTACTAGTAGTTGGTCCATTACCTTGCAAGAGACTTTGTTAGAAGCCACTTTGTTGCCAGTTCTCCAGTTCCACACATTGACCATCATGTCATGTTGAGACCCTATGGACACGATATACTTCAGGTTGGGGGAAAAGGCCTGAAAAACACAAAACAATGAAAAAACCCTGTGAAATGACAGTGTTTATAACGCTGACATTAGGAAGGTAAAAGGCAACGTTTATTTTGGAGAAAATCAGTTCAGCTCACTTGTTTTAACATCTTTTTTTACTGTGCTCATGACCCCAAGGGGTAGTTCAGGGGAGGGGAGAGTAGGTGTGTACTGTCTGAAAGTCAAAACCTAACCAAACAAACTTGACCAAGACTTGGTGACTGGAACAGTTGCTGTATAAAGCCACTGTTGTCTGGTGAAATAATAATAATAATAATAATAATAATAATAATAATAATAATAATAATAATAATAATAATAATAATAATAATAATAATTAACATTTATATAGCACCCTTTCTAATGAAAGCTCAGAGCTCTGTACATTCACATAAGACACTTAAAAGAACTAAAATGGCTAAACAATAACGATATAAAACATGGTAACCAAAACATACAAAATTTGATTAAATAATATGAACACGCACATACACATACACATACTTATACAAAGTTCAACACGAATTTACATTGTGGTGTCATCAAAGGAACGTTTGAACACATGGGTCTTGAGGCCAGAATGAAAGGCAGATGTTTGGGAAGAATGGGGAGGCATGGGAAGGGAGTTCCAGACGGTGGGCGCAGAAAATGACAATGAGCGTTCACAAAAGGACTTGTTTACTCGTGGAATGCAGAGATTTTGGGCAGAAGAAGATCGAAGGGTTCTAGAGGGTATGTAGGGGTTAACCATGGTTTCGAGATAAGAAGGGCTGGATGAAGAGAGAGCATTGAAGCAGAGGCAAGCAATTTTGTACTCAATTCTTTGTTCGATGGGAAGCCAGTGTAGGGATTTAAGATGAGTTATATGAGCAGATCTTGAAATGCGAAGAATGAGACGGGCGGCATTATTTTGAACCTTTTGAAGTATTTGCAATAGATAATCCGGGCAACCACAGAAGAGAGAGTTACAATAGTCCAGCCGTGATAGAATAAAAGCTGAGACAAGAGTTTGAGTGTCTTTGGCAGACAGAAAGTGACGGATGCTGTTGATTTGACGGATTTCAAACTTTAGGTTTCTGATCAGAGTTTGAATGTGAGCTTGCATAGTCAGGTGAGAGTCCAAAATCACGTCCAAGTTTTTGACAGAATCAGAGAACTGGACAACAGAGTTACCAACAACAAAGGAAGATGGAAGCTGAAATGTTGTTATGCGAGGAGATAAATAATTATGGCTTCTGTCTTTTCGTCATTAAGTTTCAATTTGTTGAACGTCATCCAGGACTTGACATCACAGATGCACTCTTGCATCGAAGTTATTGTAATGCTAAGATCCTGTGGGTCAGAAGGTTTATGAATTTGTGTATCGCCCGCGAAGGAATGATGATTGACAGAGTGAGAATCGATGATGTCAGAAAGAGGGGATGTGTAGAGAACAAAAAGGATGGGACCCAAAACCGAGAGCAGGTCATCGTGTTGTCCAATGGCTTGTGTGATGATCTGTCGGACTTCGTCGTTGGTGATGTGCTGGGTATAGGAAATGCCCAGAAGTCTTCTGTAGCACCTCATAGTAATCCTGCCAATAATCCTCCACACAAAAATATTTCACCCTGCTTCACTAACACCAAGTACCAAACTCAAACAATTGGGTCATGAAACTCATGATACGATTACTAGTAACAGCTTTAAAGCTTTACCCGTGAAGTGTATGAATGCCCCATACGGATTTGTAAGCATAAGCAGTGCCTTAACACTACCGTAGCTGCCTTGCATTAATGTATGATTATGAAGTCTTTTGCCGGTTTGTTGGGTTATACATACAACAGTACATCACGGTATTACAGAATACCTTCCATACTTCTTATCTCTCTCTTTACTTTTATTTAATACTCCTAATTTCTCTAGCATTATGTTGTGAAAAGATAATACATTTGAATAGATCCAACTGTCTACTTCCGTCTTCTCTCTCTCCCTATCTCTCTCTGCCTGTCTCCTTCTCTGTGTGTGTTGTATGTGTGTTGTGTGTTTTGTGTGTGTGTGTGTGCGTGCGTGTGTGTGTATGTGTGCACTTTGTCTGCTTGTGTATTCATTACTAGGAATTTATCATTTACTTCTTCAGGACAAGAAACTTTAAACTGTTTTCTTCTTCTTTGTTGCAATAATCACTTTTATTTTGGTTTGTTATATTCCAATCCTATCCTATCCCGTAACGTGAAAGTCGTTGGGTCACCACAGATGATCGTTTAACCAGCGTACCTCCATCTTTCTCTGTCCTCAGCAGACCTCGTCGCTTCACTCAGTGTCAAGCCAGTCCATTCTCGAATGTTGTCCTCCCACCTCTTTTTCTGTCTCCCTCTTTTTCTGTCTCATTGCACCGTACCTTGCAGGATGGTCTTTGTAAGGCCTGATGCTCTGATGACGTGGCCATACCATCGGAGTTTTAGTTTCTTGACCAGTATGAGCATGTCATGGTGCTGCCCAAGGGCTCGTGTGAGGGTCTGACGAACTTCGTCGTTGGTGATGTGCTGGGTATCGGAAATGCCCCGAAGTTTTCTGTAGGACCTCCTCTCCATCTGATCTCCATCTTTACAGTCCAATGCGAACTGGTAAAGTACCACAGGTTCTGCAGGAAGAGTGTTAGTGTGGAGGGAAGGAAACGATACTGCTAACCAACATGCACCAAGCCTGAAGCACTAGTACGTTGCAGTGGGAAAAATATGTTTACAACTCCGTCTGCCGGCATGAAGTTGAACGATGGTGGAACGGTTATTTGTTAATCTCAAAGGTAAACCCACACTATCACCTGTTCTTTTTTTCATTTTTCTTTTTTTCTAACCTTCCCTGTTTTCTTCCCTTTACATGACTATGTAGCCATTTAAACACCAGTTGTTCCCCATTTTAACACTGTTTTTGGTGTGTTTTTAAACGATTGTTTCTGTTGCTGTCGTTGTTGTCGTCATCGTTGTTCTCAATGTTGTTATGTTATGCAAGTACTACAACACACATTATTACAACTCTATCAATCTTGACTAAATGCCATAGATCTGTTTCTTTGATGGTGTCTAGACTTTTGGGCTCATCTTCTGACGAGAACGTTTACAAATAAAACTTCGCCTCGTCCCAGTAATATAGAAATAGAAATCTCTTAAATAATAATAATAATAATAATAATAATAATAATAATAATAATAATAATAATAATAATAATAATAATAATAATAATAAATGCTATACGCTCCCCATTTGTGAACCAGTCTCAAAGCGCTGCGATCTGTAATCAATGTTACAGACACTCCTACATAACTAACAAACGCACATGTACTCAAATAGTGTAAAGGCAATTCGCTATAAGAAGACGGAACGGAAATCAAATTAATTGTTATTTGTAAAATTCCAGCTTGACTGCATCTAATACCAATATTGAAGGGTGGAGTACCCTGAGAAAATTCTCGGTGACCTGAATAGTCTTGTACTAGGTCACATAAGTTCTCCCCCCCTGGCATGAATCGAACCCGCGACCTTCGGCATAGGAAGCCGGCGACTTACCCACTGCGCCAAGAGGCCACATCTTTGAGCGATTAATCGTTTTGATTGGTCTGGCCTCCTGAAGAGAACGTATGAAGACGTCAAAACAAGAAGATGAGGTTTTTATGGTTGCTGTCGTTGTCGACGTTGTTTTTGCCTTCATCTTCCTTGCTGATGTGTATGCTTTTAGCAACTACAACTACAACTTTGCCCTAACAACACAGAAATCTTTGGTCATTAATCTTTTTGACTGGTTTGGATTCCTGAAGAGAATGCCTGAAGAAGTCGTTACGTAACAATAAGAGAGGGCTGTTGTTGCTGTTGGTGTTGCTGCTGCAGAAGTCAGCATCGTCATCATCAGGCTTGCGAAACTAGAACTCCGCCTTGCTCCAATGACATAGATCTACAGCTCTTTCCATGCTTAATCAGTGAGCTCATCCCCTGATGACAACGTCTGAAGAAGTCATCAAGAAGTTGTTGTCGTCGTCAATCACCTTTCTTTCTTTCTTTCTTTCTTTCTTTCTTTCTTTCTTTCTTTCTTTCTTTCGCTCTCTCTCTCTATCTCTCTCTCTCTCTCGCTCTCTCTCCTATTCTTCTTCTTCTCCTCCTCCTCCTGTGTGTGTGTGCTTCAGTGTGTATGTGTGCGAGTGCGCGCGCTCGCGCTTCTTCTTTTGTGTGTGTGTGTGTGCGTGAAAGAGAGAGAGAGAGAGAGAGAGAGAGAGAGAGAGAGAGAGAGAGCGTGCATGCGCGTGAGTACGCGCGTGTTTGTGTTGCGTGGCGTTGAAGGTGTGCGTGTGAGTGAGCGCGTGTGCTTGCGTGCGTGCGTGCGTTTTTACGTTGCGGTGTGTGTGTGTGTGTGTGTGTATGTGTGCACAACTACGACTCGGCTTTGTCCCAATGAGAAAGAACAAGTTCTCTTCGGTGATTAATCAGTTGGCTTGTCTCGTGATGGGAACGTCTAAAGAAGTCGTCATCAAAGAAGAAGAGTGGAAACAAACGATTGGGGATGAGGAAAAAGACAGAGATAAAACAACAGTTGATGGAAAGACAAATGCAGATTTGGTGGAAAGGGAGGGGAGGGAGGAGAGGGAGAGGGGAGAGAGATTGTGTGCGCACGTGGAAGGTGTGAGGAAACGTCAGTGCGCACGCATATGGGAGATGGAAGAGGTATGTGGAGTGGTGTTGGCGTAGAAAGGGGTTATACAGTAATTTGGTTGTGGATGGGGGGTTGGTAGTAGAGGGTGAAGAGGCTGGATGCAGACAGAAGGAATAAGCCAGAAGGGTGAAAAGGTGAAAAATACTCCAGGGTAAAAGGTGTAGAAGTATATCGTCAGAGAACAAATGCCTGCACTGACGGAAAGTACCTGAAGGGTTTGGGAGAAATAGGGTCAAAAACTAAACGTGTTACAGCTCAGCAGACGCCAACCATACCAAATATTATTATGTGAACTACTTTACGCTTCTGCCTTCTATATAAAGCGACTGGGTCTAGTATTTACGCTTCTGCCTTCTATATAAAGCGACTGAATCTAGTATTTACGCTTCTGCCTTCTATATAAAGCGACTGAATCTAGTATTTACGCTTCTGCCTTCTATATAAAGCGACTGAGTCTAGAATTCTATGCACTTTTAAATGTTTATCATTGTTGACGTCGTCGTCATTATTATCAGCAGCAGTATCATGTGTATCACTGTTGACGTCGTCGTCGTCATTATTATCAGCAGCAGTATCATGTTTATCACTGTTGACGTCGTCGTCATCATTATTATCAGCAGCAGTATCATGTGTATCACTGCTGACGTCGTCGTCTCATTATTATCAGCAGCAGTATCATGTTTATCACTGCTGACGTCCTCGTCGTCATTACTATCAGCAGCAGTATCATGTTTATCATTGCTGACGTCGTTGTCGTCATTATTATCAGCAACAGTATCATGTTTATCACTGCTGACGTCGTCGTCGTCATTATTATCAGCAGCAGTATCATGTTTATCACTGTTGACGTCGTCGTCGTCATTATTATCAGCAGCTGTATCGTCAGCATTATCGCATTCAATGCTCTTCATCGAAACTATCATCCCCAACACGTCAGCAGAGAAATCAAAATGCAGATTTCCAGCCAGTGACGATAGCAAAGCATCGGCCAAGGACAGTGCCCCGGTGTTGGGAAATCATCGTACACGCATGTCCGCCAAAGGCAAACAACAATTCAGCAACAAATCATGATCAATCCCCTCATTCACATACTACACAACATATATAAACACTTCAAAATACAGAACATTAGCAATATTCGTAACTAAGGAGAGAGAGAACAGAGAGAGCTAAATACGAGAACAAAATCCTTCCAGGGAAATAAATTAGCCTGAACAGCATTGCAAGGGAAAATCAGTCGCACACAAAATGCTGAAAGGGGTAGATATCTTCTGTTGGTAACCTTCAGGTGATGAAACTTTTCTCACAGAATACAAAACCACATGGTAGCACCATATGGCCCACTAAGGATTGCCTTTTTTCACTTGGCGTATGGAACACACCGCTTATAAACCATTCTGTAAGTGTAACCTTGACATCGTCATCCTCGGCGGCGTCGTTGTTGTTACCGTTATCAACAATAGTAACGCAGAAAAATATGAACATCAAAATGCAGTCTAATGGAGACAGAAAGATGAGATAAGATAAGATAAGATAAGACAACTTTATTATCTTTTACAAGAAATTACATTGTGGTGTACAATTACAATCAACAAGTTATAAACATCACAATAATAATAACAATCATAATGACAATGAGGATAAAACTGCACAGTCACACATTAATATAATTACACTTATGCATGCTAACATTAAACGACAGCAAATGTAAAATGAAATTAATTTGGGCAAATACAAACACACACACTCACAAAGAACGGGGTATTTGTTGTGTACAGAAATGTATGTAATGGAGACAGAAAGAACGGGGTATTTGTTGTGTACAAAAATATTATGTAATGAAGACAGAAAGAACGGGGTATTTGTTGTGTATAGAAATGTAGGATCTCCAGAACAACTGCTGCCCTGACAAGGTTGAAGTCCATTTGGAAAGACAGGACCATCAGTCTACATTCCAAGGTAATGCTGCTGCGCTCCCTTGTCATCTTCAACTTCCTATACGCTTGCGAAACATAAACCATCACAGCAAATCTACAACGAAGAATACAAAGCATGGAGATGAGGCGCTACAGAAGACTTCTGGGCATTTCCTATACCCAGCACATCACCAACGACGAAGTCCGACAGACCATCACACAAGCCATTGGACAACATGATGACATGCTCACAGTGGTGAAGAAACGGAAATTCCGAGGGTATGGCCACGTCACCAGAGAATTAGGCCTTGCAAAGACCCTCCTGCAAGGCACGGTGCAAGGAGGCAGAAAGAGGGAGATAGAAAAAGAGGTGGGAAGACAACATTCGAGAATGGACTGGTCTGCCACTGAACGAAGCCATGAGGGTTGCTGAGAACAGAGAAAGATGGAGTACGCTGGTTAAACGATCATCTGTGGTGCCCCAACGACCTTTGAGTTACGGGATAGGATAGGATAGGAAAAAAATGTAGTGCTATGGAGACAGAAAGAACGGGGTATTTGTTGTGTACAGAAATGTAGTAGGGCGAAGCGGCAGCCACTGAGAAGAAGACGATGTCTACACTGATAGGAATTAGCCACAATGGTACCGCATTGGGAAATCTGTTCAGAGAACACTTGGGAAAGATAGAGGTGTTCCCCTAACGTTTTGGGTCGTTGGGGATCTCTCTTTTCTCTTGGCCAGCTACATAAGGGCACAGCCTATCGCCACTCCCTCGCTGCTTAACCTTCCCCGGTTCTTGATGAGATCCGGGTACCCCATTCGCAGCTGGGTGGACTGGGAGGGGGTGGTCGTGTCGTGTTATGTCGTGAACTTGTTTCCCACTTTTGTGTCGTTGGGTGGTTGCCTTGGAGATAGGGTCGCCCACCCAAGTAGCAACTCCGCTGGAACAGGAAGCAGTGGTAGCGCGCCCAGACCACTAAGCCGCTGCGCCACCCACAATGCGGTGAGAGAGGCCGGCCCACAGGTAACGGTGCTGTAACCGCCTTTTGTTACAGCTGGCAGACGCCAAGGGTTCCACAAACGACCAGCTAAATCCCCATTGTGGCATTTCTCGCAGTTCCATGACTGGAGGCGGGGGTGAGGGTGGGGGGGGGTAAACGGGGGGGGGGGGGGGCGGAAGGGCGAACTAAGGGGAAGGTGGAGGAGGATATAGAGGAGGAAGGGGGAGGGGGGAGGGCTTACAAAGCAGCCTGCGCTTTCATCATCATCATCATCATCATCATCATCATCATCATCATCATCATCATCATCATCATCATCATCATCATCATCGGCAGCATTAAATTCATAAAAGGACTAGTCGGGTCTACGTAATTGACGATAAATCAATTTAGCTAACTGACGACAAAATACTATTAGCGTAGGTACTAACGAAGCTAGGCTGACTGGGAGTATGGGAGGCGAGATATAGCAAACGCGCGAGCATTTGCACGAGCAAATGCGTGAACCTCGCGCACTTGCTCGCGCATTTGCTCGAACACTTGCTGGAGCAAATCCTCAAAGCATTTGCGCGAGGTTCGCGCACTTGCTCGCGCATTTGCTCCAGCAAATTAAGTGTTCGAGCAAATGCGCGTGCGTTTGCTATATTCCGCTCCATAATCGTAAAAATTATACCCGGAAAAGAATGTGTATGTAAAAGAATTTGAGACGTGTACAAATTAATCATTTCTTGCATTTATTAGTAATAATATTAATAATAATTAGTGAAAACTAGCACTACTAAACTTAATATCATTCATGAAATAACCTTATCATAACATTAAGGACGATTAAGAACTACTTTTTCTTACCATGATTCACCATTCATAATGGCTACCGAAGAATTAGAAGAGCAGTTTCTTTTAGAAGTTCGTAGGAAAGTGACGCATTGTGCCAATTTATTACTGTTTGGGAATCGGTCAGCAGATGTTATACGGTATGTCGTTAAAAGTCCAGGCCATGATACTCTAGGCTAGTAGGGTTCGTTAAGGGTCCGGTTAGCCTGCATGTTTTTTTTTTTAATCAGGGTGTATTTTTATGTTATTAATTTAATTACCGACGCTATCGGACTTTTACCCGGTATGTATTTTTTATTTTCCCACATCACCACCTCTACTCAAGTCAGAAGAGAACCTGAATTTGTTTAAAAATAAGTTTAACATTACTCTTACTGACTCACTCAAGTAAGTGATAATACTAATAGGCTAATAACAATAATAATAATAATAATAATAATAATAATAATAATAATAATAATAATAATAATAATAATAATAGTAATAATAATAATAATAATAATAATAATAATAATAATAATAATAATAATAATAATAATAATAAACAGGCCTACGTAAATATTTAACATCAAACTAGTGCTGAAAATAAGTACAAAATATCTAGGTCGGAGATCTACAAAAAAAAAAAAAAACGTGTTCATTTTCAGTTCCTTTCCGTTGACAGTTTTCAGCAAAACCCTATAGCAACGGGCGTAGCAACCGCTCGAGCAAATGATCGCGCACTTGCTCGCGCATTTGCTCGAACACTTGCAGGAGCAAATGCGCGAGCAAGTGCGCGAGGTGTGCGCGAGGTTCGCGCATTTGCTCGCGCAAATGCTCGAGCGTTTGCTATATCTCGCCTCCCATATGGGAGCAAGCACACACACACACACAAACACACCCCCGCACGCACACAGACAGACACACACACAAACAGGCGCGCGCGTTATGGCGCTGGTAACAGAATTAGATGATTGGAAGAATCTGCGCAGCGAGACAAATTGGATTAAAAGGCTGGTTTGCTCCTAGCTATTCTGGGGTGACGTGATCTACACTGATTCATTGTGAAAATTCGTCAGCATTTAGGTGTTTTTTTTTTTTTGCTGTTTTTTTGTTTTTTTGTCCTCCCAAAACAAAGAGAAATAAGAAAGAAAAAAGAAAAAGAAAAAAGAAGCAGAAAATGTCCTTCGTGATGAAAAGGTGATGAAAACGTCCTTCGTGATGTGCCGCGAGACAAATTGGATTAAAGACCGGTTTACTCAGATCTATTCTAGGGCGACGTAACCCACTGTGGTTCAGTGAAGAAATTCCAAGGTACTTCGTTCTTACAGAACAAGGTAAAGTGGGGTGCGCCTGGAAAAGAAAGACAGACAAATCCGTGAGACTTCCAGCACATGCCGTCTTCCGCCTGGTAATTTCCTATCCCACTAACACAATTAAAGGAAAGCGGAAGGAAGATAAGATAAGATAAGATAAAGAAAGATTACTTAATTATCTCATATTGAGGGTAATTTACACGTGGTGAGCAGCACAAGATTATAAACACTTGAAAGAAAATGACAAAACATACATTTAAAGCTTTAACACGTGCATGCAAAGATATGGTGACACACGTGGAGAACGCACACACACACACACACCCACACCCACACAGCCGAGGTACACAGTATTATCATGACTTTTCTGAAACGCCACATACGTTGTGCTGACAATGGGTCATATTTGAATATCGGTCCCCCTTTTTAAGTACTTTTAAGTGTTCGAACACTAACCCTAACCCTAACGGATCATTGTTCTGACGTCAAAACAAGTAGGTCTGTGATCACACAATGCAGCCTAGTCTCAGCCCATGACAAATTCTAATAATACTCTGCCTAAATCTATCTCTGGAAAAATATGTTCCGATCCTCTCACTGAATTCAGCTTCAATATCCCGTATGGCCCCTTAACTCCACACAATACTCTCCTCCCCCCCCCCTCTCTCCCCCTTATCACTCCCGTACTTTCCTCTCTCCTCCTCCTCCTCTCTCTCTCTCTCTCTCTCCACTATCACTCCCGTACTTTGCTCCTCCCCCCCTCTCTCCCTCTCACCTATCACTCCCGTACTTTCCTCTCTCCTCCCCCCTCTCTCCCTCTCACTCTCTCCCCTATCACTCCCGTACTTTGCTCTCTCCTCCCCCCTCTCTCCCTCTCACTCTCTCCCCTATCACTCCCGTACTTTGCTCTCTCCTCCCTTCTCTCACTCTCTCCCCTATCACTCCCGTACTTTGCTCTCTCCTCCCCCCTCTCACTCTCTCTCCTATCACTCCCGTACTTTGCTCTCTCCTCCCCTCCCCCCACGCACCTCACCGTTTTACGCCACATTATTTCTTCCTCTCCTGTCTGAACGGCGAACACCCTGACCGCCTTTCTTACACACCCCACACCACCACCACCACTAACAACACCTTCCTTCCCTCATATCACACCTCCCTCCGCCAACTCACACCTTCCCTCTCTCCTCACTCCCTCTCTCTCTCTCTCTCTCTCTCTCTCCACTCTCATCCCTCCCACCTCATCACGTGACCTTCATCACGACTACTCATCTAGGACTTCCAAAAAACCTAAGACCAACCTACACCCTAAAGCATTCAAGGAGTCCAACAGCACATTCCCAGCCCACTAATTAGCACCGTTGCCTTCTTTCTGCTGCGGCAGGTGCTGAGGTTTCAAAGGACCTACTGGTCTACGTCACAGAGGTCATAGAGTGTGCCTCCCGAGGACTGTGCAGGCGTGTGCAGTTCTGAAGACGTCACATCGTCAGTAATGAGGATGGGATGTACTGAGCAGTTCTTTCACACTCAGATAAAACCTTCATTAAATAATTTAAAATAAATATATATCTAAGTTTTTGACCACTGTTTTTAGTTTTTCCCACTCAGATAAAACCGAGGTATAAAAACAAGATGACATGATCAATTTGCGATTTAACAAACCAACATCACGTAAAAATGTCAACAGGTATTGACCATTGCAAACTTTTAAAATGTCTGTATAAGGTATCGACCCAAAATATCTTTCTCTCTCATCAACCAGATCAGCACATTCAAACACACAATGGCAGGCGGAAAAGGACTTGTCACATGTAAAGCACCACAGTGGTTCTTCGCCTTTTAAAAGGAAACAATGGGTGACAAATATGTCCAATATGCAGGCGGATCAAAACAGTTTCATTTTTGCCGGTGGAAGCAAAGTTAAGCAAAGAAGCAGATAGATATGACAACATTTGAAACAGCTTGCTATTGATTTGATTAGACCATTCGGTCTGCCACAGTCGTTTACAGCAAGAGCCAGTCATACAACGCAGGTCAGAGTAGGGAACAAACTGGAAAACCTCTGAAGGGAAATCAAGATGAAGAGCTTATTTCGCCACCTTGTCCACTGCCATATTGCCCATGTGACTAGGCACCCACATAAATACCACCGTTTTACCTTAAGACACAAGTTGTGTGCGGAGATCATGAATCTCCGTTCAAAAATGGGTTAGATATCTTTCTCGTGGGAAGAGCTTTAAATGCTGACAGTGAATCTGACATGATTAAAAACGAGGATCTTTTGGACTGATAAACCTGCTTCAGAGCTAAATGAATTGCCTTGAGCTACGCTTTATAAACAGGGGCGGAGGGGTGGGGGTGGGGGGAATCGGGTATATGCTGTTGCAAAGGCTAGTTGGTGTGTATTCCAGAGACCGACGCAGCAGCAATTGCGTCTCCTTTCTTCGACAGCTCAGGAAGTGTCGTTCTTTCTATAAAAGGTGAGATTGAAGTTAATAATGGGGGTGATCAGTTTCCAAGGTGGGAGCACAGTTAGCAGTTGGTCGTCATTAACAGCGTCACTATCTATAGCTGCAGTATCAAAGTGAGGAAGTATTCTGATAACAAAACAAGGAACTTCTGTCGGTTTGTTGGAGTATTTAAGTGTAAATAATAAGTTCAGGACACAATTGTAAGCGGGGTTTTCAAGGTTAGCATTACGTCTGAGAAAATAATTCATAGCGAGCGGAAGCCTACGGATCTCCAAAGGAGGTTCGCCTTCCTAAGCGTGGAGACTTTCCTTCGGGGGAAGTGTTAAATGCCCCCAAGCAGATCCGAAGACCTTGATGATGGATTGGATCCAAGGCTTTCAAATAGGATTTCCTAGCGGGGCCATATACAATACTTCCATATTCCAATTAGAACATACCAGAGAACGATAAAGGAGAAGCAGAGTTTGCTTGTCTGCTCCTCAGACTGTGTGGCTTATAATTTTCCAAATATTAGACCTTTCTAGCAGCTTTCCTTCATTTCCCGCATTTCATATGCGACAGAAAAGCCATTTTGCGGTCAAAAATAATACCCAGACATTTAACTTGTTCAGAAACTTTGATGGGCTGGCCGTAAACATGGAGAGAAGGGTTCAAAACCTGGTTCTGTTTGCGATGACAATGAATGCCATCGGTTTTAGAAAGCGAAAATGTACAGCCGTTTTCTTCTACCTCAGTCGTCAGAGCGCACGACTTGAGTATGTCTCGGGCGACGTGGGTTCCAATCCTGACTTCAGCAAACTATTTTGTGATTGTTGGATATTAGTGGCCAGCGCTTTGAGAAGCTCGCTGAGCTTGTAAGTGCGCTATATAAGAGTAATCTGTGCAAAGCCGAGGCAGACGTTCCAACCCTCAGATCAGTTAGAGTACTCGCACGCTCAGACGAGAAGTCAGTGGCGTCAAAGCCGGCGTAAAAAGTGTTTAGGTCGATCGCAAACTTCTGCTGGTCCTCCACATTCAAGGCCCTCTTGCTCGGCTTCATCATCATCGTCATTGCTCCAGTCATCGTCTGTAGATTGCTCCATAGTTGCCAGATATTGTTGGAGGCTAAGCTAGCTGTCTTCGACCTTGTTGTTCAGAAGAAGAGGAGGAAGACGCTGAAGATAAACGACAAGAACAAGAAAAGAAGAACCCCAAAAATAATGGGGAAGAAAAAAAATGTTTACAAGACGACAAAGAGAAGAAAAAGAAGAAGAAGAAGAAGAAGAAGAAGAAGAAGAAGAGAAGAAGAAGAAGAAGAAGAAGAAGAAGAAGAAGAAGAAGAAGAAGAAAGTTAATTGGGGAGGGGAGTGGGGACGTGGGGGATGGAAGGTATTTAAATCCACACAGATGTAACTTCCCCCCCCCCCCCCCTCCTTCTCTTCCCACCCACCCTCTTTTTTCATGTTTCTTTTTTTCTCTCAAAGTAGCATCTGAAAAAAACAGCTGCTGTTGCTCGACATTTCAGCCAATATTTTACCTGCAATGTTTCATGCTACTGTTTGTGTTTGTCATGGAGCGACTATGCGCGAGCTGCATTCTTTTTTTTAATGCTTTTATTTGTAAATACAATTTCAGGCCAAAGAAGAGAAAGTAAGACCGCAGGAGAGGATGAACAGTGAACAGAATATAAGGTACACAAGTTGTAAAGCCTACCATGCAATAATTCATCATTTAATGTGGATATTAACCACACTCAATAATTAATTATTAAATTTTGTGCCTTTAGAGAGCCCTAAATTCTAAGTGTTATAATGCTATTGCTTTCCATTTCAGCGAACATCTCGTAATCGTTGGCTGCGAAATAAATATAAGAACGGACACAATATTAGATTTGTTAATTTTATTATCAAAATCATTCATTTATAAATGCAAAATAGAAAAAAACACCACTTTACAGGTCCTTTACAGCTGTGCTAAAAAGCCGATACGAAGTAGAAAGATATATGGCCCTTTTACAAATGAGGTATCCAAAATGTGTACAAGAATGGCACCCGTACTTACCACTGTTTGACGATATATAAGCGCTTACATATATATTAGTTTAAATGTATATGTATTTTTCCCTGCGTGCTAATCTTGGTTTTGTACATTTTGTGAAATGATAATGACCCATGGTGTTCTCACTTTCTAACTCAATCTCTTTCTCTATCTTTTTCTTTCTCACTTCTCTCTTCCTTCTCCCCACCTAACTTTTTTTTTTTAATTTCTCTAAAATACCAAATATGTATGTAGATATTATTGTGAAAGAAATAGAAATCCAAAGAGTATGGCTTTATACATGTGACATAAAGAACTAATAATTCTTCTTTTTATGTTATAACATTTTCTTCTTATATGTCCATCCTCATTTAGCATTTGAAAATGGAAAATATATTATCTGCATGCATGTTTTGGAGAATAAAAAAGTTTTTAAAAAAAATTGTGCCTTTTCAAATTTGCGTTTTGAGAGTGCTGGAGAAATTAACTCTCTATATTCGGGAATAAAATTCGACATCGAGGATAGCTAACTAGATAGATAGATAGATAGATAGATAGATAGATAGATAGATAGATAGATAGATAGATAGATAGATAGATAGATAGATAGATAGATAGATAGATAGATAGATAGATAGATAGATAGATAGATAGATAGATAGATAGATAGATAGATAGATAGATAGATAGATAGATAGATAGATAGATAGATAGATAGATAGATAGATAGATAGATAGATAGATAGATAGATAGATAGATAGATAGAGATAGATAGATAGATAGATAGATAGATAGATAGATAGATAGATAGATAGATAGATAGATAGATAGATAGATAGATAGATAGATAGATAGATAGATAGATAGATAGATAGATAGATAGATAGATAGATAGATAGATAGATAGATAGGCATAAAGACGGATGGATAGAGGGAGGGAGGGACATCAAGTGACATTAAAAATTTAATACAAAATCTAATGATCTCTCCCTTAAACGAGATGGGGAGGGGGGTCTAATGGATATTTTCAAAGTCAGCAGATTGCGAAGGTTGCAGATTTTAAGCAAACTGCATACAGAAAGATTCTCACGCTGCTCTTTCTCTGTTACATTCAACAGACGGCGGTTAATGTTTACTTGGAGGTGCGAGTTCAAATTTCTGACATTTTAGAAAGGACTGCAGCCAATACCATACGCGGTGACTCAATATAACAGTATAGTTTCTTGATTTCCTCCCTAGTCATTACACCTATCTGGATCTCTCTCTCTCTCTTCCTCCCTTCTTCTCTCACCCCCTCCTTCCCTCTCTCACTCCCTCTCTCTCTCCCCCTCCCTCCCTGTCTCTCTCTCTTTCTCTCTTCCCCATTCATTACTGTCCAATTAATTAACCTCTCGACGCCCCATGTCTGTGTACAGTGGTGCGCTTACATGTTGGTCCAAGTACTCCTGTTCAATCTAAACTATTCTTGCAAAGTTTCACTTCCATTAGTAATCAACGAATTAAAACACGTTTCAAAGGCGCAAAAAGGTTCATTTACACACATAACTCCCTCACTCCCTCTGTCTGTCTCTCTCTCTTTCTCTCTCACACACGCACACACACACACAGACACACACACAATCTTCTTTCTTTCCCATGGAGATCTAGTTCCTTGTCCAAAAAATCTTAATGCTTCACATGTTCTATCGTCCAAAACTAATTCTTCATCCACGGTCCAAGGCGATTCAGCTCATCAACACTATTTTTTTTTAAATAAAGAGACAGGTTTAACACACACACACACCCGCATACTTGCAATACATCAGAAATGGGTTCATTTAAGAATGTAGGAATCGGAAAGTCATTTTTTGATGGAAAAGGGTTAGGGCAAGGGTTAGTTGCAGCGCTGCAACTAGCCCTTACCCTAACCCTTTCTCTAGAAAGTTGACCTAAATCGTCTCCTATAGGCGACGAAGTAGGTCGAATTTTACTTCAAACTTTTCCAAAAATTCACTGTATTTTCTCCGTCCCGGATAGTGCACTCCTATGTACTTAAAACACTCTTATGCACTACAACTGCACTCCCATGCACTAAAAGAGCACTCCCGCGCACTTACAAAAAAGTGGGTTCCTGGAAAAAAGTGGGTTCCAAGCAAATAAACCCATTTGTTACTAGAAAAGACAAGGTCTGCTACCCATTTGTGCGCTTTTGTGCGTTCCCACATACACACACACACACACACACACACACACACAAACTTGCCGAAGATACCCTGTGGCGCAAAGTAACACAGCACTTCTATCTCTATTCCTTTCCTGTCCTTCCATTCTTCTTCAGCCTCTTCTTCCAATCCTGAAAAATTCCAGAGGATTTCTTCATGTTCTCTATCTCACTTTTACTGTCGTCCAAAACTAAATTTCTCGCAAGCCGTTTCAGTTCACCAAGGACTGTTCTTCTAAAACATAATGTCTAAGACAAATCTAGTGGAATGTTAAAAGTCTATAATATTTTGTAAAATCTTCTCCCTCTTCTTTCTTCTCTATTGCATTCTCTTTCTTCTTTCCACCCCGTCGATTTCTTCTGTCACCTCGTGTGTTTTTTTATAAAAACCAGTCCTTGCTCACCAGATGGTACAATTCATTAAGACCATTTTCTTTTTATAACAAATTATTTTCAAAAAATTAAAAAAAGCAACCGCAGAATTAAAACATTAGTTTAAGATACCTGTACAGAAACGTTAACAAATTCTTCTTTCTTTCTTTCTTCCTTCTTTCTTTTTCTTCTTCTTTCATTTTTCTTTTTTTATTTATTCTTTTTTTTTCTTCTTCTTCCTCCTCTTAATTTTTTGTCTTCCCAAACGAATTCTTCCAGGCGAAGTTGGAGCCGCTCTGCTCACTGGGGACTATTTTCTTAAGGAGACAGGTAAAACATTTGTACAACATACCTTCGGCGCAACTGTTGCTGCCTAAAATTATCCTCGTTTTCTTCCCTCTTCTTCCTCTTTTTCCCCCTCCTCCTCCTCCTTCTTCTAATTGACTTCTTCTTCGTCTTCTTCCTCCTTCTTTCCCGCCCCCATTAATTCCACAATTCCAACATTATCTTCCAACCGATACAGCAAAACTAATCTAATATTAAAACGCCAGATTACTCATGCTAACTTCATGAGCACCAACATTATTTGTCACAAACTATAACACCAGCTTTGATAGTAATAATACTGTCCAAGACGTTCAAAACTCGTTCCTTTCGGTGCAATCCGCTCGAGTTCAGCTCAATTCAATAGGATGATTATTAAGTGGTGTTTGGGTCAAGTTTGTTCTAACAGTTCAAAAATATCACGATTATCTGTCACTGGGCGAATGCTTTCAGTAACTATTACTTTTTCTGCCTCAGATCCTATTGAGAGAGAACAATATTATCGTCAGTCATCAAAATTCTGCAATCATAGCCATCACCTTTTAAAGGTCTACAAAATCTCCACTAGGGTCAGTGTTTATCAATTAATGGTAGTGTTTTTGTTTTGTTTTAAATGACTCCTGAGACAATCGCAACAGATATTTATTATTATCGTCAACAACGGTTGTCGTCGAACTTCTTCGTCGTAGCCACCACCGTTCATTTATAAAAATCTCGACAGAGACAGGCGTTTTCCTAATCAGTTGCTGGTAGATTCTTTCCTCTTCCTTGTTGATAGCTGGGACAATCGCAACACATAAATCATCGTTATTTTCAAAAACGATTGTCGTCAAAGTTCTCCATCATACACATTACTCTTTAGCTACAAATGTCACCAGGAACAGTTTTCTGGTTAAATCCCCCTCACCCCCTTCCCTCCCTTAACTCACCCACCCCATGATCTAGAATAACCGCGACCGGTAAAAGAGTTACTGGGGCTGCCTGCGGAGCAACCAATGTTGCATGTCGAACGATGCTGGTTGCTATTTTCAACTGGGAAATGTGCTCAGTAAAGGCCCCGCCACACATACCGGTTTGAAGGCCGATTCTAGATCGGGTTTCGGATCCGTTTGCGATCGGGCCGGACTCCAAAACCGATAGCACTGCCACACGTTTCCGATCAGGTCGACCCGAAACTTCCACACAATGTGCATTGTTTATATTCACTTTCACTAGTGTCAGTGTACACGATCCCCAACCCCATCCAACAGTTTACCATCCCCATCCAACAGCTCACCATCTTGTCTGAAACCACAGCAGAAATAATGTCTCTACATGCTACAAAAACTATTTAAAAATAAAAACGTAATGGAAAACCAAATCAAAACCATACAAAACATCGCGGGTTACATCACAGGCTCTACAGTCTAACATAAGTACGTAATATAGTATATATAGTATGTAATTGAGGCCTACGAAAGACGAGACTTCCCAGCCTGTCACCTGTCACCTAGCTGTCATCAGCTTCGTTTGTAACGCCAAGTTGACAATGAACACGGGACGCATTCTGATTGGTTGAAGTTTACAATCGGGGCCGATTTTGCACAGCAGAATAGAACATGCTCTAATCGCACGATACCGAGCCGATTGTCATCGGACCGCACGGCAAGTAGTAGTTCTGACGTCATCACGTAGGAATCGGGATAGGATCGCAAACAAAATCGTTGCACAATCGGCATGTGTGGCGGGGCCTTAAGTTCATTTTGACATCTACGTACCTACTTCATGCCGCATTATTTGTGTGCGTGTGCGCGCGCGCGTGTGTGTGTGTGTGTGCATGTGTGTGCGCGCGCAATAGCTGTTAAAACTCACTCAAATGTGGCAAGTGAAGACAGAGAAGCATTTTTATTGTCGATATATGAGGATGATTAATACCGTTCTTTTCAACTTCCACCTCCTCCTCTTCCTTCTTTCTTTCTTTCTCCTTCTTCCTTCTTTCTTTCTCCTTCTCCTTCCTTCTTTTTTTCTCTACACCATCTACAGTCGTGGTCGTCTATATCTTTTTCTTCTTGATTCAAATAACAAAACAAAAAAAACCTTTCCCTTTGTCGTTAAAAAGTCCCCATTGAGCTGAGATCCTAAATAAATCTTGAAACTGAATTCAAGCAATCGTTCCTAAGCTCGTTTTGTTTGGGTTTTGTATCAATTACTGAAAATGAACACTTTGGAAAATGCTGATTTTCGGCCAAGCGTGCTAGTGTTTGGAGCTGCATTTTAAAGGCTTCTATCTATCTATCTATCTATCTATCTATCTATCTATCTATCTATCTATCTATCTATCTATCTATCTATCTATCTATCTATCTATCTATCTATCTATCTATCTATCTATCTATCTATTCTTATCTATCTATTCTTATCTAATATAAATCTAAAGCTAAATCTAAATCTAAAGCTAAATCTTAATCTAAATCTCAATCTTAATCTTAATCTAAATCTTAATCTAAATATCAATCTTAATCTAAATCTTAATCTTGATCTTAATCTAAATCTTAATGCAACTCTTAATGTAAATCTTAATCTAAATCTTAATTTCTTAATCTAAGTCTTAATCTAAATCTTAATGAAAATCTTAATGTGAATCTTAATGTAATCCTATCCTATCCTGTCCCATAACCCGAAGGTCGTAGGGGCACCACAGATGATCGCTTAACCAGCATACTCCATCTTTCTCTGTCCTCAGCAGCCCTCATGGCTTCGCTCAGTGTCAAACCAGTCCATTCTCGAATGTTGTCCTCCCACCTCTTTTTCGGTCTCCCCCTTCTTCTACCTCCTTGCACTGTGCCTTGCAGAATGGTCTTTGCAAGGCCTGATGATCTGGTGACGTGTAAATCTAGATGTAAATGTAAATCTAGATCTTAATCTAAATCTCCATCTTATCTTATCTATCTATCTATCTATCTATCTATCTATCTATCTATCTATCTATCTATCTATCTATCTATCTATCTATCTATCTATCTATCTATCTATCTATCTATCTATCTATCTATCTAATCTAATCTTATCTATCTATCCTTGTCTCATTTGTATGGGGACGATAAAGCTTGTTATTGTGATTGTGAAATGCAGTAACAGGGGACACACTGTATTTCATTTAAGAAGAATTCTTATTCTTAACCTTTCTCTCCAAGTGCCCATTTCTGCCCAAACCACCAACCAAACCCTAACATCTATTTATATCTGCCAGCATAATTCACTCCTCAGTCATCATCATTTCCTTTCTTCTTCTTCCCTTGACACACTGAATTTACATTTTGTCAAAACGTCTGATAGAATTATAACAGTTGACAGACAAATCAAAAGAAAATAAATTACAAAAATTAACAGAATTTTGTCAGTCCAAAAACATTAAGAACAAAACCTATTTTCCTTTTTTGTCAACTGAATTTGTTTATAAAACATTAAGAAACCTTAAGCAAACAAATTCATGAGGAGTTGATGAATTAGATGGTAAAATATTAAAACTGTCTGCTCCGTTTATTACTGAAACTTTAACTTATACATACAATATATGCATTGACAAACCATGTTTTCCAATCATGTTTAAACAAGCTAAAGTTATTCCGATTTTTAAGTCTGGTGACAGTTCTGACCCATCAAATTATAGACCTATTTCAATTCTTTTTTATCATATCTAACCGCTTGAAAAACACATTAACAACTATATTCTAGACCATTTCACACAAAAAAAAACTGGTACATGAAAATCCATCTGGCATCAGAGCTAAACATTCTTGTCAAACAGCTCTATGATAGAACAATGGTTTAATAATATTAATGAGCACACATTTTCCGGAGCATTATTCGTTGACTTAGCAAAAGCTTTTGATGTAATTGACCACGACCTCCTAGTACGAAAATTACAATTATATGGTATTAGCTTTAAATCGCTTGATCTTCTAAAGTCTTTCTTTTCTGACAGAGAGCAGAGCGTTTTCATTAATAACCAAAAATCACAGTTTGAGGCTGTTACTGAAGTACCTCAAGGATAGATCCTAGGGCCTTTATTATTTTTTGTCGATATAAATGATCTTCCCCTTCATATTTCTACAACTTGTGAACTCTTTGCTGATGACACCACATTACACTCCAAGAATACATAAATACGTACTTAAGCCTCCTCTTTACAAATAGGGGCAAACGAACTACAGAAATGGGCTGAATTTAATCACATGACGCTTAATCCAGACAAAACTAAATCCATGCTAATTGCAACTAGACAAAAAAAGGCAAAGTTCTTATGTGAAACTCCCTCCCTTAAAGTTTTGCAACAAAACAGTTGAAGAAGTAAAGAAAGAAAAAAGAAATTTCTCTTATATAGCGCACTTACAAACTCAGAGAGCTTCTCAAGGCGCTGGCCCGTAATATCCAGCAATCACAAAATAGTTTGCTGAAGTCAGGATTCGAACCCACGTCGCCCAAGACGCACTCACACAAGTCGTGCGCTCTGACCACTGAGCTATCCCTGCCGCCACATTAGACAATACTTTGTCTTGGTGGCAACATATTTTAAATGTTAGTAGAACTATTTCCAAAAGGTCTTATCAATTATCAGGTATTAAACATTACTTAAATCTGCAGTCTCGTAAACTATTCTATTTGGGACATATTGAACCATTTATTGATTATTCTTCAACTATTTGGGATTCTGCTAGTAGCAATGTCATGAAGCCTTTATTTAGGATTCACAAACGTGCAATTAAAATGGTTATTCTTAAAAACAAAATCTCTCTGAATGATGACAAACAGATCAACATATTACCTCTTGCCAACAGATTAAAGTTTAATAAAGGAATTTTCATGCACAAGATCCTTTCTGGTAATACGCCCTCCTATCTTTCTTCTCTTTTTTCTAGGAAAACTGTCAAGATTTTTTACCAAACAAAATATCCCATTTACAAGAATTGATCTGTTTAAAACCAGGCTGTCATATTCAGGTTCCACTTTATGGAATAAATTTCCAGAAGTTCTCCGCAGTGCAGTCACTAAACACACATCCTTTAGAAACCATCTTTTACAGCACATTAAAATTAGTTAATTAGCAATTTAGCAAGAGTTCTACGTTCATAACTTTAATGAGATTGTTTTACATAAGTTGTGTGCGTGTAAAGGGGTGGGGGGTTGCGCGCGTTCGCATATCTTGACTATATTGTTACATTATGATACAGGGTGACACAAAAAAAACCGGTCATCACCAAAAAATAACTTCCAAAATTTTATTTAGATCGACACAAAACTTTAGCTACATTAGGTCAAGCCTGTGTAGCAGATATCTCCAGGGTTTCAAGTCTGTACAACAAAAACTCTTTGTTTCACTGGCGCTCCAAAATGTGCTCCAAATGAGCTCCCCGGCGCTGCAGGCACATTTGGATCAACACCGAGCGATATGTCCAGGTGTTTGGCAAGTTCTGGACAGCACTTGGTCGACGGAGAGGAGTCGTCAGGGTCCTCCAGTGTTTCCAGCAGGATGGTGCCACCCCCCACACCTCAATCGAATCATTGGCATGGCTACAGCAGCGTTTCCATGACTGACTGATCAGCCGCAGGTGTGACCCGGAGTGGTCGCCGCATTCACCAGACCTAAAACCCCCAGACTTTTATCTCTGGGGATACCTTAAGGAATGGGTATAAGGCAACAACCCCCAGACTATCCCTGACCTGAAGGCAGCAATCACAGCAGCAATGAGAATGATCCCAAGGGAGGCATGCGGGAGGGTCATCGAGAACTTTGCCCCGCCAAATGTGCCTGCAGCGCCGGGGGAGCTCATTTGGAGCACATTTTGGAGCGCCAGTGAAACAAAGAGTTTTTGTTGTACAGACTTGAAACCCTGGAGATATCTGCTACACAGGCTTGACCTAATGTAGCTAAAGTTTTGTGTCGATCAAAATAAACTTTTGGAAGTTATTCGTTTTTTGGTGATGACCGTTTTTTTCGTGTCACCCTGTATTATGATGTTACTGTTATGAAGTTAATTTGTTATACTAATTGTTATTGTTACCAGCCCCAAGAGCAGGATGTAAAAAAGCACACCCAGTGCTTAATCGTTTACCCTTGTTAAATAAAATTATCTTTTTTTTTTTAAATGTTATCTTATCTTCTTCTTCTTCTTTCTCATGTTTCCAATTTTGACCCACCCACCCCCCCTCCCACCTTTCTTCTCCTCCTCTCTATTCCGTGCACGCCATGCGTGCAGTGCCTGTTTTCCGAGCTGCAAACAAACTGACAGAGGGTGCATCCAGCCGCCGTTGCAATTCTAAACATAGGTGGCGAGAAAGCTTGCACATATAAACACAAACCCGCGATGGGTTGTGGATAGCATAAAAAACCATGGCGTGCATCAGCAAGTGTGTGAAGGGAAGGAGGGAGAGAGGGATGGAGGGAGAGAGATGGAGGGGAAGAGAGGGAGAGAAAAAGAGGGTGGGTGGGAGGGATAGAGAGAGAGTAGGAGGGAGAGAGGGGGAAAAGTGAGGAAGAGAGAGGAAGAGGAAGGGGAGAGAGAGGAAGGGGGATCGAGAGGGAGAGGGAGAGATAGAGGATGGAGAGAGAGGGAGAAAGAGAAAAAGAGAGGAGGTAGAAATAGAGAAGAAGAGAGAGAGTGAAAGGGAGAGAGAGAGAACGAGAGAGAGAACGAGAGAGAGAGAGAGAGAGAGAGAGAGAGAGAGAGAGAGAGAGAGAGAGCAGGCAGGCAGACAGACAGACAGACAGACACGATTACGAGTATACTACAGTCTGTAGTTGTCCAACAGACAACCAGATCGTGTTTTACTGTTGATGGGCACCTTGGGGTGAGAATTCCAGAAAAGATAAGTCGATGTCGTACTTTGATTGATATTGCGTACGTGGGAAGACAGGTGTGTTTCCCTACTATGATAACCACAAACTACTCCGTCTTGGGAAGCCTCCCAGTTAACAGAGCTATGATTTGATCCCGTTTTGTTTTACATTAAATACAAATGAATAAAGACGACAAGTTAACAGCAACAACAGCACGACATGAGTACAGGATCGAACACATGCAAACGAAGCTAAACATTTTTTTTCCGTAAAGAAGCACATTCCATTCATCTATCTCAGTGGCCCTACATAGTTATAATTAATTTTCTGTAGTAATGTACATTTGAACTTTATAACATTTGAATAGGCATGCGACACTCTTGATTCTTATCAAGCGCTATGAGCATGAACGTCATCCGTGGATTCTTGCACTAAACAAGGCATCGTCATCTATGTCATCATCGTCGACGTCATCATCTTGGGGTGGTCTCGTGGCGCAGTGGGTTGGTCGCAGGTTTCCTAGGCCGAAGGTCGCGGGTTCGATTCCCGCTATAAGAGGCGAAATTGTATGTCTTAATTACGAGATTATTCAGGTCACCGAGGGCTTTATCCGGGTACTCCGGCTTTCTCCCTCACTTCAATAATGGTATTGGATGCAGTCAGTCTAAATTTGTACTAATAAAAATTCGATTTTCTCTCCGTCTTTTAATAGCTACGTTCCTTTACACCACATGTTTGAGTGATGAGCGTGTGTTTGTTGTGTATGTACGAGTGTCTGTAATACAACACCGTATACGTTGCTTACAGATCGCCGCTCTTTTGAGTCTGATTTTAAAATAACGCGCATATATTATTATTATCATCATCATTATCATCATCATTATTATTATTATTATTATTATTATTATTATTATTATTATTATTATTATTATTATTATTATTATTATTATTATTATTATTATTATTATTATTATCCGCAGGAGCAGCACAGCAGCAACATGCAAATGGCAGTAAATTGACTGAACTGAATGTACAGTAGTTGTAGGGCCGCCCACTTACCACACAATTGATGCCGAACTTGTGGCCATGGAACTCTGCCACTTGCGCCTTCTCTTCCACGTCCCACACTCGAACCGCTGGCTGGTGACCGCACTGAAATCACAAGCAATGCATTGGTCTATAGCTCATTTGTCTAGCATCACAGATCGCGTGAACTAAACGTCATATTTAATCAATCAATCGATAGCTTAGTAAGTAAGCGATGAAAAGTGCAAATCCATACTCCATCCGATTAGCCAACCAAAACAATGCTTCAATGAACGAACCAATCATTGATTTCAGTCGATGAACCAAAAACGTCAATAAGGTTGCGTCAAACAAGTAATGAATATTCAGCATATCTCTTATCTCTCCACTGAGGGAAGACAAAATAATGTATTGCACCCAGAGAGGAGGAGAGAGGAACAGAGATGCAGAGACAAAAACTAGACGGTTATGTGCCTTATAATTTTGTATTTTTCATCTGATTTCGGACACTTTATTGTCCCTTTTTATCGGAAAATTCTGGGCCGCCTCCCCTGGTAAAGGCGTAGTCGCAGCCTGTGGCGAGCACAAACCCAACCAATAGTTATTTTTGAAATTTTGCTGGTGCAGCAAACCGGAGTACCGGGAGACGCAGCCCGAGTCGAAAGTAATATTTGGAGAAACATAATGCACCATTGGTTTCTAGCCTGTGGACAAGGCAAGTTAGTCTCGCCTTAGGCCACTCGGCCACAACGCTCGCTCGCTTATAAATGTGTATTATTATTATTATTATTATTATTATTATTATTATTATTATTATTATTATTATTATTATTATTATTATTATTATTACTATTACTATTACTATTATTATTATTAATTTTATAAATGAGAGAGGGAAGAGAGGGAAGGAGGGAGAAAGAGACAGACAGAGCCTTTGTATGAAAGAGAGAGGGAGACAGACAGACAGAGACAGAGAAGAATAGAGACAGAAAGATGGAGAGAAAAAGAGAAAGAAATTGAATGAGAGTTTGTATGTGTGTGCGCGCGTGTTTGCGCACGCACGTGTGTGTGTGTGTGTGTGTGTATGTGTAGGTTGTGGGGGAGTGCGTGCGCGCAAGCATCTAGATGCATGCCTGTTTATCTGTCTGTCTCTTACAGCCATAAACCACGACAGCGGTGATGTTTGTACTCTAGACCTTTGACGAGGACACGCAAACAGGCCGTTGTTTAGCTATAGATATAAACCACACAGCTATGGCTGCCAAGGTCGGCGGTGGAGATAACCTTTTTCTCCCCGAACTGTTGAACCACTAAGTGAATGTGAAAAGCGATTACAACATGCTACACCTTTAGACTGTTATCATCCTCTACATTAAACTCCATTATAATCCAAGGGGAAGGGGTGGAAGAGGGAGCGGGAGAGAGAAAGAGAGAGGGAAGAGAGAGACAGAGACACAGAGAGAGAGAGAGAGAGAGAGAGAGAGAGAGAGAGAGAGAGAGAGAGAGAGAGAGAGAGAGAGACCAAGAGCAAGAACGAGATAGAAAGAGATGCAGAAATGCAGACAGGAAGATCAGAGACAGATGACGAGGGTCGTCAGAGAGAGAGAGAGAGAGTCAGTGAGGACGAGGGTAATGATGAGGACGTTGACGACGACGGCGCAGAGGCTGACGCTGCCCCCTTCTACCTTTTACGTAGCTCTTCAGCACGCTAAACTGACCTCTTTACGGTGAACGATTTGGACATCACAACAGTACTTACTATCTTACCGAGAGAACTCAGCTGGCCTCTACAAGGCGAAATGATTTTGAAACATGCAGCTGCATTTTCTCCTGGCCTAAAACTGCCCATTATCCCGTCAATAATGTTCGTTGTTCCTACTGAATGAACATTCGAGATGTTCCGACGCTTGCTATCCCTCGAAACTTACACACAAACGCGCGCGCGATGCTTCGTCAATGGGCATTCGATTGTGTTCCTACACTACTAAACCTTCGCAGCTGATAACCTGTTAGTAGCTTGACGCGGCACACAAAAAAAGAGGCTTTGAAGATAAATGAATACCTGTGTATTACTTCCTATTAGGCCAAACGATACTACTTGGGTCAATGTGAGCATGCGAGCTAGCGTGCAATGAAAGAGTGTACGAGGCGGTAAACCTAAATTGATGAGGTCTAGATATTTATCACTAGTGGTTTTTGTACCCTGGCAAGCCAGGGTACACAGGTTGCTGTTTAAAAGGTAGACAGAGAGACAACTGTTGTGAGCGAGTTTCCTTTGGACGATGATACCTCCCCATATCCCCCTTGATACCTCACCATACCCACCCCCTCTGATATCTCCCCGTCTCCCCTCCCCCCCATGATGCCTCACCATACCCCCTTGATACCTCCCGAACCCAATTGATACCTCCCTATACCCCCTTGATACCTTCCGTACCCCCCTTGTAACCTACCTGTACCCTCCTTGATACTTCCCCGTTCATCGTTTCGGAGGTATGGATGAAAGGAATCGACCTTTTTTTTTTTTTTTTTTTTTTTTTTATCAGTTTATAGTCCCCTCTCTTCCCGATAAGGATTTTCAGAGAGGAGACTCTTGTTGGATTCGATCAATAAGCGAAGCTTAACGTCCTATTTCAATATTATGAGTTAAGGACAAGATTTTGACCAGGGGGGGGGGCGAAGCCCCTCCCACTGGTTTTCGCGGCGAATAAGGGGACGGACCAGGTCCGTCCCCATGTGTGTCTGGAGAGGAGGAGGCACCGGCGAGTGTTCGACCTTGAAGGGGGAGGTGGGTTTAAATGTTTCCATTAAAAGGGAGAGGTCAAGGGGAAGTAAGTTCCCAGTTAAAATCAGTTCAAATCTTTATTAAATATCAATTTAAAATATTTTTATAGAAAGTTTAAAAACCCTTTCAGGACCTTAACAAAATATAATGGTAAAAAGACTTTAAGAAAAAGGTAAAGTGTATAAGAAAAGACAAAAGTTTCCCGGTTTAATAAACACCAGGATAAGCATGCAACTGAAAAAGTAAAAAGAGAACACTTTGTACACTGGCCATCCAAGATGGGAAAAGGTGAGTTTAGCCCCACCGGAGGGACCAATCAGGGGAGTGGGTGTCCGCGCCCAAGTGATAGGCCGCCGGCAGCAGACAGGTGGCGGCTGTGAGAGGTTGGGTTTAATTCAACCTCGTCTGGATAAGGTTTCCAGGGCCAGGCAAGAAGCCGGAGAGAACAGCTATAGCAGGAGACTTTAATAGAGCCTCGCTGTACAATGGTAAGTAACCCGGAGTAGTGTCTCAAAACGGGTGTCAGAGTAAGGAGGCCGGGCTAGGCCAGGGGAAGTTGGGGGGAAGGGGCCGGCCAGGAGCAGAGCTCACTGGAGCCGGGGGGGAATGCCAGACATCTCACAGTGCCCGGGGTCAGAGCAGAGGGGAGTAGGTGGGTTGGGAGGACATCCGGGAGTGAGCTCGACAACGGATGCCTCGGTCATGTAAGAGAGGTGGGCCGGGCCAGGGCCGGGGTGTGGGGGGGAAGGGGGGCCGACCAGGAGCAAGCTCAACTGTAGTCGGGGGGGAGGCACAGGTCATCTCGCATCGACCATCACCATACCCCCTTATATATACCCGTATCCCCGTTATGCCTATCCATGCCCCTTTAAACCTACCCGTAGCCCCCTTTTACCTACACGTACCACCCCATCCCGATCCTTGGTAATAATAATAATAATAATAATAATAATAATAATAATAATAATAATAATAATAATAATAATAATAATAATAATAATAATATTGAATATAGAATAATACAAATAGAAATTTAAAAAAAAAAGGTTTTAAAAGAAAATTTGATATAAGATATAATAATAACAATAGTAATAGTAATAGTAATAGTAATAGTAATAATAATAATAATAATAATAATAATAATAATAATAATAATAATATTAATATTAATAATTTATTATTATTAGTGTATTAATAATAATAATAATAATAATAATAATAATAATAATAATAATAATAATAATAATAATAATAATAATAATAATAATAATAATAATAAATTAAAGGTAAAAAGCCTATATTAAAAAGAAAAATATCCATATTGTAGTGTAAAAAAAAAAATACGGCCCGCGTGAGGTTTGAACTTGGGTCGTCCTGCACGGTAGACGAATGTTTTACTAACTAAGCTACCAAGGCTTCCTAGAAAGACCATCAATTTTTTGGTCTATATGGGAAAACATGCTGAAACCTCAATTTGATTTTTAATGGAATGAGGCTATTGCAGTTTGTGGACATTTTGTTTATTTATTTATTTCAGAAACGGTTAAATGTTCGGTAACGAAATGTCGGCTATAACGATTTCGTGGGTTTTGAGCACACAGCAGGCCGATCCGCGGCGCCCAGCACCTGCCCAGATCTGCGTCCATACCGGACAAACTTTATAGTAGAGGCGAAGAAGGACTTCCGGCTAAGCAATATATACATATATATATATATATATATATATATATATATATATATATATATATATATATATAAATATAAATATATATATATATATATATATATATATATATATATATATATATATATATATATATATATATATATATATATATATATATATATATGGCACTATAGATAGAAACTTCAACTTCCCTGTTGGGGCAGTATCGTCATCTGCCATTTCTCCGTCCTGTATTACAAAAGTTTACAGACATGGCTCATGTCTACTAACAGTACGTCCCTTTTCTTGTGACGGTGTGTTAGAGAGGTGGAGCGGGCCAAGTCAAACTCAAACGATGTACGTAGAAGTGTTCAGCAACCAATACGGACAAAAAAATACAATATCATTTATGTGATGTAGTCCGTGTTTCAATATTTATAATATACATTGATTTAGAACGCCAACATTTCGGCCAATAAAACTCAAAGTTTGGAGAACGTAATATTTTTCTGTGCGGCAATAACGTTTTCGCATTCGCATGCGTAACCGATGCAAAGTATGTAATAATAATAATAATAATAATAATAATAATAATAATAATAATAATAATAATAATAATAATAATAATAATAATAATAATAATACAGGATGCTATACGCGCCTTACCCCAAATCATTCAGGCTCAAAGCGCGGCGACCTATACCAACATACACGCTCACCTGTCTCATCCACCCTCACACATACCAAACACACATCCATCACTCTAACAGGTGGTGTAAAGGCAGGGAGATCGCTATTAGAAGACGGAAAGAAAATCGAATTTTTATTTTTGAAATTTTTATATTGACTGCGTCCTGTACCATTATTGAAGGGAGGGAGGAAACCGGAGTGCCCGGAGAAAACCCTCGGTGACCTCAATAGTCTCGTACCTAAGTCACATACGTTCGCCCCTTGCGGGAATCGAACCCGCGACCTTCGGCATAGGAAACCGGCGACTTATCCACTGCGCCACGAGGCCACCCCAATGTAATAGTGGAAGACGCGATAACGGAAGAAAAAGAAATAAAACACAGCAGAAGAAAAATAAATAAATAAATAAATAAATAAATAAATAAATAAATAAATAAATAAATAAGACAAGTAGTTCTTAATACATGAATGTATTTCGCTTAAACTCTTTCTTCAGGGTGAAAACGCCAACGGTTTGTGCTTTTATCTCTCAGTTTGTCTTTTCTGCTCCAGCTGTCCACACAACCAGAGATGCGCCCTCGTCAACCAACAAATGATCAGAGCAAGCCTCCCAGTTTACCTCCACCCACCCAATAAAGTAATTTGCGACTCGGTGCCCGCGAAACGTGCCCACTAATAACAGAACAAGGAAAGAGTCGTGCAGGCGCTGTGGCATGCAAGGCCAAGGTTCTTCCTAATCAAAGAAATTTGCCTTGGCGTACGTAACAAAGGATCAAAGCCAAGGACGCAGAGGCGACTGTACAGCGTAGCTGAGATTCGCCCAGTGCCTTTCACTATAGTGGCCAGGCCAAAGTAAACCCCGGCCACTCTCAGCAACGCAGTTGTACAAATTGCCTTCATTCAATAGATTACTGTTGGGAAACTATCCACTTTTAATCTAACTGCTAGCCAAACAGAGAACAGTACCCGTACCCTTTAGCTTTACCTACACCGCCATTCTTTAAATCGGTACCGTTAATCTAAACTAGGTGGGGGAGGAGGGAGGGGAGGGGGGAAAAGAATGAGAGGGAGAAAGCGGGTATGAGGAAGGGGTAGGGATGATGGAGGGATGGAGGGAGCAGAGCCTCTTTAGTTCACGTTAAAACTTTCTTCATCACCGATTTTCATCTACTCTGGCACACATGCTACCCTTCCTCTTTATCATATGATTCTGCCCCTCCTCCTTCTTCGTGACCTTATAATCATTCCTTTACTTTAACATCAACCTTATACGAATTTAATATTCCAATTAATCATTGAGATTCGAACCACAGTTCAAACACTTAATCTTCAAGCCCTTCAATCTATTTATTTATTTATTGTCTTGTTGTTACACCGCCTTTTCTAGATCAAATCTCTCCGTGTGTAATCAGTGATGTCGTTTTCGTCGGCAAATCGGCCATTCACCGATAAAATTCCCAAATGTAGGAAAGAGTCATGTTCTGATCGGCCCGCTGTCCTAAGGTTTTATGCCTCAATCGGCCACCCTTTGTCCGTTTTTTGCGTGTCTCATGTCTGTTTCGTTGTTATTGCTTCTGGCCATATTAATTTCCTATCGGATAAATAAAGGTGTTATGAGTTGTTGTTGGGACATCGCGTGTCGGAAGCGCCAAGCAGACGACACATACATCAGTAACTCCCCTTGTTGCGAACGGCGTGCTTCCGGCAATAAAACTTTTTGTTTTCGAAATGCCGCCGAAAAAGAAACCGAAACTTGTCAGTGGCCTCTCGTTTGGTGTTGGAAAGAAGTCAAAATGATGGCCGAACGATTTTCAAAATGTCCTAAAGGTTTGTGACTGAATCGGCCAAATGGCCTATGCTGAAAATTTCTAGCAACATCACTGGTAAATTACTCAACATCGAGATTAACGTCTACACCCACCATTGACGATATGGCAGGCGGGGATAACCATCCCAAAGAACAAGGGGTAGGGACCTAAATCAACACTGAACCATCAGAGCAATCACACTGCTAAGGTGGACAGTGAAAATGACCACTTTTTAAAAAAAATCTTGCTCACCAAGGATAGGAACCTGGGTTCATCGGTGTGCCAGGCCAACGCTCTACCACTGAGCTACGGCGGTGGGACGTGTGTAATGCCTTTCTTGTCCACACTAAAGACACATTTAAACTGTACTTAGCGTGATTGGAACCTGGGTTCATCGGTGCGTCAGGCCAACGCTCTACCACTGAGCTACGGCGGTGGGACGTGTGTAACGCCTTTCTTTTCCACACTAAAGACACATTTAAACTGTACTTAGCATCAGTTGTAAGTCGTTAATCTAGTAATTGCGACAACTGGAATGTCACACTTGCGAAGTTCCCGCCTTTGAGTACTAACCCAAGAGACATAGTTTTAATCTCTCTTAGTAACATTTCCGGCCTTTGACTACAGTTTTATTCTCTCGTGGTTAAGGTACTAGTTACGCTATCTTGATATCGGTGCCTATTCACACTTTTCTGCTATCCTATGCACCAACGGGAATCCCCTCATGTGAAACATACTTCCGGTTTCTTTCTCCGCGTATTGTTTATCCGAGTGTTTTAGTGAGTTATTTCCAAATATTCAAGAATATGTCGAATCACATGAGAAAGCGTTGGTGGGAGCATAAAGAGAAAGTTTTGCAGAGAATGCCTGATGGATTTGAAGTCCCAGTTGTGACAGAGTCAAGTTTACAGTGTTGTTGTTGTTGTTGTTGTTGTTGTTGTTGTTGCATCAATTTTTCACATAATTCACATAATAAGCCTATCGAATGCCAGCAGTATCCTAATTAACATCGATTGGGAAGTTTTACAGTGGGAAGACAACATGTGTCTCCGCCAGTATCGTACCCTTTTTTGGCTGCAGTTTATTATCCCTTTCTATCGCCAGTGGCGCGCCTAAACCCTACCTACCTAACATTATTTGTGAATTTTTGAAAAATATTCGGAGAAACATAACGCCTAGATGCTGGCTCGAACCCACACCTGTCAGGCGCCATTGGTTTCTGGCTTGTGGACAAGGCAAGTTAGTCCCGCCTTAGCCCACTTGGCCACAACGCTCGCCTGACATAGTCAACTACTTCGTGTTTTGTGAAGGTTGCGACGGCGAAGCTATGGAAAACTACAAGAGTCTTCAGGTCCTGTTTCACTTTCTGTCGATGATCGAGCAACCGCTTACATGTATACAGTACTGTCTTGGGCGCCCTCAATCAGATCCTGATTGCAAAACAGCTCTTTGATGTGATAATGCGCAATATGTATGAACAACGCATTTCCTTTTTTATTTCTACCAATGTATCTTTACACACGATCTGGCACCGTGGCAGTCACTTACACACTCCGTAACAGTGACTAGCAGAGGCTTTCGTTAATCGGAGAGTGTTACGTTTGCGAGTGTAACATTTTGGGGGCCAAGCTTGCGATCTACGCCATAGCCAAGGGTTCAACTGCTACAACAAGCGAGTCAACGTTACGAGAAGCAGTCATCGAGGGTAGCCGCAAAGAAGCAAGTGCGGTCCTTCCTAGGATTGTTAAACCATACTATTCACACTTTTCTGCTATCCTATGCACCAACGGGAATCCCCTCTATGAAAAATACTTCCGTTTTTTTTTCTACGCGTGTTTTAGTGAGTTATTTCCAAATATTCAAGAATAATAACATAATTATGTCACTGGCTACCTGTATCGTACCCTCACATATTTTTTTTCCTGCAGTTTATTATCCCTTTCTATCGCCAGTGGCGCGCCTAAACCCTACCTACCTAACATTATTTGTGAATTTTTGAAAAATATTCGGAAAAACATAACGCCCAGATGCTGGCTCGAACCCACACCTGTCAGGCGCACAGCTTGTGGACAAGGCAAATTAGTCCCGCCTTAGCCCACTTGGCCACAACGCTCGCCTAAAATAGTCAGTTACTTCGTGTTTTGTGAAGGTTGCGACGGCGAAGCTATGTTGTTTCACTTTCTGTCGATGATCGACGCACCTCCGAAGTCGCCACAAATACAGGCCTCTACGATTGTTTTTTGCATTCTTTCACTGAGCATGTACTTCCTCCACCGTTTTTATACTTATCCCACTCGTTTTCTGGCTCTAACAATCGTCGTTTTCGGCAATTTGCCATATTTAAAAGTCACGCATCAAGCTTTGATAAAAGCAAAACAAGCCATACCGGAACTTGGTTTCATATAACCTCGTTTTAATTTATAATGGCGATACCCACGAGTTTTTATGAGAGGTGCCGGAAAGTTGTGAATACCAGTGATGTCGTTTTCGCTGGCAAATCGGCCATTTACCGATAAAATCCCCATGTCGGAAAGTCATGTTCTGATCAGCCGGCTGTCCTAAGGTTTTAGGCCTCAATCGGCCACCCTTTGTCCGTTTTTTGTTTGCTTGTCTCATGTCTGTTTCGATGTTATTGCTTCTGGCCATATTAATTTCCTATCGAGTAAATAAAGGTGTTATGAATTATTGTCGACCATCAAGTATCGGAAGCGTCAAGCAGACGACACATGCATCAACAGAGAGAGTTAGAGTAACCTCCCTTGTGGCGAACGAAGTGCTTCCGGCAAAAAAACTTTTCGTTTTCGAAATGCCGCCGAAAAAGAAACCGAAACTTATCAGTGGCCTCTCGTTTGGTGTTGGAAAGAAGACAAAATGATTGCCGAAAGATTTTCAAAATGTCCTAAAGGTTTGTGACAGAATCGGCCAACATCACTGCTATACTAGTAAAATTGCCTATCATATTCCTATCCTATCCTGTAACTCGAAGGTCGTTGGGGCACCACAGATGATCGTTTGACCAGCGTACTCTATCATTCTCTGTCATCAGCAACCCAAGGCTTCGCTCAGTGTCAAAACAATCCATTCTCGAATGTTATCCTCCCACCTCCACTGTCTCCCTCTTCTTCTGCCTCCTTGCAACGTGCCTTGTAGGATGGTCTTTGCAAGACCTGATGCTCTGCTGACGTGGCCATACCATCGGAGTTTCCGTTTCTTCACCACCGTGAGCATGTCATCTTGTTGTGTCCAATGACTTGTGTGATAGTCTGTTGGACTTCCTTGTTAGTGATGTACTGGGTCTATGAAATGCCCAGAAGTCTTCTGTAGCGCCTCATCTCCATGCTTTGTATTCTTCGTTGTAGATCTGCTGTGAGGATCCATGTTTCGCAAGCGTATAGAAAGATGCATGCCAGACTCGGTCAAACGCTTTCTTGAAGTCTTCAAACACATAATATAGATGTTGTTGGTGCTGTAGGTATTTCTCGCAGATTATTTTGAGGTTAAAAATCTGTTCAGTGGTACTTCGCCTTGCCCTGAATCCTGCTTGTTTTTCAGCTATGATTTGTTCAGCTTGGGGATTCAACCTGGTGTGTATTATTTTCAGGAGGATCTTGCTGGGATGGCTGATGAGGCTGATGGTGCGGTAATTTTCTCTCTCCTGAAGTTTACCTTTTTGGGAAGAGTGATGACAAGCGACTGGATCCATGGTGTAGGCCACTCCCCACTCTGCTAGATCTTGTTACAGGTAATGGGGAGTGCGTCAATCATCGCTTCTCCTACTGCTTGAAGCAATACCACTCCCGCTGAATTCCCCTTCTTCAGTGATTGCACTGCTGCCTCAACCCCTTCTCGGAGAATTGGGAGAATTTCTTCCTCTATTCTGTTCTGGGGACATGCGTAAAAACGGTACTTTAAACTAGTCAATGATTATACTAATAGTCAAAATGCCCCAACAGTCAAGGCATCGCCGGTGACTATGACCGACTGTTGCACTGTGTACTAACGACCTCACATAAACTTTGTCGCTGTCGCCGCTATTGAGGGCAATAGACTGCTAAACTGTACCTTTCGCTCTCAACGTAGCGCCACGCTAGCTGCGTTTCGCAGGCGCAAGAACCAAACGAGCTTAATTTGTTGCGAGCAGAATGAGCGCCCTTAGAGATAGGGGTATGAAACAGGCTAAGTTTGCTACAACAAGATGAGGAAGACGAGGGAGGTGGAAAGGAGGAGGAACAGGAGTAGGAGGAGGAGGAGAAGGTAAAGAAGGAGGAGGAGGAGGATCTAACGCCAAATAAGACTCGGGTGAGGGCGCTCCCAAAGTATGAACAATTTGCTTCGATCATCGCGAATAACGCCGAACAAACTTGATCAGTTCGTTTCGCTCGCGAGCGAGTACCTTACTTACTACTAGAGAACTTTAGATGGACCAGCGAAACTGGGATCGCAGTGATCCTTGTCGTTTCCGGTTATGCAATCGGAAAATCCTTACGAACTTTTCTTCGCCTCTGCGGTTCTGAAGCGCAGTGATGCACATGTTTTGGGACCCTAATAGGACATGATGTCCTGAACACAACAAACCAATAGGACATGATGTCCTGAACACAAAAAAGTAATAGGACACTGGCATTGTAGACAAAAAGTCTTGTTGTTTATTTGGTAATACTGAACAGTAAAGAGGCACTTCGAAACAGTGAAAGTTCAATTCTTGAAAATGTAGTGTTTTCTCTTGCTTGCCCACTTTTTTACAATTCGGTGAAGATACTCTTTTGAAGCTTTTTTAGTGTACTCCCTCTGAGACATCAAGAGATTGAATGTTTTCTGCGTTACTGTCTTTCAAAAGCTGCATAACAGAGCAAAATTTCGCGAGATGCAGATTTTCTTTCATTAGCCAGTTTACAGCTCGCGCTGTGGTTATCATTGCCTCCTCCTGATTTGTCAACATTAGATCCTCACAAGCCTCTTCATTTTGTTGCTCTTGGGGCACTTGGATTGCTAGTTTGTGACTAGCTGTAGTCAAATGATCTCCCAATGCACTTTTTTTTTAAAGTTAATGCAGCCACGAGTAAAAGAGTTTTTCGCCAAACCAGAACTTTTAATAAATACCGTACAGAACATGGCCTTTTTTCATCGTCAAATGTTACTTATGAATACTGTGATTGCCACGCCTTCTGAAAAACGCGATCAACACGAGTACTAGTAAGCTGACTCGAAGTTGACGGTTTCTCGGCCTCGCGACCATCGGCATCGGAAGAATCCTCCACTGATCGTGTAGGCTCTGCTTCTTTTAATGTGCTGGGAAATAAATTACCCGCAAATAAGATGGTTATTGAGATTTAGTTTTTATCCACCTTCAGTCTTTTTATCGCAGGCATTTCCGATAATTTCGATCGAATGTTTGGCTTACCAAAAGTACAAGTACAATGTTAACACAGATCCAACGTAAACTCAAGTCGCGAGCACCGATTGACTAAAACAAAGCTGTATATATGTTTCAAGGGCGCTGGTTGGCTGTGTTGCTTTGTGATTTGGGATAAAAATAGCAATCCCACCCAGGCGATGACAAGGGAGATAAGGCATGTATACCATTCAGCATGCAGATGACGGTCCGGGGACTTGTTTAGTTTTTCGTCTAGCGCTGAATAAAACGTTTCGCCCTCTGCGCAAAATACGCGAAAACTATCGGACACGTGTCCGACTCGCTATCGTTTTAATCAGACAAGGTGTCCGCCTTGAGGTTTGACAATCGGACTTTTTTTTTTCAAAAGCGGTCAATGTCCGGGGTCCGGGCAACTTGTGCAGCACTAGAAGCGGCAGCGCCTTTAGTTGCAGACGAAATTTTGTTCACCTTATCCAGCGGAGGTAAATGCCATCATAACTCTCTAATTTGCGGAGGTTGTTTTCCTGGAAAACGCACGAGTCTTTAGATTTGGTCCATCACGGGCTAAAACAGACACTTTTCCCAACTAAAGTTTAGTAGATGTTTAGGAACAGGATAGAGCATTGGTAATTTTTTCTTCTCCTTTTTAAAAAAACAAACACAAATTACAGAACTTCTATAGCCCCCAAATTCTATTCATTGCCTACGCTAGCCTACTATCTAACCCGTTTAAGCTTCGAAACTAGTAGTATGGGGCTAATCTAAACCAAGGGCTGGTTATTCGTGCACATTCATAAGAATACACCAGAAAAGTGATTTTACATCTTTACTATGCCCATAGGAGACACTTGAAACCTAGACATAATGTAAAACTTATGTTGAAAATCTCAATCGGAACCACAAACTCTTCCGCCGTTTCACATCTGAAAGCAAAAGCAGCGCAGAAAAGGCACCATTTATTCGGAGCAAAGTACGCCTATTTTAATGAATCAACAACAAATGGTGAGATAAAACAGTCAAAGCATGTATTCAAGCTTACGTTTATAGCAATGGACCCGATATATGCAAAAAATACCAGAAACTTAAATGAGAATCACGATTCGTCACAATAATGAAAATTCCGCATTTTTACTCAGCGAAGTTTTCTGCGTAATGTAAATGAGGAGGTCGCGACCTTCCGGAAGCGCAAAAAAGTTATGACGTAGACTGAGGGTTTACCACTGAGCTCTTATATAAGAGCTCAGTGGGGTTTACCTTGAGGGGCCGGGTAGCTCAGTTGGTAAGAGCGTCTTGCTAGTAACCGAAAGGTCGCTGGTTCGAATCCCGGATTGGTCAACGTGTGATCATATTATTTTCCCCTTTACCAACAACTGGCCCGCTGGTGTCAGTATAAATCGGTCCAGTAGTCACCTATATGCGAAAGTGTCGTGTGACTATAATCTACATACAAACAAACATACCTACGAAAAAGAACTACGAACCAAGTTTCTGTGCTTTCTAAACCTCTCCATTAATACCTGTAGGCCTTCTGACTTAGGCCACGAGTCGGGAAAACTTGATAGTGTTGTTTGCTAGGGGCTAACACCACTGTCATGTTAACGCCGGATTTGGTGAAGTGTGTAGATAAACAACTTGCTTTCAACTTACTGCGAGTACAGCACAACGGGTTCGTGGGCGACAGGCCCACATTTGACATGGTCCGATTCCCGACTATATGAAAGTATTTCCTCATATGTCTGGAAATACACAAATTATACCACAGGGCAATCGATGCTCAAACCGGGCAGCAAAACTTTGAATTTAGGCGTCTATGCGTTCTGGAAAATTGCTATATAAAAGTGATTAAATAAATAGTGATTAAATACATACTTTTTACTTCTTTTTTTTTTTTTACAATGGTCCGTGGCCGACAGACCGCCAATATGGCGCGTTCTGGGTCCTGACTATATCTAAGTATTTCCACATTTTCGTTGCGGTGCTTGAGAATAAACCTGGCTGCTATCGATATAAGTAGGTACATAAACCAACGAAATTTACGGATTACTTTTGTATTTTCCAATGGGCCAACGTTCAATGCGTTCATGGCTTAGCCCCTTCTTACCTCACCCAGAACATTCAATTCTATAAGCCTTCTAGAAATCTTCGTTCTTCCTCTGACACCCTCATGCTTCACATACCCCGCTACAAACGCACCTCTGCTGGCCGTCGATCTTTCTCAGTACTTGGCCCTTTAACTTGGAACTATCTTCCCCTCTCTTTTCACAGCTCTCCATACATAGCTAGTTTTAAATCCAACTTGAAAACTCATCTCTTCCTTAAATGTTTCTGATCTTCCCTCCCATCATCATCGTCGTCATTCCTCCATTTGTTTTTTTTATGTTTTTTTTTTGTTTTTGTTTTTTTATTCAGACCACCGCCCCCACCCACCCCATCACCCATCCTTAGCTCTCCCCTCCTCCCTCCCTCCCTCGTCTCTTATTCGTTAGCAAGTGTCTGATTTTATTTTGTATGAAGCCGGATGTTTAGAATGAATGCGTGAGTACTGCGCTTTGAATTGATATTGTTCATTGGGAAAAAGCGCTTCATAAATATCCTTATTATTATTATTATTATTATTATTATTATTATTATTATTATTATTATTATTATTATTATTGTTGTTGTTGTTGTTGTTGTTGTTGTTGTTGTTATTATTATTATTATTATTATTATTATTATTATTATTATTATTATTATTATTATTAATATTATTATTATTATTATCATTAAATGTTATAAAAGGAACTATCACGCTGAATTGCTGATTCTTGGACCGGTCACCCTACAAAGTATTTCAACAAACAAGCTGCAAGTGCAGTACACCGGTTCGCTGTCTATTTTTTCATTTACCTTTTACGCGTTTCTCAACACAGCGCCGGGTACCATTTATAACTGGGTGGACTGGGATTATAGTCAATACTAAATTCTTGTCTTGAAGGGGTACAACAAGCAAACTGGTTCTGCAACTACTACAGAGAAAGAGCGCGCGCTCTAAACAAGCAGTGTAGCGAAAATGAAGAGCTTTCTTTTTCGGTTGGGTCAAGCTCTCTTCAGCGACTACGTCGTCAAGACAGTGGAGTTATTTACTGTCCGGTGAGTGTCCTTCAACAAGGCGGTAAAAGTAAGACCCTCAGCGTGTGAACACCAATGAACGAACACTGAAGTGTAACGTCCACACGCACCATTGGCGTGTGAATAAATAACGCCGCCTAAATCACCTGGCAATTTACAGTCGTTTAGGTTCTGCGCGGGCGTGGGCGCAGCAAAATCAGTCTCAAAGATTTCTGTCCTACACACTTCTTTTGTGGTACTAATGATGTCTAGAATGAAAGGAGGCGAAACACACACACTTTACACTAGGTTCGCAAACGCCGTTACGGACTGGTGTTGATAACCGCAGCTCTATATATCGCTATCACTGTCATAGACTAGTAATGTTCTCCCATGACCCAGGTTGGAACCTCGTGGTGAGCAAGATAAAAAGTGGTCATATTTCACTGTCCGTCTTACAGTGTGATAGCTCTGGTGGTTCAGTGTTGATGTAGGTTCTTTAACCCTTTTTCTCTGAGATGGTTATTCAAGTTCAATGGCGGCTGTACAGTGTAAACTTCCATTTTTATTCATAGTGTAATAAGTCGCAGAGGCTTGCAGAGTGATCACCACTGTTCATTCTTGGTCCAAAGACTCTCAAACCAAAAATAGAAAGGAAAAGGTGTCCACTCACGCAAACGAAATATGTCACAAGTCAAGCCGAGGTCATATTTACAGGTAAATGTAACCCCGATTTGAGGTCACTGTAAAGCAAGGCCGAGATGACCAGCGATACGTACAGACAAGTATTTGAAGTTCAACCATGGACCATTAGATCTAGTCTGGTTTGGAATAATGCTGACTGAGCAAAGCAGAGAAAGCGTATGGCAAGAATTCTGACGACAGCGTGTATTGATGATGGATGACTGACTGATGATGACGATGATGATGACTACGACGACGACGATGATGATGATGGTATCATGGCAAAAAAAGAAGAAGCAAATTAGTTAGTTAGTCATTGTTTATAGGATCCAGCGAATTGCAAAGAGTCGAATCAGGACCCCAACTTGGTCGAAAAAGGATTTACCCCCCGATCCGTATAAAAGATCTTCTGAAACAACCCTAATGCCGTAATGGTAACACTGAAGCACTGAATGGTAGCACTCCACCAGCCCGTCACTTTATAATAAAGGTATCTCATGCAGGGGACGCGGAGCCTGCACTCTAGTTTATCGAATGCCCGTTTACAAAAACAAAATAGAATATAAACATCATTATGCAATATTAACAAAACACATACATATAAAATGCCGACATTGCTAACTAATAATACCATAAAAAGCCATATGACCTCACCATTTGGCAGAAAGCGTCCAATATCCCCAAGCTGACCCAACAGACCTCAAGCTGACCCAACAGACCCCATACACAAATGAGGAGTTTAGGGAGAGTTTAAAAGAAAAAAATATAGGTGACTGGCCAAGCGAAGAAGATAGTATATTGATAGAACAGATTAGGAACGACGAAGAACAAATAAGAATGAAAGCACTAAATTTCCATAAAGTGGGGATACTATTTCTACAGACACCCCCGGTACCCTACGGGGTAGTAGATTGGAAGAACAGATTAGGAAAGAGAAAGAACAAACGAAAATGACAGAAACAGTGGTAATTTAAAGCACAAAATTTCCACAAAGTGGGGATACTATTTGTGACGGTGGGTCTATTGTTGCGGGGCTCTGCACAATGGAATGCAATTACCCACTCGTTTTTCGTAGGCGGAGATCGGCTAGTGTAATCACCCTATGACTAATCTTAATACATTTATATGTTTAGTCCGGTCTGTGTGCGGATAGGGTTATAGAGATAGAGAGAAAATGGTAAAAGATTCACTGACACACTAGCTCTCTCACGGCTATGAAACATAGGTAGTCCGGTCACTTGTTAACAGTAAATATCACACATTTATTTCCTCTACTCTATACATAAGTTTCTAAACACTATACTAACTTAAATGTCCGAATTTCACATCAAGTAGTTCGCTCCTTGATGGTTCTATGCTGCTACTGTTCTTGAGATCTGCTACTGTCTCATCATTGGACTATTTGATCTGGTAGGCCTAATGTTCGTTTTCAGGAGAGTGGACTACTGCACTGTCTTTCTAGATCAGTGTGTGTGCAATTCTTCTTGTGCACTTAGCCGATTCGTGGAGGTGTGGTGATGATGTTTCCTCCTTGGTTGTTGACTGTTGGGCTATCGGAGCTCAGTGCTCGATGCTCCACTGCAGGCTGAATGTCAGGGTTGACTCTCAGTGGTCTATCTCCTGCATCGGACCAACAAGCCTGCTCGTCTTTTTGACAATGTCAGGCTGTGGCTATACTGCAATGAATGAATTTCAACCGTCACCTGCTTAGTCTTCTGCTAGAGAGATCTTTCAGAGCGTTGCTCCTTCTCGTGTGAGAGTTAGGCACAGAATGACTACCTAACCTTGCGGCCAGCCAAAAGCCCGCGAAATCTCGTGATACCTGATCGCCGTCTATCGGGGGGGGGGGGGGTTCTGGCTATATGTCAGCTGGATGAGGTCACTGCCTACCTTATCTAGCCTACACATGCTTAGCACAGCCTGCCTTCTGTCGTCTTCTAGGCAGCGACTTTAAGTTACAAAGGCTACAGCAGGATGAACTATTTGAGGCGTGAAGTCTTAGTGCTGGGTCCAACTAGCCCTCTGTGACTCTATTTATACAGAAACCCCCGGCATGCCCATTGGAGGTAAAAGAAACAAATGGAATACATTGCTCAACAACAACAACAACAACAAAAACATTCAAAACAAATGCTGACCTCTCCTGTGACAAGGTGTTTGCCATCGCCGGAGAATGCGAGGGAGGTGATGGTTTTCTTCGATACATTGAAGATGTGCGATTGTCGGTTCCGCCGAGGGTTAAAAAGCACCACAACGCACCTGCAACATAAACGAGGGTAACAGTAAAACAATGGATCCCAGAAATCATTGAACAATAAATAGATTGTATAGAATAGGGAGTGGGTTCCTTGGTTTGAAAGGGATAGATGATAGCTAGCATAATAAATACTTTGCAGCTGGGTGGAACTTTAATGAATGTCAATCACGTAGATTGCGAGCAGGATATAATTAAGAATGGTTACAAGTAGTTTATTTATTATGGTAATTTCAGCATTCACATTAGCCCCTAACGTTTTCGATGGAATGGCCGCTATACAAACCATGTTAGCCACAAGACAATGGGCATTTTATTTCTTACATTTTATTCGTTACGAGACTCTTTGTCTACCTTTCCTGCCTATCCCATGGTTTGTTTCCAAAGGTCCTTGTCCCACCCGGTCCCTGTTGACGTCAATTCATTGACAACCCAAGCTTTAAACCTCTCTCTTGAACGTTTTGTCTGAAACTCCACACCACAATAGCCTTTGTTGTGAAAAAAGCACACAAATAAACCTTTTCCCTACATTGCTGCGCTTTCCTCCCCCCTCCTACCCCAATCCCCTCCCCCCTTTTACCCCAGTCCCCTCCCTTCTTCCACAAACCTCTTCTTCACCCTTCTCCCCCTGCCGTCCCCTTCATACAATACTTCCTGTCTGACTACAACAGCAGTGCGTGATTGTCCTGTTTAAGGTGGCAGTGTCCCCCGTAACTTTTCGGTCGTTGGGGGGGGGGGGGGGGGAGGGAGAGAAGCGTTCGGGACCTCCCTTGTTTTAGGCCAGCTTAATGAGGGCAGTGTCTATTTCCTCTCCCTCGCTGCTTTACTTTTCCCCGGTTGTAAACAGATCCAGGTACCCCCGTGGATTGGAGTGAGTCGTGCGCTGGCTTCAATCTTTTGGGGTCGTTTGGTGGTTGCCTTCCAAGCATGGTCACCCATCCAAGCACTAACACTTCCCGACGTTGCTTAACATGAAACATGGCTAGCGGGTGCCCAGACCACTATACTGCTGAGCCACCTGCTGTCCTGCTTGAACTATCTAAAATCTTTAACTTAATAACAATTAAAAAATTATAATAATAATAATAATAATAATAATAATAATAATAATAATAATAATAATAATAATAATAATAATAATAATAATAATAATAATAATAATAATAAGGCTTTTGCATAGCTGCTATTCCTCACGGAGTGAGCTCAAAGCGTTCACTTATACACTACAGTCTGCTCTGCCAAAAACATTACTATAGGTGGGGATCTATAGATGACACTTAAACACCAGTTGCACACTTCGTGGTTTTCCAATGATGGTGTATAATAACGAGTTGTCTACACCCTAAATGAACTAATATCTTTTGTGTTGCCAATGAAGATTTCTCGTCAAAGGTGACAGTATCGTACTGCCTTTTACGTTGAAGGTAGGTAGGTAGATAGTCATTGTTTCTAGGGTCCAGCGGACTGCATAAAGCCGAATCAGGACCACAACTTGGTTGACAGAGGGCTCATCCCCGCTCCGTATAAAAGATCTGCTGAAACGATCATAATGGTAAGGGGCCGGGTAGCTCAGTTGGTAAGAGCGTCTTGCTAGTAACCGAAAGGTCGCTGGTTCGAATCCCGGATTGGTCAACGTGTGATCATATTATTTTCCCCTTTACCAACAACTGGCCCGCTGGTGTCAGTATAAATCGGTCCAGTAGTCACCTATATGCGAAAGTGTCGTGTGACTATAATCAACAAACAACAACCATAATGGTAACACCGAAGGCACTACACCAGCCGGTCACTTTACAATAAAGGCATCCCACGCAGGAGATGCTGAGGCTGTATTCTAAATGTATCGAACCCCCGTTTACACAAACAAAATATACTATAAACATCATTATAAAATATTAACGAAACACGTACATATAAAACGCCTACGTTGCTAAATAATAATACTATAGAGAGCCCTAATACCCATTTGGCAGAAAGCGTCCAATATCTCCAAGCTGACCCAACAGACCCCCATACACAAATGAAGAGTTTTGGTAGAGTTTTCAAGAAAAAAAAAAGGTGATTGGCCTAGCGAAGAAGATATTAGATTGATAGAACAGAGTTGGAATGAGAAAGAACAAAGGAGAAAGAGAGGGACATTGGGAATTTAAAGCACTAAATTTCCAGAAAGTTGGGATACTATTTATACAGATCCTCTCGGCACCCCTACGGGGATTATACGCTGAAGGTAAGGGCTATACGACATCTCTGCTTTCTCGTCTAATGCGTTTTATCACTACTGATCTCCGAGAAACAGGACTATGGTTAAGATATTTATTTACACACGCCTCAGTCTGCAACCATTGTTTGTCGATATAGTATTGTAAGAGAGAGAGAGCGCGGGAGGGGGGGGGGAAAGATAGGGAGCGAGAGGGAGGGAGATAGGGAGCGAGAGGGAGGAATTGGAGGAGAGGGGGAGAGATGGAGGTGGTTGGTATCTTTGCACAAGGAAAACGGCCAGTAATTTAATAGTGTACAAAATATATGGGCGTCAGCGCTTTCTCAGACCCTGGCTGAGTGAGAGGGGAATGTCAGGTCTACATACATTCTAACTGGTAAAAAAAAACCTCTCTAACTCTCTCTCTCTCTCTCTCTCTCTCTCTCTCTCTCTCTCTCTCATATATACATACACACGCAAACACACCCATACACACACACACCCACACACGCACCCACCCACACACACAAACCCCCTTTAACACTCTGAAAACTCTCGTTCTTTTCAGCGTGTGGGCGAGTAGGTTTACATTAATTTTACATTATCCACATGGTTGCGCGCGTGAACAAACTGTGTGTTATAAGTAATTTAAAAAATGGGTTGTCCATGGCGTAATTATTGAAAAGCATACGACTATAAAACGGTTAGCTTGGTGCAATTACCAAATTTACGATTGAGGAATTTAAATATGCTAAGTCTTTTCTTCTAGCGAAGGGAATCAAGCGTCACAGTCCCTTCAGCCAAGGAGCGCCATCTGTCCTCATCATCATCCTAGCGAGCGTTGTGGCCGAGTGGTCTACAGGCAACAAAACCAATGGCGCCTGACAGGTGAGGGATCGATCCAGCATCTGGGCGTTATGTTTCTCCGAATATTATTTACTTTCTACTCGGGCAACGTCTCGGGGGTTTTCTCCGGGTATTCCGGTTTGCTCCCCCAGCAAAATTTCAAAAAACGCAACTAATATTAGGTAGGTTGGGTTTGGGCGCGCCACAGGCTGCGACTACGCCTTCCCCAGGGGAGGCGGCCCAGAATTTCCCGATAAAAAGGGATAATAAAGTATCAAAATCAAATCATCATCATCACCGTCATCATCATCCTCATCATCATCATCACCGTTATCATCATCCTCATCATCATCATCACCGTCATCATCATCATCATCATCATCATCGGGGAGCTCTTGATTAGTGACCGGCTGGTGGAATGCCTTCAGTGTTACCCCTAGGGTTGTTTCAGCAGATCTTTTATACGGATCAGGGGTGAGTCCTCTTTCAACCATGTTGTGGTCCTGATTTTGTGGTCCTGATTCGGCTCTTTGCAGTCTACTGGACCCTGTCAGCAATAAATAACTAACTCACTAAGCTCTTGATTTATGAAGTATGAAAATAACTCGTGACCGATAGTCATGTTCAAAATGCTCGCGCTACCAGCTCAGTTCACACCTTACCTTGTTCAGGCCAAGCACTTTTCAACTGTATATAATATAATAATAATAATAATAATAATAATAATAATAATAATAATAATAATAATAATAATAATAATAATAAGTGCTTCTTATTTATATATGTTACCTGCAATGTGTGAAATCCCGATATTGTATAGAATGCCTAGGTAAAGTATAGAATGCATTCTATACTTTATCTAGGCATTCTATAGAATGTATTCTATACTTTACCTAGAATGCCGGATTTCACACATTGCCGGTAACATATATAATATAATAATAACATGTACTTCTCTTATTGATATTTAACGCAAAAATCCTAAGAACACAATTTTTATTGCAGAATAATGTATACCTTCGCAGGTTGTTCGCTGCGATCACACGTTTGAATTGCTTTAGTTTCTTCACTTCAAATCTTCATGTTACGGCCGAGACGCGTACTTTGATGCCAATTGGTTATGGTGTTCAGACACGAGGCGTGCGATGTTTGTGTTTACTTATCTTTGAACTGTGCCGGTGCAGGAGGGGCCTTGTGTCATGTTGTGTTGTTGCCGTCGGTCAAAATGTTGTGATTATTTGTTGAAAACTTCTAGATAATTACAGACAGTTTTATGACGTAGGACAGTGCCGGTGAGGAGTTTCATTTTGATTGGCCGATTATGTCGTTCTGGAACGTTCTGCAATTTTCTAGTTTCTTGATAAACTATAGTAGCGGTTTCTGTTTGTGTGGAGTGTTTTTTGGATGGAAATTGTGTAAGCAGCTGCTGATGCTGTTTGGTGACTTAAGTCAGAAAACCTCATAACAACGATTCATGCCTTGTTGCTGAGTAAACGGGTTGCGTGGATACCGAGTTCGAGTTACACAAGATTCAAGTATCGGGCTGAATCAACCACTTCATAACGCGAAAAAAAAAATTCGCATAAAGCTGTAGGCGAAACAATAATATAATACATGTAACCTCGCAAGCACTTTGTTTCTAAAGCGATAATAATCTTGAAATGTGTTTCGTTGTTTGGGTGAAAAGTCGTTCACCCACAAGTTGCAATCCTATCATCAAATGGCAAAGAATAATTTCACCTGTATTTGAGCACAACATTTATTGCCCTTGATTGCCACATGTCAGAAGGAACCTATAATATAGAATTGTAGGTAAGGGCCACAACGACGACCAACATCAAGTGTGGACGGCTAGTGTGCCTAGTGGACAGTATGTCCTCACTTTAGGAAATAATACCAGTACCCTTGCAATTAAGACCCACAGGAATTAGTCATGAAGTCGCTATACAGTCCATCGTTCTCTCTCTCTCTCTCTCTCTCTCTCTCTCTCTCTCTCTCTCTCTCTCTCTCTCTCTGCCTCCCTTCCTTCTTCCCTCTCTCTCATGTCTCTGATATTGTTTTTGTAAGACTGAAGTATTACCTAGGAGCACACTTCACTTTAAACTAGAAGGGTAAAGCCCATATGACTCACATGCTACTTATGGAACTCGCAATATTAACACGAAAATGAGTGCCCACAAAATAAATAAATAAATAAATAAATAAATAAATAAATAAATAAATAAAAGAGTAGCATTCAAATGCAAAGTAATACCGACTTTGATCTTTATAATGCCCTTGACCTTCAGATGCTCTTGACCTCAGGCTCCAAATGCATTCATTTACTATCAAATAAACTACAGCAAAAGTTGTATTATGCCCCCAAAAAACAGTGACCTTTGGAGGATCTTGACCTTCAGTGACCTTGACCTTGGGATGACCTTGACCCTCATGTGACCTTGACCCTCATGTGACCTTTTATGCATTTCTGATCAAACAACCCAATGTTGTTGCATACGATGGGTTAAATAAACAGACATTCCACTGTAGGATGATCTATTTTGTGGATATGTTTTTGAAAAGCATTAGCTATTAAACCTGCTTTTGATTTATTCAAGAAACAAGTACAACATGACTTACAACACACGCAGTGCTGTGCACACAACGGCGAAACTTACAATGAAATAAGAGCTACCTCAGAGAGCTTACATTGAAAATGGTGTCAGTTCTAGAGAGATTTAGAACTAAACTGTCGGAATGCCACGTTACATTGGCAAAGTTTAATTATGATTTTTTTTGGCGAGGACGCCTCTTCCTATAAACAAAACACTTTGGAGCGACTGAGACGTTGAAAGTGTATGCAACACAATCTGTGCCCTATCACATGGTCGCATCACTCATCATACTGCAACTGTCACTTTCTTACTTGAGACCGGGAGAGAGGGTAAAGAGCACGACTATGGGGTGGAGAGAGATAGGTAGGGGAGAGAGAAAGAGAGAGAGAAAGAACGTGAGTGAAGGATAGGGACAGGGATGGTGGAAAAGGGAAAGGGAGAAAGAGAGGCAGACAGATTTTCTTCACACCAACCAGCTGCTGCCTAAATCATTTCTAAATTACTTCTTCAATAAAGACAACAACAACAACAACAACAACAACAACAACAAATCTGCCAGCCTAAACTAAAAACATTCACTTTTTCGTCTCCTAGCTTCATCTATCATTCATTTTAATTCTATCATTCCACAAACTGGAGAACATTCTTCGAATATTTCTTCAACGAATCTAAGCTGATGTTAAGTATTTGCTATTTGGGGAAAGAACTTTCGCACGCTTAAAAAAAACACTATAATAACATACATTTTTTTTTTCAAAGGATTTAAAATATTTCGTACCGAATCTAAGGTTAAGCTCAAACAAAGAGTATTTGATAAAGGAAAGTGCATGCGCGTAGTGTGCTGACAAATGCGTATTAAAGGCTTTTACATATTCTCGAAGTTCATGAGAGTATTTACGAAGTATAGAGCAAGATAACGCGGCTGCATCCGCTATATCGTATCATACTGTTAAAACGTTATAGTATATCCAAATGATAAATGTTTGTAAAGTCGTTTAGCCTCCAGTTCTGAGGAACGTCAGCATCCACTAAAGAAATGATTGAAGCGACTTAAAAGTGAACACAGAAATTTCATTATGCCTATCTTGTTTTTAAAAAGAAGAAATTAAAAAAAAAAATTGCCGGTAACGGAGATGGACACATGGAGAGTGGAGCAGAGAGAAAGAAGGGGTGGATAAGATGGAGCGAGAGAGAGAGGGGGGGATAGAGAGGGGGAGAGAGAGAGAGAGAGAGAGAGAGAGAGAGAGAAAGAGAGAGAGGGAGAGAGAGAGAGAGAGAAAGAGAGAGGGAGAGAGAGAGAGGGAGAGAGAGAAAGCGAGAGAGGGAGAGAGAAAGAAAAAAGAAAGATTACTCTTATATAGCGCACTTATAAGCTCAGAGAGCATCTCAAAGCGCTGGCAACTACTATCCAGCAATCACAAAATAGTTTGCCTGCAGAGAGAGAGAGAGAGAGAGAGAGAGAGAGAGAGAGAGAGAGAGAGAGAGAGAGAGAGAGAGAGAGAGAGATTAACGCAGAACTTTACTTATGTGTTCAGCCGTCCTAGGGGAGAAAACTGCGCCTTTCAAACGAATGATAAAAGCTTGATACAAATGTTACACGCCAGGTTGCCAATAAGATGGCCCCCACTCATTGCTTTCACGTCAGACCCATCCTGTAGCTGTCGAAGCTAGTGTTCAGACTTTCGCCGAGCCAGTCATACAACATTTTTAAGGCATGAACGTTGTACGATGTACAGAAGTTACAGCCCTATAATTTCGCCCTTTCATTTAATACTAAAACGCATTTGAACAGACGAACAAGGCGGCAAGCCATTCAAATACATTTCAAAGCACTCAAATACATAGCCAGCAAAAAAAAATTATAATGCTGATAATAATGATGATGATGACGATAACCGCATCTTATGCTCTGGCATAAAATCTGTCAAAGATACTGTGTTTAATCTCTCTCTCTCTCTCTCTCTCTCTCTCTCTCACACACACACACACACACACAAACACCACGCGCACACACACACACACACACACACAAACTTCGACTAACACAAACAGCCGATTTCACAACCCAACTAGTCATGTCTCAACAGCTGTAGGGCTTGGTGGGGTGGGGGTGGGGATTGTAGTGGTGGGTTGGCCTCCTCGAAGGCGTTTACCCCTCACGTTTTAATCCTTGCCTTCCATGACATGAAGAAAGTGGCATTGGGTTCATTCTTTGACGACTTAAAGAACAAGTTTTATTAAGTAGGCTAAAAGGACTTCGTGTACGAGATTACCGCATCTTCAGAATCCCAACGCACGCGACATTAACTTTCTTGAATGGAGGAGCGATCCGAGTTACAAGTGTTTGTAAAGATAGCCTACAAGTTTATTTCGGCACGCGAGCGTTTGCAGTTGCTCAATGTTTAAACAAACCACTAGAAGTTCGTTCGTAAATTATACTAAGCGAGCGTCGAAGGCTAACGGAGACCGCGCCAAGCAACTAGATAGATAGATCTGCATTCAGTGTATGTTGGTGCAGATCGCCGCGCTTTGAGCCTAATTGGTGATTTGGGGGAAAGCGCGTATATAGCATCAAATAGTAGTAGTAGTAGTAGTAGTAGTAGTAGTAGTAGTAGTAGTAGTAGTAGTAGTAGTAGTAGTAGAGGTAGTAGTATTAAAGCTTCTGGTAGCTCATTTCCTAACGTAAGAAAATCGAGCCTTGCCGCGTGCACGCTTACCTACCTCCCCACTCCGCCCACCCGCCCCACATCACGAAGACTAGGCTTACGTATCCTGATGGACATCCTCCATCAGAGGACCGCAGGTCATTCTTCTGATTAATTTCAATCGTTATACTTGCAAGTTTAATGAAATTTCCATCTCTTTCGTTGTCCGTGCCCTTTGCGAATAGAGTGAGCCCTAGATCTGTGCCTGGTATCTCAGTGGATAGTGAGCTGGTATTCTATACCGTAGGTTGTGGGTTCCAACACCTATCCTATCCTATCCTATTCTATCCAGTAACTCGAAGGTCGTTGGGGCATCACAGATGATTTAACCAGCGTGCTCCATCTTTCTCTGTCCTCAGCAACCATCATGGCTTCGCTCAGTGTCAAGCCAGTCCATTCTCGAATATTCTCCTCCCACCTCTTGTCCTGTCTCCCCTTTTCTTCTGCCTCCTTGCACCGTGCCTTGCATGATAGTCTGTGTAAGGCCTGATGCTCGAACACCGCAGGGGACGAATTTACGTGACTTAGGTACCAGACTTTTCAGGTGTTACGTTGAAACGCGAACGAAAGTATGTCGGAAACGCGCACGATAGATCTAATCGTTTCGTTTTGCAAAGTATTCAATAATGGAGTTTATTTACCTTTGATTTGAGTTTGCATTGTTGTTAGGAGAGGCTTTGTATAACGTTGATGATTTGCGTTAGTCGATATTACTGGAGAATTTTCTGGATCTGCGTGTTTACTCTCGATAGAAATTTCCCGATACATGTCGAAGCAAGAGGACGTTCCGGAAGGAGAAGAAATATGTATGACGTAATACAGTAGTAATGACGAAGTTAGAAGCGATTGGTTAAATTGCGTCATACGAGATTGATCCAGGTTATTCGGGAGTATCAAGAGACTATTTAAGTGCCGCGCTGTTTCAAAAATAGGATAGTGAAGTTGTTGATAGTAAGTTGGAAAGTAAATTTGAGAGTGGAAAGGCGATTGAGCGATTGTATGCAGTTGTTGATGTGTGCTGAATAAAAGTGGAAAACTTCATACGTCGACTCTGTGACTTGTATGCTGTTTGAGCGGGTTGCGTGAATAAACGAATCAGAGTTACACCTTATCAGGACTTCAGCATCGGGGCTGAATCAAATACTGATAAAGAAAAACACCATCATCAAACCGAGTGTAACATCAGGACACCGAGGGTTTTTTCTGATTACTCTGGTTTCCTCACTCCCTTTAATAATGGTTTTGGTTGCAGTGAATCTAAAATTTCTAAAATAAAAATTGATTTCTATTCGGACTTCTGTAACAGCGATCTATTCAGATCGCCGCGCATTGAGTTTGAAGAAAAAAGCGCGTTATAGCATCCATCCATCATCATCATCATCATCATCATCATCATCATCATCATTATCATCATCAATCATCAATCATCAATCATCAATCATCATCATCATCATCATCATCATCTGTAACTGCGTAGTAAACGATCGAACATTTTACGGTTACTTTAACACAAAAAATGCTTCTGGGTCCTGTGGGAAAATGCAAAACCACTTTTAGCATTTGTCTAAAAATCTATTTTCAGCATCCCAGACGCTCTACGGACTGTTCTGGGGTCAATCCGCAGCATTTTTTTCCCCGTCGCCAGGATTATGAAAGGAAACTGCTAATTATAAAGTCAATATGAAAACGTGAATAAGGGGCCTAGCACGTCAACGCAAGCACCGAGTGGCCCAAAGTTCTTTACTGGGCAAAGGAACAAAACGGGAAGGAGTCTGGAGATGAGATTCGGAGTCTCTCTCTCTCTCTCTCTCTCTCTCTCTCTCTCTCTCTCTCTCTCTCTCTCTCTCTCTCTCTCTCTCTCTCTCTCTCTCTCCATCTCTCTCTCTCTCTCTCTCTCTCTCTCTCTCTCTCTCTCTCTCTCTCCATCCCCCACTCCCAATCCCCTTCGCTTTCTGACTCAGTCGCCCTCCTAAAAATATCCCTATTTTCGTAGAACAAATTGACAGTAGCCATTAGAAGCTTTAGAAGTTTGAGTGACAGCCTCGCCAGTTAAATGTTCTCACAGTACATGGCGCACACAACGTCCTGTAAAAACTTAATTGTAGTCTACATACATGATTACTCCCAAACTTTATCTGTGCTCAAAATAGCCACACTCTCAAACTGTCTACAAAATAACTCTGTGAAGGGAACGCCACAAATATAAAAGTGCAGCTTCGCATGAAAAATCCCGTCCCGCTCATTGATGAAGTCAATCGAAAAAGAATTTGAAACAGTTTGCAAATCTGATTTTGGCTGCAAGAGATTGAAACAAAATTTCATTTCAAACTAACGGTGAGGAAGAAAACGCACAAATTAAAGAACAGCATCGTATGAAAATCTCACCCCGCTCTCTGATGAAACGTCGACGGAAAAAAGAGAATCAGAAACTGTTTGCAAGACTAATTTGGGCGGCAAGAGATTTCAACAAAATTCATTTCGAATTGTTTGTGGGAGTCTGTGTTGACTTGCATGTGCGAGTGCACGGTCTGTGGGAAACTACTATTACACCACTACTAACTGAGTAAAACAGGGCGAGCCTGTCAGGAGTAATATTGGATCGAGCCCAAAGACCTGACAATATTGTCAGAACATGACAACCACACAGGCTAAGCAGCTGCCTTCTTTCTCCTTGTTGCCATTGTGACACTCGCACGGGGCCTGAGGCAAGAAGTTGGCGATGGGTATGCACAAGAGGAGACGGGGAAGAGTTGAGGACTTACATTAATATGTCTACGTGGGAGTGGACGGAGTCATGGAACTGGGCACAGGAGAGGGGCAAATGAACACTATGCAATCGTGTTACTTTGACGTCAAAAAGGTAAAACACTGAAAGGAGCACTTTTGGGGTGGGGGTGGGTGGGGGGGCTCTAAAACACGCAACTCGCATACTTTGATAACCACAAGAAAAGTCCAAAGAAAACAAGAAGAAAAGTCCAGGTGACTTTTTTTTTCTTTTTTTTTGTGGGGAGGTGGGGGGTGAGGAGATGGAGTGGGAGAGAGGGGTGGGTAGGGGTGAAGACCTAAAATCACATTGCTGCACGCGTGTTTTCGAAAAGTGAACTAATTCGGGGGAATAACTGTGATGGTCTGTATAATACTTGACAGCGAATCCACTAAACTATTTAATAATAATTTACTAATAGCGCAGTGGTTGGAGCAGTCGCTACTGTGTCGCAAGTTAAGCACCGTCCAGTGCGGTTAGCACTTGGGTGGGTGACCGCAAAACGTGAAGCGACAAATAACAACGCCCCCAGTTGACTCAACTGTGACTGAGTACCTACTCTCTTAAGAGTGGGGAAGGTAAAGCAGCGAGGGAGAGAGATGGGCATCACCCTCATTACGCTGGCCCAAGATAAGTGTGATCTCCAACATCACGCTCCCCTACGGCCACAAGGCTATGGGACTACCTTTACCTCTTATCTAAAAGCAGTAAAAAAAACAACTCGTTCAACAGTCAAGGAACGGGCTCATGCCAAACCTCACAGAAGGCAAAGCTGGTTGCAGTAGGGTCTGTATTGCCTACTACTACTACTACTACTACTACTACTACTACTACTACTACTACTACTACTACTACTACTACTACTACTACTACTACTACTACTGATCATCAATATTATTATTAATTTATATCATCATCATCATCATCATCATCATCATCATCATCATCATCATCGTCACACTGCAGCAGTAATTCGACCTCTTTTACCACGTAACATCTGTGTGTTGAGACCAAACTGCAAAGTACTAAATGAAGTCCTTAAAATACAAACACTAGTAATAGTAGTGTACCTTTATTGTATACCCACACATACATGTGTACACACACCTGTTACCTGTGTATTGACACACGTTGCGCTGTACAACAAAGGTCCTTGACATCTAACACCCAACAATGAAGGAAACGTTCGGTCAATACTGCTTTTTGCTCTGGCGGCTACTCATGCAGCTCGTGGGCAGAATGTTTTAACGGGAAATTGTTTAGTCGCGTAGCTTATATATGTGCGTGCGTTTGTGTGACGATCATCTTGTCAGTTAATGTTCATGACGCAGCTGTGACTGATCACCTTGTTTGTTAATGATAATGTTTAACTGCATACAAAATAAATTAATAATAACAGTTATATAACTGCCTACACTGCAGAATACTACTACAATAATAATAATAATAATAATAATAATAATAATAATAATAATAATAAATAATAATAATAATAATAATAATAATAATAATAATAATATTATTATTATTATTATTATTATTATTATTATTATTATTATTATTATTATTATGGCAATTTATACAGGCTCATTTCCAAATAAATGCCCATTCACACACACACACACACACACACACACACACATGTCTAGCAATGTCTGAATTACGGGTGGGAAGGGGTGGGGAGGGGAGGAATTGATAGGGCGGGTGGGGGAGGGAATTAGGTTTAAGACTCGACTTAAAGATTTTCAATGAAGAAGAGTGTCTCAGAGAGTACGGTAGAGAGTTCCAGACGGTGGGTGCTAGATGAGAGAAAGACCTAAAGCCAAATGATCTTTTTTTGAAAGTAGGAATCTTCAAACAAGATTATAGTCCGGCAGAAGATCGGAGATGACGAGCTGGAATGTATGTATGGATATGATCGGCGAAATATTGTGGAGAAGAAAGGTGAACAGCAGAATAGGTTAGAGAAGAGAGCTTGCACTGTATTTGATCTCATACTTTTAGCCAGTGAAGAGAGCAAAGAACGGGAGAATTCTTCTTCTTCTTCTTCTTCTTCTTATTATTATTATTATTATTATTATTATTATTATTATTATTATTATTATTATTATCATTATTATGACATAGATCTATCTGTAAATTAGTCATCAATGCAGGTGAATACTATGAGACACAGCCCAGGCGATGTCCGGTCATTAAAAATATAAAATCCTATTTAATTCGGTCACAGGTAAGTTAATTGAGCCAAGAGTTGAGGGAGCATTCCCTTCTCTCCCCCTCCTTCCCTCTCTATTGTTCTCCATCACAACCTACCCACGCCTACTACCTTTAAATGTTAATCATACACATACGCAAAGCAACACAAGCAAACTACAGATACAAGTTCTGCAGCGACAGCGTGCATACAGGATTACTCTTTCACTGGCATGCCCAAACCACCTGAACAGCAGGGTCGCCAACATCGAGAACTACAGACATTTATTTCTACAATGTCAGTACTAGGGTCGCCAACATCGAGAACTACAGACATTTATTTCTACAATGTCAGTACTAGGGTCGCCAACATCGAGAACTACAGACATTTATTTCTACTATGTCAGTACTAGGGTCGCCGACATCGAGAACTAGACTTTATTTCTACAATGTCAGTACTAGGGTCGCCAACATCGAGAACTACAGACATTTATTTCCACAATGTCAGTACTAGGGTCGCCAACATCGAGAACTACAGACATTTATTTCTACAATGTCAGTACTAGGGTCGCCAACATCGAGAACTACAGACATTTATTTCTACAATGTCAGTACTAGGGTCGCCAACATCGAGAACTACAGACATTTATTTCTACAATGTCAGTACTTATAGCTCAACTCCCCCACTAGCACTTCTCTTAACCCCTTGGTCTACCCCTACACTACGGCAATACACTACATTCGCAAACGTCTTCACTGTAACATCCATCATAAAGATGACACACTGGCTTCGCTATACATCAAAGACTTGTACGCATCCCAAATATGTACAATAAACTATAAATCGCACGGGACAACAATAACCTCGATTGGTGACATAGGTAAGAGACTATTCAGGTCACCGAGGGTTTTCTCAGGGTGCTCCGGTTACCCCTCTTCTTCCATATTTGTTGAGGATGCAGTCTTAACATTTCAACAATAAAAATAAATTTCCTTTCCGTCTTCTGATAGCGATCTCCCTGTCTTTACACCACCACATATTTGAATGATAGATGTGCGTTTGTTCTGTCTGTGAAATATAATTAAATGTCAGCGTGTATGTGGTCAGTGTTCCCGATTACGCACAGTAGTGCGTCAATTACGCACAAAATATTAAAAATGACGCAGAAAAATTTGCATGTGTGCGTCCTGTTTTTTTTTCGAATCGCTGATGTCAAAAATACGACCAACGAGTGGCGAACTAATTCACGGCATAATCAGAATCAGAACCCAACTGAGACTGCCATTGCAGACGATTAAAGATTGTGTCGGGAGTTGTCGTCCTTAAAAATCGCATGCGCGCAAACTTCCTCCAAGTAATCCATTCACCGACAGTGTTCCCTCCACACACAAAAAATGAGAGTCCTTGGAACTCCCAGGTTTAAGAGTCCTTGTGCAAATTTTGAGAGTCCCCAAATCAGAAAAAGAAATGTAAAAACAAGTCCAAGCCTAACTTTTTTTTTTAACTCTGTTAAAGCGTCACATTAGTTATCATAATCATATAAAACCAAAAAATTAAAACATGTATTAAATGACAACTCCCGACACAATCTTGAATCGTCTGCAATGGCAGTCTAAGTTGGGTTCTGATTCTGATTATGCCGTGAATTAGTTCGCCACTCGTTGGTCGTATTTTTGACTTCAGCGATTTGAAAAAAATGTGTGCGTCCACAGGACGCACACATGCAAATTTTTCTGCGTCCTTTTTCATATTTTGTGCGTAATTGACGCACTACTGTGCGTAATCGGGAACACTGCACCGAACAGAAGAAATCGTGAATCCATTCTTTGATTCTATCATACACGATCATGTCACTTCTGACTTGGTTGACAGGGACCAAAACCCGTTCATCCACAGCAACATCAACTACAGCTCCAGAAGCTGTTGTGCAGGGTGCTCTGAAGGAGTTTGCAGCAACCAAGCGACTCAGACTTAAATAAACATTTAATACATTTTTAAATTTTTTGGTTTTATATGATTATGATAACTAATGTGACGCTTTAACAGAGTAAAAAGAAAAAGAAAAAAGAAAAATAAGTGAGGCTTGAACTTGTTTTTACATTTCTTTTTCCGATTTGGGGACTCTCAAAATTTGCACAAGGACTCTTAAAATTTTATACCTGGGAGTCCCAAGGACTCTCATTTTTGTGTGTGTGTGGAGGGAACACTGGTGGTTACAGAATCTATTATTGTTAATCATCATCATCATCATCATCATCATCATCATCATCATCATCATCATCATCATCATCATCATCATCGTCGTTGTTATTATTATTATTATTATTATTATTATTATTATTATTATTATTAAGTCTAAAAGGTAAAGGTGTTCTCCCCTTTCGGTCGTTGGGAAGGGAAGCGTTTGGGACCTCACTTTTTTCTGGGTCAGCTTAATGAGGGCGGTACCTACCTCATCTCCGTCGCTGCTATGTGTGTTATTAAGTCTAACCAACACCACAAGCGATGTTAAAACTAGTTTGTGCTACATGTGTTGTAGAAGAATCAGATTCAGATATTATATTGCCAAGTATCGTGCAATGCACAAGTAGGTACACAATCCCGCACGCGGACGATGTAAACTACACTACAGTTAATGGAATTTATACCTTCAACTAAACTAACCCCTTTCTAGCCCAAGACTAGAATACAATTATCTCCCCTTCTAAAATACAATTATCTCCCTTTCTACTTTCAACTCGGGCTACATCTAGGGGGTTTTCTCCGGGTAATACGGTTTGCTCCCCCAGCTAAAAACGTCAAATAAATAAATAAATAAATAAATAAATAAATAAATAATAAAACTAATATTAGGTAGGTTGGGTTTGGGGGGGCCATAGGCTGCGACTACGCCTTCCCCTGGGGAGGCGGCCCACAATGCCTCAATAGAGACAATAAAGCGTCAAAAATCAAAAACCAAAAATCAAATCTAGTCTAACAGTAGAATACAATCTCTCCTTCTAGTGTAACAGTGCAATACAATTCTCTCCCCTTCTAGTCTAACAGTAAAATACAATCATCACCAGATCTAGTCTAACAGTAGAATACAATCATCACCAGATCTAATCTAACAGTAGAATACAATCATCACCAGATCTAATCTAACAGTAGTGTATAATGATCAGCAGATCTAATCTAACAGTAGAATACGATCATCTCCAGATCTAGTCGTAACTATTGTTAAAAAATATTTTTAGGAGCGTAAAGATGGACCGTCATTTACTTGACTACGCGTGTACTCGTATAATTCACTTTTTTTTTGTTTCTGTCTCTCTGATAGGGAGGCCACTTCCGGTCCCAAATCATCAGCTGGGCTAGGAAAACACATCCATTGTTTTTCGACATTTCTTGGAAATATAAATGAATAATCTGAGGAATATTGATAAGCATTTGTGTGTAAAAATGCAGTGCATTATTTGGATGTGCCATCTCATGGCGAAGTGGGCCTTTTTCTGCAAAAATATGATTCGATGTGTCAAGCTTGGCTTTGGGGTAGAAAAAGATACCAGAGAGGTGATTGTCCAAACCGAAGAACACTATTTTTTCAGTAACTCCAAAGATGATCAGGTCAGTTGCGATGCACTTTTTTCAATGATGGCCGATTTAAAAGAGCGAATGATGGCGATAGAGGGTTTGGTGAGGGAGCAGGGAAAGGACAAACAATCTAAACTTACGGTAGCCAGTGGCAACAACGTTCCGACCATGGAAAAACCGCTACTAACCCCCATCTTCGCCCGATCTTATGCTGAGGTCGCGTCTTCCACAAGTTCCAGGTCTGCTTCTCAGTCTAAATCGATGTCAACCCCAGGTCTGTCATCAGGGGTAACAAGAAGAAAGAAATCGGAAAAAAGTAAAAGTTACGTCATGGATGCCAGAGAGAATGACGTCATGAAAGATATGACGACTAAAGAAAAAAAGTCCATGTGCACTTGAATAAAAGCGCGGAGCTTCCGAAAGTAGCCGTAATAGGAGATTCTGTGATCAGAAATGTTGATGGAAAAAGGCTTGGAAGATCGTACGGGTTCCATGCGTTTCACAAGAAGGCATCTGCAACGGAAGATCTATCGAAAATCCTTGAAGAGATATCGGCTGACAAGAACCCTGTACACAAGAAGATGTTCACTGCAGAATACGTTCCAACTACGATTGAGGATCATATTGATGCTGCCGTTATTCACGTGGGGCTCAACGATTTGAAAAAGAAGGAGCCGAGAGCAGCTGCATTGAACTTGGCTACCAAGATCAAAAAGGTTGTCACAGAGAAGCCTTTGACCAAGTTCGTAGTAAGCAAAATAGCGCCAACTGGTCATCAGGATTTGGAGAGAAAAAGATGTCTATTTAATGCTGTATTGGTGTCGGAATTGTTTGAAATCAAGAACATTTCATTCCTTCAACATGAGAATATCTCAAAGTATGATTGTCCTGATGGAGTACACCCCAACCGAAGAGCTACAGCAACCCTGGCGAAGAACATTGGGCGTCACCTGAATTGGCTCCTATGGGAAAAAGTTAGATCAAAAAATGATCGTCGAAGGGAAAATTGGTGGAACAAAAACTGGCAGTTCTACTAAACATCATGCAAAATACAAAGACTGGATTTCACATTTACCAAAAAAGTGAAGAAGACAAACCAACACATAATTACATGAAAATAATAACATGTAAATTATTCATGAAGAATTATAATACAAACGCATTTTTTGTTAAAATAAATAAATACAGACTATATATCTGTAAGTGTAAGTTCAATAAGTTAGAATAATTATGAAGCAAAATGAAATAACATTTTTTCAGTGGAACTGCAGGTCACTGGGTACAAATTTATTATATTTTGAAAAATATATAGCGGATGAGAATTTTCACGTTCTAGCATTACAGTCATTGAATATTGACCCGAAGAGGCTCCCAAAGTTAAAGAATTATTATTATCCTCCTTTGTTTCATGCTCTTGAATTCGATGACAAAAGAAAAGTACAGACAGCTTTATATATTAGGTGTGATTTAGATTATTGCTTATTTCCATCGCCTGTACCTACGTCACTAAAGAATATTTATAGTACTGCTGCAGTGTTGAAAATTAACAAGCATATTGTTTTAAATGTTTTGTCTGTATATTTACCAGAAGGTCCGAAAGAAGAAAATACAGATTGGTTAAAAACATTAGTAAATTCAAATGCTAAGTGGTTAATAATGGGGGACTTTAATGCGCATTCGCCGTGGTGGGAGCCAGGTTGTACTATAGTAACAAGTAGCCGTTTAGTTGAAAATATTTTGGACTCTAAATTATGCCTCTTAAATGACGGTCAGTATACAAGAATCCCTGATGTTTCATACCACAGGCCCACGGCAATTGATCTGTCATTTACAACACCTGACTTAGCAATAACTTGCACTTGGTCTCCGCTAGACGATTGTCTAGGAAGTGATCATATACCAATTATTATTAAGCTCAAGGATGTTGATTATGATAAAGATGATAAAACAGAAGACATCATTCCTAAATTTAAATATAAATTTGCAATATGGGAAGATTTTCAAGCACATCTCAATGCCATCGATACTGACGGTATTATTCATGATGATGTAGATGTGTTTTATTCAAATTTTAGAAATAATATATTAACAGCAGCAGAAAAATATATACCAAAGTGTAAATCTAAGAAACTAAATAGCCATTCTGGAAATTCTTGGTGGAACAGTGAATGTGAAACAGCTGTAAATTTTAAAAAAGACTTATATAAGCATTGGATTAAAAATAAAACGGAAGAAAATTTCACAAAGATGAAATATGCTAAGATACAATGTAATAGGGTTATAGCTCAGGCAAAAAAACAGTATTGGTCTGAATTTTGTGTTAAAGAGGTTTCAGAGTCAAAGGATATGCAAAAGGTATGGAAAAAAGTAAAAGAAATGAAAAATGGATTTAAACTTCAGTCGTATCCAATTAAATTAAGCAATAATAATTTTCCAAGTGCTAAAGAGAAGGCTGATGCTTTTGTAAAGATTTTTGCAGAATATTCTTTATCATCAAGTCTTGATCCATCAGTACAACAATTAAGAAAAGAAAAAGAAAATGAGAAAGAATATGAAGACCCTTTGCCAAATAATTCTCATTTTATAAATGCCCCTATTGAATTTGAAGATTTCTTAGACTGTTTACAATCATTTTCATCAAACAAGACTGCAGTTGGGATTGATGGAATGTCATATCAATTATTAACGCATTTGCCTTTGAAATGGAAAAAATTACTACATTCATTATGCCAACAGTGTTGGCAGAGTGGAACTCTCCCTATTATCTGGAAGAAGTCAGTAGTTATTCCAGTACATAAGCAAGGTAAATCTCGTTCCTCAATTCTTAATTATAGACCAATTGCATTGAACTCACATGTAGGGAAAGTATTTGAAAAAATAATTCAGAAAAGAATAACATATTTTTGTGAAAAGAACAACGTAATTCCTAAAAATCAGGCAGGATTTAGAAAAGGTCGATGCACAACTGACCATTTGGTGAAATTAACTAGTCATATTAAAAAACAGTTTGCTCATAGAAAAAGTACTCTTGCTGCATTTTTCGATGTCAAAAAAGCATATGACAGTGTGTGGCATGCAAGATTGTTATATAAGTTAAAAAATATTGGAATAAGTGGTCATATGTATAATTATATAAAAAATTATTTAAATGGCAGATCTATATGTACACGAGTAGGAAACACTTATTCATCTTATCATAACATTGACATGGGAATTCCTCAGGGCTCTATAATTGCACCATTATTGTTTTCAATACTTATTCACGATCTTCCCACTGTTATTTCTAATTCATTAAATGTTGTTCAGTACGCTGATGATATTGCCATGTGGATTAATACATCTCTTCGAAAACATACAAAGCAGAGAGTAATAACACATGTACAAAAACTGTTTCAAGAAGAACTGAAAAACCTTAATCTCTTTATGAAAAATAATGGTCTGGAATTGTCATCTGAAAAAACGTTTTTAATGCTTTTTAATAATGGTATTAATCCTAAATGTTTACCTGTTTTAAAATTAAATGATGAGATTCTTATATACAAGAAACAGGTTAAATTTCTTGGTGTTCAGCTAACTTCTAAATTAAACTGGAAATTACATATTGAACATTTAATAACAAAGGCAAGAAAATCCCTAAATTTATTAAAAATTATTAGTGTACAAAATTGGGGTCAGGATACCAAATCCCTCTTACATTTAGCAATATCACTAGTCCGTTCAAAGCTTGTTTATGGTCAGGAGGTGTACTTTTCATCAAACAATACATTATTAAATAAATTACAAAGCATCGACAGTAGGGCTATTAAAGTTGCATTAGGTGTTCCAGTTCATGCTAATACAATTAAAACATACCAAGAAGCTGGAATATTACCATTAAACCAACAACGGCAATTAGCTACTTCAAAATATGTATTAAGATGTTTATCTGTCCCTAATTCCGTACAGGAAGAAATTTTTATAGATGCAGAAGACTATCCAAAAAGAACTAAACATATTAATTCCTTGAAGCCAATTAAGAACTATACAAAAGATCTTTTTGAAAAGTGTAACATTGATATCACAGCAATTCCCGTTATGCCATTAATATCACCTATTCCACCATGGGAGCACAGAAATGCAAATTTTAACATTGATTATAGTGTAACTAAAAAAGATGACAACACTAATCTCTTAGTTACTGAGGTAAAAGAGCATATTGAAAATAATTATTTAAACCATTTGAAGATTTTTACAGATGGTTCGGTATTAGATTCTTTAAATAGTGGATCGGCTTTTATCATTCCTGCATTAAATGTAAGACGCTCATATTATCTAGGAAAGGGGTTTTCTATATTTACGAGTGAGCTTTATGCTATTGTAATGGCTCTCAACTACATTATGACTTTACCGTTAGAGCTCTTTGGTTTACTGATTTGTGTAGATTCAAAATCGGTTTTGTATGCTTTCAAACAGGGTAATTCCAAAGTAAGAAATGAATTCATATATGAAATTAAACATATGATCCATTGTATTTTTTCTAGAGGTATAGTTGTTGATTTCTGTTGGGTTCCAGCACATTGTGGAATTCATTGGAATGAAGTATGTGACAAGTTAGCCAAAGAGGGAGCGCTAAGATCATTAGATTCTATTTCTGTTAACAATTTGAGTATGTGTTGTCATGAAATGTATTCCTTATTAGAAAAAGCAGTATGTCAAGATACTAGCATTAACAAGATTACTATACCGAACTGTTCACGACAGTTGTCAAAATTAATATACAAGTTAAGAATGAACTCATGGAATACTAAATATTCGGCAAATATCCAGTGTATGTGTGGCAAAAATATATCAGTTTACCACATTTTTTTTTAATGTCCAGTTTTAAATGCAATGTATGAAAACCAAGGACATAATTTGACTGAATATGGACATTCTTTAGATGATGTATTACATCATTCACAGATAACAGCAGTTGTGAAAATTATTCCACAGACTCCTATTGGTAGACTTTTATAGTTTGGTGTTAAATCCTTCTTCCCCTTTCATTCCATTTTGTTACAAGGTTTCTTAATTGTGATTTTATTTATATTGTTGTTGTTCTTAATTAATGTCTAATATCACCTGAATGTGTGAACAGACAATAAATGAAATATTGATTGATTGATTGGTCTCTCTGATCTAATCTTTGCAATAATTAAAAAAAAAAAAAAAACACAAAGATGGCAAGCCATTCAAATGTAATGTATTTTCAGATATTCACACACAGCAAACATAACATCCGCTATTTCCGAACTTCACATTTTCTGGGCGATGTTGTGACGTGGATTTATTCCCAACGAACCCAAAAGGAGCAAATGGAATGATAGACCGCGACCTAAACTATCCGCAAGCCAACCATGTTCCAAACCGGCTCAGCCAATTTTTTAGATAAAGAGCAAAGCGTGTTCAGAAAATAGTGAAGCACAATGACCTTGACCTTTGAGAAACTGCAAATACGAATGGCGTAAAATGCTTAGTCATAGTTAAAGTATGTCCGCGAGGTAAAAATAATGACTTTCGGTTAACTTATTCTTCACTTGCGATAAGGCAAATAAATGTTGTTTTTTAAAACAAAGTGACCGACCGATTGAGCCACTTACCGAAAACCGGACTGCTACTGAAAGATGGCCCGTGTCCTGAAGTACCTACATACCAAACCTCAACAAAATCGGTGCAGCCGTTTTTGATATATTGAGCAAAACGTGTTCAGCAACAAAATGACCTTGACCGTTGCAGTGGAGCAAATATGACGGCAGGGAGGCAGGCTTCTAGGTAATATTCCCATAACGTTAGGTCAAAATCAGTTCAGTGGGTCTTGAAATATGGCTCCCCCACATACTGACCGACCGACCCACATTTGCCTCGTGCTGAATCCCCCTATTTCGAAGTATTTTCAGAATTTTTTTTTTAAAGGAGAAAAAGAAGTATTCAAGCAGTCTCGTAAAAGTGCTATTAACTATGATAATAAAAGAAATTACTACTGCACACGTAGAAAGTATTAGAGAAAACGGTTAAATGCCACTTAATTGTCGACCAAAATACATGGGGAACAGCCATTAAAATTATTCCTGTAATACACACACGAATAGCTAGAAAGCAATAAAACTATTTCTGAAATACAGACACACGCACTCACGCGCCGTTGCACGCACGCATGGTTCAAAGTAACTTCAAATACTCAGTAATTAGGTTAAAAAAAAATCATAAATGAACACAAATTTGTTCATATTAACTGACCCCGAATCCTATTGCTATGATTCAAGGGATGCAAGCTGTACACAGTCTAATCCTTCACCAATAACATAGAAAGTTATAGCGAGCAAGTCCGGGAAAGTATGAAACAGAATTAAGTTTACTATTGCTGTTTTGCCAGGAAAGGTTTTCTTTCTTTCTTTCTTTCTTTCTGTCCCTTCTTTCTTCCTTCCTTCATCTGCTTTGTAGTTTTTCTTCGTTAGTCACAAACACATTTGGTCCAAAGATAATTTACCGCGTCTGCATCCTGCACTTAAGACCAAATACTTTAGAAAACATCTTTGGTACGCAGTCTAACAAGTTGTGGAATGTCAGTCAAAAGGCCTTTTTTTTCTCACCAACGCCCGGTAGCCCGATGTGTGCGAAAGCTACTTGAGGACAAAACGGTAATCGCGCGCTTCGGAAATGAACTCTGATCATGGAAGCAGGAGCAATCATCATCATCATCATCAATCATCAATCATCATCATCATCATCATCATCTGCATCATCATCATCATCATCATCACGAGAGAGGAAACACCACAGACGTGTGTAAAGCTACTGAGCTCCTAAGCTAAATGTTGCACAGAACAAGTGAAGGTAGTCTCGCCTTTAGAATTATTGCACGAGGAAAGTGAAAAGATTCTATAGGAAAAGGGTACACTTTTGACTCCCTTTAATATTTAATATTGTTGGGAGGGATCACTTCATCAAGTCCACAACTTTGTGGGCCAGAGTTCTGTTCATTATATATGGCTCAGGGGCATTTCTATGAATTTCTGAAACTCAAGACTCAACGCGTACCTTCTGCCCTCACGCCAAACGCAATGCAGGAACACGCAGCATTGTACACAACTTTCGCTAAAGGTGCTCCCCCACGCATTCTCTAATATTACAAGTATAGTAAATAAAGATATGGCTCTTATATAGCGCACTTATAAGCTCAGAGAGCTGCTTCTCAAGACACTGGCCTCTAATACACAGCGAACAATAGTTTGCTGAATGAAGTCAGGATTCGAACCCGCGTCGCACGTCATTCGCTCTGACAGCTGAGCTGTATTTGCCCCCCAGGTACGCTTATTGAAGTTATTTATTGATTTATTGAATCACGTTTAAATAGCGCTTTTCCAGCTCAACAGCCGCTCAGGTTGTTAACCGAAACACGGTCTAACTCAAGCCGCAGGAGGCGCACACTTGTAGCCTTTGGGAGCACAGTCTGGCGCCCAGACCACTGAGGGACAATTCGGGGATGGGCAGAAGAGACCTAGTGCGTGCTGGGGGTATTTGTGTAGCAGGCACTCGCCCGTCATGAACTGAGCGGCAGGACATTTCAAGTCCATGCGATGGAATGTCGGACTTAGGTGGGCGCCTCGGATGGCTATTGTGACATTATAATTATATGACTCAGGGCAGATCTCCAACGAAGAATACAAAGCATGGAGATGAGGTGCTACAGAAGACTTCTGGGCATTTCCTATACCCAGCATATCACCAACGACGAAGTCCGACAGACACAAGCCATTGGACAACACGATGACATGCTCACAGTGGTGAAAAAACGGAAACTCCGATGGTATGGCCACGTCGCCAGATCATCAGGTCTTGCAAAGACCATCCTGCAAGGCACAGTGCAAGGAGGTAGAAGAAGAGGGAGACCGAAAAAGAGGTGGGAGGACAACATTCGAGAAAGGACTGGTTTGACACTGAGCGAAACAATCAGGGTTGCTGTGGACAGGGAAAGATGGAGAACCGCGGGTTAAACTATCATCCGTGGTGCCCCTACGACCTCCGAGTTATGGGATAGGATAGGAAAGGATAGGATATGACTCAGAGGCGCTAGGTCCCTGTGTTAGATCCTGTATCGAGCATCTCCTTGAGCAGCTCTTAAGTTGGAAAAGCGCTATACTTATATAGGAACGATTCAATAAACTAAAACTAAATGGCTGTGGCTTTCTGCTAGTCCAGACTTCACTAGTACTGTCTGTTCCCACGTAACCAAAAAGACCATGCCACACTCCACACAGCTCGTCCGCTAAGGGCGCTCAGTATGCATTTTCCTCTGACAAGACAGCTGCATAAAGCAGACGAAGCTATGTTTCCTTTCTGACAGGGAAAAACGCGGAACACGAGCGACAAAGGAGAGGAAGAACGACGAGAAAAAATGAAAATGAACTAAAACACAGATGACAACGGCTCCGAGTATCTCCTTCTCCTTTTTGAAGTATCCTCATCCTCACCCTGATCATCATCATCGCCCCGCCAGCTCCACCACCATCACCGCCGCTTTCTTCTTCTCCAGAACACTGTGGATGGAGCGGGTGAACAAATTAACAAAAAAAACAAAAAAAAACTCCACATATGTGTCCTGTCAGTACCCTGGAATATAAATACTAAAGTACGAGTCTGGAAACAAAAATAAGGTCAAGTTGTGCGTCTTCGGGTATTCATTTCAATTTGCTGTATAAAATGTATCCAGTTATTTAAACTATAATCAGTCTAGATATTCTGTTTACCATGCGAACATGCTTAAGAAAGAAAGTTCCTTTTGTTTGGTACCTTTCGCGAGTACCAAACATTAATTTTGTATGTGTGTGTCTTCTATTTAATTGTTACTATAATATATGACGCTTTTCCAATTCAAGAGCTCCTCAAGGTGCTGGCTGAAATAGGCTCTAACTCAAGACGCCCGAGAAGCCCACTTGCAGGCTTTGGGCGCATAGTCTGACACCCAGACAACTAAGCACACTCCTGGGCTGGGGTAAGTGGAGAAGGGACCTAGTGCTTGCAGGGTGTATTTTGTGTAACCGGCACTCACCCATCTACAGGACACGACCGTCAGGATAATTAAAGTCCGTGCAATGGAATGCAAGCGAGCATGGACGAGACCTCAGTTTATACTCTCATCCGAAGGAATAGTACAAAAACTAGAACCTAACAGCAAACACGTGGGTACACTTGATGTGGTGGTACACAATTAACTTGGCAAAGGTGCGTCTCTACTCTAAATATTTAAATGCGTCTCCAATCTAAGTAATGTAAAAAACGCACTTGCCAACTACTAACACCCTGACCAGAGTAGACGTTGTGGACTACAAAATGCATACGGCCTAACAGTTTTAAAACCCGATGTATATTCCCTAACAAACAACGTGTGTATGGAAACACACCCAAGATTAAGACAGTATAAACATGCTAAGAACGGACATTTAGAAGGGTTTCGCGGCCTGTTTTGTCTTTACTACTTTCTGCTGCTGTTGCTATTACTTACTAATTTTAAAATAATTGTTATCCTATATAGTATCACTTCCCTCAACCTAAAAGTGAAGCAAACAAAACACCGTCGTAAAAACATTATTTCACCACATGTGTGGTTTTTGCGTTTAAATTTGAAAGTTTGTACCATAAATTCTAACTTCCACAGATGAAGAGACTCCTTTTAGTTCCCTTCCTATTCATGGCCGGATGCTCACAAGCTTCGGTTTAATTATTTCCCAGGTACATTGCAAACATAAATACTTGTATGGATAGTATACATGAGGAGAATAAGCGAATTCGAATAGCCTTGACCTATCAACGCAAAGAGCGACAATATTATTTTACAATTCGGTTCAGCTTTAAGAACACTGTATGATGACGGAGGGCATACTGTGTATGCATCTTCTGACAACAATGCTATCTAGGACGGGTAAACCCCGTCACCATTAATAAGCCGCACAAAAGGCAGGCAGGTAAACAGGCAGAGAGACGTGTGTCCAACAAAGTATTTCGAGGTTGGATGGAAGGGTAAGCTCTTGCGGTAAGGTGCGTGAGAAGAAACCGAAAGAAAGAAAGAAAGAAAGAAGAAGAAGAAGAAGAAGAAGAAGAAGAAGAAGAAGAAGAAGATGATGATGATGATGATGATGATGATGATGATGATGATGATGATGATGATGAAGATGAAGATGGTGATGATGATGATGATGATGATGATGATGATGATGATGATGATGATGATGATGATGATGATGATGAAGAAGAAGAAGAAGAAGAAGAAGAAGAAGAAGAAGAAGAAGAAGAAGAAGAAGAAGAAGAAGAAGAAGAAGGAGGAGGAGGAGGAGGAGGAAGAGGAGGAGGAGGAGGAGGAGGAGGAGGAGAAGAAGAAGAAGAAGAAGAAGAAGAAGAAGAAGAAGAAGAAGAAGAAGAAGAAGAAGAAGAAGAAGAAGAAGAAGATGATGATGAAATGGATGGGAAGGTTGGAGAAAATAACATAGCATTCAAATGTATAATTTTGACAACGTTGTACATTTCCCCCAAAACGGCAATAAGCTAGGTTCCAAAATAGTGTTTGAAAAATTCTGTAGTATGATGCCATCCGTCTCATAGCACATAGAAAGTGAGAGATAGAGGGGGGGAGAGCGAGGGAGGGAGGGAGAGAAAGAAAGAAAGAGAGAGAGAGAGAGAGAGAGAGAGAGAGAGAGAGAGAGAGAGAGAGAGAGAGAGACAGACAGAGACAGAGAGACAGACAGAGACAGAGAGACACGGAATATTCGCCACTGTGCAAAACATATCCGTGCACAGACAATTTAAGAGAAATACTGTATGATGCAACTGCTCCACAAGGGTACAAAAAAAGAATTGTTTGCTACTTTGTCACAAACACACACGCGCGCGCACGCTTACACATACACACACACAAGCACGCACACAAACACACACACACACACACACACACACACGTGCTCGCGCGCCTGTTTGTAAAAGCTAGGTTCAAACAATTCATGAGACTTAGTGTGGAGTGCAACAGTTTCACGTGGGCAAAAGCACATCTGCCGTGAATAAAATAAGCAAAAAAGCATTGACAGATGTAGCTAGCAAGAGCTCTTGGTCACCTGGCTGAAAGATGTCGAAGATGGCAGGACAACGTCAAGGTATTTGGTACGCTAGTTTTCCTGGCATGCCTACAGCCAAGCTATAACATTTTGTATAAGACGTCTAGTCTGCAAGTCTGACAGACCAGAGAAGTGATGCTAATAACTGAACCGCACATGTCTGAATATCAACGTTCAGGCAAGGCTCCCCGCTGAATAGCTTCTTCAAACCGGACTACTACCGTAAAGTCGCATGCACACGGTTTTTTTGGTTGCTTGAGTTTGTTTTTTTAAAATTGATTGATTGTTGCTTTAGGTCCAGCGGACTCTTCCAAGCCAAATCAGGACCGGACAACCCCTGATCCGCATAAAAGATCTGCTGAAACAACCCTAGTGGGAAAACTGAATGCCTTCCACCGGCCAGTCACTTTACAATAAAGACATCCCACGCAGGGGACGGCTGAGGCTTTACCCCAACTAATCGAACCCCCGGTTACAAAAACAAAATAGAATACAAACATCATTATAAATTATCAACAAAACAAATACATATAAAATGCCTATATTGCTAAATAATAACATCATAGGAAGCCCTAGTGACCACCCGGCAGAAAGCGTCCAATACTCCCAAGCTGATCCAACAGACCTCATACACAAACAAGGAGTCTTGTCCAGGAAGAGTTTTCAAGGTAAAAGGTAGGTCATTGATATAGCGAAGAAGAAGATAGTATAGCAGAGTGATAGGACAGAGCAGGAATGGGAAAGAGCAAATGAGGAAGACAGCGACAGTGGGAATTTAAAGCACTAAATTTCCAGAAAGTGGGGATACTATTTCTACTGAAACCCCCGGCACTCCAACGGGGGTACTGTTGCCGCAGTGAATCGGTCATGCCTATAAAGGAAAGACAGGTTTTAAACTGGGGCTTTCACTTTTCCCTTTATAGGTTAGAACAATCTACAGTGGAAAGATTGCTCATTACCCCAGGGAGTGTTTTTTTTAAATTTGATATATATTTTGTGGCGGACTGGGAGGCGACTGTTCACGGCTTGGGAGCCTAGCCTTGGATGGCGCCTGCTGTGCAGAATCAATTGGTGTGGACATTGGGGTATTCAGGACAATGCGACACGATATTAGTTCCCCGCTTGACCATTTAAATCTTCTGCTTTTCGTCCTATCCTATCCTATCCTGTCCCATAACCCGAAGGTCGTAGGGGCACCACAGATGATCGCTTAACCAGCATACTCCATCTTTCTCTGTCCTCAGCAGCCCTCATGGCTTCGCTCAGTGTCAAACCAGTCCATTCTCGAATGTTGTCCTCCCACCTCTTTTTCGGTCTCCCCCTTCTTCTACCTCCTTGCACTGTGCCTTGCAGAATGGTCTTTGCAAGGCCTGATGATCTGGTGACGTGGCCATACCATCGGAGTTTCCGTTTCTTCACCACTGTGAGCAGGTCATCGTGTTGTCCAATGGCTTGTGTGAT